>CAOKZL010000213.1:0-705000 GCA_948472985.1 Iguana delicatissima | reverse complement strand
TGGGACAAGAGGCCAATTGCATCTCAATTGGAATTCAAGCCAAAAACTTGGTTTAGTGTTGCAACTGGTGATCTGTTAGATTACATAATACAAAAAGTATGGAGCTATTCACTCCAAAACAAGACTATCTGGTTCCTTTTTGAAAAACATCCACAGCTGACTATTTCTGGTGATTATTTGTACAAGTATTTTCACCCCTCCTCCGTCTTCATGCAAAGTAGCTGATTTTCTTTTCTTGAATCCAAACTTAAGTCATTTCAGATCTGCATTCCCCCATACCTCTGGGAATCACTGTTTGTCTTGATATGTACTGATATTTACCAAGACTCCTGACCCCTTCCAGGGCTTTAAGAAAACAGCTCTAATGAGATGCCTGGCTAATCCACCCACACAGCTGTCTGAGTCTCCCTCTCTCTGTACCTTATAGAAATGCAGAAGGAAAAGAGCATGCAAAACTTTTTTTAAAAAAACAGGAGTTTCCACCATTAAGTTGATGATCATCGTTTCCTTGCGGAGGAGAGCATGATGAATCACTGAGCCTTTAATTCAGCTGTTACTTCCCTGTGCCTCCCTTCCTTAAGTTGCTGGAAAATGGTTTTGCCTCCTTATTTGAGTTTAAATGCCTCATCTTCTAGTTACTGTTTCACAGGTAAATATTCAGGTGTGGGAAGGAAGAGAAGGACAGGGGATTCCCACCTCCCTCTTCTTGATGTAGATGAAGTATTGGGTGGAGTTTTGGCACTCTTGTCAAGCCTGAAGAAGTGAGAGTTTGCATTTGGTGGCTGTAAACTGAAATCAGGATGTCATGAAAATCATCGTGTTATCCTAACACTGCATAGCCGACATAGGGGTCCAGCTGTGATCCCAGTGCCCTCGTGAAACAATAGGGAATATTAACAAAAAGAGGAAGCCTGTGGGAGGGGGTGACCTTGTGAGATCTTTTACACCTATGTGAACTAGTACAGGTACGAGTTCAGGGAAGAACCAACTGGAAATCCAAAAAGTAAACCTGTTTTATCAGGAAGAGTTAACTATCGCACACAGATAGGATCCAAACAGTCTCACAATCATACAAGGCTAACTGAAGGAAAAGGGAGGAAGGTTGAATAGTTTAGGGCAAATTGGGTGATATTTACCAATCCATCAAAGAAGTGAAGAAGCAATGTAACTTAGACAAGGAGTCCAAGAACAGCACACAAATGGGAATTGGAGTGACAGTCAGTAAGCCAAAAGTACAATGAGCTATCTGGCAAAAAGCCAGAATTTAAATACTTTTTTTCTTCCCTGAGGGGAAAGGTATAAATGTGCTCTGGCAGAGTAAACAATAGGGTCCAGAGAGTGGACAATGGGGTCTGGAATGAGCTAACAGCCTTAATATTAGGTGACAAAGGGACTGATGGGAATCACGATAGCACCTTAATTGTTGGACAAGTGAGGGAGAAGATAATCACCCCTTCTGTGGAAGCAATTTCAGTGCCATTGAAGTCAAGTCACTGAGCGACATCTGCAAGTCTATTGTCTGGGAGTTTCCCTGGCTATGACCTAGCCATGCCTTGAAGCCTCGTCCAGACCTAGTTTTGCAACACAAGTGTCCAGTTCCCAGTTACAGCAGAATATAACTTATATTTCATGCCAATTAAATCTATGTTTTGCCAATCAAACTATATCATGGAGGAGGGGTATATGGTCTGGCAACAACAGAACCTTAGCATTGGAAGGGATCTTCCAGGTCACATACAACTGGCTGACCAATACATGGCTGCAAGTACATAGCCTAGTGTCAATGTGACAGAGCTCTCTCTGATAGTCTAGGAGCAGGTCAAAGACGACCACTGCTTCAACTCAATGTCCGCAATCTCTGCAGCTGGAAGGCTCCACTGCAAAGTTTGGGTTACATAGGTCCTTTCCACAAACTACCTTAAATTGTTGTCCTCCGGTGGTGATCCCAGGAGCACCTCTGCCAGGAAGGGGGCACGATGGAAGCATCCCTGCCACATCAGCTGGCTCCCTGCTGAAGGAAGTGTGATGGACAAGCCTCTTCCTTCCACAGCATAGCTAGCCACTTTCCCAGGCTGTACTGGGGCAGGAAACGCTTCCATCACTGTCAGAAACAGACCTGAGTTGCAACAAGTTCTGATCCGATTCGAACTTGATTGGCACTCATGGAGATCATGACTTCAGTGTTTGAACTGAAGAGAAGTTGCAAAAAGTGAAAGAGTTATGTGGCTACACTACAACTCCCCCACACGGTTCTCAGGTTAGCAGGCTTCTTATCTAACTACAGCTGCATTCCATTTCACATTCCCATCCCTTCATGTTTGGCACCTGCACGCCCCCCCCCAACGGCTATTGCAATACCCACTGTTTTGGCAGGGTAACTGAGTGCCTGACAATCATGCTTCCAGGGTTCCCACAGGTCAGGGATGATCATGTGATTGTGGGTCATTGACAGGGAAAACGTGTCAATGATTTAATCCATGATTGTGCTGCCTGGCAATGGGGAAAGGATGGGACCACAACGACATCGTGCAGAAACATTGTTGTGGTCCCTCTTCTCTCCCATCCCCATGCCAGGAGGGGAGGCTCCTGTGGAAAAGGCCACAGTCAATAAATAATTAATCAATAAATGGGACCCTGGTTTACTCCCATCACTCACACCTTGCCTCTTTATTTCTAGTGGGTACACAAGACTCTGGAACTCCTTTCCTCCAGAGATGAGACTGACACCCTCCCTTCTATCCTGTTGAAGGCAAGAGATGACTTTGTTTGTGTGTTTGTTTTGTTACCCCAAAACATAGGTGCCACAAGGGCCACCCCGCGGCATCAATACCTCCTTGCAAAAGTAGGGAATGAATTAGCTCAAATTAGTGAATTATTGAGAGGAGGGCAATTTAGCAAGATCTTTCTACCAATGTTTGCAGGCTCACGCAGGAAAAGAAGATTCAAACCAGAGATTCAAAAGTAAGCTAAAATATGTTTTATTGAGGGGAATTCACTCATGTATGCACACAAGATACAAACAGTCAAACATTCACACAAGAACTAACTGAAAGATAAAGGGAGGAAGAATTATCGATAGAGAGGCTGAGGGGTTTTGAAATTCTAATTTCCACTCCAGAAGAAGTTGAAGCGTGATTTAGACTTTTGTCTAAGGGCAGACAGATCAGGATTCAGGGTGACATAGTGGGCTCTGGCATTTCATCTGGCTGCATCTGACTTCTGAAAACCAAGGGTTTATATACTCTATTTCCCTCCCTGAAGCAGTGTGAGTTAATTGCTCTCCCAGCCTAGTGGACAATGCGAGTTGCAACGCACACAGTAGGGTCTGGATGGTGCTCATGGTTTCAGTGCCTTGGTTAAGAGGGGGTTTCTGGGCCAGGCTGCGGTAGGAAATGGAAACAGCAGGGGTCCTTGCCTCTGCACCTGGGCATCTTATTGTTTTCTGAGGTTGGCAGTTGATAGGATTAGCTCAGAGCTGTTAAGCCAGGCTTTCTTGATTAATTCTTATGGCCTGGACATGTTAAGGTCACCTCTGACCTACTCTCAGCCAATGTCCCTTTCCACATGGCCCTTCTAGCCATAAGGGTTACGATTTATATTTTATGCCAATTAATATATTTTGCCAATTAGACCATATCAAAATGTGGAGGAGTACAGCCTGGTAACAGTTTGTTCAAGCAGATTTTTGACGGCTGATTGCTTAGGAGGAAAAGAGCCCTTCAGAATGCACCGTAATATTTATTTGCTGTTTTCTTATTAATGGTCTCACTTTTAACTTTTTTAATTATATTGTTAGCATAATTATATTTTCAATCTCTGTATGACATGAAGGGTATGGGGGAAGAGGAGGAGGAGGAGGAGGGGGAGAAGGAGGAGGAGACAATATATAATTTTGGTCTTTCAAAATCCTTTATTAGTCATTATTTTTGAAATGTGTTTTTAACTGTTTTAACCATATTGCTGTTTTAGAAAAAAATGTTATTCAATTCTTTTTTAAACTTTTATAAGGCAAGATTTCAACTTAATCTTGTTTTAAACTGGTGGTGCAGTGGTTAAATGCCAGTACTGCAGCCACAAGATTGTTAGTTTGATCCTGCCAAGCTCCAGGTTGACTCAGCCTTCCATCCTTCTGTAGGTTGGTAAAATGAGTACCCAGCTTGTTAGGGGCAATTAGCTAAAACATATTGTAAACTGCTTAGGGAGTGCTGAGCACTAATAAGTGGTATAGAAATGTAACTGCTATTGCTATTGCTATTGCTATTAAACTATTGTAAGCCAGCCTGGATCCCATTTCAGGAGAAAGGCATGACAGATGATTGATTGATTGATTGAGTGAGTGAGTGAGTGAGTGAGTGAGTGAGTGAGTGACATCAGTGTACATAGTGCTTTACATGAACAGTTTACAAATTTGACAGTTCCCTGGCTTCAGGCTTGCAGTCAAAAAAGATGGGATGCACAAGGAAAAGCTGATGGCAGTAGGGGAGGAGATCAAGTCCAGCAGATGCTTGCTGCTCTTCTCTCCCTAAAAGGACACAGCAGTGGCATTTGAGATGGAAGGAGTGCCTTTTATCAACTGCTTGGCCTAGGTATGATGAGTTGTGCCTACGTGTTCTTCTATCTCTGCAAGGCAACAGCAGTGGCAATGGAATGGAATGAGGATCTTTAATCAGTTGCTGGGTTTGGGCACAAGGGAGTTGTCCCTGTCTGCTCTTCTCTCCCTCCGAGACCAGGGCAGTGGTGGTTTGGATGGAGGGAGAATCTTTCACCTGCTTCTGGGCCTGGGCATGATAGAACTGTGCCTGCCTCTTTTTCTCTTTCTCTGAAGGAAAGGAAATGGTAGTTGGGATGGCGGAAAGGCCTTTCATCTGTTTCTGAGCCTAAGAATGGTGGAGGAATGCCTGCCTCTTCTTCCTTCCCTCTGAGGCCAGGGCACTAGCAGTTGGGATGGAGTGGGTGGTGGCTTTCATCTGCTTCTGGGCCTAGACATGATGGAGCTATCTCCTCTCCCTCCGCAGACAGGGCAGTGGCAGTTGGATGAAAGGAGGGCCTTTCTTTGGCTTCTGGGCAATGCATGATGAAGCTGTGCCTGCCTCTTCTTCTGTCCCTCTTAAATAAATAAATAAAGTGATGGTTGGTGAGTTAGATCAACTGCTGTGCTATGGGAGAGTGCACAATACTGCCTGTGTCATAGGCCTTTTCGCTCCACACTCCCAACCTGCCACAGGGATGCGAGGACAGGACCATGGCCATGCTTACGCAGGATGTCATCATGGTCCAGTCATTCCTCATCAATGACTGGCAATCACATCACCATTGTGGACTTATCTTGTCTGCAGAGGCCCTGGAAGCGCAATGGCTGCACTTCCTGCCCTAGCACAGTCTGGGAACCTACCCGGCTGCACTGTAGCAGGAAGAGATGGCACCATCATGCTTCCTGGAACAGGGAGGCAGCTGGTGTGGAGGGGAGCGCTCCTGTCATGCTCCCGTCCCAGCAGAGCCAATGCCAGGGTCTTCACTGGATGTCCCTACAACCAGGTATGGTGCAGAAAGGGCCATATTGTCAGTTGCACAATAGTGCAACCTAGTTACTGTAGTAGGGCTCCATTGGTGTAATTTTTACAGTATGGAAGCAGAGAACCAGCGTTTGGCCCAGATCACTAGTGTGGCCCCTGTTCGTCATAAATTGCTCCTCATAGAGTTCCAGAAGATAGCTAAACTTGTTTAAGTTTCAGTTAACCACAAAAGCACAGAATAAGTTTCATTTCTTCCCTTTAATTAAAAAAAAAAAAAAGGAGAAGGTGAGAGAAGATCTCATTAAAAAATTATGTGGCCTAACTAGCTGTTATGCTGCTAATTGACATTCTCCTTCTTGACTTAATTTTGATATGGGCAACTTGCTTAATTAAGAAAGTCACCAAAGCTCTGCCCGCCCCCTCAGGTGCTCCATCTCCACACTCTGGGAGTTCTTCTCTTAATGTTCCAGGTGATTTGGTAGGCACCAATCTCTTCTGGCCAGCGCGGTGGGTAACGGCATCTGCCATTTTCAGTTTTGTGCACTTAATCAAAGGCCTCCGCAAATGTCTCACTATAAAATCTTAATGGATCAGCGGGGGAGCGTCGCAGAGGACGCAAAAGCGGGAGCCTAGGAGCAGCAGCAAATCTGTCCATGTTTAATTCAGAGAATCATCAGAATTTGAAGTTCATGGCTCAGGTAGCAAGCCTTGATGAGATCTGCCGGAAATCATTTTTGAGAAATTGTTTTTTTTGGGCGGGGGGGACATAGCACAAAACCAAACAAGGCTGCAAGATGAGGTGCCTTGGTAGGAAATGAAATGCACAGGCTCCTAAAAAAGAAGACAAGTGTGCATGAAAGGGAGAGCTTGAAAGCATTAGGGCTGATGGCTACACCCCTTCTGTTTCAGCACAGTAGCTAGCGCCTTGGCCATTTCCGCACTAGCCTGTTATAGCGCGATGATTCCACTTGCAACATCCTATGGAATCCTGGGGTTTGCAGTTTCGGAAGGGGCCAGCCAGCCCCTCCCAAAACTGCAAACCCCAGGATTCCAGAGGACGTTGAAAGTGGAATCATCGCGCTATAACAGGCCAGTGCGGAAATGGCCATAGTGGCTAGAACATGCAAGCATACTGGCAGAGCATAAGTTTCTGCCAGTGTACATGCACTGTTGTTACGTACAGATCAGGGGTGGGGAAAGTAGACCCTGTGGGCCACAGGTGTTCCAGGGGCCACCCTCTGTTGGCCCCTGAAGACAGTCCCATAAATTCCCCCAACCCTGATTACATTAAAAAATATATTGAAAAATGTTTTCATGATTTTCAGTTTATTTTCATCCACAAAACTGTGCAGAAAAACTCTCAAACATGGAGAGAGAGAGAAAACATCCACCATCAACCATAGCCCCCCAGGACCCTCAATGCTTCAAAATAAAGTGTTTTCATTGGAGTCCCTCCCAAAATGGCTGCAGAAAATGGCATGACACCATTTGGAGAGGGACTCTGAATTAAAATGGAGTTAGGCCATTTCCACACTACACTGTTACAGTGCAGTTATTCCACTTCCAACATCCTATGGAATCCTGGGGTTTGCCCTTTAGGGAGTGGCATTTAGAATTCTCAACCAGAGATCTCTTTGACCTCAGGAAACTACAAAGCCCAGAATTCCACAGGATGTTGAAGGTGGAACAATAGTGCAGTGCAAAACAGTGTAGTGCAAAAATGGCCTTAGTTTCATGGGGGAGGTGACTAAGGGGGAGGGAGAGCAGGTGGAAATTTTGCCCCTGGCTCCTGGCATAGATGGTTCCTTTGTCCTCACTTCCTCTTCTGTGTGCAAGAGCAGCCAAGGAACTTTCAAGTGTGACTTCATGAATTGAGCACCAGGAGCGGGTCTTTCCTGGGCCCATTTGGGATGCCCTTGTACACTTGGCAGAGAGGACTCCACCACCAGGTTAAGGCTGATCGTTCTTTGCTAGGTGTATGAGGGCAGTGAGAGAAATGACTGGGCATAGCCCTGTGCCACATAAGTGGTTAGGAAAACAGAAATCCATGCAGAAGTTTTGTGATACTCCTGTGCACCAGAGTAACAAAGCTGTATAGGAAGCTACAGGATACATTCTTGTGCAAGGTCATTCAAAGCACATATGCTACATAACTGAGGTATATCACCAAAGGATCCTGACCTGTATAAAGTAATATATTCACTAACAGCAGCTCCACTGATTCATGTGCAGAGGATGATGCTGAGGACGGCATAAAGGAATCTTAGGGCCTTACTGCACTACACTGTTATAGTGCTATTATTCCACTTTCAGCGTCCTGTGGAATTCTGGGGTTTGCAGTTTCCTGAGGCCCAAGAACTCTCTGGCTGAGAATTCTAAATGACCCTCCCTAAACTACAAACCCCAGGATCCCATAGGAGGTTGAAAGTGGAATATTAGCACAGTGTGGAAAGTCCACTGACGAATTTCTCTTCTTGTGAGAGATGTCAGTATAAGTTCTAAGCCAGTGTGGTGTGAGGAATAGAGCAGAAATGGGCAACAGTATTAGTTAGGGGGCTAGTTTTCTGCCCTGGAACTGGCTGTCAAACATGAAAATAGTCAGAAATCCAATTCAAGTTTATTTTGGAGGGGACCCCAAAGTTCAATTTTGGTTTTATCAAGACAGATAATTTTTTTCTACATTTGTTGTGTCTCCCACATGCTTTTTTGAAAATTCCAAACAGATGTTGATATGGGTTTGTTTCATCTGTGGCTTCCTTCTCGCCACTCTTCCATAAAGCTCAGTTCTATGGTGCATCCAAGTGATTGTTGTCCATAGACAGTCTCTCATCTCACCTACAGATCTCTCCAATTGCTTTAGAGTAGGGATGGGCCAACCAAATCCTCGGATCCTTGAATCCTCGGCACACGCCAAAATAGGCAAACCAGGAACATTTCTGCACGACACTCTTATAGCGCGATGATTCCACTTCCAACCTCCTATGGAATCCTGGGGTTTGCAGTTCCGGGAGGGGCTAGCCAGCCCCTCCCAGAACTGCAAACCCCAGGATTCCATAGGAGGTTGGAAGTGGAATCATCGCGCTATAGAGTGTCGTGCGGAAATGGCCCAAATCTTTCAAATCCACCAACCAAATAGTTTGCGGGAGACCGGGACGCCTGAAAACCTGGGCGACCAGACACATGAGGGGAGATGGCAAGTAGGTAAGTTTTTCGTTTGGGGTAATAATGGCCTTTGATAACAATTTCAGAAATTACATCTGGGATTGCATTCTAATATATTTAAACTGAACATTTAATATTTAAGTTCAGCACTATTTTCTGTGCTGAAAATCAATGGCATGTATAAATGCTGGGGTCAGTGGCTCTGACGCCTATCAGAAGTAGTGGGGCAGAGGGCAAGGTCACAAAATCTCATCCAGTGACTGCCACATGTAGGCCAGTGTACCTCATTCCACAAGACCAATGCCTGGTTGTAAACCTATAGCTAGAACAGGATGAGAAGTGAAATGTCTGTCATGGTAGGCTAGACCCAGAGTGAGTTAGAATGCTGGTCTTTTTGAACAGAAATCTGCATTAAAGGTTTCCGCTATGTTTCTTCGCTTACATTGCCCTGAAATAGTTCAGGCAGGAACTCTTACAAGTTTAAAAGTAACATGTTTCCATTGTTCTTAAATCTGTGGAAAGAATCAAGCCTCAGAAGTTAGGTACTTCACAGCAGATGAACATGCAAGTAGATGAACATTTTAATATGAAATATATGGATATGTTTTCCTGAAAGTGAAAACTGTTATTTAATTTGTTTATCATTAAACAAAGATGTCAAATTCTGCTTCAAAAACACTTTTCAGTAGAAGTGCTTTCTTTCCCTTGCTTTTTAAACCCTGTTTTTAAAAAGGATTCGAAAGATTCGAGAATTCGTGAGATTCATGTATTCCCAGAACCTTCCAGGGATTCGGATCCAGATTCGGATTCAGAAAAGTCTGGATTTGTCTGATCCCTGCTTTAGAGTTACCACTGGCCTCTGGTTTCCTTCTCATATTTCTGCCCTCCTTAGCTGGTCACTAAGTTTGAGTGGATGACCTTATCTGGGTGGAGTTGCACCTGGGCCGTATTCTGTGATAATGGATTTACTACAATACACTACATTTTAGCCAAAAGGTCGAGATTGGATTCTATACTTTATCTGGGACTTGATAGCCCCTTGGTCTTCATGATGCTCTCTGTTTAGATATACTCTCCAAGAAACTGTGGGTCCTTCCAAAAGCTGGTATGTTTAATCTAAGATTATGTGACAATTGAAAATAGATAAATGGACTTCATTCACCTATTTGAGTGGTGTCTAGAAAGGGTGGGTTGCATCAAAATTTATTTAGATGCGTCAGCAGAAAGTGTGAACACTTATGTAACTAAACATGTCTCAGTTGCATCCCATTTGAAATATACTCCTCCCTCCACATTTGCGGGTTTGACATTCACAAATTTGATTATTTGCAAGGCATGTGCTTGCCTCTCCCCCCTCCCCAATTTTCCTCCTCCCATTCCTTGCATGCCTCACCCCAGGCTTCCAAGGCTTGTGTTTAAAATGGCCATTTTTTTTCCTTTTGGATGAGCAAAGCCTCCTCTTACTACTGAAGGTGTGGCCTCTCTGCCATGTGATTGCACATTCTGCTATGTATTGGCTGCTGATTGATCAGATGCTCTCTTTGCTCCTATTCCTCCTTTCTCAAGTAATTAGAACTCCAAAACTCCCCTCTTCTCTGTATGAATAAGTCTTTCAGGTTGTCTCTCCCCCCCCCCCGCAAATGGCAGGGCCAGAGGCAAAGGAATGGGAGCAGAAGCTCTGGAGGAGAATGAGAGGGGAATCATGGGGGGGGGGGATTTATTTTTTCCATGTTTGCAAGGTCCAGTCCCTCATGAATGTGGACTGACTACTGTACTGTAAAGCATGCAACATGGGGTTGCCTTTGGAAATTGTATAGAAGCTTCAGCAGATGTGAAACACTTGTAGCCAAAGTGGAGACCAGGTCTGGTTACAGGGAACACATAACTGCCTTGTTGAAGCAATTTAACTGGCTACCAGTTTGTTTCCAGGCACTTATTTAAAGTGCTGGTTCTGAACAATAAAGCCCTGTATACTAGCGTCCAGGCTATCTGAAGGACCCTTCATTGAGTCTGCCTACTTTTTAAGATCCTCAGGGGAAGGCTTTCGCTTGATCTCACCACCTTCACAAGTACTTTTGTTGACCACATGGGACCACAGTCTTATCAGTGTCTGCTTCCAGGCTGTGGAACTGTCTGCCACAGGGGATTAGAGTGATCCTCCCTGCTCAAGCTTCCTGAACTAACTTTTGGTGGCTAACTGGCTATAAAGAAAGATATTTAGAGGTGTGTGTGTGAGAGAGAGAGAGAGGCATTCTTTTGGTTCTTGTCACATTTTTAAATTATTTCATATTGCTAATAATAATAATAACAATAATAATAACAACAACGTATTTGTTACTCGCCTCTCCCCAAGGCTCAAGGGGCAGGGTACAACATAGGTGACTTAATTGATGTATTGATGTCTTAATATGGTAGTTTTTTAAAAAATATATTAATTATTAATTATTAATTATTAATTCATATGCCCTGTTTTAATTCATCTTGTGAGTACCTTGGTCCTATCTGGAAGAAACGCATAGATGCATAGATAGATAGATAGATAGATAGATAGATAGATAGATAGATAGATAGATAGATAGATAGATAGATAGATAGATTTGTTCCTTCGGTTGTTGTGCTTCAATAAAAATATTTTGGACATTCACACAGTGTTGAGTGTCTTGCATGCATCAAGTGGTAACAATGCCGGTTAAATCTATTTCTATTCCAGGCTGTACAACAACAAAATGTGGAAAAGTCAAAAACTCTGTGTGTGTGTGTGTGTGTAGAGAGAGAGAGAGAGAGAGAGAGAGAATATACATTTGCAGGGCATTGTATACCATGCACAAAATATACTGAATAAGTGAGGTGGAGAAATCTGGAATTGTACACTGTATTGTTTAAATTCAGAGCTTTCTTGATGGATGTCTTTTTGAATTAAGACAAAGCCGAACACCCTATGATTCCATTTATTGGTTGGAGAGTTCCTATGGTAACCCTGAGGCACTGAGGCTTATACCAGGCAGAATACAGAGATCTTGTCTGACAAGATTTTGCTTTCTGATCACACTGATCCCCCTACAGAATCAGAGCTTGGAAACACTGACATCATAACCTGCACAAATCTACTCGGAAGGAAGTCCCTTGAAGTTCAATGAAGCTTACTCCCAAGGTCGACGGTCTATTTTCCAAAGCTTGGAAGAGTTACTTTTGGGATTATGACCTGAATTGTTGCAGTTGTACTATTTAGATCAGTGGTTCTCAACCTGTGGGTCCCCAGATGTTTGTGGACTTCAGCTCCCAGAAGCCCCAGCCACTACGGTCAATGCTCAGGGCTTCTGGGAGCTGAAGTCCACAAACATCTGGGGACCCACAGGTTGAGAACCACTGATTTAGACCAAGATTGGGGAAAACATGGTCTGTTGACTACATGAGGCCCTCAGACTCCACTTTTACAAATCTCAGAAGCTGCAGATTATAGCAGATTCATCGAATTCATTCTTGAATGATAAGTCAACACTAATATAAATCCCATTGTTTAATGGATGTAGTCTGACTGCAAATCCTATTGTTGTGTTGAGCTGTGAGAGGGCAGATCTGTATCATACTCTGGCCAAGATGTGCATATGCATGTTCTAAAAAAAAAAAAAAAGGAACTTCTTTGACTCTCTGACGTAGGAGAGCAAAGGTGAGCCAATGTGTGTGTGTGTGTGTGTGAGTGTGTGCGCGCGCGCACATGTGAAGTCCCATTAATTCAACCAGTCTATTCTATTTGGGGCCAAAAATCAGATTTAGCCTATGGCCTTTAGCAGTGGGAGAGCCAACATCATGTAACGGTTTGAGTTTGGACAGGGGTTCGATTTCCCAGTAAGCCATGGAAACCCACTGGGTGACTCTGGACATGTTACTCATTCTCCACCCCAGATGAAAGCAATGGTATATCCCCTCTGAACAAATCTTGTCGCGAAAATCCATGATAGTTTTGCCTTACGGTTTCTGTAAGATAGGAATGACTTGAAGGCATACAACAACAACTTTAACAATGGACTCCTATGCCTGTCTATTCAGAAGTTGGTCTCATTAAGTTTAATAGGACTTCCTCCCACACAAGTAGATAATGGATTGCAGAACTGAATCCTTCGTCCCCCTCCCTCCCCTGTTTCCATCTCTCCTTCTTGAATCCACCAGTTAAATGCCAACTTTTCAAGCCATTACACTTCCCAGCACCATCATTATCCAACAGGTTTTGTTTATCAACTTCCTACAGACGCTCTTGTCTGAGGCAGGCTGCAGTGGCTTCCTTGCCAGGATTGGATTTTTAGGTGCCCCCAAAAGAGATGAGAAGAGAAATCCTCTTTCAGCTCAAGGCTATCTGTACGTCTTCTCAGAGGAAGGGAGAAGGATTAGAGAAGACATTAATATGGATGCAGCAGGAGTTTGTTAAACAAGTCCCCTTCCTCTGCCATGATCAATAAACTTGGATTCTGTGGTGAGGTTAACTTGTGCACGGTTGAATCATAGAATCATAGAGTTGGAAGAGACCCCAGGGGCCATCCAGTCCAACCCCCTGCTATGCAGGAAGACCCATCACAGCATTCCTAACAGATGGCCATTCAGCCTCTCCTTAAAAACTTCCAAAGAAGTCACTCCGAGGCAGCATATTCCACTGCCGGACAGCTCTGACCTGAACAATAATGCTGCTCCCCCTCAAATGGGTGCCTACATCTGATGAAAAGATGGGATCTGATTCCATAATGGGATCTTGACATCTTGAGCAAGCTGAGGAGGCACCTGGATTCAGGAAACTGGAGAGATGAATGAAAATCCATGAAGCTTGGGTATAACACAATGGTCTGAACTTCTTGTTGTTGTTGTTATGTTTCCAATTTATGATGACCCTAAGGCAGTGGTTCTCAACCTGTGGGTCCCCAGATGTTCATGGACTTCAGCTCCCAGAAGCCCCAGCCACTATGGTCAATGCTCAGGGCTTCTGGGAGCTGAAGTCCATGAACATCTGGGGACCCACAGGTTGAGAACCACTGCCCTAAGGCAAAGCTACCAGAGGGTTTTCTGGGACTGAGTGTCTGGGACTGAGTGTGATGCACCCAAGGTCGCCCACTGGATCTCCATGGCTGAGCAGGGAATCAAACCTTGGTCTCCAGGGTCATAACCCAACAAACAGCTACACCCTGCTGGCTCTCATACTAATGTATATTATCATCTGAAACATATTGGTTACTCCCAGCTACAGTAGATAAACAGAATCCATCATTAAATGGTAAGTCAATACATAAATCCCCTGGATTCAAGCATTTGTTACCATACCCTACACCCTCCATCCTGCAAGATGTGCCATTTTCATAATTGAACATATTAATGGCTGAAAAACATGATCAAAGGCACACTGACTGAGAGCATGTTGTCATGTCAAGCTGATCTGAGAAATGGTCAGGTCATAAGTTCAGAGAGATCAGGTAGGAAAACCCAGCTAAAGGATTTGTGATCATTCTTTCAAACATCTCAGGCAATGGAAGCCAAAACTGCCCAGGTGAAACAACCAAGCATCATCCCATGATCTTGTCCTACATAAATCTTCCCTGGACTCCATTTCTGACCAAACATTAAAAGACAGTCATGACTCCCATCAATGTTTTGTCACCTAGTGTTAACACAATCAGTCCATTCCAGACTCTTTTATCAATACCATGAGAATGCCATTACTGTTTTGCTTATGCACACCTTTCAGGTTAGGAAAAAGGGTATGTAAACTCTAGCTTTGACCTTAAGTAGTACTTGGACATAATATGTGGCACCCAGACTGCTGTTCGTCCCTGCTACTCACAGATGCTGCCTAAGCCCCTCCGCTTCGATCTTCTGCTTCAGGACTGGTGACTATCACCCTCTACACTCCTAATCTCTCTCTATCTAACCTTTCATGCCTCTCTTTCTGATAGCTTGTATGGTTCTTGAGCACATCTGATTTCTTGTATGTTTGCCAATCAAAATAAAATACTTATTTTAACTTTTAACTGGAGTCCTCTCTACAGTTAGAACTGGTATACACAGGTGAAAAGATCTTGCCATTACTCTTCTCTCGCAGGCCTTCTTTGAGCTATAACTCCCCCAAAGAGGTCCTCTACCTCTTAAGGTAACAGTATTCCAGGTGAGATCTGACCAAAGCAGAATAAGGTGTTCAGCATAGTTCCAAGGGAGGAACTTGTACCAACTACTTGTTAGGAATGCAATGCTAATCTATTAGAGGGGAAAATAAATAGTCAACTGTCAGAATATACATCATTGATCAGCCAGGTTTAGATGAACAGATTAAACATAGATGCTTTTAATCAGAAGCACATTTCCAGTAGACAACAAGGGAGTGGAACAGTGCCCGCAATCTAGAGAAGAGTTCTGTCTATAACAAAACAAAAACCTGCAGACTTGGCCCAAGAGCGCTCGGTGCAGACCAGAAGAGCCGGTAAGGTACTGCTCACCACTAACTTGGGGTTTCCCTGCTCTTCTTTCTCTGGGTTCCTCACGCCAATTGGAGGTGTGAGTTGCTCAGTGGGACTTGCTTGGCGTGAAGACCTTATTGGATATCTTTAAGTTTTGCCTTCTATTTGATACACCTCATTGCTTCACTTACCTAAAATAACCAGCCTTATTTGGTGATACAGAGGGCTCCATGATAACCAGCCCAATTAATATTGTCAACATTTGGCTGGTGTTTCTGGTCTGCACCAAGCTCTCTCAGGCCAAGTCTGCAGGGGAGTTTTGTTTTGTTTTGTTTTGTTTTGATCAGGAAGGATATTGACAAGCTGGAACATGTCCAAAGGAGGGCAGCCAAAATGGTAGAAGGCCTGGAAACCATGAAGCCCTATGAGGAGTGGTGTAGGGACCTGGTTATGTTTAGCCTGCAGAAGAGAAGGTTAAGAAGGGACATGATAGCTCTGTTTAAATATTTGAAGGGATGTCATATGGAGGATGGAGCAAGCCTGTTTTCTGCTGCTCCAGAGACTAGGACATGGAGCAATGGATTCAAACTTCAGGAAAAGATTTAAATATGAGAAAGAACTTCTTCATGGTAAGAGCAGTTTGGCAGTAGAATATGCTTCCTCAGTGGAGTGCAGTGGAGTCTCCTTCTTCGGGGGTTTTTAAACACAGGTTGGATGGCCATCCATCGAGCATGCTTTGATGGTGTATTTCTACATGGAAGGGGTTAGGACGATGCCCCTTGTGGTCTCCTCCAACTCTACGATTCTATGATTCTATGATCACATTAAGATGTACGCAGGTATTTCTGCCTATGTGTATTCCTCTCTATCTTGTCATCCACAGATACTCCACCATAAAAGATTTTTGTAATCACGATATAGCTGCAATTGATTCAGTTACCTCTTTGAAAAGGAAAACACTTATTACTAATTGTGAAAGAGTTCAAGAGTATCTTCCTTTCCACAGGATATAATGTATGTTTCCTCCACGTCTTCTTTTTTTTTAAGGTATGCGCTACATGTGGAACTCTCTCTCATTCTCCTGATTATTCCAAGGAGAAAAATTACAGGAGTGACACAAATTACTAATTACTTTATTATGCAGTGATTATAGGAGGTGGGAGGGGAGATTCAAAAGAAAAAAGGCTGGAAGTTGTTTCAGTAAATTCTATATTTAAAAGAAATAATTGTTGGGTTGTTAATGAACTAAATTAAGTTAACTCTTGCCAGATTTTTCTCTGCTCATTCTTCTTCCTTTGTTATCTAGATGGCACTAGATGAACCATTCAGTTATACACATGGCCAAGCACTGAAGGATTTCCCATCCAAAATTTTATAAGAAAGAAATCCATCTGTTTCAAATCTCATTTTTTTTCCAATTACCAAAACCAGAGCTTGGAAAAATGACCTTTTTGGACTCCAGATCCCATCATCCCCTAGCTACCATGGCCAATTGGCCACTGGCTGATGATTCCAGGAGCTGTAGTCCAAAAAGTAAGTATTCCAAATTCTGCCCAATATAAAAGAGCTACCAATTAAGGTCCCCAGCGTTAAATTCTGATCACATAACATAACATAACAAATTGGCCATGGCAGTGGGGGGGATTATGGGAGCTGAAATCCAAAAAACCTTCTTTGTCATGACCTGGTTCTCAGAACCAGATAAGGGCCAAGATCTTTTGCACTTTTAACAAAACACAAATATATGATATTCTGGATTTCACAAGCATACAACCAATTGTACAAAAGTCATCTAGGCTTTGAGCTCGCCCATTCCCAAAGGTCACTGATGGCTTCATTGCTTAAAGGGAGTATATACTTGTTAGACGTTACAGAATCACTTTGGGTTTGATTATCTCTCCAAAATCAGGATAGAACCTTGAAGAGCTCCTATAAAACCAAGAGTAGTGAATCCCCCATCCCAGAGTAATGGAGCCATTGGCTGCCTCTGCCCCTTGCAAAATGGTCATTCAGCTCCCTACCTATAAAAGGTTCTTTGTGTGTGTGCCTCTACCTTTGTGGAAAGATTGTCTGCACCAGGGCCACACTTGCACACAACCTCTGAGAAAGCACAACCGTGTGCACAGGTATTTTTGCACTAGCATAATGCCACAACAAGACTCTGGTCAAGATCACACTGCAGAAAGTTAAGAACATGGAGCACCCTATTGCTCTATCACACATTAGGACTAACGAAAAGTTGATGAACTAACAGCCCAATGATATCATCCCCAAAGACTGCCCATATAGAGAGTCAATTTTTAAAAACAAAAAAACAAAAAACAGAATTCTATGGGTGGAATGCATTCAAGTCGGCTGGGGAGCCACAGGTATAAGTGCTGGGAAGAGGAGTGGTTGTACAGATGTAGAATCAGATCAGAAGTGACCTCAGGCATGGCCAGGTCATAAGCCTACTTGTCAGAAAACTCAGCTTAATGAGTTTGAGATAATCCTATGAGTTGCCCACACTCTGAAAACAATAGCTAATGTAATGCAACAACAAAAGGAAGCTACCAAAAGATCATCATCCTGTCACCAATTCCCCCAGAAATTCCCCTTTGTTTCCTTACCTGCCCAGACATTAAGGGGCTATCGCGATCTCCAGCAGTGCTTTGTCACCTGAAGTTAAGACCATTAGTCTGTTCTGGACCCCTTTGTTTGCTGTGCCAGAGAGCAATCAACACACTCCCCTTCAGGGTAGGAAAGGGATATTTAAACCCTAGCTCTGAGCATGGACATTTGCAGTATGTGCTGTGCTGTAGCTTGGCACCTTGTATGTCATGCTGCACCCTAGATCCTTGTTCCTCCATGATGCCCTCAATCTCCCATGTTTGAGCCATCTCTCCTCAGTCTCCACTGCAGGACCCATAATTATTATCACCCACTCCACATCAATCTCTCTGCTATCCAACCTTTCTCTCCTTCCCTTCTGCTAGCCTTGAATGGTTTGAGATTTTATGTGTCTTTGTGAATTCCGCCCAATAAAACATTCTTTTGATCTCCAACTGGTGTCTCTCAGTTTAATACTCATATACACAGGTGAAAAGGTCCCATAGTTAGCTCACCTCTTGCAGGTCTCCCTTTTGAGCTATAATTCCCAACCCTTCAACAGAAGCATTAGCATCATGGTCGGACTCCCAGAGTCACCCACTTTTGGGGTAACACTGCAACCAACTATGTGTCAGCTTGTGTTCCTGTTTATTGTCCCAGTATGCAATGGAGAATACACAGTGGATGTTTCTGCAATCCTACCAAATCAAGTAGAATAGTGAAGCCACTAACAAATAGTTCCACACGGTCCAAGATTGTACACAGCTGTATGGTTGGGATCCTGTTGGTTGGTCTCAACATAGAGTAGACTCGTACAGTCAACTGTAGAAAGATGAGGCAACATATGCCATTGATTCAATGGCTCTCTTGTTTTCTGGACTAACAACAGGTTTCAGTCCCACGTGAAATGGTTACTCTTGTGGAACTCTTAACTACGCAGTCGTGAACTGATTGTGTCTGTTGCACAACCACATGTGTAAGGCAACATGATATATGACACTGCCCTATGGCTGGTACCAGCAGAAATCCCAGGCTGAACTTCTTCTTGGAATCACCTTGGGAATGATGGAGCAGTGAAGAAGAGTGAATGAAAGAGCATTCCCCATGTCCATGAAGGATGCTTACAGAACGCAGCTCTCTCTAGATTCCTATCCAAAATGTCCTCCTTTGCATCTCTTGAATCAATGTGTGCACTGGCATAGAGTTACTCAACAGATCTGGCACCTTTCCTCCTCCTCCAATCTGCAATGCATTTTAAGCATAGCAAATATATATTTACATACGTAGGCGGAAAATATGCATTTAAAGCCTCCTTTGAGGAAATCCACAAGTTTTTCTTCACTTTGGAAAAACAACATGGCATCCCAGAATCACAGCCACAAGCCTCCCTGGGATTTCAAAGCTTTACCCAAGTCAGATGTTTCTCTCTGCAAACTTTTTCCAGTCCTGGGGGCTGCCGTTCCAAAATGTTTTGCAGTTCCAGTGATCACAGAAACGCTGTTTGACAGTTTAATGGACTTTTTTTTTTTCTTTACAAGGCTTATGCCAATGTAGTGCCAAAAGAAATGTTTTCCAGGTCCTTTCAGTGACTTGAGCCAAGTTTCCTTGTTATTTTAAATCCAATGTGTTTTGTTAAGCCCTTCCCTGTAGATTTCTTCCCAGAGGGGACAGCCCTGCACCTCTGATTAAAACAGCTTGGGAAAGAGATTGTTTTGAACTACAGTTCCCAGGCTCCCCCCACCATAAGCCTTGCTGGTTGGTGGATTCTGGGAATTATAATCCAAAACAAAACCATTTTTCCAAGTTCTAAATAAAAAAACGAGGGGCTTGTCAGGATAGTTGCAGGGTAATAAATTTACATCAGAGAAAAGAGAATTAAAGCTATCGGAGAATGGATAACAAAAATAATTCAACAAACCTATAGGAAAGTAGCAGGTTTTGGCCAGCATTCTGTTGGTAATATATGTATGTGTAAGTCACAGCACACACATGGGATGTATTATTTGCCATGACTCAACTGGTGTACTCTACAGAAAGCAACAGAAGTAGAGTTGCACATACAGCAATGTCATACACTGTGTTCATGGATTGCAATTGTGCATTTCTGCTTTGGTCAGACTCCACTTGGAAAATGGTGTCCACTTCTGGAAGGATATTGACGAGTTTAAATGTGTCCAGAAGAGGGTGATCAAAATGGTAGAAGGCCTGGAAACCATGAAGTCCTATATGGAGCAGCTTAGGGAACTGGGTGTGTTTAGCCTAGAAAAGAGAAAGTTAAGAGGTGACATGGTAGTTATTTTTAAACATTTGAAGGGATGTCATATGGAGGATGGAATAAGCTTGTGTTCTGCTGCTCCAGAGACTAGGACATGGAGCAATGGCTTCAAACTTCAGCAACAGAGATTCCATCTAAACATTAGGAAGAACTGCTTGAGTCTAAGAGCAGTTTGACAGTGGAATATGCTGTTGCCTGGGAGTGTGGTGGAGTCTCCTTTTTTGGAGGTTTTAAACAGAGTTTGGATGGCCATCTGTCGAGAGTGTTTTGACTGTGTATTCCTGCATGGCAAGGGTTGGACTAGATGGCCCTTGTGGTCCCTTCTAACTGTCAGATTCTATAAGTGGAATCTCTATTGCTGATCTTGAATCCTGGATTAGTTGGCAATGGGGGAGATGGTCCCTGTATACTTCTTTTGCTCATACACACACTCTTATTTGTGTTTTCTCTTAAATCAGTGGTTCTTAACCTGGGGTCTGCAAAGTCCTGGGGCTGAACACCACCACCAGCAGCAGCAACAGAGATGCAGCAGTGCGGAGGGGGGAATGGTGCAGGTGCCGAAACTGCTCCCTCATTTGCAAATCTACACACACACACACACACACACACACACACACACACACGTTGCTCTGTCCCTGACAAAAGGGACACAGGAGCAAGTTTGTGCACATAGCAAACTATTACTTTGGAGACCAGGGTTTGAATGTCCACTCGGTCATGGAAACCCACTGGTGACCTCAGGCAAGTCACATTCTCTCAACCTCAGAGAAAGGCAAAAACAACCAATATTGCCAAAAACCCCACCCATCTTAGGGTCACCATAACTCAGTTTTGAAAGAGGAGAGACATGATGGCTAGAAAGAACCTCCCCTTGTCTGCAGTACTTTGTTGTGGTGGGACTTCAAGTCAGGTTCAAACTTATGGCAACCCTAAGGTCAACCTATCACAGAGTTTGTTTGTTTTTCAAGATTTGTTCAGAGCAGGTTTGCCTTTGCCTTCCTCTGAGGTTGAGAGACTGCATCCTTCCCAAGGTCACCCCATGTCTGAGTGAGGATTTGAATCCTAGTCTCCAGATGTCTTTAATAAATAAATAAATAAATATTTGAATATTCAAATATTCAAATCTAAATTTAAATATTTAAATCTTGAGTTAAGTCTTGGTTGTCCCTGGCAACAAACTCTATTCACAGCGGGTCCCTCTAAAGAAAAGGTTAAGAACCACTGTTTTAATAGATGCACTGCAAAACTTAGACAAGGATGCATATCAATGGCTCACTTAAGCCCTTTCTGCACCAGCCTGTTGTAGTGCTATTATTCCACTTTCAACATCCTATGGAATCCTGGGGTTTGCAGTTCAGGGAAGGGCCTCAATCCCTTCCCTAAACTGCAAACCCCAGGATTCCATAAGATGTTGAAATTGGAATAATAGCACTATAACAGGCTAGTGAGGAAATAGCCTTTTGCCTGTTGGTTTCACAAAGTGTGCACGTCATAAGTTCACAAGGAAAAGTTGACTTTTGCATCCTTGCTGTACAGGCAGTCTGGTGTAATGGTTAGAGTATTACTCTAGGGCTTGGTGAGAATGCCACACAAGGAAGATCCAAGTTGAAATATTTCTATTCTTATGTATTTAGTTGTTGTTTTTGTTGTTGTTGCCATCATCATCACTGTCATCTTTATTGATTGCCCTGTTTTTCCCTCAACATTGAGATTCAAGGCAGCTGAATTAGTCACACTTCCTTAGTCCTGTTTCTTCTGAATTTCAACTGCCACCATTTAGAAAACACCAAAAATGTTGATGTTTTTGAAATATACGCCTCGAGTCCCAGTCTTGGAGGAAATGCAAGAACAGCAACAGCAGCAGTGCCTGAGGTCCTGCATTGTCAGATGTAATGACATCCATGGAGCTCTGTTGTCACAGTTACTTTTATCATGGAATCATTGGGTCTGAAGGGGCCTCATGAGCCATGGAGTCCAACCCATTGTTCAATGTAGGATCTCCAGCTAGAGCATCTCCAACAGGTAGCTGTCCAGCCTCTTTTTGAAGACATCCAGAGAAGAAGACCTCACCACCCTGTAGGTTCCACCACCAAACCATTCCTATTGTCAAGAAGTTCCTTTTAATGTGCAATCAAAATCTAGACTCCTGTAGTTTAAAACCATTACAACTGATCCTACCCTCTGGAGCTGCAGAGAACAAGCCTGCCCCATCCATTCTATGACAGCCTTTTAGGTTTTTAAATAATGCAATCATGCCACCCTTCAGTCTTCTCTTCACCAAACAGAAGATGCCCAGATCCCTCAACCATTTCTCATACATTTTGTTCTCCTCTTATCATCCTTGTTGCCCTTCTCAGAACCTGCTCCAACATCCTGTCCCAAACCTACCTCTTAACCCAGGCAGTGGACCAGCTGAAGGACTCATGAGGTTCTTCAGAAGGGCAACAAGGTTCTTCAGAGGTTCTTGAGAAGGGCAACAAGGATGATAAGAGGAGAACAAAATGTATGAGGTGCTGGGAAATGAAGACTGCAGGGCTCTCCTGATCATAGTCTCCTGGAGATACCTCTTGGGATCTTGCCACAACTGTCTGTTTCCACATTCCCTGTAACCAGGAAAGCACTGCCATTGTCATTTCCCTGGGGTCCTTGGAGCTCGTAGTCTATGATATCCTTGCTGTACATCCAGCTAAATAAAATAGCCCATCAACACAGAAATGACCATATTGTAGGGCTGTGCTCCTTACAAGGTGAGTTGGTGGGGATTCTTGTTGTTGTGTGATCAGAACAGAATTCCAGCCTATGCAACAATGATAAAAGTGAGTTGTGATGACAAAGGTCCAACTTAATGCTACTGTATTTCACTAACAAGATGATAGCCAGAAAGTAAATTCTTTCCCACCATGTCTTTGAAGCATTTGGAAGACAGGTACACTTGGCTGACTTTTTCATATTACCCTTTAATGAATTTTAATGGCTTTAACAATACATATTGTTGAATTGTTTTGAAAAAAACTTTTATAGTTCTATCTTTTATTGACGCTTTGTAGTTTTAAATTGGCATTGTTTTTAACAAGTTGTTAGCCACCTTGACTCCTGGTATTAGAGAAAAGGCAGGATATAAATGAATAAAAGGAAGGAGGGTTAGTTGTAAGTATACTTAATCAAAGTCTGGCAGCTTTGGAGCATCTAGTATCAAATTTTTCTGCTCTCAGGATGTTCTGTGGGCCCCATGAGGCCTACCAAAAGCCACCTTTCAATTTTCATATTGAATTTTTAAGTGAGGATCTTGAGAGAGCCAGAGTAGTATAGTAGTTTGAGTGTTGGACTACAGGTCTCTAGAGACCAGGGTTCAACTTCCTACTCAACCGCAGAAACTCACTGGGTGAGTCACACTCTCTCAGCCTCAAAGGAAGGAAAAGGCAAACCTCCTCTGAACAATTCTTGCCAAGAGAACCCTGTGAGGGGTTTGCCTTAGGTTTGCCATAAGTCAGAAATGACTTGAAGGCATGCAACATGATGGATGGGGATCTTGAGGTTCAAGGATGGAGACTCTGACCGATTTACAGTTAAAAGTATCTCTTTGGGATGCTTCCTTGTGGGGGAAAATCCACCTTTGGGTTAAAAAAGTGACCTGAGAGGCATTAGAGGCCCAGAACAAGATGCACAAAGATGCGTTAGAGGCCCAGAACAAGGTGTGGAGCCCAGCCCCATGTTTTGAGACCTTCTGAGGAGGCCCTTCTTCATGTCCTACCTCTCTCACAGTTATGTTTATTGGGAACATGGAAGACAGGGCCTTCTCAGTGGCTGTTCCCAAGCTGTGGAACTTCCTTCCCAGAGAGGTTAGACTGCTACTCTCCTTACTATCTCTCTCTAAGCAGGTAAAACCCTTTTTTCATCTCAGCAGCCTTTAATAATTGTTTGTTGTTCATAGAATCATAGAGTTGGAAAAGATCACAGCGGCTGTTACCTCACTGGAAAAACCCTATCCTAGGGTCTACAATTTTGATATTAAACATGATTCCATGTGCCTGAAAGGTCGCCCAGATGAGCACGTAAGCAGTCACTGTTGAATGACCGAAAACCAGGTCAGGCCAGTAAAATCCCCAGTCACATAGCCCCAGGAGACCTCCAGCTGGGCAAACCCCCAATAGACAAAGGGTCCTCAGCCCCTGAGAAGCTGACTTGAGAGGATTAGCGTATTTGCCCCAAGTTGAGCAAATATCCTATCAAGCGAAGACCATCCACACCAAATGTCACACCACAAGCAAATGCACCCGAAAATCCTGAGATTTTGGCAACACCTTGTAATTTCATCATGCAAAGGAAGTTACCTTACTGGAGCTTCTTTCTTGTTGCAACACCCATTGTTCTTTCCGGGAAGGGATTAGCCCTCCAGGTACTTTTTCCCCTACAAATAGTCCCAGTTTTTGAGCGGTTCTTTGGATCACTCCCAGTCATCCCAGCAGACCGTTTCTCCGTCCATTGAGTAATCCCCTCAGCCCTCTCCATGCTGAGCCCCACTTCTCTGCTATCTTTCCCGGACCCAGGACTTCAGGAAAAATTACCCCAGCTACAACCCCTTCAATATTCCCCTATCCAGTTTCCTCTCTTTTGCTTCTTAATAGAATGAGTGTGTGAGTGATTGCATTGGTGCGTGAGACTTTCATTCAACAAAATCATTTATTAGACATTTTCGTTTGGTTTTTGGTTTGGCCTGACCCCGTAAAAACTGGGTAAAAAGACCCCTGCTAGGTTACCCCGCCTCTCGCATTGCTATTGCTCGTGCTCCGGCTAGTTTCCATTCCCCATCACGTGGAGCATATTGAGGTGTCTCCCAAGCGACCCCAGAAATCAGGGTAACACAGCCATCCAGTCCAACCCTGTTCTGTCATGCAGGAACACACACTCAAAAAGCCCACAGCAAACGGCCATCCAACACTCTGTTTAAAAATCTCCAAAGAAGGTGACCCCACCACACTCCAAGGTAGTATATTCTATTGCAGTTGTTGTTCTTGTTGCTGTTGTTTAAGGAGACACTGGCTTTGTATGATTTGCTGGACTTTTATTTTTCATTGTAGGTTTTAATAGTTTATACTTCTAACCGATTTTAATTTTAGGACAGTTTAATTGCTTTGTAACTTTTGTATCCTGTGGATTTTAAATAATGTTTGTTTCAACTGTTTTGAGCTGCCTTTAGTCCCAAAAGGTGAAATGTAAATCAATATAACGACAATAAGGGCCATACTGTCCCCACTCCTGTAACAAACAGGAATAACTTTCTAAGAACAGTGATCATGCAAGAATAGTAGCAGTGAAAACAGCCTTCCAGAATCTCTTCCCCGGGGAACTACAGCCATTTCTGCGCTGCACTCATATAGCGCGATTATTCCACTTTCAACATCCTATGGAATCCTGGGGTTTGCAGTTTCGGGAGGGGCCACGCAAACCCCAGGATTCCATAGGATGTTGAAAGTGGAATAATCGCGCTATAAGAGTGTAGTGCGGAAACATCAAGCCATACTCACCTCCATTTTAGATGCCTCAAGACGAACTACTTGTTTGCCTAACCATTCTTAGAACTCACTTAGTTTTGCCCCTAGTTTAATGATACTGTGTGTTTTGACTGTGTTGTTTTCACTCTGTTTTGACTGTTGTGTTGGCAATGTTCTGTGCTTTCTTTGGTTTTTCCTTTGCATTCTGTTATATTTTATCTTGTAAGCTGCTGGAAGGTAGAATTTAAAACAAAACAAAAGAAAACAGAATGAATAAATACCAACAGACAGAAATTGCAAACATCATGGGGTGGTTGTTAAAACAAAGCAAACAACTAGTAGCATCCATTCCATGATTCATTCTCTCCCTCTCCCTCTCTCTCTCTCTCCCCCTCTCTTGCCTGGTGTTGAACAATTATTTATTAAGTCAAATAAAGGTGTCCTACCTTTATTCTCACCAACATTTTGCAGATGAAATCTTGGATCTGCGTGGCCAAGGAACATCAGGGTGTGGTAAAGACGGCAAAAATAATTAATGAGTAAGATCGCATAGGTTAGGAGAGACTGCAGCAGTTTGCTTTTGCCTGAGCCTATGGGGAAGGACATGATTTCACCTCCCTCTCTTCTCTTCCCTTGCTGACTTAATTGAGTGCAAACTATTTTTCCATTTTGAACTCAGTGCAGTTGTTTGCAACAATTGAAGCAATCAGGGGATGAAAGGAGAAAGCAGAAGGAAGTAAGAGAAACTCAGGGCATTTTAAAGGCAGCTAAGAAAGTGGAACAGTGGAGAATGTCCCTGATCAATTGGGACAGTTTGAGAGTATGTACCTTGCAGCCCAAAAAGGTTCTCAAAGCATCTTCAATTCACCAGTGATTGATGGCTGCTCTCTGGTATGCAAGTCAATATTTCCTGGTGGTCTCCCTTCCAAGTACTAACCAGGTCTGACTGAACTTAGCATCTAAAATCAGATAAGACTGGATGTGTTCATCTTGGCATGTAGAAGTATTGGTAATGGTAGTAACAGGTGCAAATCACCAGTAATATTCTTCAGCCCAATCTGATTTGCCAATAATGCTTTCAGACATTCTCTAAAATCACAACTGCTAAACTTGACTGAAATAGTTTATTTATTTATCAGTACTAAAAACATGGCCAGATATCTCCTGTTTCTGCCTGTGTGGAGAACATCAGTAAATAACTATGCATGATCTTACCACTTTTCGAAGATGCAACTTCAGCCCTCATTCCTTTCTTAGGAGAACAAACGTAAGGAAGGAAGGAAGACGGAAAATGGTTGTCCTTGATCTATATTCATCTGCTGGAGCCTGAAAGGATCCGCAGTGAAATAAGTAGGCAACAGAAGCAAAATGTCCATTGAGCAGCAAATCTAGAGCAGAGCAAAGAAGATTTGCGATGCGAACGATTTACTAGCACTGAGCTGGGAGCATATGGGATTTGAATATAAGGAGCCAAATCGGATTCATTACCTGACAATTAGTTCAAAATTAATGCAAAACCATACAGTGCAAGTGAGCTCAGAAGGAGATGGTTTCTCCCGTTCCCAGACTGCCAACTGGAATCAACAAGACGTGTCCAATTCAGAGCTGTAACAAGTTTCCATCCTGCCAGGTTTGGAAAGGATGCAAAACCAGACACTGGGCTAAGGATGTAAAGAAGATTTTTTAACACTTGCCTCCTCAGTGGAAGGGGATGTTTTGATGCCTGAGACATGGTGCTGAAAAGAAGACCAGTGACAAGACTTCATTGCTCTCAGGGAAGTCCGTGGGGAAAATTTCCTTTCACACACACACACACACACACACACACACACAAAAGCACATGGATGAGCATTCTGTCCTGTCCCTGCACTGACTTAAGTGAGTGAAAAATATTTTTGCATTGTGAGCTCAGTTTGCACCAACTGAAGGAAACTGAGGACGAAGGGGGAAGGTGGAGGAGGAGACAGAAACTAAGGCCATTTCTGCAAGGTGTCACCATCCAGTGATGGAGACAGGATGGTAGCAGTCCACGAGTTGTGTTTTAACACATCATCACAGTCCTGTTGCCATGCTGTACCCACCTGCTGCAATCACAGGATATTTGCTTAATGGAATAAATCTGTTAAGCACCTGTGATCATGTGGTGCTCCCATCACTGCTGGCCATATGGAAGAGGCAGAAGCAAAACACAGTATGTATGAAAGGCATCTAAGACTCTTGGTGGACCACAAGCTGAACATGAGTCAGCAGTGTGATGCGGCAGCCAAGAAAACCAACACAATTCTTGGTTGCATCAATAGGAACATGGTATCTAGATCAAGGAAAGTTAACAGTATCACTCTATCCAGCTTTGGTCACACCTCATCTGGAATATTATGTCCAGTTCTGGACACCTGAATTCAAAAAGGATATCAACAAGCTGGAACATGTCCAGAAGAGGGAGACTAAAATGATGGAGTGTCTGGAAGCCATGAAGCTCTATGAGGACCGTCTTAGAGAGCTGGGTATGTTTAGCCTGGAGAAGAGAAAGTTAAGAGGGGACATGATAACCATGTTTAAATATTTGAAGGGATGTCACGTTGAGGAGGGAGCGGGCTTGTTTTCCACTGCTCTAGAGACTAGGCCAAGGAGCAATGGATTCAAACTGCAGGAAAAGGGATTCCACCAGAACCTCAGGAAGAACTTCTTGGTGGTCAGAGCTGTTTGGCAGTGGAATGTGCTGCCTCTATGGAGTGTGGTGGAGTCTCTTTCTTTGGAGGTTTTTAAACGGAGACTGGATGGCCATCCGTTGGGAGTGCTTTGATGTGGGTTCCTGAATGGCAGAATGGGGTTGGACTGGATGGTCCCTGGGGTCTCTTTTTAAGCAGAGGCTGGATGGCCATCTGTCGGGAGTGCTTTGAGGGTGTTCCTGTATGGCAGGGGGTTGGACTGGATGGCCCGTGTGGTCTCTTCCAACTCTACATTTCTATGATTCTATGATTCTATGATTCTACGATGTAGGTGTTTCCTTCCCCAGAGCAGCATGGAAAAGAGGCTGGCTGCACTGTGGAAGGAACTCATGTGTTGCTCATGCTCCTTTCCACAAGGAGTTGGCCAAGTGTGGAGGGGAGCATTTGCTTCACATTCCCATCCCAGCAAAGATGCTGCCAGGATTGCGACAGGATAACCATGGGATCTGGTAAGGTGCAGAAATGACCTGAGACATTTCTAAAGGAGCTGAGAAATCAGGCAGGCAGAGGATTGTTTGATGCCCTTTCTGGGAGAGACCAGTGTTCTTAGTGGCCAGCACATGTGTGCCAAGATGCATCATGTGATGGGGGCAGGGAGCAGGGCTATTTATACCTGGCTCGCCCTACACATGGCCTTACTTTGCCTGACAGCACAACCCACCCACCCACTCTTGGAGAGCGTGCAATTCCAGGTCACTTTGGGCGTGGGTAGGAAATCCCCCCATTATCAGGGGTAGGGTTGCCTACTCAATACTGTATCCAAGAAAAGACGGGCAATTGGCTTCAGGTGTTATCAATAAATAGGGTTGTTACCGCAGCTTCTAGCCAGACTTGGGGGGCACCAGAAATCATTTTGATATCTTTTTGGCCTTCCTTACCCATTCCTTCCCACGTGCTTGCGAGGCCCCCGGACAAGCACGCAAACAGGCTCGGTCGCTAATCGCTGGAATATTCAACAACAATACAGGCAGGCCAGAAATAGCCAGACTGCCGCTTCAGGAGACCTCACGGCAAGTACCCTTATTATGTATGAACGCTACTTACAAAGGACTCCCTGCCCTGAGCAGGCAGCTTGACAAGCCGAATACTTAACTGTCAAGCACTCCGCGTTTGCATACTGGCTACTCTATTGACAATTCGGACTAACTCAATCATGCTAAATTCTGATCTTTCGGAGGCTTTGTCTCCAGCCCAAAACTCATTGTTTTCCCCAAGAACGGACTAGCCTGTGGCTACAATTTCCCCTATAAAAACCCCTGACTTTGAGCACTTCTTTGGATTGCTCGAATTGCTGGACCCCCTTGCTGCCGCTTTGCTTGGCGAGCCTTCCCCTCGGTCCCACATACTGAGAACTTCCATGTCCACGAACTCTATCTTCAGACTACCCGGGCTTCAGGACAGGTGCAGTATTTCCCAAACCAAACCTCCTCTTAAAATCCCTCTCTCCCACTCCAACCTTTATTTCTACAGTTATCTGTGTGAGTGTGCTGCATACACTGGCTTGACTGTATTTTAATAAAACACCAATTATTATTTCACATCTGTTTGCTCCTTGACTCGGCCTGGCCCCGTAGACATTGGGTTCACGATCTCGCTACGTTACCCTGCCTCTCGCATTGCTAACTTGTGCTCTTTGACTAATTTCCCCAACTTATAATTTGCAGAGCATTTAGGTGTCCCTCATGGGACCCCCAGAAATCAGGGTAACAGAGTACAAGGCTCCAGCGTACATCATTGGCACCAATTTGGCTGTAGGGTATGGTTCCCAATCCTCCTCTTTAAGGTCAGGGGTGGCTGCCCTTAAGGACAACCCAGGCTTGGGGGGTCTCACCTGCAGGTTTCTGAGACTTCAGCGGAAACCCAATGGGTTTGCCTTTCAACTAAGGGCAGCCCTGGAGCAACCCAAAAGTTTGGATCGCAAATGGGGCCCATTATGTGTTGCCCAGGGGTGGGCTGAGAGTGACGCCTAGCCTCAGCTGGATCCACATCAGGTTTTCCCTCTTCTTGGCACACTCGAGGACAATGGTCAAATAAAAGTGGCCCTTAGTTAGCTCAATCTCATGTATCTGGTCTCTTTATTCTGGGGTTGGGCATCAAATCAGGACTCTGGTACTGATGTCAAACTGACTGGATGGTGAATCGTTTCTTTTTCAATTAATTTTACAAATAGTAAAAAGATACTTCTTTATCCATCTTTCCAGTTCTACAAACATTCATTTTTTTCTTTTCTTTTCTTTTTTTTTAAGGATGACATATATCCCACCCACCCCCTTTCCTATTCTTTTCCTCCCAATCTCTCTTCAGTTCTTTGGCCTTTTCCATACTACACTGTTATAGAGAGATTCCACTTTCAACATCCTATAGAATCCTGGGATTTGCTCTTTAGGAAGGAGCATTTAGAATTCTTAGCCAAAGAGCGCTTTGGTCTCAGGAAACTACAAACCCCAGAATTCCAGTGGAATAATAGCACTATAACAGTGTAGTGCAGAAATGGTCTTTCATTATATTGCTTTTCACATTGGGTCTATACCTTCAAATGAAGTCTAACTGTTCCTCATTTATTAACATTTAATCAAAATCTACTACCTCCTGATGTATTCTTATATTTCTTATTAGTAAATGTAGAATAGATAATTTTCACTTTATTTAATATCTTTATTTCTTCCAAAATTTTCCTATATATTCTCTCTTATTCTCAAGCTGTTATACTGAATTATTTTTTATAAGAGCAAGCACATGGGAAGGAATAATTGAGGAAGGCCAAATTATTGATATCAAAATGATATCTGGTATCCCACAAGTCCGGGCTAGAAAACTGCAGTAACATTATGTTATGCTAAGCTTTCTGGGATTGATGCCCAACTCCTTTTGTGTCTAGCTGCCAAGGGTCCTAAGGGAGAGAACCCATACAAGAAGAGAGAAATGACCAAATGGCAGCATCATAGGGCAGAGAGTAAGACTGTACTATCATATGAAGTAGGTATTATCTGTTCCTGATCTACTCTATTTTTCTGAGGTCTTTTTTGAACCATGAATCCTGCCTCCTAGCTGTATCCAGACTATGATTTCCCATTTTGGGGGTAAAAACTGGAGAGAAAAACCAAGACTTGGGAGAGACTCCAGGAGAATGGTGACCAGGAGTTTTGGTGAGTCACACGGACTCTCAGCTTTCCAAGATAAATCGCACCTCCCTTCAGTAAAATGTAGGTGCCATAAAGTCAAAGCCTGAAAGTGGTTGTTAAGCGGTTGTGATTTGGAAGCACTGATCAAGCCAGTGCACATCTGGCCTGCACCAGAAGGAGCATAGTATCCAGTATTGAGAGAATTAGCAGTGCAACTCTATTCTGCTTTGGTCTGTTATAGAGAGTCAGCTCACAACTCGGGTTATTGGTTCCTTTTCTTCCATGCCGGTAGTGCCCAGTAACTTCCTCGAGAGTGGAGCTGTGAATCCACTTGAGAGTTTAACTTGAAATTTCAAAGAGCAACCCAAGGTGCTGAATTTTTTTTGGGGGGACAGGATTCAAATCTTTGGAGAGGCCCTTTAAAGTTCAGACTAAACACCAGAGCAGATTCACTAAACTCCAGAGCAGATTCACCATCCCATTCTTACGGAAGCCACCCACCACCACTGCCCCATGTGCCATGTGCAAAAATACTTGCAAACAGAGTGAGTTTCACCCTCCCTGCCTTCACTTTTCCTTCCACCTCTAATTCCTTCTTTCATATTTTGCCAAGAGCGCCTTTCAGGGGTTGCTTTTTAGATTGAATTTGTCAGTCACCATTCCAGAGTGAGCAAAGCCGCTTTCTGCCTCTTTACTGTGGCGGCCGAGAAGGCAATTCTGAGAGCATCTGTATTCATTCCAAGAGGCATTAGACGGCTGAGGCTTCAGCCAGCCCCTGCCTGGACTGATAGCTTCTTGCTCTCTCCTTGAAATGACTGACTAATGCCGGCGTCACCTCCCCTTCAGCTTCACCATTCCTCTTGCTTTCCCTTGATTCATTTATTTACTTAGGATACACTCGTTTATCATATCCTCAAAGCAGCTCAGGCTAAAAGATTCTCTCTGTCGTTCAAGCTCTGAGGGCTGCTGTTGTTTCTAAATTGAGCTAATTGCAATTATCGGATTAGGTGATTTTTTTTTAACTTCTTTGCCACATAAATACATGACCCTGCGATTTGATGAGCGTTGAGAGTTGCCAGTAAATCCAGCATAATTTCTCACACTTATACCTCGCCTGAAAATAGGTGAATGTTGACATTTATCAGTAAATTCCTAAGATTTTATGTGTGATTCTCAACATGCTTTCTCATAGAATCATAGAGTTGGAAGGGCCATCCAGTCCAATCCTCTGCCACGAAGGAACTCACCCAAAACACCCTCAGCAAATGGCCATCCAGCCTCTGTTTAAAAACATCCGAAGAAGGAGACTCCACCACACTCCAAGGCAGCGTATTCCACTGTCGAATGGCTCTTACGATCAGGAAGTTCTTCCTAATGTTAAGGTGGAATTTCTTTTCCTGAAGTTTGAAGCCATTGCTCCATGTCCTAGTCTGCTGAGCAGCAGAAATCAGGCTTGCTCCATCCTCCATATGACATCCCTTCAAATATTTAAATAGAGCATAGTAAATGTAGCGTATTACTTGGAAAACACATTAACTGTCATGGCAACATTGTATAGAACTCTTGGCATTTATCGATGTGGGATGTATTTGGAATTCCCTGTCAGAAAGTTCTTGCACCTCACCAAACTATAAATCCCAGGATTCCAATGTGAGGCAGCCATAGCAATTAGAATGGTATCAAACTGCTAATAAGTAGAGATTGTAAAGGAAAGAGCAGTAAGCAGCTGTTTATTTAATTGACTTGTTAGCTGTTGTATATTGTTTAAACTGCCAAGACATTTGAGGCATGTGTGGGATTTTACACTGCCAGGGTCAAAACAACACAAGCATTAGCATATACCACGGCATTGGTGCACAGACTGTGGCAGCGTGTAACATCCAACATTTGCTATTCTCCCTTGGGCAGAAAAATATCATGCATAGAAAGCAGAAACAAACTGCCTAGATCTCTTCAGCAGCGTGTTACCCCACTGCGTCCTAAACTTTTGCACGCACAACCCAGAATGTAGAAGAAATGCATCAGCTCCAGATTGGTTTACAAATCTCCAAAACCTGAGACCTACAAAACTGGTAAGCAGACTGAAACTTATTGGTGCACTGAAATCATTGCTTTTTAGGATTAGCAATTCAAAAAAAGCACCCAAAAAGCATCCCCGGCATGCAGGAAGACACCATCAAAGCATTTCTGACAGATGGCCATTCAGCCTCTGCTTAAAAACCTCCAAAGAAGGAGACGTCATCATTCTCTCAGGCCGTGTATTCCACTGCCAAACTGTTCTTACCATTAGGAGGTTCTTCCTAATGTTTAGGTCGAATCCCTTTTCCTGAAGTTTGAAGACATTCCTCTGTGTCCTAGTCTCTGGAGCAGCCGAAAATAGGTTTGCTCCATCCTGCATATGACATCCTTTCAAATATTTGAACATAGCTATCATGTCGCCTCTTAGAATCATAGAATCATAGAGTTGGCCAGGGGCCATCGAGTCCAACCCCCTGCCATCAAAGCATTCCAACAGATGGCCATCCAGCCTCTGCTTAAAAACCTCCAAAGACTCCACCACACTCCGCGGCAGCCAATTCCACTGCTGGACAGCTCTGACCATCAGGAAGTTCTTCTTAACCTTCTCTTCTGCAAGCTAACCATACCCAGTTCCCTAAGCTGCTCCTCCTCTGGACACCTTCCAGCTTATCAATATGCTTCCCAAACTGTGATGTCCAGAAGTGGACACAGTATTCCAGGTGGGATCTGATCAAAGCAGAATTGAGTGGTACCATCACTTCCCTTGATCTAGTCACTATAATCCTGTGATGCAACCGAGAATCACATTGCCATTTTTAGCTGCTGCATCACATTGCTGACTCATGGTCCGCTTGTGGGCTACTAAGACTTTTGGATCCCTCTTGCACGTACTATGGTCAAGCCTGGTGCCATCCACTTTATATCTGCGCATTCCATTTTTGTATTAGGTCCAATTGTGCAATTCATCCCGAGGAGCAAACGTCACTTCTCTGGCTCCCCTACATAGTAACGTAACAGCAGCCACCGCTGAAGAGAGACATTGTGAAACTTCAATCCTAATTCCCTCAGATGTAAATCCACTTATGGCAACCCTAAAGTGAACCTGTCACAGTGTTTGCTTGGCAAGATCTGTTCAAAGGAAGGTTTGCTACAGCGCCCCTCTGAGGTTGAGAGAGTGTGACTTGCCCTAGGCCACCCAGCAGGTTTTCATGCCTGAGCGAGGATTCAAATCCTGGTCTCCAGAGTCGTTGTTCAACACTCACACCACTGTACAGTCAGCCCTCCGTATCTGCATTTCCCCTATCACAGATTCAACCAACCGCATCTTGAAAATATCCCCCCCCTGGAAAAAAAATATGAAAAGAAAAGAAAGAATCCAATAAGCAAACTTTGCTTTGGCCATTGTATATAAGGAATACCATTTTACTACACCATTGTACATAATGGGACTTGAGCATCCATGAATTTTGGTTTCCACAGAGGGTCCTACAACCAAATCCTAGTAGATACGGAGGGCCCTCTGTACTTGATTTATGAAAACCTAAGTCCTCCAGTGCATTCCCACCAGTGTTTTTGGGAAGTTGCATTAAAACGGATACCATTTTTCACACAAATATTTTTAGAACAAGGTTTATCATGCTTTGGTGGCAAACTAAGATGAATATGGTCTGAAATGAAGGCATAGTCATGGAAATAAGAAATTCATCAAAACCCAAATTCACAGGCTCAGCCATGTCTGTATATAGCTCAAGAAACCAGGATAAAGGGCACACTGTTCTGGTTCAAAACTAATTCCTGTGCAGTGTTAGACTTTGATGATGTAGCCTGATTCGTACTGGTGTGTTATGTATAGACATGTGCCAATGCGGGGAGGATTCTGTCTCAGCTAAAGGGGTTGGTCTAGGTTTATCTTCAGGTCCTTCCCAAGCCTGTGGGTCTGAGAAGGAACAGGAAGCAGATAAAAAGAGGATATATAGGTAAGCTTGTAATTCGGTTACAATGGAGAGAATCCATTTGCTATGCCTTAGACAACAATTTGTTCTCCTTGGAAAGAAAGGATTGCTGAGAGAAGACACAGCAACTGCCTTGTCCATTAGCTGCAAAATGCAGCAAGCAGAAGATTAGGGGGAGATACAGGAATGGGATAGAAACCACACCATAGTTAGGTTGCCTCTCTTTCTCTCTAGGTGTAGTTCCCATACGTACTTCCCAAAAAAGGCTGCACAGAAGCAAATGGGGAATCAGTGGCTGTCTTCCCATTAGTGCAGTGGTTCTCAACCTGTGGGTCCCCAGATGTTTGTGGACTTCAGCTCCCAGAAGCCCCAGCCACTATGGTCAATGCTCAGGGCTTCTGGGAGCTGAAGTCCAAAAACATCTGGGGACTCACAGGTTGAGAACCACTGCATTAGTGACTTACATGCATGCAAGTGCAGCTTACACACGCAGAAGTCGCTTTCTGCATGGGATGCAAAAAGTAATTCTCTTATCCTTCCATTTAGTTCCAAAACTTCTTGTGCCTGGCAGTATCTAGGCCTGGGAGGGGCCATTGTTTCTCCTTCTTATCAAAGAGAAAGACAGGGAGGTGGGAAGTGATTCAGACTATGGCCATTTTTGCAGTGGCAGAGCCTGGAGTGTGTGGAGGGGGGAGGGGGGCTATGGTGTGAGGGGGTGGCCAGGGTGTGCAGAGGCGTGGCTATGGACCAGGACGCCCCAAAAACATTGCCGTCCAGGGCAAATCGCCTCCTGCCGCCCCACATCCCTACGTGACTGCCTTTTTGCACTATACTGTTATAGTGCTGTTATTCCATTCTCAACATCCTGTGGAACCCTGATGTTTGCAGTTGAGGGAGGGGCCTTTAGAATCCTCAGACAGAGAGCTCTTTGGCCTCAGGAAACCACAAACCCCAGAATTCCACAGGAGGTTGAAAGTGGAATAATAGCACTATAACAGTGTAGTGTGGAAATGGCCTTAGTCTGAATCACATTCTGGTCAAGGTTTCAGAAGCAGATTTTCAACTGTGGTGCCATTGTGCATACTAGTACACACTGCGCATGGATAATTGCTTACGGCACATGGATAAACATGCACATTTGATTGCATGTCATGTTGGACATTTTGGTGTTTTGCTTCAATTGCACAGTGTTACCTTTCAACGCACAGGCTGCAGAGCACGATCAATGTGCAACACCACAGATGGAAACTTACACTATGCAAGCGCAATGTAGGGCCTTGGTTACAGTTTTAATGGCTTGCAAATGCATGCAGACACAAAACTGTCCAGCCAGATTGCCTTGGCTTTAATTTAATTAGGAATCAGTCAGCGACGTTAAGAGTTGGGGGCTATAGGAAAAACAGAAATAGCATGAGTCCAACACCCACCATTTCAGGGTGTTCCAGCCCACCTCTGTCAAGCCTTCTGCTTCTAGCTCTGCTCTCATATCTGTTTGCTGTCCATATGGCTTAGCAGCCCAAACAACTGTAAAGCAGCCAGTTGGACACTGAATTAACTTGCAGTTCTCATTGCTGGGTTCTCTTGCCCTGAAGGCATTTGAGTTCCAAGAAGCAGTCATTTTCTAACCATCACAGATGATCATTATTGCCATTTTCTTTTTCTTAACAGGCAGAAAACCAGCAGGTGATGTTTTCACTGTCACAGAACTTCTTTGCTGGGGGGAAGTGACACCTGTTGAATTTCTACCTGCTGTGCTACATAGGAACAGGGGGCCTGTTCTCCCAAAAGTAATAAGATCTCTGATAACAATTTGTTTTTCTCTTCCAAGGGGCTTTCACACAACAAGGAGTAAGCATGGTCATTCAGCTGCTAGGTAGAAGGTGAATTGTTTCCATCATCCCTCCATGCCCCCCAAACTTGGAATACTTTTGATCTGCAACTCCCAGAGTACCTCAGCCAGCACAGCTATTGGTCATATTGGCAGGGGGATTTGGGAAATCATAATTCAAAAAAGTAATTTTACCAGGCTCTTCATTCTCTGCATTGGTCAGGGTCGTACATAGAGGAGATTGAATGTAACTTCACATTAATGAGCCAGAATCTTACTGATGTCTTAGGAATGTGTAAATTGTGCTATGCATGCACAGTGAGGTTTTTTTTGGCGGGGGGAGGGGGCAACAAAGCACAACAGTCGTATCCACTTGAAAATGACAGAAATGGAATTGCATGCAAGTGGAATGGAAGCAGAGTTCAGTATTGCTTTAATGCTCAGAGGTCAATGTGAAAATGTACGCCATATATGCACATTGCATTGCATGCCTGTCATCTGCATCAATCTCCAATGTGCATTCATTGAGCTACAGTGATATCCAGTATAGGGGAGCAGAACACAATTCTGCCAGTAGATATTTAGGCTAAGCTGTAACAATGTAGGATCTTGGCCCTGAAGTAATGCGGCAGTTGCACCTGCTTCCTTGTGAAGGATTTGAGATGTTGCTATTCACAAACATGCAACTACACACCCTGCTGTATGTGCAGTCCACATCTACTACAAAGCACAATGCAGGTAAGGCACAATGGTACTGCATGCGTAGGTGCACTTCCACAACCTTGACCTGTAAACAGACGTTCTACATAATGCTGAAAGGTCATATGCTCTGGTTTCTCTTCAGATCCTATAAATCTTTCCCCTTTTACGTAAGACTAAAAGGTCCAACAGCTTCATTAGGAGAATGTGCACACAGAATAATAGAATCACCGGAATAGAAAAGACCACAAGGGCCATCCAGTCCAATGTCCTGCCATGCAGGAATAAACCATCAAAGCACTCCCAACAGATCCAGCCTCTCTTTAAAAACACTCCAAAGAAGGAGACTCTACCATATTCTACCATATTCTGAGGCAGTGTACTCCATTGTTGAACTGCTCTCACTGTCAGGAAGTTCTTCCTAATGTTTAGGTGGAATCTCTTTTCCCATAGTTTGAAGGCATTGCTCCATGTCCTAGTCTCTGGAGCAGCAGAAAACAAGCTGGCTCCATCTTCCATATGATATCCCGTCAAATATTTACACATAGCTATCATGTTACCTCTTGACTTTCTCTTTTCCAGGCTAAACATACCAAATTCCCTAAGCCACTCCTCATGGGGCATGGTTTCCAGGCCTTTGACCATCTTGGTCACCTTCCTCGGGACACCCTCCTCTGGTCTAGAAAGCAGAAGGCCACACGTAACCATTGCCCTATATACCTATTTCCTTCCATGACTCCCTTACATCACTTTATAGCACCTGGATAACTGTTAGGGTCCTAGTCCCTGATAAGGTCCACCATAAACTCCTCTCCTGAGTCCTCCAGTACCATTTTCTGGAGCTCCTTCAGAGACGATGGACTGGGTAGTTTTGTTGTTATGTGACCTCAAGTCAATTCCAACTTATGGCAGCCCTATCCCAGGATTTTCTTGGCAAGATTTATTCAGAGGAGGTTTACTATTGCTGCCTTCTAAGATCACCCAGTGGGTTTCCATGACTGAGCAAGGTTTCGAACCCAGGTCTCTCAGAGTCCTAGTCCAACAGCAAAACCGCACTAATTTGCCATAATACCCCAGAGCAACATTACCTGAGACGTATTGTAAGAAATAATGTTTAACACCGGCAGCTCAAGTCTACCCAAGAGCTTCATTACCAGCTACCAGGTAAGCCAGTAGACGGAAATGGGGGCTTCAGAGTCCTGGATGCTGAAGGGCCCTCCAACCTGCTGCCTGCCTTGGCCTTTTCTATTCATTAGCTGGCATCATTCTCCAAGCTTTTCAGTCTGCAGGGTTCAATTCCTACCAGGCTGCAGTTTTGCAGCTCTGTTAAACTAGAGCAGAGCTCCCTCTCCTGCTCATCACTGAGATGGCACTAGTGATTGTGACATCTGCAAAAGAGAATTGCAAATCACTGCAGTCGAGCTAAGACAGGCTGGCATTTGGGGAAGCCCTGTGGCGTGGGTTTTTGGATGCTGACTAAGCCAGTGCAAAAAATACAACCGTGAACTTTCAACATCTAAAGGACAAGTAGAAATTGTGGGTGGGGGTAAAGATCTTGTACCGACAGTACTTCAGCTACAGAACAGAATATTATATGAGAATGTAGAAAAACTAGTTTTCCAGAATATCTCAGCTGGCATGGCCAATCTGAGCAGATTAAAGCAGAAATCCAGTTTAAGATTATCTTGGTAACACTCCAGTTGAAGTTCTAGAATTTTAAAAAAATCTTTCTCCTTCTAGTTTTGAAATATTACCTTTTTTGGACTACAGAACTGCCAAACAAGGGAGTTTTGGGAGTGGCACTCCAGAAAATGAACTTTTCCAAGCTCTCTTATCTCAGTGCCAGAAAATCATGTCAGCGTCCCTTGATCCAAATTCAAGGCATGTGTGCCTGTGGTTCCAGGCATTTTGATGCAGCTGGTTTATGTATTTCCTTGTGTTATACAAATCTAAGTCTTTTAAAATTCTTTAGTCACCAAAAGTTGGCCCTCAAATAGTTGAACACCCCAGAGAAGTAACTAGGCATATATTTATTGAGAAAAAGCAAAACAGGTAGGGGTAATGGATTCAGGATGGAGACTTAAGGGTGTGAGAATTAGCAAATCTTAGAGCTGGAAGGTATCTGAGAGATCATGGATTCACCCAGTTGGAAGAGACTGCAAAGGCCATCTAGTCAAACCCATTGCCATGCAGGAATACACAATTAAAGCCCTCCTGAAAGATGCCCATCCAAACTCTGCTCAATCTTCTCTTTTCCAACCTTGGCCTTCTCTTTCCCAGGCTGCCTACCTCAATCACTTCTCATAAGAATTGAATTCCAGGACCTTTACTGTCTTTGGTTGCCCCTTCTAGAGACATAGAATCCCAGAATCAAACGAGCTGGAAGGGACCACAAAGGCAGTCTAGTTCTATCCCCTGCTATACAAGAGTACGCTACTAAAGAAGAACTGGAAGATGGCCATTCATCCTGTTTAAAAACTTCCAAAGAAGGGAAGACAACCACCTTCCAGGACAATCTGTTTTACTGGTAAAAGCTCTTATAGTTCAGAAGGGTTTTTTTCCTAATGTTTCAGTGGGATCTCTTTTCTTGTAACTTGATTCCATTGGTTCATGTTCATGAAATAAGCTCACTCCATCTTCTGCAAGCCATCCTTCCCAATGTTTAAAGACAGCTGTCATGTCACCTCTCAGACCATTTCCGCATGAGGTTGTTGTAGCGCTGTGATTCCACTTTCAACATCCTATGGAATCCTGGTGGCCCCTCCCGAAGCTGCAAACCCAGGATTCCATAGGATGTTGAAATGGAATCATAGCGCTATAACAGCCTCGTGGGGAAATCTGATCAGTCTTCTCTCTTCCAGCTAAACATACCCCCTCTCAAAGCCATTTCTTGCAGTGCTTGCTTTGCAAACCTTTGACCATTTTGGCTGCCCTCCTTTGGACTTGTTCCAGCTTGTCAATATCCTCCTTGAACTGTGGTACCCAGAAGGATATCTACTCTAGCCCTCTACCAATGCTGGAAATTCTTGCTACGGAATCTCTGATAGGTGATCCATTCACCCTTTGCTTAAAAACATCTAACAGAAGGAGAATCCAAGATACTGGGCCTTTCTGCACTACACTGTTATAGTGTCATTATTCCATTTTCAGCATCCTGTGGAATTCTGGGATTTGTAGTTAACTGAGGCCAAAGAGCTCTCTGGCTGAGAATTCTAAAGCCCCCTCCCTAAACTGCAAATCACAGAATTCCATAGGATGTTGAAAATGGGATAATAGCACTATAACAGTATAGTTAGGACATGGGCTCAGTTTCTTCTTGATGGTAGCAATAAGTAGTTTCAGCAGTTTTCCTCGTGCTGTGAGAAAGTCTTCAACAACTGCACAGTTTTCAAAGGCTATTCGCAATTTGGGACTTATGCTAGGGGGAAAAAATCCCTTGTGGTTGTTTTCCACAGAAATCAGCATTACTGCACAGGAAACAGCCATTTCTGAGTGGAAAACAATAATTCAATGCAAAAATATCAATTCCTGTGCTGAAAATGCTGTTCGTTGGGGATTTATTTCACGCAAAATTTGTATATGGTTGATTTGCATAGAAAACAGCATTTTCTCAGCAGGAATTAATATTTCTGCATTCAAATACTATTTTTCCACCCAGAAATGGGTGTTTCCTGTGCCGAAAACACTGATTTCTGCACAAAACAACCATGTGAGAATTTTGCACAGAGTAAGTTCTAAACTGCAGAGATTCTTTGCGGTCCAGGATTCTTTTTGTCATACTTTCTCACTTCTCAAAAAACACGTTTTTTGTTCATTTTAGAACATTTTTGTATATTCTCCCCGTTCCTAGGTTTGAATTCTAAGTCAGCTCCAGAAACCTACTGTGTGATTTTGGACAAAACGTGTTCTCTCAGCCTTAGAAGACAGTAATGGCAATAAATCTTGCCAAGAAAACTCTATGATTGGGTCACTCTCTGTTCGTTGGGTCACTCTGTGAAGGCAACAACAGCAAGTTTCCATAAGATGTCCTAAGAGGCTCCAAGGGCAACTGAAGGGTGTTTGGGGCCACACAGGACCCATGGGCCTATACCTCTTGACACTTCTTTGCCCAGAACTGGACCTTGACTTCAAGCTGAGGTCTCCCCAAATCAGAACAGATGAGTAGCATTACTCCCTGTAATCTGGACTGTCTATTTATGTGGCTCCCCTAAGCCATAGAAACACTTTGACCAACTTTGACCCACCATTTCACTTTTGCAGAAGAAATGCTAGGGGGGAAAAAACCACCTTTCCTCAGTGGTGTAGCTTGGAGTACATGGAGAAGGGGCATGGGCAGGGCTATGGCATGTGGGGGCATGGCTACGGTGTGGAGGCGGGGCTATGGCAGACTGGGCGGGGCTAAGGTTTGCAGGGGCAAGCAATAGCAATAGCAATAGCATTTATTTCTATACCACCTATCAACTGAGTGTTATCTAAGCGGTTTACAAAGTATTTTTAGCTAATTGCCCCCAGCAAGCTGGGTACTCATTTTACCAACCTACGAAAGGATGGAAGGCTGAGTCAACCTTGGAGCCTGGCAGGATCGAACTCACAACCTTGTGGTTGCAGTACTGGCATTTAACCACTGCGCCACCAGGGCAAGGTTACAGTGCACGGGGGCGGGGCTACAATGGACGGGGCAGGGCTACAGTGTGTGAGGGACGCTAAGCAAGGAGCCTTGGTGCCCACCAAAAATTGCCACTGGGGGCTCACGGACCCATCGCTCCCCATCCCTAGACTCCCCCATTAGCCAATCTCTTAGGCCATTTCTGCACCTTATCCTTTTCTGTCACTGTCCCAGCATCATCCTGGCAGTGTCTTTGCCAGGATGGGAGCATGTCCCCAATGTTCCCCTCTGCACCCGTCCAGCTGCCAGCGGATGGGAGCACAGGTGACATGCGCCTTCCTTCCTCAGTGTGGGTGGCCTCTTTCACATGTTGCCCTGGGGAAGGAAGTGCCTACATCACACTTTTGCCTGTCCCTCATGGCTGAGTAATAGCAGGCCATTACTGGATTTTTTTCTGGTAATATCCCACGATCACAACAAGTGGTGACACGTTGGCAGTGGGACTGCAATGATGTCATGCAAAAGCACAACTTGTGGATGAGCAGCAATGTATCCCAGTTGCAGGACAGCAATGTCATGTGGTAATGACCTTTGTAAAGAACCCAAGTGAATTTTAAACCTGAGATTCTGTTTGAAACGGTCAAAACATAGGGTTCCACTATCATGTTTATATGGAGATCCAGAAGGGGGAAGGCAGCCAGCCAGGTACAGTATGAGGGAGTTTTTCCAGTTGACTCCCATAGCCAATCAGTGGGGGAGCAGAGCTACAACTCAACACCATCCAGAAGCCATTGCACTGCCTACCGAAACAGTTGTGTCAGAAGGTACTGGGTGCTTCCTTACACAACATCAGGAAAAATAGTAATGTTAACACAAAGCTCTATGTGGATTCCAGCCTGAATAATTATGGAAAATCCAAAAGGCTTAGTATCACATTTGGCAGACGGGCTGGTAAGGAAAGTGGCCAAGTGGAAAGACAACCCCTTTGGCACAGAATTATAATAATGCAAAAGCAAAAGTGAAGGAGAACAAATACTCCTCCCTTCCCACTCTGTTTCTCTTTCTCTTACCCAGTCAACTTCCTGCTACTTTCCCTCTTCTCTCTTTTACCTGTGGGTGCCCTACAAATAAACCTTCAGTGGTGCCCAGCCCCTGTGATTCTCCCAGTGGGCTTCTGGGTCCACTTCACCCTTTAGAGGCCGTCCGGAGAAGTGAAGATGCTGGATGTGACCCCAAATTGCACCCAGCTACTTCTCAAAGTCAAAGGAAATGAAGAAGGTGTTTTAAAAAATAAGGCAACACTGCTGTTGTGTGGAAATGAGAAAGATGGAGTAAAAAAACCTATGGGAGGCAGGAATATCAAGGGGGCAATATATTCTCTAATTTTTTTTTTTAAAGATATGTTTAGACTTCGCTTGAGGCTCTCAGTGCTGCAGATCCAGCTCCTTCATCCGGTGGTGCCTCTGAGTCAGCTTCAGTGGATGAGCAGGAAATGGGATCAGAGACAGGTTTGTCGCTCCCATGTGATGGAGTGGCAGATCCGCACTAGAACCATTTCCATTATAGCGCTATTATTCCAGTTTCAATATCCTGTGGAATTCTGGGGTTCACTGAGGCCAAAGAGCTCTCTGGCTGAGAATTCTCAGTGCCCCTCCCTAAACTGCAAACCCCAGGATTCCATAGGAAGTAGAATAACAGTACTATAAGAATGTAGGGTGGAAATGGCCTAGGTTTCAGTTTGAACTTAAAAGAAGCTCCACAAGATGCTGACCTTGGCTAGAATCCTGTCAGTTTCTACAGCTGATCCCTGGAATCCAATGGGGAGCCAACATATATGTACATCCAATTGATTCCATGTGTTTTCTCTGGTTTAACAATAGGGTTTAGGCTCTGAGCAACAGGGTTCAGCATTCGGGGTAGCTTTTTTTAAAGTTTGGATTAAATCTTGGAGCAGATTCATCACTGAACTGACACAGAAGCCGCCAGCCAACACTGGATGGGAGGAGACCCCAACCATCTCCCCAGCTCTCTCTTTCACTTGGCATTTCACCCCCCTATCCCCCAAATCTGCCCCAGATACAATTGCTCCCGTGCAACTAAAGGAAGAGCTGGATCCCATGTCAGTTCAGCACTGTCTTTCACCATTTCCTCTCTTTCTCTCCCCTTCCTTCCCTCCTTCTCTTTTCCCATCTCACCTCATTGTAACTATCAAAGGAAAATTTACTAAGAGCTTGGGGCACTGGATATTCCCTGTATTTTTAATATAACTTTTTTTTCCTTCTTGCCTTTCCATCCCCCCCCCTCCACTTTTGCAATCTGAAGTGAACAGCTTGGTTGCTTCTGCCTGTCAGGGAATTTAAATTGCAAATGAAATAGTGAAACGCAGCAAGCCAAGGGTCTGTCTCAGTGGCTTCGGAGAGCACACTGATTGCTTAGCAACCGGAGGAAGGCAAAGAACTTTCTGCAACAGGGAACCTCCCTTTTCTCCCCCAATCCCCCATCTCTCCAGCCGTCCCCCCCCCGACAACTCCATACCAGCCTTGGAAAGATATTTGCGGGCACAAACTAGAGAAAAATAGGAGGTCAACACAACATGTAGAATCAAAATAATGTCAGTTCTCATTTCTTAAAAGAGAAAAGGAGGGAGAACGAGAGAGAGGGAGAGAGTGACTTGTTGCTATGGTTGTCAGGGTGTGTGCCGAGTTAGCGAACACAGGCCGTCTGCCTCTCAGACTTTCAGCGCTAGTGCTGTCTGTTCTCACGCTGATCTGCCTCTCGGGTTACCATTCAGCCAGTACTTGACAAGTGGAAACAGGAGTTGGGAATAGCAGGAGAGTCAGGCTGAATCAGAACAAAAGTGCTGGTTATGACCGATAAAGCCCTGTACAGCAGTGGTTCTCAACCTGTGGGTCCCCAGATGTTCGTGGACTTCAGCTCCCAGAAGCCCTGAGCATTAGCCATAGTGGCTGGGGCTTCTGGGAGCTGAAGTCCATGAACATCTGGGGACCCACAGGTTGAGAACCACTGCTGTACAGCTTAGGCTCAGGTTACCTGGCAGACCGTATCTCCCCATCTGAACTTGCCTGGACCCTGAGATCCACAGAAGAGGCCTTTCTTTTAGTCTCACTGCCTTCACAGGAATGGTTGATGGGACCACAAGAGAAGGTCTTCTCAGTGGTGGCCCCCAGGGAAGCTAGCACCAACCCCTCTTTGCTGTGCTTGCATCAGCAGCTGAGGGTATTTTTTTTATTAGACAGACTTTTACAATTGAAGGCTTTTAACAAAAGGGCTGTCACATGGAGATACTGGCATCACAGGTGGACCCCTGAGTCACCCACATTTTGGGTTAACAACAAACCCTCAAGACTAAGTTGGCCTGGGAACTAAGTGGATCAGGGCCCTGGAATCACTGCACCAACATTTGGGGTATAGCTGATGTCCAACGTTTGGGGTATAGCTGATGTCCAAAAGCCATGGGCCTCCTTTCCTTTCTACAGCAATGCACAGAAACAAGAGATGGGAAAGAAAGAAGGCAAAATTAACACATACCAAACACCCTTGCAATTTGGTAGCCATGCAGGCACAAAAACTGTTTCATTGAAAAGGAGACGCCAAACCTGCAGTGAAGCGACAGGTAAGGAATAACTGGAAGCAGGAAACCATCACCTACATGTTCTGACACCTGCAGGAAAGAGAATGCTGGATTATTCACCTTGGTCTAAGATAGTGAGGCACTTCTCATATCTGTCTCCTGACATGTAGCAATTTTTGGCCATTAGAGATACAGGGATAAGTGCAGTGTAACTTGTTTTCTTTAGTGACTAGAAAGCAGAAAGAATTCTTGGTCCATTTTGGAAATCCTGGGCTCATTGCTATTCAGCATCTTTCTAAATGTCTTAGATGATGGAACGCTTATCAAATTTGTTGATGACAACAAATTAGGAGAGGTAGCTAGTAGCCCAGAGGACAGGATCAGAAATTAAAATGACCTTAATGGATTATAGAGCTGCGTCAGAACTAATACAATGAATTTAAAGAGGGAGCGTAAAATACTATACCTAGGTAGAAAAAAATTTAAATGCACAAATATAGGATAGGTGACACCTGGCACAGTACATGTGAAAGAGGTCTGGGAGTCTTAGTAGAGCACAAGCTGAACATGAGTCAACAGTGTGATGTGGCAGCTAAAAAAGGACAGAACGTGTTCAGAGGAGGCTGACCAAAATGGTAAAAAGCCTGAAAACCATGGCCTATGAGGAGCAGCTTAGGGAGTTGGCTAGGTTTAGCCTGGAGAAGTGAAAGTTAAGCAGTGACATGATAACCATCTTTAAATATCTGAAAAGATGCCACATGGAAGATGGAGCAAGCTTGTTCTCTGCTGCTCCAGAGACTAGGACATGGAGCAATGGCTTCAAATGACAGAAATAGGGATTCAGCCCAAACATTGGGAAGTACTGACTGATAATAAGAGGAGTTCAACAGTGGAATGCCCTTCCTAGGAGTGTGGTGGAGTCTTCTTCTTTGGAGATTTTTAAATAGAAGCTCGACTACTATGTATCAGGAGTATCTCCCTGCATCGCAGCGGGTTGGATTCAATTGCTTTTGTGGTCTCTTTCAGCAATAGGATTCTATGGTCATTTTGGCTTCTAAAGAGAGCTGACCCTTGAATTCCTCTAGGACTCCTTTATTGGTCATTTTTGCAGTTCACAGAACTCTCCTCCAGCACCACATTTGAAATGAGTTGATTCTCTGCCTGTCATTTTCTTTCACTGTCTAGCTTTCATAACCAATATATAGAAATTGGAAATATTATGGCATGGATGAAGAAGATGACGTAAATCCTTGATTGTTGAATGCAAGAAGGAATTATTACTATAATTTTCTCTCTGCTGTGGGAGAAAACTAATATTTTTGTGCAGTATTCTTCCTGTAAAGAGCCAGCATTGTGTAGTGGTTTGAGCACTGGACTGTGATCCTGGATACCAGGGTTTGGTTTCCCATTTGGCCATGGAAACCTATGGAGTACCTTGTGTGTGTCACACCGTCTCAGCCCCAGAAAATCCTTGATGGGTTCACTTTGGATTTGCCATAAGTCAGAAATGACTTGAAGGCATACAACAACGTTCTTCAGGCATTTGATCATCACAGTGTATTTCAGAGAATTTGTTTGCACAGAAAAACACATCTTCTGTTTTAAAAATGTGCTTGTTTGTTTTGCAGAAAAACAAAAACAAAAGGGCACAAGTTTCTCTTCTCAGAAAAAAAATCCTCTATGTTTGGGAAACTGCACACAAGTCTCACTGCTCTGTTAGCCTCCCTGATGAGATTTCCTTACTGCCATGAAACCTGTTTTCGGTGTGGGAAATGAATACTAGAGAACATTCTTTCCATCCTGAGATGATTCTGACTTTTGTATTTAGTCAGATATCTTTAAACCTTTGAACCTTATCTAGTTCCTCTATAGCAGTCCTTCTAAGGCCATTTCCACACTACACTGTTATAGTGCTATTATTCCACTTTCAACATCCTATGGAATCCTGGGATTTGCAGTTTAGGGAGGGGCCATTAGAATTCTCAGCCAGAGAGCTCTTGCGCCTCAAGAAACTACAATCCCCAGAATTCCACAGGAGGTTGAAAGTGGAATAGCAGCACTGTGACAGTGTAGTACGGAAATGGCCCAGTCTTCTTCTGATTTTTGATTACAGTCTCCATTTTGACTTTGACTGAGCCACTTCATTGCTAAGGAGTAAACATGCAGTCAGCCCTCCATATTCACTAGGGTTAGGGAAGCAGGACCCATGCAAAAGCAGAAAAATCACAAATATCAAAATGTGTATGTGTATATTTGTGGGAAAAGGGCCGAGGCACGGTGAGGAGAATAGACACCCAGGGTCCAAACCAGGTCAGGGAAAAGAGAGGGAAGGGGTGGGTTGACATGATGGCCTTATACTTCTTTTCTCACACCCACCTCCTTTCTTGGGTTGGGGGGAGCATCAGGAGAGGATTTGTGGTGCTGAGAAATTGGGCTGTGAGCCATCCTTAGCTGGCCAGGCTGTGGCTGGTGGAGGAGGAGGAGGACCAGGGCAGGGTTTTTAAAGGGCCAAGAGGCCTGATTGGAGCTGCCAGGAGGAAAGGTTCTGCTGTTACCCCACTGGCATACCCTATCCCAGGGACTATAAATTTGATATCAGATATGCCAGCCATGCCAGAAGGGTTGCCTGGGTGGGCATATAGGCAAAGAGGTTGAACGACCAAAAACAGGTTAAGACCAGAAAAATCCCAAGTCATCTAGCCCAAGGAGACCTCAGGCTATACACATCCCCATAAACAAAGGGTCCTCAGTCAAGAGTAGCCAACTTGAGGGGATTAGCATGTTTTCCCCAGGTTGAGCAACTTTGACTCTGGAAAAATCCTATAAGGCAAGGTCCATCTACATAAACCAATACTGCAACTCTACTTGAAACAATACTGCAACCCACTTGCCATTGTATGGCATTCCTTCCTTTGTTTTGACCGTTGTTCTTCCTGGGAGAGGGTATGTTCTGCCCTATAAGTAGTCCTAGTTTTTGAGGGTCTTTGGAGAACTTCCCGCCACACTAGCAGACCGGCACTCTTAGGCCATTTCCACACTACAATGTTAAGAGTGCTTTAGTCCACTTTCAACATCCTGTGGAATTCTCTCTGGCTGAGAATTCTACATGTCCCTCTCTAAACTACAAACCCCAGGATTCCATAGGATGCTGAAAGTGGACTAAAGCACTCTTAACATTGTAGTGTGGAAATGGCCTTAGTTGAGTGATCCCCTCAGCCGTCTCTTCACTGAGCTCCGTTCTTCTCACCTCTTCCTGGACTAAAGATTTCAGGATAGGTGCAGTATCACCGCCTCTACATTCCCTTTGCTATATCCCCTATCCATTTTTCACCTACTTTCCTTCTCAATAGGCCCTGGGTGTGTGAGTGAGTGAGTGAGTTCGTTGGTGCGTGATACTATATTCATTTAATAAAATTCATTTATTTGGTACATTTGTCTGGCTTTTTGCTTGGCCTGACCTCGTAAAGTTGGGTAAAAGATCCTGCTGGGTTACCCTGCCCCTTGCTTTGCTAATGCCAGCGCTCCGCTAATTTCCCCAACCTTTATAACTTGGATCAAGGTGTCCCCCATGGGACCCCCAGAAGTCAGGGTAACACCACCAGAAAAGAAGTGCCTGTGGTGGTGGAGAGGAAGGTTTGAAGGAAATTGCCAAATAATCAAATCCATGAAAGTCAAACCCGCAAACGTGGAGGACCAACTGTACTACCAAGCAAATGTGTCTAGAGCCTTTCCACACTACAGTGTTATAATGCTATTATTCCACTTGTAACATCCTGTGGAATTCCGAGATTTGTAGTTTCCTGAGGCCAAAGAGCTCTCTGGTTGAGAATTCTAAAGGCCCTTCCCTAAACTGCAAAGCCCAGGATTCTATAGGAGGTGGAAAGTGGAATAATAGCACTATAGGAGTGTAGTGCAGAAAGGCCCTTAGTTTACATTACTGTATATAAAGGATTACTGTTTTCCCCAGAAGCCAATTCACCTGGAATAATATCAGTACTTCTTGTGGCTCTTTTAAAAGAAAAAAAGGAACAAATAGATGTAAAAAATAATTTTTTTCAAAAAAGAAAGTCTACATCTTTCCTGTATCTTGCCTGCTGCTTTACTTCTGCGTATCATGCTCATCAACCGCATGGCGGCATCTGAGCAATTTAGAACAGGAAATTAAGCATCAGAGGTGGTATCGTGCCACCTATACAGTGATATTCTTCAGAAAGGCTGATTTTGCAAGCTGAGGAGGAGAGTTCCTTTAATCACCTGACTGGCAGAGATAGCCTTTCAGAGCTTCAGATATGCAGAATAATTTTTTTTTTAAAAAAAAAAATCCTTTTTGTTTATCTACGGTTTGCTTTATTATTTGTGGCCATCCTTATGCGACTCAGAAATATAAGGGATTTACTTGTGGACCTGTCCCCCACCCCATATACAAGCCTATAGTAAAGGGCCTAGGAAGGGAAGCCAGTCTGCTCAGCTCATCTGACAATTTTGCAAGACCTCAGCTCTTTTGTGAGTTGATTGAAGACGGAAAAGACTGGTAGCAGCAGCTGGAAACTGCAATTCACAGACGACAACACAGGTTTGGCAGGTAATGACCACAACTCTTATTAGTTACAGCTGCATGGATTGGTCTGGCATGACGCACAGGTCCAGTATCTTGATAACCAAATGACCCAAGCATTTGGAGTGAACTGGACTCCTGACCCAAAGCAGGAGTCAGCAATGGAGATGGTGACCGAAAAGCCTCTTGAGAATACATCCACTGTGTGGTTCTCTGACATTTGAGGGAGACACAGACTCACCCCTGAGCTGAGTGTTACCTGGTGCCTTGACCCTCTGAAGTCTTTTATGGGACCCCCAATGGAATTATGGGTTTCAGGGCCCCACTTCCATGGTGCTTGGAAACACAAGCTGATTCCATCATGCCTCTCTGTCAGTCCAAATATTCGAATGTCTGCTTTGACTTGATCAAAAAACAAACAAACCCCAATATCCTATATCACTTAGTTACAAATGCCTTAGTAAGTAATATTTACTGGCTTGACCCTTGCTCAAACCCAGCTTAATAGCCAGCAGCCTCATCAAGCAAAGGAGGTCTGTTCCACTGCTGGTTTGTGCAGTCAGAAGAGGAACCCATGTTGCAATTCTTTGTCACGGCGTCCTTTGCTGTGGCTGGAAACATCCTCCTCTTTGTGCCCCACTTGCCCCAGCTGAACAGACCTCCTTCACTTGATGTGTCTGCTAACTGCCAAAGAACGTACAGGGAGTTTTTACAGTCACGTCAATAGTGCCAAAATTGTGAGTAGGTAGTGTTAGTGAATACAGAGCAGTTACAGATCTGTAACTCTACGTTATGAATTCATAACTGCAAAACAGAATGCCAAACATTTATCATACTTGTGCAGTGGCAGCTGAGGGATGCTATATCGACGAACAAGTGAATAAATTCAAGATTTTGGTTCGGATCTTAAAGAAGCTGTCCAAGGTAACTCTTCCCCTGAACAGGTTCAGCACCTTAGAGACATTCCTAAAATTTCATATTAAAACCTGGTATGGATCCATCACCCCACTGACATTGGAGCCACCAAACACCAGTGCATTTGCATCCCAGTTTTTTTTTTCCAAGATGCCTGGGGCAGTAGCCTAAATCTTACTGTTAAATTAGGGAGAGAAGACCCATTGAATCAACAGGATTTACCAACATATTGATTCACCATTCAGCAATGGATTCAGTGTCTGTACTGGGACTGAACAACAGGATTCTTCCAGCCACTGTGTTCAGATCTTGGGAGCTGCAGCCCAAAATGGTAACTTTCCCCTGTTCTTCCTATTATGAGTTGTTGTGGGATGTGGGGGAAGATGCAACAACATTTTACATCTGGGGGGAGGCAACTGAAGCAGGTCCAAGACCACTTTTAAGCTCTGAGATCTGCAACCTTTTTAAAGGGCAAATGGTTGTACCTAGAGGCTTCTGCTCCCAGAAGCCTCTTTTTTGGTCAGATAAAAGTCAGCCAGGTGATTCTGGACCTGTTGAGGGCTATATAAACATGGGAGGAAGTGTATGTGGCCCCGGGATCACACTTTGCCCACCCATGCTTTACACAAAGGACTGCGTACCTACAAGGCAATAGCGATGGGGATAGACAGACACAGCCACTTGCAGGTTCCCCTTGTCCAAACTCCTCTACACCAGTGCAGCATGTGAATTGTGTAACGTACCCTTGGACCAGAAATATGGACCTCAGATTCTGTGGATTCCCTCCAAGACCCCCCACCAGAGGGTGAGGGAGTGTTAAGGGATTAGAGGGAGATGGGACCCACCGAAGACCACAGAAGGTCTGAGAAGGCCCCGATCTGGTCTGATATTTTCAGAGATGACTCCAGATTCCTTCAGTCCTCTTCAGCCTCTCTCCTGACTGGATTGCTAGGGGAGCATGTATATCGAATAACATTGCGTTCCATTTCAGAGTTTGGGAAAATTACTTATTTGGTCTGGAGCTCCCAGAACCTTTGGTCAACTGAGCATGATGGCAGGGGAATTTAGAGATTTGTAGTCCACCAAAATGAATCTTTCGAAGGGCCTTCCCAAGGTCCATTCCCTGTTATAGTGCTATTATTCCACTTTCAACATCCTGTGGAATTCTGGGCTTTGTATTTTCCTGAGGCCAAAGAGCTCTCTGGGTGAGAATTCTAAAGGCCCGTCCCTAAACTGCAAACCCCAGGATTCCAGAGGATGTTGAAAGTGGAATAATAGCACTATAACAGTGTAGTGAGGAAAAGCCCCAAGCCTGAGCTTTCCAGATTTCAACATCTCTAGGTGGCTGAAAGAAAGGCTTGCTCATTTACTCCAAGGTTATTATAGCTGTTAGGGGTTTGAACCTCCTGGGACTGAGTACAGCTCTGGCTCCCTCATATCTCCAACTGTCCCCATTAATCCTCTGCCATCCCACTTTCTCATCTATTTTTAAAACGGTCCAGTTTTTCCCTCCTCCTCCCACTTTTCCCCTTTGCCTTCAGTTTACTTCAGTGGCTGCAAACTGAGTTCAAAGTGCAAAAAATAGTTCACACTTAATTTACATAGCAGGGGGAAGGAAAGGGGGGAAATCTTGCCCTTCCTTGTAAGCTCAGGCAAAAGCAAACTACTGCAACCTCTCCTCATTTATACGTTCTTCCTCACCAATATCCCCCCCCCTTGACCATACTTTAATGTTGCTTGGCCACATGTGTCCCAGTCTGCATCTGTAAAATGTTGAAAGGTAGGTTCCTTTAGGCCCCATGCTCTCTTTTCTGCTTTCGCTCACACGCTAAGCAGCCACAACACAAACCTGTGCTTTGATAAAAGCAAAGTGTTTCCCTCCCACAACTGAGTTCTGCTTATCATACAGGATCTCAGTATGGAACTGGTAGACAGCTGTGGGATCCTAGGTGGGCAGCAATTTGATCTAATACTTCCCCTACCTCAGGGTACTGCTGTGTATGGAATAATTAATGCATGCAAAATGTTTTTGAAGATGAAAAAGCACTAAGTGCTGTTGTTATTTTTTTTATTAATAGAGGCCATTTCAGCATGTACGGATGGGATGGGGAAAGATAATTACTCCCTTTCATCTTCTCCTCCTTATAGAAGCTGGAGACAGCCCAGGTTCTTTAGAGAAAAGGAGAATAGGGACAGTTTGGGAGGAGGCAAGACAAGGCAGCAATCATGATGAAGACACTGGGATAATCCTGAGGGTCGAACAAGGCCTGCAGTCCCGGATTCCCAAACCTTGATTGACAAATGTATCCCCCAGTAGATGCTAAACTTGCTTTTGAAGGGGGAGAGAGAAAAAGAGGGAGGGAAGGAAGAAGGGAGATGGGTGATCAGAACAGCAATTTCTGCTGGGAGCAGGGATCACGGACGCCTTCCGTGTCTTTCGGGCAGTGAATCTGCTCTGAGTTTTAGTTTGAACTTTGATATAAGGTTGCCATGTTTTGAAAAGGAAAAAGACAAGACATACTGACCGATTGACTACTTCAAACCACCAATCCTATATCATCCTTTACCATTCAATCTTAGAAATTTTAGCTCTGAAAAAAGAGGGAAAAGAGGACATAGGGAAATACTAAAGGCACCATGCAAGGTACTCGTAGCATACAAAGGCCTTCTATATGGTAGCCTATTTAATTTTATTCCTTTTTAAAAATCTAATGTATATTGGAGTCTCCTGCTTTTTGATGTCTCGCTTTTCAAAGATCCACTCTTTTGACCATTCTAAGTTATTACTCACTACCGGTTATTCAACGGGTGGTGGCTCATTTGCCCACGTGTTAAATTAGTGGTTCTCAACCTGTGGGTCCCCAGATGTTTGTGGACTTCAGCTCCCAGAAGCCCCAGCCACTATGGTCAATGCTCAGGGCTTCTGGGAGTTGAAGTCCAAAAACATCTGGGGACCCACAGGTTGAGAACCACTGAATTAATGGGTTCCAGTTGGTGGTGAAAGAACAGCAATGGGGTCTGTCCCAGGGAGAATCTGTCTTCTCTGTGAACCCTCCTCTGCCTAGGAAACAGCCCAGAATAATCTTAGAAGGCACTGGCGGGAGCAGTTCCCTTTGCCAGAGTTCTCTATGGGATTGTTTTCCTGAGCTTCTTTAGTTCGGTGACTGTTGAATAAACAGTGGATGCAGTACAGTACTCAGACCAAAAAGATGGTGCTTGCTTTCGTGATGCTTTTGCAACCACACCTTACATCATCATTTGGAGGGAGTGGGCTTGTTTTGGAGGGAGTGGGCTTGTTTTCTGCTGCTCCAGAGACCAGGACAAGGAGCAATGGATTCAAGCTGCAGGAAAGGAGATTCCACCTGAACCTCAGGAAGAACTTCCTGACGGTCAGGGCTGTCCGGCAGTGGAATATGCTGCTTCACTGGAGTGTGGTGGAGTCTCCTTCTTTGGAGGTTTTTAAGCAGAGGCTGTATGGCTATCTGTTGGGAGTGCTTTGAGGGTGTTCCTGCATGGCCGGGGGTTGGACTGGATGGCCCCTGGGGTCTCTTCCAACTCTACATTTCTATGATTCTATGATCATCTAGCACCATCTCCTCGTTCAGTCTGTGTAGTGCATACTCCAGTTATTTGACATGTTAGGAACTGGAATACTGTGAGTTCCAGATTTCAACTATTTTCATTTTTTGACAGTGCTCAACTCCCTAACTTGTCAAATAAGCAGGGGCTTTTTGTATCCAGCTTTTCTTCCAATATGGGCCCTGAGGCAGCTTAGGACATAAGTTAAAACAAAATACAGCTAAAACAATATATAATGCAAAAGCTGAAGAAATGTTTAAAAGTAAAACATTAATTTAAGACAGTTTATTTCTCTGTTTGTTCTTTTTTTAATTGTAACTTATGGTTTATTAGTTGCCTTGAGCTTTGTCCCACCCCAAAGTCCAAATTAAAGTTCAGACAAAAACACAGAATGGATTGCCTGCCACAAACATGGAATCCAACAGCTGCCACTGGATGAGACCATTACTGTTTCGGTTCCAACATGTTCATTTAAATTGGTGTGCTCAGTTTTCAAGGCAGGGGTGGTAAACCTTTGATCTGTGGGCCTCAAGTCTGCCCCACAGGGCATCAGAATGAATGCCCTCTCTCCTTGATGATTTGGCCTGTCCCAAGGAAAGGATAAATGGGAGAAGAATTGCACAACAAAATAGAGGTTATCACTCAGTTGCTTTGGTTGTCAGGTGCCTTTCCCATATAGGGCAGAATTCGGAGGAAGTAAGGTGTGCAAGGTGTTTCAGGAACTTGAGTGGTGGGAAGCTTCCGGTGGGGTGAAAAATCTACTACAGCTTTTAGTCTGCTATCAAAGGTCCTCAGCCCTATCCCTTCACAATTCAGCATGTTGGACAGCAATTTTAAAGTTCAAACTAAAACCCAGAAGGGATTCACCATCTCACTGATGTGGGAGCATCCAACCATCGCTGGCTGTCTTTCTCCTCTGAACAGTCAAACAGAAAGTTTTCTGTTCCCCTCCAGGTGATCTGCCTCCGCTGAAACCTTTCATCATTTTTTAATGGATCTCCTATCCTTCATTTCACAGCCCCATCATCTCGGGATGGCCATCATTTTTGTAGCCTCAAAGATATTACCGTTGCAAAATAAATTTTTGCAAAGCGGTTATTGCCCTATTTCCACATTTTGATTGAGTCCGGCTTGCATTACCATTGATACACTTTTGAAGGGGGTGGCAGTGGCAGAAGGGAGAAGAGAGTTTTCTGGGAAAATAAGAGCCATTCTCCTACAATCAAGATGCAATTTATGAATTGTTATTTGTTCCCTCCCTGGCTCACCTCCCTCTTCCTTTGGAGTTTTGCAAGAGGAAGAGTAAGTTATGGAGATTTATGTATTCCAGGCTGTTTTCTGCGGAATGAGTGAGAGAGAAAAGTGACCACAGTTCCCCACTGCCCTTCCCAAATGGTGCACATCCCACTGAAGCCAAAACTTCCATTAACCCCCAAGTAGACTGGGATTGCTTTCTCAATTATCTGAATTCAATCATAAACAAAAATGAGGATTTTGTCAGTACTGACTAGTAACTGCCATGTCAATGAAATGATGAATCCATTATCCAAGGTGCTGAAACTATTTGGGTGGGATAGGGTTCAGGATATTCACAAGCAGTGTTACCCCAAAACATGAGTGACTCAGGAGTCCACTCGCGATGCCAGTACCTCCACATGACAATGTGGAATTAATTAACTCAAAATTAGGAGGCCTCAGAGAGGAGGGTAACTTAATGAGATCTTTCCACCAACGTTTTTGGGGTCTTGCGGGAAAGAATCAGCCAGAGAATCCAACATTTAAACTAAAAATGTGCTTTATTGAAAGATTAACACATGCATGAAAAAGATCCAAGCACTCACTTACTTATACAAGCACTAACTGAAAGTAAAGGGAGGAAAGTTGTGGATAGAGGACTTTTAGGGTTTGGGTGATAATTACTGGTCCAGAGAGAAGGGAAGAAAAGCTGCAATGTGGCTTAGGTAGACACCTAAGGACAGTTCTCGTTCGGGAATCAAACAGACAGCTTGGTGTTCAGTAAGTCAAGAGACTGCGCTGAACCACTCAAACACTACCCTACAGATATAAGTGTGAACAACTCTTGCAGCCAAGTGGACAATGGGAGTTGCAACACAAACAATGAGGTCTGGACTGTGCTAAATGGTCTTAGTGCTTAGATGACAAAAGGGTGATGGCTGTCATAATAGCTCTGTATTGTGAAGAGGTTGGGAAGACAAAGCAGGGAAACATCCAGGTGTGGGGGATCAGGGTTAGAACAATCCCAGTTTGGTGGGAACTTCCCTTTTCTGCCCTGAGATGTCTAGCTTTTATCATAAACCTATTGTCTCTAGAGTTGCCTTGCAATCTGCCTGACAATGACTTTGGTTTCTCTTAGGAGGGAGTATGGCTGACCTGCCTTGCCATCTCACATTTACAGTCAGTAATTTTCCTCTTTCCAGCTTGACCTTCTAGTCACCTCAGGTTCTATTTTATATCAATGACAATTAATATTGTGCCAATCAAATGATATTGCCAATTAAACCATATTAATCTTGGGGGTAGGAGGGTTCGGGGCCATAACAGCAGTGTGGTGTAGTGGTTTGAGTTTTAGCCTAGGACTTCAGGAGACCATCACTCAGATCTCTGCTCATACCTGAAAACCCATTTTGAGTGACCTCTAAACCTGAGAGGAAGGCAACGACAAGCCTCTTCTTAGAAATCTTAGAAACCTCTTCTTAGAAATCTGAGACCATTTCCACACTATAGTGTTAAAGTGCTGCTATTGCACTATCAACCTCCTATGGAATTCCGGAGTTTGTAGTTTAGGGAAGGGCACTTTGAATTGTAAGCCAAAGGAGTCTTTGGTCTCAGTAAACTACAAACCCCAGAATTCCACAGGGCGTTGAAAGTGGAATAGCAGCAGTTTAACACTGTAGTGTGGAAATGGCCTTAGAAAGAAAAAACAATTTCTTTTCAATTCTGACACATATAAAAAAAATCCTTCTCATTCTCTCCTCTTTTTTAAAATGCTTCTTAAATTCAATTTGTTTCATTATTTTTTTTACAGTGTTATAGCACATCAGTGAAGTGGAATTTTGCACTAGGGATGGGAAGATTTCTTTTTTTAAAAAAATGGGCAAAAATGTGTTTTTCAAAGGCCAAGAAACCCTGATGAAAAGGATTTTGGACTGATGAAAATTTTTGCAGTTCAGTACTTATTCTACACAAAATTCACATACAGTTGTTTTGTGCTGAAAATAGTATTTTCTAGGCAGGAAACAGCTTTTTATGTGCAAAAAAATTAATATTACTTCACAGAAATATCATTTTCCATGCAGAAAATCGAAAAATGCTGCTTCCTGCACAGAAAACACTATTTTCTACACAAAAATGCCACGAGCGAATTTTCAGCAGAAGAAGCCTCAAACTGTGATTAGTCTTTGAAAACTGCACCTTGTTTGAAGATATTGTCACAGAGCAAGAAGAATGCAAAAGATACTTGTTGCTTGCGTTGAAAAGAAAATTGGCAAACAAGTACATCCCTATTTTGCACTATAACTCTTTTTAAAAAATAAAAAAAAATCATAGAAGAGAAAATTTGCCTTTCAAATCATAAGAAGACCTCAGTGAACCACATCTCAGTTTTTAAAAAATATTTGGAATAGCTCTGGTCCAATTGGGAAGGCACAAGGGCTGTTTCTAAATCCCAGGAAATTCAGCGATGCAATGAAGGCATTTACTAAGCATGGCTGGAATCCTCATGGTTAGTCCCGTTCCTGCATCCAGTTCTGGACACAACCATTCAAGAAGGATATTGACAAGCTGGAAGGTATTCAGAGGAGGATGACCAAAATGGTGAAAGACCTGAAAGCCACATCTTATGAGGAGTGGCTTGGGAAGCTGGATGTGTTTAGTCTGGAAGGTTAAGATGATAACATGATAGCCACATTTCAATATTTGAAGAGATATTGCATGGAAGATGAGGCAAGCTTGTTTTCTGCTGCTCCACAGACTAGGACGTGGAGCAGTGGCTTCAAACTAAAGGAAAAGAGATTCAATCTCAGCATTAGGAAGAACTTCCTAATGGTAAGAGCAGTTTGACAGAAGAATACACTGCCTGGGAGTATGATGAGTCTCCTTCTTTGGAGATTTTTAAACAGAGGCTAGATGGCCATCTGTCAGCAGTGCTTTGATTGTGTATTCCTGCATGGTACAATGGGACTGGACTGGATGGGCCTTGTGGTCTCTTCTCGTTCTGTAAATCTAGTCCCAGCTTGAGTAGACTCATTGATCCAATTGCTGAATGGGAAGTCAACATGTAAATCTAATAGATTCATTAGCTCTACTCTAGTAAAGTCTTAGAATAGGATTCAGACACATGTGAATCGTTACCCTTGTGGTGTTCTACTTATTCAACTTTAAACTGAGTATATCCATTGCACAACGGCCAAAATTACAGCCACCTGCATAAGAGAAGTTACTCATATGTATGACACAGCAGCAGGATCCTGGCCATTGAAGACAATAAGACATTTGCAGATATTGGTAAATTCTTATAAAAAGAACTACTGATAATCTCTCGTGCGTCATACCGCTACAATCCTGGCAGCAACTCTGCCGGGATAGAAGAGTGTCTCCAATGCTCCTCACCACACACAACTGGCTGCCTGCGGAAGGGAGCGCAAGGGACACACTCTGTCCTTCCAGACTGCAGCCAGCCTACTTCCCTTGCTGCAGTGGTGGAGGAAGCACATAGATCATGCTTCCAGCCCTTCTGTGCAGCCAGCTGTAATGGAAGGCTTGTGCGATTGGGGATCATTGACAGACTTTTTCTGTCAATGATACAGCCTGCAATTGCACCGGCTGGTGATGCAAGAAGGGCAGGACCACAGTGACGTCATGTGGAAGCGTCGTTGTGTTCCCACTCCACTCGCATCGCCATGCCAGGACACCATCATCCTGCAGAAATGGCCATAGTCTTACAGTAAGACTACACAATTTTACTGAATACAGAGCAGTTATGGATCAATAACTCTAGTAATTCTAGGTTACAAATCTGTAACTGCAATACAGAATGCAACAACCTGAATCCAAATTCCTTCTAGTCTACTCAGCTTAGGCATCTTCATAGATTTATATGCCACAGGAGCCTGTCACTATTCCAATCCACTTCAATACATGCTGTACAAGGTTATCACTTTGGTTTCTCAGCCCATGAATCAAAAAAACTACGCATCTTTCAAGAAATGCACAGACCCAAGTACAATTAACCCAAAGGGACAAAATGAAGGATTAACAAAGAACAGGCAACACCTACAGGAAGCTAATGTTAAATCTTTATTTTTCCTGGTATATCCTTCTAAAGTTTTGCTTTTACTGCCCCCTCCCCACACACACACACACATACACATATATTAAAGAGAGAAAAATATTATGTTGCAGCAGTAAGCAATGCATAAAAGAGCTCTTGTATTAAAAAAAATGAATTATGCAAATGCAGCCTCGCCTTTCTTCCGTGCAAAATAATAAAAATGTAAAACAAATCTTAATAATGTGTCGCTCCGTTTTTAAAATGCTTGAAGGGGAAAAAGAGAATGGTGAGAGGAGGAGAAGGGAGGGGAGGGGATTGGTTATTTATTATTAATATTATTGAATCCAGTGTGAGAATCCTATACACAGCCCGCTTTCTGGGGGAAATTGAAACATCGAATGTCAAATGCGATCACTGTGGTCGAATTCTTCATTTGGAGCCCCCGGGGATAATGTAACCAATGTGACAAATCCAATACATTTTCACATCTTCATCCATTCATTATTGGGAGGAAGGGAACCTTCTCCCATGCATATTTCTCTCATTCTCTCACTTTCCCTATCTCTCTCTCTCACACACACACACACACACTGTCATCACACATTAGCAGAGATCCTACATCATGCTTGAGTAATATGAATCTACAGTCATGTAGTTACACAACAGTTGTGTTACACCATGTTTTTGCTGAATGCTGGCACTGTGTATGTGACTGAGGCCATTTCCACACTAGACTATTATAGTGCTATTATTCCACTTTCAACATCCTATGGAATCCTGGGGTTTGCAGTTTAAGGAGGGACCTTTGAGGCCCCTCCCTAAACTGCAAACCCCAGATTCCATGGGATTTGAAAGTGGAACAATAGCACTATAACAGTCTAGTGTGGAAATGGCCAAACTGTGTATCTACCAGTGTGCCTGCTTATTGTCCCATTGTGCCATAGCTAAGGCTGGGAGAGAAAACGATGAACAGATGGGTGCTTTGTGTGGGCCAGATCTGGCCCGTGAGTTGAGCTTCCACATCTCTGAAATATACTGCTGAGCTAGACAGACCAATGGTGTGATTTGGGATAAAGCAATTCCTTGGACAAGATCCTGCATCACGCTTGCATAGTCTAAAACTGCACTTATAGTTAAAAAATGGTTGCACAAGATCAAATTTCTGCAGAAGGTTCTCATTGTGTGAGTAAGTTGTGTATCAGCTAATGGATTTAGGACTATGTGACATGATTCCCTTGTGGAATTCTGCTTTATAGTTGTGGGCTGAATACATCCGTTGAACAATGGCCACAAACGTATTGCCAGGTGTAAAAAGGAACCTACACATATGTGTGGCACCAACAAGAGTCCAGCCACACTTTTTGTTAACACTTGGACGCTCACTTTTGGAAAGACTGGAAGCTAACTCTTCAGGCCCCAGCACACTTCTGTGGACTATATGCACCATAAATAAATCAAGTATTTTTAAAAATTAAAATAATTGAACTCAAGACTAACTGGACAATTTTGTGAGCCCCAAATTTCTGCACTACACTGTTATAGTGCTATTATTCCTTTTTTTTTCCCCCTCACTTTCAACAATAGGGTTTGCAGTTTAGGGAGGGGCATTTATAATTCTCAGCCAGAGAGCTCTTTGGCCTCTGTAAACTACAAAGCCCAGAACTCCACAGGATGTTGAAAGTGGAATAAGACCACTATAACAGTGCAGGTGTGGAAACGGTCTAAAACAATAGCAACAAAAGCTCAGGAAAGGCCATGACCTGCCTTGAAAAGGAAACACTGGGATAATTAGGTCAGCTAGGCTAGGTCACAGCTGGGTATAAATTAGCATAGCCAAGGCTTCTTCTGAGATACAAAACAACAGCTCTACTATCTCCGTTCAGCATTGTAACATTCCTGTTTCAGGAACGTCAGCTTGATCTTTGGACTCTTTGGTATCTCTCTAACTGACATTTGACCCTGCTAAGTCTGTTTCTCATACTTAGACCTTCAACTACTTCAACTACTCTTCTGATCTTATCGACCCTCTACGCTCATGGACTGGTGTGGTTTCTTCATTCTTTGCTTCTAGAACTAGAGGTGTACTCAGTTATGGCACTTGCCAGCCTGAAACAGGACATAAGTATAATAGCACCATCCTAATCATACCCACCAGTGACTGAAATACAGAAATATAGGACATTTCGTCACTACACTGTTATAATGCTATTATTCCACTTTCAACCTCCTGTGGAATCCTGGGGTTTGCAGCTCAGGGAGGAGCATTTAGAATTTTCAGCCAGGGAGCTCTTTGGCCTCAGTAAACTACAAACCCCAGAATTCCACAGGATGTTGAAAGTGGAACAATAGTGCAATAACAATGTAGTGTGAAAACGGCCATTGTGTCCTTGATATTGGAGTAGCCATTACTAGTCACTACCTGATAGTAGATAACTCTTCATTTTATCCAACATGATTGTTCTTCTGATTGCCCTCAGAAAACTTCAGGTGCACCAAAAGAGAGCCTTCCTACATTCAAGAGAAATCTAATTAAATCATATCCCTATCCAATATGCTACAGAAATAATATCTGCAGTAACAGGCTTCAATGCTTGCCAGAATCCAGTACTTTTTCCCATTTATGCCTTCCCTAATTCAACCTTTCCTGAATTAAGTAAAGCAAATTTAAGAATAGAAATCATGTGGCTTTCCAGATAGTGTTGGAATTGCAGCTCCCAGTATTCTTCACTATGGACTATGCTGACTAGGGCTGCTGGGAGTTGCAGTCCCACAACCTCTAGAGCAGTGGTTCTCAACTTGTGGGTCCCCAGATGTTTGTGGACTTCAGCTCCCAGAAGCCCCAGCCACTATGGTCAATGCTCAGGGCTTCTGGGAGCTGAAGTCCAAAAATATCTGGGGACCCACAGGTTGAGAACCACTGCTCTAGAGGTCTGCATGATTCTTATCCTTGCCTCAGCGTGTGATACCTCCTGCCATCTCCAGCCTTTAGCTGTTAAAAGTTTTGCTCCAGCCAGCATGTTAAACATCATTTCCATATCCTTTTAAATGTAATCCTTTGATAAACAGTGGTACATGGATACAGGCTTAAGCATATAGTCTGAAGAAACCAAGTACAAATAAAATGTACAAGCCAAAGGAAAACAATGGATGACAATATGTCTACAACAAAGCTGCATTTTCCCTTATCTGTAGCAGGTATTTTTTACATATAACATGTTTTAGAAAACGACTATTAGGGAAAGAAATTGCCGAATCTAGGCTTTGTCTTCTGTCTTCCATGCAGTAAAACTCTCCACATAATTTTCGACTGGAAATGTAAGCAATACTTGCATTTTTTTTTCTCAGCCTTGAAGAGAAAGAGTTTCTTGATCATCAAGAAAATGATCAACTACTATGAGACTTTTAGCACTGTAACATTATTTTTTTTAAAAAAAAATATGATTTTCACAACAATCCCATTTTCTTGCCAAAAAAACCCTGTTTTAATGTAAAAATTGATTTTTGTGAAAAAAAAGGGGGTATAACTCCTGTTATTAGTACTGAAACTAGTAGAACTATTAAATCAATTGGATATACTTATGTGTTGACTCATGATTCAGCAACTGACTGAATGGATCTAATCTAGTAGGATTAAGCAACAATATTTCAGACAAGCTTTTTAGTGCAAAAACAATTCTTTTGCAAGAAATCCCTTGTAAGTGTAAAAAACTGGAAAATATGCAAAGCCTCTTGTCATCTTGCTCAGTGTAAAGAGAGTTTTAAGATTATTTGTTCTTGCATATGACAATGAACAAAGTGAAAATGTACATCCCAGTTCTGAGCCTTGGTCCGTTCTGCTTGGGAAGAAGAAAAGGACTGGGTCCAGCATCTCAGCACACAGTCTCCCAGTCGGGGAGAGAGATGGGTATGTTTAGCTTGGAGAAGATGCCATCTAAGTTTTAGAAAGGGAACTAGATTATCAGTGGTTCAATGGGTTCAGTTGCTCCAGGCGCTTCACTGGCCAGGAACCTCATGATGAACGAAAAAGTGTCTCTAACTTCTCCTCCTCCCATTAGTTCCCAAATCTCCTGATGCTGCTCCTACCATCCATATGTTACATCTCGCTTCATTAACTAAGGCTCTTACCGCACAAAGTTTTCATCCCCACAAAGCGATGTTCTCAGTCCTGGTCCAGGGCCCATGCTATCACACAACGTTGCTGCTAACTGGCTGCTATCATGTTCCCATGCATTGCAAATCAGCCCTTTTTCATTGCTGGAAAAAATCCAGTAATGGCCAGTGATATATTTAAGCCGTTTACTCCAGGTCTCCAGCGAAGCCTCAGGTCTTTACCTTCAAGCCTCAAGTCAAGTCTCAAGTCCTTGAAGATACTTTCAAGTCAAGTCTCAAGCAAAGTCTGAAGTCTGAGAGCCAACTTTATACCCCAACCCATATTCCAAAATTTCTGGATAGAGGCGAATAAAGTCAGTTTTAACCATTTAAGCAGAGTCAGCCCTCCCCATTTGTGATTTTGCCATCTGCAGCTTCAGAACTGGGGAACAGGATTTTTCTTACTCACCCTTCCCAAAGCTGGAGGCTTTTGTGCCAGTGGGCATAAAAAAGTCTGCAGCTTTGGAAGTGGGGAATGGGATCCCTCTTATTTCCCATTACTGAAGCTTCAAAAGCTTTAGAAGGAAGAATCCTTCCTCCTTAAGCCTGTTCCCTAACACGTTTGCTGTTCCCCTCTGAGAAATGTGCCCACACTTTGGGCTTGAGATGGATTGTCATGTGACCAGTGGGCAAAAACAGATGGAAGCACTGTTCTGGATGAATGTGTTATATTACTGAACCAAAGGGAGCAAGTCAGTCACTAAAAATATACAAGTCTAGAGTCAAGTCAAGTCAGTACCTCATCTACTGCCGGGTCAAGTCCAAGTTGAGTCATTGAAGTGACTTAAGTCCGACTTGAGTCCGAGTCAATTCTCAAATATATATCACTGGTCATGGCCTCCTTTCCTGCCACAATCCTGTCATCTAGCTGGGTGTGGTTTCTCAACAGTGCTTGATAGTGCTTCCTGTCTTTGCCAAGATGGGAGTGGGTGTGGTGTGGGCATTACCAAGTTGTCTCTCCCTCAGCTACTCCCATGGCGTGAGAAGTTCAAAATCTATCACCTCGCCATGTTTACGTTAAATTTTTCCTTTGAGTTATTTTTAAAAAAATTTAAAACATTTTTTAGCGTTATAGTGCAAAACACAACAGCATATTGGTGCTGGAAGGTTGCATCGAGGTGACGTTACAATGCTAGTACAGCTTACAACAAATAAACGACCAGTCATAAGCTGTGGGGTGGGGAAAAGGCAGGGGAAAGGACTCACCAATGATGCTCTAATGGGTGGGAATACCATTGGCAACAACGCTAGTCATCCACTAAAGTTGAAAGGGTACAGTAGAAAGTGTTCAGAACCTGATACCATCACGAAAGGCTGGGACTGAAACATGTGTGGGTCTGCCTGTGGGAAGGGGAGCAAGTCATGGTGGGGAGAGTGGGTACCGGGGGTCCAAACCACGTCAGGGAAAGGAGAGGGGAAAGGGGTGGGTTGACATGGTGGCCCTGAACTTCCTCTCTCTTGCCCGTTTCCTTCCTTGGATGTGTGTGGGGGCATTGAGAGATTTTTGTGGTGTTGGGAATTTCAGCTGTGAGCCATCCTGACAGTCAGAGCTGTCCGGCAGTGGAATCTGCTGCCTCGGAGTGTAGTGGAGTCTCCTTCTTTGGAGGTTTTTAAGCAGAGGCTGGATGGCCATCTGTCAAAGGGAGTACTTTGAGGTGGGTTCCTGCATGGCAGGGGGTTGGACTAGGTGGCCCCTGTGGTCTCCTCCAGCTCTACATTTCTGTGATTCTATGATTCTATGATCCTTAGCTGGCCAAACAGTGGCTGGTGAAGGAGAAGGAGGACCAGAAGCAGGTTTTAAAGGGCTGCATGGCCTGATCAGAGCGACTGAGAGGCAAGGTTCTCCCAGAAAAGAAGCACCTGAGGTGGCAGGGGGAAGGGGTTGAAAGAACTCTCAAATAATCAAATCTGGTAAAGTCAAACCCACAAAAGTGGAGGGCTGTATACTCAATTCCCTTGTAGCAGGAAACAAACCAGCAGAACATATCATGCTACTGCAAAACGCACTGGGCAGCCACATTCCTTTGTTCTTGTAGCATTTTCTTATATATTAAGATGTACAGCATGGCCTGTACGATCCAAGGAAGAGCCACGTCTGAAATCCCCCGCACTTTCTGTTGGGGTTATTTTCCTGTGTAGGCAGGAGGTTGGGTTAGAAGAATCATAAAATCATAGACTTGGAAGGAGTCCTGCAGGCCACCAAACCCAACCTCCCATTTAATGTTGGGGTTGGATCATTAGGGTTCTTTCCTATTTTATGGTTCTCTGGTTCTATTTAGTTACACTAGAGTATGGGTATGGGTGCTTTAGAGGTAGCCTGAACTTTTGTGCCTGCTATTAAAGAAACATTTGAAGTCAGTGCTGAAAAACAAAACACCATTATGCTCTCATCTCCATCCAAGAGATTTCAATAATAATTTGTAAAAAATATGTGCCATCAGGGCAGCTTCCATGATGCCACATGTGCACCGGCTTGTCTGCAACCAATGGACCTATCAGCCTGTACACTGGCACATTAAACAAGTGTTAATTGATTGTCTCAGATATTTCTCTTCTAGATGTCATCAGCCATCATGCCATGCAGGCAGATCCTCGTCTCCTGAGAAGTAAATTGTGGACTAATAAGAACAAAACAAACCAAGCCAAAAGATACATTTCCCATTACAAACGCTCTGTTAAAACATCTAGTTAAGCACCATGGATGATCCCTGCCCCACCACAAAAAGTTAACCTAAGACCAAGCCAAAACTGTTCCTGGTTTTAATTGAACTATTCTTGGAAATATTGGAGCAGGGGAGAATCTTGAAGAAAATTAAATAGCTTCCTTATTGGTCTGATTTCAACTAATTCTCAGTTTCCTTCACTTGAGTCATTTCTGCACTACAGTGTTACAGTACTATTATTCCACTTTCAACATCTTGTGGAGTCCTGGGATTTGCAGTTTAGGGAGGGGCATTTAGAATTCTCAGCCGGAGAGTTCATTGGCCTCAGTTAAACTACAAATCCCAGAATTCTACAGGATGTTGGAAGTGGAATAACAGCACAGCAACAGTGTAGGGCAGAAATGGTCATAGTCCCAGTGACTTTACCAAATAGTAAATTTAGGTTAGCTATATAGCATTATGACAACACCTCATTCATACTGTACTTTCTGATTGAGGAGACAGCGAATAGGGTTATCTTCATATTTCATTGTAACCAGAACATGGGAAGTTACTTCTTACAAAAAATCTCATTAAGTAACCAGTTGCACAAGCCCTACAAAGTGATTCATTACTGTTAACATTGCAATTAGCAATTCATTATTAGAGTACTGATTTTATTTAATTATAGAAGAGTGATCTGGTAAGAAAATAAGGACATTGCCTAACATTTGGGATGAAAATCCTTTTAAATGCCCCCAAAGTTCTTTCTACACCCAAATGCAATGAGTGAAGATAACAAGTAAATGTGTCTTGTTATATACACAAATACACAGGCCATTTCCACACTAGACTGCTATAGTGCTATTATTCTACTTTCAACATCCCGTGGAACCCTGGGGTTTGCAGCTTAGGGAGGGGACTCAAAGGCTGAGAATTCTAAAGGCCGCTCCCGAAACTGCAATCCCCAGGATTCCACAGGATGTTGAAAGTGGAATAATAGCACTATAACAGTCTAGTGCAGAAATGGCCACACTCTCACAGTTTAGCAATATTGAGTTATAGTATATCCCTAAAGGGCCATCTATACTCCCTTCCTCTCCCAGCACATTGCAGTTACCACATTACAGGAAGCATTCTTACTCGTGACACTTAAGTTCCACGCACTGACTGTGACATCATCCTTTGACGTTCTCTATGTCATTCCTGATCGGCTGGAATTGCCTATGCGATTCTTTGGGAAGTGAGAAAGAGGCAGCACATCATCGGAATGGTTTATCCATTTGGGTTTTTAGTATGGTAGTCAAGGGGGAAAAAACCCTAAGAGACTTCACATAGGTGGTGTGTGTGTGAACGCTCTGCTTTTTGGGGAGAGAGGATGTTCATTTTTCACTGAAATATGTATTTTTTAAAAAAACGGAAAATCAAGTAGGCATATATTTGGCACATTTTTTACTGAAACCAATAAAAACTGAGACTAATCATCTGCAATGGTAATGAAGTGCTTCACTTGTTGAATTTATGTCTGTTATACTGTTCCTTCAAGGTCCTCACAGCAAAGGTTTAGAATAATAATAATAATAATAATAATAATAATAATAATAATATAGTAATATTTCTATCCGCCTCTCCCCATGGATCGAGGCTGCGAACAACAATAATACATTAACTACATTAAAAACATACCCAATCCTCCCCACCCACCAACCCACCTAAAACCAACCCCCTAAAACACACACCAATTAACAATTAACAACAATCAAGACAGTTGGTGGGAGGCAGTGGAGGTACTAGTCTGGGAAGACCTGTCGGAAGAGATCAATCTTGACCGCTTTTTTAAAGCAGTCAAGACTGGAAATATGTCGGGTCTCCTCCGGCAGGCCATTCCATAACTTGGGAGCGATAGAAGAGAAGGTCCTCTGGGTAACCGCAGCCAACCTAGTTCTGACCGGCTGCAGTAAATTTCTCCTGGAGGACCTTAGTGTGCGGGGCGGATTATATGGGAGAAGGTGATCCTATGGTCTGACTGATGCTGTTGGACTGCATCTCCCATCCTCCCTGAATTTAGGCCATGCTGGCAAGGGAGGATGGAGTTCATAGCAGGGGTACAGGTTCCCCTTGCCCTGGTGTTACAATACCCTACACCTCCACTCTGTGTGATGTGCTATTTTCATCATTGAACATATTTATGGCTGGAAAACATGTTTGAAGGCACACTGACAAGAATGCATGTTGCCAGGTCAAGCTGACCTCAGACCTGGTCAAGTCGTAAGTTCAGAGAGGATTCAGCAGGAAACCTAGATGCTAATGGGTTTATGCTAAATCTTTCAACACCTCAGGCTCTGTGCACACCTAAACCAATGGAAGGTGAAAATGCCCAGGTGAAGCAATGGGGGAGCATCTCTTAATCTTGCCCTACAGAAATCTTCCTGCCTAACCAAGACATTAAGAGATTGTCAGGACTCCCATCAATGTTTTTGTCACCTAGACAATCATCCCATTCCAGGCTCCTTTGTCAATCCCATGGGAAAGCCATTACCGTTTTGTTTATGCACCCCCTTCAGGGTAGGAAATAGAGTATATAAACCCTCACTTAGATCCCAGCTATTTGCAGTATTTGGATGTAATACATCGCACCCAGACAGCTGTTCCTCCCTGATACCCTCAGAGGTTGTCTGAGCCCCTCCGCTTCAACCTTGTCCTTCAGAACTGGTAACTATCACCCTTACCACCCAATCTCTCTCTCTATCCAACCTATCTTGCCTCACTTTCTGGTAGGCTTGTATGGTTCTTTAGATTGTCTGATTTCTCTTGTTTGTCAATTTGAATAAAACACTCTGTTTAACCTTTTAACTGGAGTCCTCTCTATAGTTAGTACTGGTATACATAGGTGGAAAGATCCTGCCATTACCCTCCTCTCACAAGCCTCCTTTGAGCTGTAATTCCCTCAAATTCTAAGGAGACGCAGGTGGATCTCAAGGTCCCCCACCTCTTCGAGTAACAGAGTTTTACTGTTCCTGCCCTTTCAAAACAACCTTTCCCCTCATCGCAGTGCAAGAATTCAGAGTCAGTGATTGAAACGGATCAGCTGCAAGGTATGGTATAGGGTGTGTACATGGACTGGAATCCTGTTGGCAACTTAGGGGCACGTACATGTCCCTGCAGTCTTCCCTTTGCCTGCCTTTCCTTTTCAGATGGACTCATCGTCCATGCAGAGTGGAGAACAGAAACTGGGGAAGGGCATCGTCTGTGCTCCGGAAGGCTTCAGATAGCATCTCCTCTTCTTTCTGCTCCCCACCACCCCCAGTCTGGAGCATACTTTATCATTCTGCTTTTCACACCCTGCAGTCAAAGCCAGAAGAGGTGAGAGTGGTCGCTATAGTAACTCCTTTCAAGCCTTCTGCTAATTCTCTTCCCTTGCTTTCCGAGAAAGGCTCTCTCTTAATTTTCTCTCCCTCTTGTTCTTCCCCAGGGCTGCTTTGGAGGTTTGCACCTAGCATCTCCAAGAATAGCAAAAAACCCACATCTTCCCTGACCTGAGAGCCAGGAGGAAGCCCTACACAGCAGTAGACAGTGATGTCCACATCCGTGGAAGGGCATGGTCACTTGGGGGCTTCTAGCCTGAGCTTAAATGGAGCTGGAATAAGTCCCAAATAGACACAGCATCTTCTTCTTTATCGTCTTTATTTAAAAAAATAATATATTTTAAAAGCGATAGGATTCATCTGTGTTAGAAACAACAGTGTTCCAGTCAAAGCAAGCAAGGAAAGGATACAAATAAAAAGAACAGAAGGGAACAGGTTAAAATACCTTGTAAATGATATTATTATGAAGTTGGAATCTATTCTCTTCATTCATCACAAAATGTGTCCTCAGTTGATTCAGTGAATCTCAATTCCCATTCTGTTCTTCTTTATTGCCACAGATGAGTTGATGCCTGTTACCCATTGAGGACATTCTTCCGTAAGTTGCTCTGTGTGGATGGAGTTCCACATGCAGTACAAGTTGCATTAATATAGAAAAGAAACAGGAACCAGATAACTTTGAAAATATCGGAGTCCTTTTCTCCCTTATAATCCTTTACCCCATGGGTTAACTTCTTAGAGAGAGCAGAAGACCAAATTCGATTCAGCCAGGCTTTTCACGACAGGTTTTCTGCCAACTTCCAGTCTTTTTGCTAATTCAGCTCTAATTAGTAAGAGAATAAATAACAGTTTGCTGCTCTCTTACTCCATCCAAAACCTTCTGCCCGAGGTGGCAGCCCTACTCTGCCTTAGGGTAGAATTGGCCCTGATAAAGTAAGTTCATTCATAGGAGTTCTGATGTCCAAACATGCTTACATTAGGTCATCTCTAAAACAGGATTTTCATCAGACATCCATTCATCCCTTTATTTTAGAGTATTATACCCTGCTCTTAAGTCAAAAAGATTCCCAGAGTGGCTTAAAAACCATTAATATGATATTGTTCTCTCCCCAGGCTTACAATCTGAAAAAGCACAAAATGCAAGGAATGAGAGCACGGAAGAGGTTTAAGCCCAGTGGATACTGCCTGTGATTCTCCCTCTCTCTCTGAGCCAGGGCAGTGGCAGTTGGGATGGGGAGAGGGTCTAAGCATGATGGAGCCATGCCTGTCCCTCTTCCCTCCCTCCAAAGACAGGACTCAGGTGGTTGGGATGGAAGGAGAGCCTTTCCTCTGCTTCTGGGCCAAGGTATGATGGATCTGTGCCTGTTTCTTCTTCTCTCCCTCTGAGGTCAGGGCAGTGGCAGTTGGGACAGAGTCTGTCTCTGGGACTAGGTACGATGGAGTTGTGTCTGCCTCTTCTTCTCTCCCTCCAAAGACAGGACTCTGGTGGTTGGGATGGAAGGAGTGCCTTTCCTCTGCTTCTGGGCCAAGGTATGATGGATCTGTGACTGTTTCTTCTTCTCTCCCTCTGCGGCTAGGGTGGTGGCAGCTGGGATGGAGGGAGGGCCTTTCACCTGTTTCTGGGATTCGGTGCGATGGAGTTGTGTCTGCCTCTTCTTCTCTCCTTCCAAGGACAGGACACTGGTGATTGGGATGGAAGGAGAGCCTTTCCTCTGCTTCTGGGCCAAGGCACAATGGAGCTGTGCTTGCCTGTTCTTCTTTCACTGACACCAGATGAATGGCATATGGATGCAGGCAGAGCCCTTCATTAGTTGCCAGGCCTAGTCACAATGATGCTGTACCTGCCTGTTCTTTTCTCTGTCCGAGGCCATAGCAGTGGCAGTTAGGATAGTTGTCTAGAAAGAGGAAGGAAGGAAGGAAAAGGGGAAGAAAAGGAGAAAGGGTAACACAGAATTTTTTTAAAAAAATAAGCAGTAGAACTGGATTCCATGTCCGTTTGTGTGTCTTGGGTGGTTCTTGGCTAGGATGGATGATCCATGTTTGACTCCAGAGTTTGGAAAAATTACAGATGGACTATCCTGGATGCAAGATGCACTGGGAGTTGGACACTGGGAGTTATAGTCTAAAAAAAGGTTCCCTTCCACCAAGCTCTGTCTTATCCAGATCAAGACATAAAGGAATCCAGTAGTACCTTTGATGCCAAGTGGGAAGAAGAAAGATGTAGCATAAGCTTTTGTGGACTGTAATTCATAAAACCTTGAGCTAGATCTTTCTGTTTCCCAGTTAGTCTCAAAAGTACTAGTAGACTCCTTTGTGTCTTTTTATGGCAAACAGACTGACAAGGTTATCTCTTTGAATATTCAGCCATGTTAGTTTTGCATGTGTTCAGTTTGTTGCATTCTCTTATGGTTTATTACATTCTTCTACTCTGCAGTTTTTAAAAAATGTGTGAAAATCCACATTTAAATATGTTTTTAATGTATTTTCCCCTTCAGCAAGCATTTTTTTTAATATGAACTCTCTCAAAATACACATTTGCATGTGCATTTTATATGAAATACTGAGCACAGTGAGGTGAGAAGTGCTGGAATAAACAGGAGACATGAAAGGAAGTGGATGTCTAGGTTTTGATCCAGTCATTAGTTCATGAGTTGCAGAACAGGATGGTTGGCATCACAATTCCTAGTGAAGAGATGATGCATTGAAGGTACTGAGGAAAAGTTATACATTATCCAAAAAATATTCAGCTGCATGACTGGAATCCTGTGGGTTACTTCTGACTAGAGCAGATCCATTCAATCAACCGTTGAATGGTAAGTCAACTCGAGGGTGTTCCTGCATGGCAGGAGGTTGGACTGGATGGCCTGTGTGGTCTCTTCCAACTCTACGTTTCTATGATTCTATGAACTTGTAGGTACATCCATTTTATCCATACTGGGGTGACCACACTTCACTCACCTAGCATTAAGTGTCAAAGTGAGCCTGATAGATACGACTTTGAAGCATCTTTAGGTACCCCATTTTTTCAGAGGAAGTGCACATACATGCTCCTCATGCTTCCTGTTCTTCTGGAGTGACTTTGCATCAAAAATACATCCTATGCATCTTTATCACAGAGTGCTGAGAAAAATGTGCCTTGCCAAGGAACTTTTGGAAATTTGAATACTGAGAAATACTGTCCCAAATCCTTGTTTTTATTTCCTGTGGGATTTCCCTACTGTCAGACCTACCCTCCGTTTTTTTCGAAAGGAGGAAAATAGACAATATTTTTCCTATCCCTAATACAAATCCCATTGATTCACTGCATCTTCCCTTGTTCCAGGTCTGCTCTACAATAGTATTCAGTCCTATATTTCTATTAAGACTATGAGCCTTTCCACATTGCACTGTTATGGTTCTATTAATTCCACTTTCAACCTCCTGTGGAATTCTGGGATTTGTAGTTTACTGAGGCCAAAGAGCTCTCTGGCTGAGAATTCTAAATGGTCCTCCCTAAACTGCAAACCCCAGGATTCCGCAGGATGTTGAAGGTGGACTAATAGCACTGTAACAGTGTAGGGCAGAAATGGCCATACTCTTAGCCCCAGAAAACCCAGTAATAGGTTAGCCTTACGGTTACCATAATTTGGAAATGACTTGAAGTCACACAACAACAAAGAGCAAAATTTAGTTAACTGTCTCCTATTCACACTTGCTACTTAGTCACGATTGTGGCATCATTGCCATGACCCTAACTCCTCACTACCACCAAGCCTATAGGCATCAGCTGCATGCGGAGAAGGAGGTCCATTTTTCCAGCGATCAGAGAAGGGGTAAATGGTATTTTGGTCAGATTTAGAGATGGAGTCAGGCTTACTTGGTTAACCTCTTCCTAAGCCACTCCTGGAAACCATGTCCTATGAGGAGAGGTTGAAGGAGCTGGGTATGTTTAGCCTGGAGAAGAAAAGGTTGAAAGGCAACATGATAGCTATGTTTAAATATTTGAATGGATGTCATATGGAGGATGGAGCAAGCCTGTTTTCTGCTGCTGCAGAGACTAGGACATGGAGCAATGGCTTCAAACTTCAGGAAAAGAGATTCCCTCTAAACGTTAGGAAGAGCTTCCTGACTGTAAGAGCAGTTTGACAGTGGAATACACTGCTGCCTGGGAGTGTGGTGGAGTGTCCTTCTTTGGAGATTTTTAAACAAAGGCTGGATAGTCATCTGTTGGGAATGCTTCGATGGTATGTTCCTGCATGGCAGGGGATGGTACTCAATGACCCTCGGGGTCTTTTCCAGCTCCGTGATTCTAAGGTCATTTCTGCACTACACTGTAATAGTGCTATTAGTCCACCTTCAACATCCTGTGGAATCCTGGGGTTTGCAGTTTAGGGAGGGGCATTTAGAATTCTCAGCCAGAGAGCTCTTTGGCCTCAGTAAACTACAAATCCCAGAATTCCACAGGAGGTTGAAAGTGCAATAATAACACTGTGACAGTATAGGGTGGAAATGTCCTTAGTATACTTAACTAAAGCTGATACAGGTGTCTGGCCAAGGTTTTGATAAGAGCAGCAAGTTTATACTTTTTTACCTGCTTATTCTTCCTGTTCTAATTTCACCTCTCCCTGGATCCATTTGATATGGCTTTTCACAGCCTTTCATGAGTACCATGGAAAGAACATCTAGCCTTAAGACAGTTCCCAAGTTAATTGGATTGAAGTTTTCCAAATGTATCAACCAAAGTCCTCCCTTTCAAGAGCAGCCCCTTGTATTCAGTCTTAGTTTGCTTTGTCAGGGTATAGATTTATGTTATTTTTAAAAAGAGAGAGGGAGAAAGACTTTATTAAACACTTGGCAAAAGAAGGCAGCATTGCTGATGAGAGAGAAAAGGAGCGAGATGATCTCAGGAGCTTGGTGAAGGTTGCTGCATTGACCTTCAAACTTCACAACAACTGAAAGGTACACACACACACACGCACACACACACTAAATTACTCCAGAGAAGGAAAATATGGGGGCAAGAGAAGGGGGAATATTGTTCTTATTTCCCTTTGATGCTGTTCGTGCCTGGTCAAACATATAGCAGAAAATATGGATGGACTGGAATCAACTAGGTTTTAGAAATACATATGTTTAAACACGCAGCAGGAGACATCCTGTCTTGACAAAGCAACAATAGACAGACATACCAGATAAATGGGTAAGACAGATCAATAGATAGTGTAGCAGAGAATAATTAATCTCCTGGCTTACATTGAAGGAACTTTATTTGTGTAACTCCAATATGTAACAGACAGGAGACCTTCTGATAGCCTGCACTGTAACCAAAGGTGGATTAGCCTGTGGCAGAAATAAGTATTGTCATAGAATTATAGAAGTTTCCACACCTTGAAAAAGTTCTTTATTTGGCCCACAATCCTTAGAAATCCCCAGTGGCCCTGCTGGCTGGGAGATTCAGGCATTGTTAAGTAATTTTCCCATACTCTGAGAAATTCAAGTTGGAGGTAATCTTAGAGACCATGAAGTCCCGCCACAGATCTTTGAATCCCACTCATCAATGAGAGATCCAGACATAGCTTTCCTGAGAGAAGGCCATTTATCATCTGCATCAGCAATTTCAGCTGAGTCTTGTGGTCCCTTCCAACATTTATGATTCTAAGATTCTATGTCCTGAGAATGAGCAACAAAAGAGAGGAAAGAAGATGCAGCACCACTGGAGAAAATCCATTCTTCTGTCAAACAGGTAGGAAGTTTCTCCTAATCTTTAACCAAAACCTGTTTTTCTGACTTCCCAGTGTTACCTCACTGGTAAACCCTGTCCCGGGGTCTACAATTTTGATATTAAAATATGATTCAATGTGCCTGAGAGGTCACCCGGATGGGCACGTAGACAGCAACGGTCGAACGATCGAAAACCAGGTCAGGCCAGTACAATCCTCAGTCATGTAGCCCCAGGAGACCTCAAGCTGTGCAAACCCACAGTAGACAAAGGGTCCTCAGCCCCTGAGAAGCCGACTTGAGGGGATTAACATGTTTGCCCCAATTTGAGCACCGATAGCAATAAAATCCTATCAGGCAAGGACCATCTACATACATTCACACCACAACCCAATGCAACTGAAGATCCTGAAACTTTGGCAGCACCTTGTGATCTCATCATGCAAAAGGAGTTGCAATCGTGGAGCTTCTTTTCCGTTGCAACACCCATTGTTCTCCCCGGGAAAGGATTAGCTCTCCAGGTACCTTTTCCCCTACAAATAGCCCCAGTTTTTGAGCAGTTCTTTGGATCACTCCCGGTCATCCCAACAGACCATTTCTCTCTCCATTGAATAATCCCCTCAGCCCTCTCCGTGCTGAGCTCCACTTCTCCGCTGTTTTTCCTGGACCCAGGACTTCAGGAAAAGGTGCAGTATTACCCCAGCTACAACGCCTTCAATACTCCCCCTATCCAGTTTCCCCTCTTTTGCTTCTTAATAGGTCTTGAGTGAGTGTGTGAGTGATTGTGTTGGTGCATGAGACTTTCATTCAATAAAATCATTTTGTTGGACCTCTTCGTTTGGTTTTTGGCTTGGCCTGACCCCGTAAAAACTGGGTAAAAAGACCCTGCTAGGTTACCCTTCCTCTTGCATTGCTATTGCTCGTGCTCTGGCTAGTTTCCATTCCCCATCACGTGGAGCACATTGAGGTGTCTCCCAAGGGACCCCAGAAATCAGGTTAACACCAATATCTATCTGTGAGCTCTTGTATGGACCTTTGGATCAATAAAGAGCAAGTCTGATCCATCTTCCAACGGCAACCCACTATGGAATTTGATGGTTCAAAATTGTTATCCTAAGAGGTGGGGGTTGTTGGGATCCACCTGCAATGCCAGATTCACCTTAGAATTTGGGGGAATTATAGCTCAAAGGAGGATTACAAGAGGAGGGTAATGGCAGGATCCTTTCACCTATGTGTACCAATATTAAGTGTAGAGAGGACTCCAGTGAAAGTTGACAAGATATGGTATTAGAACTGACAAATATACAAGAGATCAGACACTGTTAAGAATCATACATAGTTACTGGAAAGCAAAGCAAGAAAAGTTAGATACAGAGAGATTGGGTGGAAAGGGTGACATCACCAGTCCTGAAGAAAGAGTCAAAGCAGAGTAACACAAACAACGTCTGGGGCATGGAGAAATAGCAGTCTGGGGCACTACGTACTACAACTGGTTGGAGTCAAAGCAAGGGTTTTTCTGCCCTATTTCACACACTGAAGAGGAGTGTTGACAAAGCTGTAATGGCTTTCCCACAAGACTGACAAAGGGGTATGGAATGGCCAATTGCTTAACTTTGGAATGACAAAAGTTTGATGAGACTCATGACAATCTCTTAATGTTCCACCATTTAGGGTGCATAAGGAAGAACTCCATAGAGTTAAGATTGAGGGATGGTCTCTGATTGCTCACCAGTCTGGGCAGTTTGTCTTTCATTTTATTCAGAAATGCAAAGAGCCTGGACTGGTAAAAAGATTAGCACAAACCCATCAGTGCTGGGTTTTCCTACCTAATCCCCTCTGGACTTATGACCCTGAACATGTCTCAGGTCAGCTTGACCTCAAAACACATTCTCCTGTCAGCACGACTTTGATCATGTTCTACAGTCATTAATAAGTGCAATTTATGAAAATCACACATCTCATAGAAGAGGTACAAGGGTATGGTAACAAAGTCAGTATGCCAGATATGGTCTTCACACTTAGCAAAAAGAGGCAAGGCATACTGTTTGGATGAACAAGAGACCCCAATTTTAATTTATTTATTGCACTGAAGTCAGCTCACTCTACTGGAATGGCAAAGTATGAAGTGGGTGAAACCTGCAGACCCTGCCCCATGTCATAACTCACCCAAGGAATCAGACTCAGAGGGTATAAACCCGGAGGAGCCTCTGGCTCCTCCCCAGAACATGGGCAGCTACAGGAAGCTACAGTCAATGGAGCTCCCACCTTGGCCAGAGAAAATGGGTGCCAAGGAAACACCACCATCATTTGCAACAGGACAGCAAAACAAGCAGAAGTGCAGAAAGAACCTACAGCTCTTGCAGATGCTTAATTGGGAAAAATTGAGCAGTTAGCCATCTGGTGTGCCAAGGTCAAGCAGCTTTGAATCTGGAGAGAGTTCTTCTTACAGACAACCATTCAATTAGACGGGTATGTACTCTTGGATTACTTATATTCCTAACCTCATGGCTGGCTTTCAGTTGTACAGTTGTCCCTCTGTACCCATGGATTCAACCAGCCACACTTGAAAATATTAAAAAACAAATCCAAAAAAGCAAATCTTTGAATTGTTCACCATTTTACTACACCATTGTATACAGTGGGATTCAAGCATCCGTGAATTCTGATATCCACAGGAGATCCTGAACCAAACCCCAGTGGATACTGAGGGCCCACTGCATGTCTTTTTAAGCTGTATTTCTCTTCAGTGTTGTTCATCACGACTGACTTTAGAATGTTTAAGATCTTGCCAAACCCACCCTCGTTTTCCAGTACCTCTTAAGATTACATACGTGTAGTAGGAAACAGCCTGACTCTCCTGTAACTGTGTTGGTCCTCCAACACTTGCTTCTACACACAGGACAGTTCAAGTGCAAGTTTATACCAGCCTATACCAGAACAGTAGCAGAGGCTCTCCTGACTCACAATGCAAACTTCATGACTTGGCAGACAGCAGTATTATTTTTTTAGGTCATTTCCGCACAACACTGTTATAGTGCTATTATTCCACTTTCAACATCCTGTGAAGTTCTGGGCTTTGTAGTTTACTGAGGCCAAAGAGCTTTCTGGCTGACAATTCTAAATTCTCCTTCCTAAACTGCAAACCCCAGGATTCCGTAGGAGGTTGAAAGTGGAATTATTTCACTATAACAGTGTAGTGCAGAAATAGCCTAAGTTTCCTTAGACTGTTCCCAATATCCACCCTTTAAGGACAAATCTAGGAAATTTCTTCCTCAGGTATGAAAATGTCTCCAGGTGGTAATCAGTGGGTGCCCTGCTAATGTCTTTTTCCTACCTTACCTGCTGTTGGGACCGACCTATTTTTATCTGTATTAGCCATTCCTATTTTCCCCAACTGGTTAGTCTAGGATAAGCAAAAACATAAACAAAAAACTCCTGCAATCTACAGCCAATTGCGATTGCAGGTTTTTGGAAAGTCCTATCTAGTTCTCGAAGGTGATCAGTTCAGCCAACACTAAATCCTGTGGAAAGGGTGGGTGTCACACAGAATAAAACAGAAAATGACATTTATTTATAATGCTCTTTCCAAAGGGCAGAACATCAACATATATAGTCAAAGACAAGTACAATAAAACAACAGTATAAATGCACATAAAATGAAATCCGCAAAAGCCCACCAGTTGCTACCCACCTCAGCAACCTCAAGCACAACTCAGCAGCTTACTCTGCAAGTCAAACGCATTTCCGCACTAGACTTCTATCATGCTATTATTGTACTTTCAACATCCTATGGAATCCTGGGATTTGCAGTTTAGGGAGGGGCCTCTAAGGCCTCAAAGGCCCCTCCCTAAACTGCAAACCCCAGGATTCCATAGGATGTTGAAAGTGCAATAATAGCACAATAGCAGTCTAGTGTGGAAATGGCCAAAGAGAAAGGTCTTCAACCCCTCAAAAAAGTGGTTGAGATCCTCCTCCAAAGGAAGACCATTCCACAAATGAAGAGGCAGATCTTGAAAGGCCCACAGCCTTGACAGGGCTGGGCACATCAAAGGAAATGGCTAAGACTGGGCAGAATAGGTCAATATAATCTTCACCCATTCACAAATCAGCCTCCTGGTGTGGGTATGATGACTTGAGCCTTCAATCTGACCAGCTCCACCAGGGCTGAAAGCAACATGTTCTCTGCTCTAAATGCACAGAAAAGAACCATAAATACTAGATGCTGTGGTTGTGTGGCAGGAGGACTTAAGGGGTTGCATTGTCCTCTCAGGGCACCCTGGAGGGGTAACATACATTCCACTGTGCCCCACCACCTATAATCTGCACCAGAATTTACTTCAAACTTGAATGGAGCTATCCAAGGTACTGAACTTATTTGTGGGATATGGGATTCCACACTTTGGGTAGCTCCTTTAAAGTTCAGAATGAAATGTCCCCACCACCAGTCAACTTCTAAGTCACCTGTTAGTTTTTTAAAAGGCTTCTTCTTAGCCTAAAATGGCCGGCAGGGGTGTAGGGGAGAAAATATGACAAAATTGCTTCCTATGGCCCCAAACCTTATATTTTGGGGTATATTGGGGGGGGGTGGAGAATGCAAAAAAAAAAAAAAATGGCTGCACGATCACAAGAGGCCCATGGGTCACACTTTCGTCTTCCTTGCTGTATGGTGAATGGGAAAATACTGGCCTTCATTTGGTAGTCCAAGTTTCCTGGAGGTTGACACTGTCCATTCCCAGTTGTCTTGGCCAGAACCTGGCATCTGTGTTACAGTGTGGAAAAGCAGGAATTTGGGAGATGTGGTTCTCCCCAAAGCAACTTTTCTAAGTTCCAAATTCTTGGCCAGCTCTACAAGGATTGTTTGGATGTTCTAAGGGCAAGGAAAGCTCTCTTGCCTGGTCAGAGTTTCCATGAGACAAGGCCAGTGGCTACAAAAGCAGACTCCTAACTTTCTCGTCCTACCTCTTCCATTTTGACACCTAAGGTGAAAGGCATGCGGTGGCTGGCTGATCAAGCCAGAGCTAATGCCATCTTTGAAATGCACAGAAGCGGCTTCCATTATCTGATAAGAGCTGAGGGATCTCCCTCCTCCCCCACAACTCCTTTTCAATTCACTGTTATCGAATACCTCCACCTCCCTGCTCGTCGGTGCCCTTGACCTGCTTTTATTTCACCGGCTCTCCAACTCCTCTGCTCTCCGAAGATTAGATTCACTGCCAGCCTCTCCCCAAAAGGGCAAGCTGCCAAGAGACTCTCGCAAGCGGCAGCCTCGCCTCTCTCTCTCTTGGCCATTTGCTGAATAATAAATAGGAGCTAAGTGGTGGCTTTGTGCCAGGTTAGCACGGGCTTAAAGATAGTCCCTTCAGATCTCGGATCGATAACACTTAGCTTGGCTTTCACGCTCAAAGTCAGGCAAACCAAATGTCTCCGGAGCTCCAGGAAGGGTGGGCTTGGAAATTCTGGGAGTTACAATCCCCAAGGAGAAACTTTTCCAAAGTGGCCAAGGGACTTCCTTATCCATCCCAAACCTTCCCTGCTTTTGACATTGGCTTTTGCCAGGATCCTGTGGTTGTCTTACGCAAGGATCAGTTCCCCTACGGAAGCCATTCAAAATTTTCGCCTGATGCAGAACAGCTGTCTTGAGTTCAAGGTTTAGAAGAGGGGTTGGTGAGGAAGCACCATTGTGCATGATTGTGCCCTGCAGATAGATGAGCTATTGTTTTGTGCATGACTGTACATTTGTGTTGCACACAGTCATGCATTCAATTGTGTAATGTCACAATTTACCAATGAGGCCGCATTGTGCAGCGATGTGAGCATAAAGTTATGCTGCATCTCTTTGAGGTAGGATCTTGGACTTTGAGAAGTCTTTGGAACTTTTTTATAGAGACTCTCAGAAGGAACTGCTCTGCTCAATTAATACCAAAGCTTGGGAAAGTTACCTTTCCATATCTTCCAACATTTCACAGATGAAAACCAGGATGCATGGCCAAACAACATAGAGTACAGTCAAAAGTTAGTACAGAAAACACACAAGTTAGGAGAGACTGCAGCAGTTTGCTTGCATTTACATGGAAAGTTAAGGTTCCCTACCCTCCTTACCTCTCCCTCCTGCTGAGTTGCCCGCCGCAACTGAAGTAAGCTGAGGCCAAAGGGAGAAATGGGAAGAGGTGAAGGAAACAGAGATATTTAAAATGGGATGACAGAATGTTAATCTCTCACATTCTGTCATGCCTAGGCCCAGAAGCAGAAGAAAAGTCCTCTCTCTGCCTCACCTGCCACTGCCCTGGCCTTGGAGGGAGAGAAGAAGAGGCAGCTTATGGTGGACTTAACCAGCTCCCCAGTGCAATTCTCCTTTCCTTGTGCGTCATGTTTATTATATAAGCCTGAAGGCAAGGAATTGTTTTTTTCTTGTAAAGCATAATGTACAGTGAATCATAGGGATGAAAAAGGCCGTAAGGTCCATCCAGTTCAACCTCATTCTGCCATGCAGGAAGATGCCATCAAAGCATTCCAACAGTTGGCCATCCAGACCTCTGTTTAAAAACCTCCAAAGATAGAGCCTCCACCACACTCCCAGGCAGTGTATTCCACTGTCGAACACTTCCTACCATCAGGTAGGTCTTTTTGATGTTTAGGTGGAATCTTTTCCCTGCATTTTGAATGAATTAATCTATTCTCTGAGCAGCAGAAAACAGGATTGATCTATCTTCCACATATTTCAATATGGCTATCATGTCACCTCTTAACCTTCCAGGCTAAACATACGCAGCTTTCTAGGCCATTTCCAATTGGGCATGGTTTCCAGACCTTTGACCACTGTGGTCACCTTCCTCTGGATACCTTCCAGCTTGTCCATACCCTTTGGGAGATGTAGTGCCCAGAAATGGACGTAGTACTCCAAGTGAGGTCAGACCATAGCAGAATAGAGCGGTGCTATTTCTTCCCTCAGTCTAGACACTATACTCCTTTTGATGCAGCCTGGAGTCACGTTGGCTCTTTTAGATTCCACATTTTGTGATCGATGTGGAAAATATTGGTGCACTTTCAAGACAAAAGCCTCTCCAAGGTGATCCACAAAGTAAGATGTCCAATGGCCGTGCAAGAGGGATGTCTTCCATCCACCAGATAGGACTGTGCCGGACAGGGAAGTGGGAATACTCATAGCTGTTGGCAATGAGAGCACTGAATTTGTGGGGGCTTTTAGTCTGCACTTTAAAGGATCTGTCCAAGTTGCTAAACCATATTCCCAAAATAAGATCTAGAGTAGATCCACAGACATGGAAGACACTAGATACCACTGGGTAGGAACAAGGACATGGAAAGCTTACTTTTCCAATGACCATGCTGTCTGTGGGTTCCAGAGAATTATAGACCTTAAGAGTACCTTTTACAAGCTCAGCTAAAACGTGATCACACTTGGATGCTAAGGTTAGCCAGGATTCTAATTAGAAGGTCATTCTTCTGTGCACTGGTGCCTCTTGTGGTGAACCAGGAGACTCACAGAGAAGGAGCAGTGCTGTTCTCCAGTGTCCAAACTTAGTTCCACCTCCTCCCTGACTATACTGTATCTACACTGTACTATGTAATTAGAACAGTTTCGCTCTACAATGGTCCCTCCACTTTTGCAAGGGTTTGGAGTTCAGGACCCTTGCAAAAGTAGAAAAACTGCAAATAACCACTCCCTCCACCCCCGCTGTGCTCCATCTCCCATTCCCTTTGGGTCTTCCTTCCTCCCCTTCCCTTGCCTTTTGCCCTGGTGCATGTGCCTTCCTTCTCCACTCCAGGCAAAAGGCAAGTGAATGGGGGGAGGCACATGTGCTTTTTTGGCCCAGCAGGTGTTCTTTGCACCAAGGCAAACTGCAAGGGACTAGGTGGGGAAAGGCATACGTGTGCTTTCCTTCTCCGCATGCTGTTCTTCTCCTATTCCCTTGCCTTGAGAAGGAAGGCTGTTACACCCAGGTGAAAGGCACAGAAATGGGAAGAGGAGAAGCAGGGAGGAGCACACGCACCTCATGAATAATTAAATTTGTGAAGGTCAAAACCATGAATGTGGAGGGAGGAGGACTTTGATGATCATAACTTACTCCCATGAAATCCTGTGATTTGTAGTTTAGGGAGGGTACTTAAAATTCTCTGCCAGATAGCTCTAGGCCAGTCTAGTCCAGTGACATCTGGCACAGTACATGTGAAAGATGTCTAGGAGTCTTAGTCCATTTATGCCCTACACTGTTAGAGTGCTATCCCTCCACTTTCAACCTCCCGTGGAATTCTGGGGTTTGTAGTTTATTGAGGCCAAAGAACTCTCTGGCTGAGAATGCTAAATGCCCCTCCTTAAACTGCAAAGCCCAGGATTCCATAGGATGTTGAAAGTGGAATAATAGCACTATAACGGTGCAGTGTGGAAACGGTCCTGGTTTTCCTGCCTGCTGACAGATCCCTTAGCCTCTTGTCCCCTGTATTGCTACTTTCTCACTTGGTTTCTCTCCTCTCTCAGTGAATTATGATAGGGGAGTTGGCAATTATTGGAAAGAGAGATACCTCCACTCTTGATGGAATTCCACGTCTAACAGTTTGATCTCCACCTATCCTGAAAGACCAACCCCCATTAAGAACTTGACCTACTCCAAAGGACCAACCAACTCATGCTTCCGATTCCCACTCCTTGTGAAACAGGTACCAAAAACTAAGGTGACATTATATGAGGATTATATTGGGAAACAGTGGGACATACTACATTTCTGAATTTACCACAGTCATTGTGGCTCAGCTTCATGCAAAGAGCTAATTTTTCAGAAATCCAGGCATTCCAAATAGCATGTCCCCAATTCCCACCAAGCAGCCCCATTAATTATTTCTGTCTAAGGTTTCCTGGTGGCTGACACCATCCAAAGCCCCAGACCTTCTGCTTGCTGTGTCTCTGGCATGGTGCGAGGTGGCGTCAAGGGAGACAAGACAACAGGAGCTTGGTTTTAACATGCAGGAGTGAGCGTTGGGATTACAGGGGTTTAAGATGTAACAAAAGGTGAGAGTTAACTTGACACTTTGATTGACTTACAATAGCAGTTGTTAGAGATGGATTATCCTACCAAGGGCAGTGCGGGGAATCTATTATCAGAGCAGCCAGCCCCTGGGACAAAGGGAGACTTCAGGGGTGATGGTTTTGATGACAAAGGTTTGTGGGATCAAACTGGGAGGAAGGGAGCAAGAGACTTTGGCCAAAAAGGAACCAAATTTGTGCTTTCCTCAAAAGCACAAGAAGCATGACATCATTCATAACAAGGAGGTTGCAGTCGTAATTAACAGCTGAAACGCTGATTTCTTACCATGGAAAGGCTGTGTGAAGGCAAGTCAGTATTGCTCTTGTTATGAGCTTTCAAATCATTTCTGACTTATGACAACTTTAAGGCAAACCTATCACAGGGCTTCCTTGGCAGCATTTGTGGAAAGGGAGTGTGCCACTGTTTTCCTCTGAGGCTGAGAGAGTGTGGCTTGCCCATTGTTGCCCAGTGGCTGAGTGAGGATTTCAACTCTGGTCTCCGGAAGTCCTAGTTTGATACTCAAATTACTAGACCACACTGGTCTCAGGTCAGCATAGTTCTTAATTTTCTCCTTTTGTATGCATTTCATTTCTGGTGGCCATGGGGGAGGGAAAGAGGGGGGTTCTCTCACTCGATGCTGTCTCCTGCCCTCGAGTAGGAGATCGGACCCCCCCCCCTTTGCCCTTGGAGATCGTCTAGCTGCTGCTACCTACTGATTTTAAATCCCCATCATGAGTAGCTCAGTAGGAAGCTACTGGGGAAGGAATCTCTTAACTCAGAGGCTTTCCTCTCCCACCCTCTGTGGAAGAGAGGAATTCTTATTTTCATGCACAACCAGCAAGGCGTATGGAGAGAAAGAGAGATTGAGCATGGACGGAGGAGATCTTTATAAGGAAAGCTATTTATTCTAAGCAGGTAAACACAATGACAACAGATATCCCATTCATGAAGGCACCTTCCTTCAGGCGTTACTTAGCAGTTGCAAAGTTACAGATAAGCCTAGGTCATTGCAGCCAGAGTTTTAAAAGAACATAATCCCTAACATGACTAGTTAAAACATTCCTATTCTACTCATATTATTATCTGGATACTGGGATGGTGTGCGGGGAGGAAGCCAGGAGTCTGGACCAGTTTGGCCCAGCCTGCCACCAGCCCTTTTGTCTCTCCTTGATGTTCCTTTATCTCTCTCACCTTGCGGTCTCTCGATGCCTTTTTAAAACTCCTTGTCTAAAGCATCTGGAAGCTTCTTACCTTGTTCCCTCATCTGGTCTTGCTGATTGGGCAATTGTCTCTCATGATCTCTGCTGTCCTTCTGTGATGCTGACCCCCAATAAATGTAACTTAACCCAACACCTCCTTAACCCCTCATTTGCCCAGAAAGAGAACTGTCCCCCATCAACTATGTTGCCTGGATAATGGGAAGAGCCCATTATCACAAGCTCCCCAAATCTCAGAAGGTCTGAAAACAGCTGGAACCACACTGGAGCCGCATCGGCTGTGATTTCATCCTGTAACCTAGGGAAGAAGAGAATTACGACATACATGCAAGCACACAATAATACGGGTTAGTCATGCTGCCATTGACAGACATGTAGAACTCATCCCTCTTCACCAGGAGAATAGGAGTGTGAAAATCTCCCACAGCAGAATCCTGTTGATATCATACACAGGTAAGTTTCCTTGTTACCCTGTTTACTGGGGGTCCCGGGAGGGGCGCCCAAATAACCAAAACACAATAACGCAAAGAAGGGGAAATTAACTGGAGCACTCGCTTAAGCTAACGAGAGGCAGGGTAACTTAGCGGGGATCTTGCAACCCAGCGTCTACGGGGTCAGGTCAGTCAAGCAGTCAGACAGTTTTAAAGTAGCAAAAATGATGTTTTATTAACAACAGACAAACACTTAAGACAACACAACCACACAGCTAACTAAGAAATAAGAGTTTTTCGGGGGAAATGGGTGATATGACACCTTTCTCACAGTCCTGAAGAAGTGGCAGATGTAGAAAGGGAGCTCAGTGTGGTTCGCTGAGGGGAGCTCGCCAGGCAAAATGGCAGCAAGGCAATCTGGAACTCAGGAGCGATCTGAGGAAGCTCTCGGGGCTGGGGGGTTTTATGGGGAAAATATGACCATGGGCTAGTCTGGCCTTGGGAGGGAACAATGAGGTTTGGGCGCGAGACAATGTCTCCGAAAGGTCAGGATTTAACATGATGGGATTAAGTCCGAATTGACAATGGAATGGCCAGTATGTAGATGCAGCTCACCTGCGTGGTTACGCATTTAGCTAGACGAGTTACCTGCTTGGGGCAGGGGGCTCTTTGTAGTAGCGTGCATCGTTGGTGAGGTTTTGTCTAGGGAGGTCTCCTAAAGCAAGATCTGGTTGAGTCTGGCTTGCCTAGGTGGGGAAAGGAATGTTCAGCAATTAAGGGCCATGCCTAGCTCTGTGCTTGTTAGGGGGCCTCACAAACACTTGGCCAAGGGTGGCAAAATGAGACTGAATTATGATATCAAACGATATCTAATATCTTCCAAAGCCAGGCCAGTTCACGGTCATAACATCCTTACACACACAGCTGTATTACCTTGGTCATTGTGCAATGGATGTATTACGTTCACAGTTGCCTAAGCAGAGTTCCACAAGTATAACTATGAATCCTACTGTTGGTCACAACTAGAGTAGAGCCATTGAATCCATTGGATTTACCTATGTGTTGACTCACCTTTCAACAATTGATTCAATGTGCCTATTCTAGTTGGAAGTAACCAATACAGTTCCAACTATGCAATATTCAGATCATGGTTGCATAAGCAAGCTTGCTGTAGGGAGACTGGATAACTGGGGTATTACCCCAAACGCTGGGTGACTCAGAGGTTCACCTGCAACGCTAATGCCTCCATAGAACAGTGGGAAATTATTACTTCAAAGGGAGGCCTGCAAGAGGGGGGTAACCTTACAAGATCTTTTACACCTATGTATGCTGGTACTAACGGAGGACACCAGTTGGAGATTCAAAGAATATTTTATTGGGGAATATCACAGTGGCATGCAAGGTCTAAGCAGTCTCACAACCACATAAAGCTAACTGAAGGAAAGGAGGGAAAAACTGGATAGTGAGAAGTTGGAGCAAAGTGGGTGATATTAGCTACCCTGCAAAGAAGAAATGAAAAGATGTGGCTCAGACTGAGGATCTGAGGGTAGGAGAAGAACAGAAATCTAAGCAGTAGGGTGATGGCCTATGTCCAGAGTACTACAAGTTATCTGGCCCAGAACCAGGGTTTAAATACTCTGTTCCCAGCCTGAGGGGGAAGGTATTAATGGCTGTCTGACAGAGCAAACAACGGCATCTGGAATGTGCTAATGGTCTGAGCAGTAGGTGACTAAGCACTGATGGGAATTGTGATAGCTCCTTACTGGCTTGGTAGGTGAGAAAATAAAGAACTTCAGTGGGAAAAGGAAGCAGGTTGAAGACAATCAATTGCTCTGTTGAGGCAGTTCAAGTGCTGTTGTTTCTGAAGGGTGAGTCATTGGAGGGATATTTTCATGCTCACTGACATCGAAGATTCCATGACTATGACCTGGCCATACCCTGAGTTCCCATCTTACCTACTTTTGTGACTCCTCTTTGCCAGCATGGCTTTTCAGCCATAACAGTGTATAATTTATATTTTATGCCAATTCAGTAATGTAAGCGAATTATATCATGGAGTGGGGGGGCGTATGGGATGATAACAGGGGACGGGGGAGGTCATATTTATTAACTATAATCCTGGTTGTATCATACATGTGTCTAAGGTCTTTTTCACTGTATCCAAGACGCTGCTTGAATGAGATGTGGCATTACTTTTATTCACATGGTTAAATCTTAACTCTGCAACCTCACTTTATTACAGAACTGCAACGCTGTATAACCAAATGTACGTTATGCATGTGGTGCAATGCACAATGAACAGCCACATGCAACTGTGCAAGTAATGGAAAATAAGAAATGGTGCAATGTATAAAATGACATTTACGATGGATATACAATGGCACCATATGTACTTTTGTAACCTTCCACAGAATACAGATATTATATATCAGCCCAAAAATGCAACTGCATGTTTAAGGGAACTTGTACATACATAACCACAAAAAGGATCTCAACCATAGTTGGGCAATAGATGTATTCCATTCATTGTGGTGGGGGGGCATAAATGGAGTTCGACAAGTGTAACCATTTCACAGGGGACTCAGTCCTATTGTTACTCCCAACTGGACTAGACCTATTGAATTGATTGGCTTTCCCTCTGCATTGACTTATCATTCAAGAATTGATTCAATTGGTCTACTCTCATTGGGACTAAATAACCAACTTCTTTTTGCTTTTGACAGCACGTGTTTTTAATCCTTTTTGTGATTTGCCTTGACATTTGATTTTGAAGCTAGGAGATATATGAATAGATAAGATTATTGGATGGATGGATGGATAGGTAGGTAGATAGATAGATAGATAGATAGATAGATAGATAGATAGATAGATAGATAGATAGATAGATAGATAAGCCAGGAGACAGACTGGGGGAGACTCTTGTGGCTCATGGACTGTGTATAGCCAACACTGGTTCTATAAGGTACATTTTCTGGGTGTATTTAAGGAGGTGCTGGATGATCATCTGTCAGGGATCCATTGTAAATCCAACATGGAGCAGGAAGCTGACTTCTGTGTCCTTCCAAGTGTAAAATCGTATGATTTTCTGTGCTGTGCCCCAGAGGTACTGTCTAAGATGTATGAAGACTGGGAAGCAACAGGAGAAACTAAACCAAGGGACAGATACAAGGAAAGAACGCTCCTGAGAGTAACATAGGAGCAGATAATAGCAGCTCTATAATGGTGTTTTCAACCATGCCAAGATGGTTCTTCAGGGGCTAGGAAACAAAAGCCATCCAGAGTCAATGGTGTGCAGCGCAGCCATCAGAGAAAGCATCTGCTTTGAAAAGTGCAATTAAGCAGTAGACACAGTCACTCTCAGGTTACCATCCGAGACACAAATGCATGACATTAGATTTGTAAATGTGTGACTCATTCTAAGGGATGCGAACGAAATCAAGAAAGGCCACAAAGGAGAGAAAATCCATCCTTCCCCTGGCAGAGTATAACTCTGACATTTCCAAATGCAACATTAAAAAGAAAAGACAAGGGAAGAAACCAGCATTGGTTCACGAAATGTTGCCTGAAGGAATATTTTGGAGATGCATTGAGACACAATCTAACTACACGATCCCATGTCCATTGGCTCAGCAGCAAGTTGCATTGTGTTCAATAGAGTCTGCTCTCTAGGAATAATTGCCTTTGGGTTCCAGCCTAAAAGAATTAAATCACCCTGAGGTCAGCATTCTCTACCTCTTGCTAGGGATAGAAAAGAGGTTTGTTGGACTGGACAGTCTTGATGAGGGGCAGCTAGAAGTCAGTGTTGGGGTTTACATCTTCATAAGTGGACTTACAAATGCAGGAAACAAAATGGAGCAGTTTCGTAACGTCTGCATTCACCTGGAGGCTTCTGTGATGTCATTACTTATGGGCATTCATTGCACAATGGTGGAGGGACTGATGTACCATGGCCCAATGCACAATGTCCCCCAATGTGCATGAGGACTACCTCAGTGCTCATTCAGACACTACCTAGTAAGTGCTAGAGTACTTGACGTTCATCAGAAGTATTCAGTGAACATCAGAAGTGCTCGGTTTGCACCAGAAATGCCCAATGTGCGTCAGATATGTCTGATGCACATTGAACCATTCTTGCTGGTATCCTGATATGCAACTTTGCAATTCAGTAACAGGCTTTTGTTGCGCCTCTGAAATGCAGCTGAGGATTCAGAAAATTATGCATTGTAAACTGTGATATAGAATCTCAGCCAGTGTCTTATGGCACTCCCAAAAATTCTTTGCAAGAAGAAATACATGTCACCTCAAGCATTTCCACTTGCAAGAATGTATCCTCAGTACAAAGCCATATCCATTTGACAGCATTTTAACTCTCCTAATTCTGTCTTTTGAGATCCTGGGATCTGTAGTTTGGTGGAGGTACTTTGCATCTGTGGTAGCAAGCTTGAGTTCACTTTCCTGCACTATAGCAGAAGAGCTATCCAGTGGAGAACTCTAAGCAGCTGTGTTGGCTGAGTCATTCTGGGGAACCTAGGCCCGGACAGTAATTTCTCCCAAGCTGACTGACGGAATTTGGGAGATGTAGCTCAAAAGAGAACATTGCAAGGTGCAGATTCTGTGAGATCAAGTCGCTTGCTCTGGAAGCACTGTCCCGTTCATGGTGAGTGAGTTCCAAAAAGCTACTTAGATCACAACCAAGGGTCAATGCACCCCCCCTGGGCTGGCTCTTCTCCTTAATTCATTTCTTCCAAGTACTTTGGCCCTGCCGCATGGGGAAACACATATTCTAAAGCTCCCTTGAGGCCAAAGAACTGTTTGCACAGTTCTTGGGCCACTGCTCAGCATACTAGAAGAAGGTAAAGAGAAGGGTCCGTGACAATGTATAAGATTCATCCTAGCAACGTGAGAGGTTGCGGTCAGCAGCTTCGCCCTGACCCCAACTGACAATCAATTCCTGCCTGCCATCAATCACCTCCAGGAGACAAAAGGATGAGCTGCAAATGGAATTCATGCCATGGGGATGGGATCCATTTAGACGATGGATCAAAGCAAAGCATTCCACGGGGGGCCATTGTGAGGCTTTTTCCCTCTCTGCCCCCCTTCACCCACAGGACGATTGGCAATGATGAGATAATTCATGTTAGGATTAATCGGCCATCTTGAAAGACAAGGACAGGACAAAAGAGGCCCACGTAGGGGAAAACAAGGGACATCAGCGAAATACTTCTCAGACCTGCAGCGGTTATTTCCCGAAGGTTAATTGCAATGATCAAATGGGCTGGCGGGTACCCTTGGTAAGTCTCACTGCTCTACACACATTCCGCGTCCCCCAACTGACCAAACGCACTGCTTACAAGGTAAATTTGCATATATTAGAGCAATGAGAAAAAAATACCTCAGCCTCAGATTAATAGCATTTCTCTGAATGCCAGATCTGTTTTCTTCCTGTCCTTGTTTCCTATTGGTTTGCAGGTCTGTATTTTTTTTTCCTACCTAAATTGAAAAGGTATACAATTTAAGACTTTTTTTAATTTTTCTTATTTTTTTTTAATTCCTATGCATATTTTCTTCATACAGTTTGCCTAATGCACATTCTTTTCCCCCATCAACAAAATCTTGATGGCACTTCAAATTTTGTACATATTTTAGACTTTTGCATTTTCATTGGGTAATGCTTTGGGTTTACTTCATTTCTCTGAAACACCCTGAATGTTTTACAGATCTGCAGGCGCTTATGGTTCAGGAGGCGCAAAGGGGATGCTTTCATCAGGACTGTTGGATCCAAAAAAAAAAAACATCTGTAATATTTTAGTTCACGAGCAGTCTGACTTCAGGATTTTGGATCCAGCAAGCTAGCTAGCTGTCCTAAAAGACATAAAGGTATGAAATGAAGTCCAGAATGCTAGATATCTCTGCTTTTGTTTTTATTTTCGTGGACCAGTTCCTTCTATTAAAGAAGTAGTGGGCAGCTATGGGAAACTAGAGGTATACATTAGCCCCCCCAGAAGACTTTGGCCATTTCTGCACTACACTGTTACAGTGCTATTATTCCACTTTCATCATCCTACGGAATCTTGGGGTTTGCAGTTTAAGGAGGGACCTTTAGATTTCTCAGCCGGAGAGCTCTTTGGCCTCAGTAAACCGCAAACCCCAGCATGTTGAAAGTGGAATAATAGCACCATAACAGTGCAGTGCAGAAATGGCCTTTGAGGGGCATGTAGAACTCACAGCCAGAGAGCCCTTTGGCCTCAGCAAACTACAAATCCCAGAATTCCACAGGATGTTGAAAGTAGAATAATAGCACTGTAACAGTATAGTGCAGAAAGGCTCCAAGAAACTGCAGCTCCTTCTCCCCATGCAGCTGATGCTCAGTAAAGTAAGCTGAAGGGGGATGAATTACAATTATGATAATACTGGTCTGTGTTTCCTATCTGCTACTGCATCACATGTACCTAAGTATACTTAATTAAGTAAGTTCTCCTGGCCTCCTTGCATCAATAGGAGTACGGTGCCTAGATCAAGGGAGGTCATGGTACCACTCTATTCTGCACTGGTCAGGCCTCATTTGGAGTACTGTGTCCAGTTCTGGGCATCTCAACTCAAGAAGGATATTGACAAGCTGGAACGTGTCCAGAGGAGGGTGACCAAAATCGTGAAGGGTCTGGAAGCCATGCCCTATGAAGAACGGCTTAGGGACCTGGGTATGTTTAGTCTGCAGAAGAGAAGGTTAAGGGGGGACATGATAGCCATGTTTAAATATTTGAAGAGATGTCATGCTGAGAAGGGAGCAGGCTTGTTCTCTCCCACTCCAGAGACTAGGACAAGGAGGAATGGATTCAAGCTGCAGGAAAGCAGATTCCACCTGAACTTCCGGAAGAACTTCCTGACGGTCAGAGCTGTCCGGCACTGGAATGTGCTGCCTCGGAGTGTGGTAGAGTCTCCTTCTTTGGAGGTTTTTAAGCAGAGTCTGGATGGCCATCTATTGGGAATGCTTTGATGGGTGTTCCTGGATAGCAGGGGATTGGACTCAATGGCCCCTGGAGTCTCTTCCAACTCTATGATTCTATGGCCTGCCACACACACCCCAAACCTGATGGAGACATCATTCATCCATGCTCCATTTGCTACAGAGTGGGTCTTCTTCTCCTCTTTTAAGAAAATGCCCAGTAAAATAGGTTGGGAGAGGAGTTACAATCATGGCAGTAGGGTCAAAATTGTGACTAAGTAGTGATCGAGAATATGAAAATATTTCCTAAATTTACTCATCTGTAACTGCTTTGTAATTGTAATTGGTGATGGTGGAGATGATGAGAATGGTGGACGATAATGATGGTGGAGGAATCCTGCTGGTGTCATGGACTTGTGCAATTTCCCTTAGAAGTTCAGTTGCACTTTACCAGCCAATGTGCAACAGAGGCATATAATCCATGGCTGCAGAAGTAAAGTTCCACAAGTGTAACTTTTTAACAAGAAACTCAGCATTATTGTCAATCCTGTCTAGAGCAGAGCCATTGAATCAGTATTTGGGATTAAAGACCAGGGCCATTTCCGCACTAGACTGTTAGAGGGCTATTATTCCACTTTCAACCTCCTATGGAACCCTGGGGTTTGCAGTTCAGGGAGGAGCCAGCCGGCCCCTCCCTGAACTGCAAACCCCAGGATTCCATAGGTGGTTGAAAGTGGAATAATAGCCCTCTAACAGTCTAGTGCAGAGTCCAACCATGCAGTCATGCATTCTTGGATGGTGCATAACTATCAGTTAGTGCTTTCAGTGCTTCTAGATTCCCTGGGATTGCAGAAACAACCACTGGGTGCACTCCTCATTGCAAGAGAGAACAATCAGCAGGTGCAATAGGCAAATACCCAGAAGGTTCCATAGCGTCAAGGTTCAAGAGAAGGTTGGTGAAGCGCGACCACTGTATAATGAGTGTAGATTTACACTGCACAAGTATGATGCAGGACCTCAAATAAGAATAACAGTAACAACAAGGAAGCCTGACGTATTGGCAGATCAATATACTAGGAAACGTTTCTTAAAGAAAAGATCCCCTTCACCGAATCTTGCTAGAACATAGCTCAGCCTTCCCACTGGTATATCTGTAATCTGCACAGAGAGAGAGTATTTTCCAAATTAAGTTTGTCTATCATGGCACAATGATAAAATGATCCCATTTAATCGTTTTTCTCTCCATCCTAACCAGAGACTCCATTAAGATAAAAACCTGGAGACTCTGTGCTTGCTTGTGTGTTTGTTTGTTGTTTTCCTTCAATAAGACAAATATATAAAGTCAGACATAATCATCTCAGCCATTACATGAATTTCAGTTCACCAGCTGCCATTCTTTATAGATTGGTTCACCTCCCCTTACCTTTGAGGAGCATACTTTCTGCACAGTCTGTTTCCTTTTTATAACCTGCAGCTTAATCAAAGGGATTTTAGATTGGGGTGATGACCATCTGGCAGATTGATCCACTGAAGTAATTTTGTTTGGGCTCCCAGTGGCACTACAAAATTTCAGACATGGTGTTGCAGATAAAATGGTTCAAAGCTTAATTTCAAAGGGAAACATATGGTGAGATTCTGCCTGCATTTTGTTGTAGGGTTGTCGTTGTTTGTGCCTTCAAGTTGTTTCTGATTTATGGTGACTCTAAGGCAAACTTATCATAGGGTTTTCTGGGGCTGAGAGTGTGTGATTTGGCCAAGGCCAACCAGTGGGTTTCCGTGTCCAAGCAGAGAGTCAGCCCCTGGTCTCTGGGGTGGTAATCCAATGTTCAAACCACTACACCATGCTGGATCTCAGCAGTTTGTGATTTAGGGAGGGTTAGAGTCTTAGCCGATAAGGCCCAATGTCTCCAAAACTACAAATCTCAGGAATGTATAGGATGGAATTATTATAGTCTAATCATAGTGCTATTATTCTCTTTTCTAATAATAGCACTATGAATAATGCTTGGCTGGGCAGTAGGAAAAGAGGAAGACAGCTTTACAGATGGATAGACTCAATCAAAGAAGATACTTCTCTGAATCTGAAAGACCTGAGCGGGGTGGTTGAGGATACGGTAACTGAGTCTAAAAGAGTGTGACTCATCCAGTAGGTTTCCATGGCTGAGTAGGGAATCTAAACCTGGTCTCCAGGGTTGTAGTACAATGCTCAAACTACCACACCACACTGGCTGTCTTTGTTGTGGGGTAGGGGTGGGCAATCCGGTGGCCCATAAGTCATATAGTGGCTTCCATGTAAGTAGGTGGATTCATCTACTTGGGGTTTTAGTTTGCACTTGAAACAAGCCATCCAAGGTGCTGAATCTACTTTGTGAATAGGAGCCTCTCTCCAGAGCCTCAGACACAGAATCATAGAATCTTAGAGCTGGAAGGACACACAAAGGCTATCTAGTCCAAACCTGTGCCATACAAAAATGCACAACTAGAGCAAGCCTGAAAGATGTCTGTCCAACCACTGTTTAAAGACCTCCAAAAGAAGAAGAACCCTCCACTGTGACCCTCCCAGGCAAATATATAAAGTCCCTTCCACTGTCAAACAGCTCTTACAGCCAAGAAGTTCTTCCTAAAGTTTAGCTGGAATCTCTGTTTTTGGATTTTGAATCTTCTAATCTCTGGAACAGTCAAAAAAATAAGCTTGTTACATCTTTTCCATGACTTACAGAGAGATGCCCAGGGGTTAATCTTTGACATGCAACCCAAGGGTTCTCCTGCAAAGCGACAGCCTTCTTATTAAAACCCTCTTAGATTCCTTCAAGGATGCCAGTATGGAGTAGCAATTTGAGTGTTGGACTGCAGCTCTGGAGACCAAGTTTGAAATCTCTGCTTAGCCATGGAAACCCCCTGGATAACCCTGGTCATGTCATATTCTCTCAACCTCAGAAGAAAGCAAAGGCAAAAACCTCTCGGAAACAAATCTTGCCAAGAAAACCCTATGATCAGTTCTCCTTCAGGTCACCATAAGTTGGACATGACTTGAAGGGGCACAATAAAAACGAAGGTTGTTGTGGGTTTTCTGTGGTTTGAGGCTGTGTTCTATTAGTATTTTCTCCTGATGTTTCACCTGCATCTGTGGCTGGCATCTTCAGAGGATCCTCTGAAGATGCTGGCCACAGATGCAGGCGAAAAGTCAGGAGAAAATACTAACAGAACACAGCCTCAAACCCCAGAAAACCCACAACAACCTATGGATTCCGGCCGTGAAAGCCTTCAACTTTATAAATAACAACAAAATTCATTCAAAATCCTTCATGTATTTTTCCGGAACCTCTCTCTATTTACCTTGATTTTTTTTTCCCCCTTGGATGAAACTAAGCAGCAATTCAAGGTAGTATTTTAGCAGGGCCTGTGGCAGCAGATGGCCTCTAGTGTCTCTGCTACCGTCTGCACCAGCCGGAGTCTTTTTACCATCACTGACTGCAGGTTTCGCATCTTGATAGCAGCTAGTAAAGTCTCGGGTTAACGCCCTACTACTGATACCCTCCCTCGGAGGTGTCGTACGCTACACGATTGCTATTTTCTCTGCCGCTATAAAAACGAGTTCTTTCTTCCCATCATTGTCGTCTTCATCTTTTAACTCAGTGACACAACAGGGGTATTTGACTGTGGCTTGCTGCAGGAGCTCTCCAACCTCAAGGGAACTGAGGTCACTTCATGTTCTGTCACTGTTTCGGGAGATGTCTCTGTCAGAAGGATAAGACATTGGAGAAAGGAGCAGCACCAGCTCCGTGACCTGGATAATCGGAATCATCACATGCGTTAGTGATGGTGGAAAAAAAAAAAGCCAGATTGACAGCCAGTAACTGACTCTCTCCCCTCCACCCATCTCCCTCCTAGGCAGGATTCAACATTCTCCTTTAGTGCTATGTGTTTCCACATTCCACTTCATTCAGTCAGATTTGCCAACTTGGCCTCTTCCAGAGATGCTGACTACAAATCCCATCGCCCTTTCGTGCTGTCTGAGGATGATGGGCTTTGAAGTTCAACACCGCTGAAGAGTGCCAGGTTGAAGAAGGCTGATACGAGAGGAAAGATTGAAGCACAGGTGTACAACCTATTTTTTTTCCTCTTTAAAATAAATAAATATTAGCTGATGCACTACTGAGAAATGAAGCCATCATAAACCAGCTTATAATTGCATAAACTGCACCATTGCGCAGCATGTATATTCTCAGGAGAGGAGGAGAGATTTAGCTACACCGTTGAGACCACAGTGCAAGTGGTGCTAGCAGCATGGCCATTGTCCAATGTATTCTGATGCGCATCATGTCCCACTGTGTAACATGTGCCGATGTGCAATGTTTGCTGTTTTGCAAGAAGGTTCATTGTGCAATGTCTCCTGTTGCAAAATGCCTTCTATTGTGCTACACATTCTATTACAGAACATGTCTGATTATGCAACTTGTCCCAATGCACAACATGTCCTGATGAACAACATGTCCTAATGCACATCATGTCCCAAAGGTCAATGGGGTATTGTGCATGACACATCCCACAACACAACCTCTCTCTTTGGACACGGCCCATTGTGAAGCTTGTCTTGATGTACAATGTCTCCTGATGCACCGTGTGCCCTGTTGTGCAATGAAAGTCCCCATTGCATGATGGGACATCATGTACAACATTGCAATTCACTGGTAAGGTTGCCTATCATGTCAGCAACGTAGCTCTGTCTCCATAAAATTACCCATTTTAGCATCTGATGCAGGATCACAGCTGCTGTTTAATGACCAACCCATGGAATAACAAGACCAGACATAGAAAGTTGAGTTAAATAAGGGCCACTTTATTTGACTCAAAGCCTATTTATGTTGTGTTGGCCTGGAAATGAAGCAGGGGTGAGTAACCTGATGTGAATCCAGCTTTGGCCAGGTGTTACTCCTTCACTACCTCCTCAGCCTTCCCTTGGGCAAAACACCTGAGCTCCAAGGGCAATCTAATGACTGGGTTGCTGTCTTGTCCCAGCAGACCAGGCAACCAATTAGCAAATCAGCAGGGCAGAGTTTACTCACAGAGATGAGAGCACAAATAGTCCAAATAAGGTTCAGGTCAAGAATGCAAGGTCCAAGGCAAACAAATCCACAAAGGCAAATCCAAATCAGCATCAAACAAGGAGAGGTCCAGGAGAGTCAGAATTCAGGAGGACACAAGACAGGGCTTCAACCACCAGGAAAATCAGTTGTTGAGCTTGGGAGGAAGTGAGTCAGCTGTCTGCCTTTTATAGCTAAGAGTGTTGCCAAAGGTGTTCCCTCATTGAAGCCTGTTTGCTACTCAAATGAGTCTCTTTCTGGCGTCTTCCCCACAAGGTAAGAGTCTGTGCTGTTCCATCTTCTGATATTTGTTCCCCCTGTTCAGACCCCTGCTGTTGATTGTTTTTTTTCCCACTGAGCACAGTTCTGGGGAAGCTTCTGCCACCGATTCAGAATCATCCTCCTCACTGTCAGGGTCTCCAAGGCAGGGCATGAGAGTTGCTCCCCAGCTGGTTGCAATTGGAAGGTCACAGAACTCTACAAGTGAGAGCTCAGATCCCAGGTTAGTCTCAAGGGTAGCCCCCTTCTCCTACTCTGTGGGTCATGGGACCTTGAAGAAGAAGTTCCAGAGCCCTACACTACACTACAGCAAAAGGGTGCCAAACGTGTACCTGAGGCCAATTGTTCAAGTCCTCCAAATACAGCATGGGATGGGGGGAGGGAACAGGTAAGGCGGGGGGGAATACTACCTGACATGAAGTGACCAGCAAAGTTCATGCTGTAATGGAGGTGGGCGGGCCAAGAACTGCAGATCAAAGGAGGCACAACAAGGCCTTAAATACCCTGAGGTTCTGCCCATCTTCCTGTGAAGCATTTGTTACCCCAAAATGTGGGTGACTCAGGGGTCCACCCATGATGTCAGTGCCTCCTTGAAACAGTGGGGAATATTAGCGCAAAGAGGAGGCCTCAGAGAAGGTGGTAACCTAACAGGGTACACAGAGAGGCCATTGAAATCCATAGATACCTGGGCAATTTTATCAGGAAAGAAGAAACTCAGAAAGTAAACAAAAGTTGTTTAGTGAAAAACACTAAAATCAAGACTCAAAAATAGGCCAATGAACACCACTCAGACTCAGGAGGTCTCTCTACAGGAAGCGATACAATGGATTGCTAACGAGTACTTAAATGCACACACAACTGTTATGCATATTTTCTGACTAACGCAATCCTGGGGGCTAGTCTACTCAACAATGGGCTATCTCACAGGCCAGATGTATCACTAATGCATCACAAAAGCAAATCCCTCCCACCTGGGGATCACACAAGCATATATATTCCATTCCACTTCCATGTCACCAGATCCTCCGAAGATGTCAGCCACAGATGCAGGCAAAACATCAGGAGCAAATGCTACTAGAACACGGCCTCATAGCCCCAAAAACCCACAACAACCCAACCTAACAGGATCTTTTACACTTGCGTATGATGGTACTAAAGTAAGAACACCAGCTGGTGATTTAAAGAATGGTTGTTTCATTGGGAGAATTAACAATTACACACACACACACACACACATACACACACACACACACACACGAGACCCAAGCAGCCTCACAATCATGCAAGGCTAGCTGAAGGGAAAGGGGAGGAAAAGCTTAGACAGTGAGAGTTCAGGTCAGCATGAGTGGTATTTAGCTATCCAGAAATGAACAGACAGGGTGATGTCACTCATACCAGAGGTCCAAGAGTAGAACCAATGGGAACTGGAGCGGCAGAGTGACGGCCAGGATTCCAAAGTACTACTACCAGCTATCTGGTTAGAGCGAGGATTTAAATACTCTTTTTCCACCCTGAGGGGGAAGGTGTTAATGGCTCTCTGGCAGAGCAAACAATGGGATCTGCAGAATGGACAATGGGGTCCTGAACAAGCTAATGGCCTTAGCATTAGGTGACAAAAGATTGATGGGAGTTGTGGTGGGTGGAACAGGGGAGGGGACAAAAGTAGAGTTTTGATGGACAAAGGGAGAAGATCAAAGACAATCAGTCATTCTGTGGAAGCAGTTTCAGGGTCTATTGTTTCTAAAGGTTGAGTCATTGAGGGACATCTGCAAGTCTGTTATCCCCAGTTTCCCTGCCTATGACCTAGCCATGCCTTGAGGCCTCCATTTGACCTAGTTCTGCAACAGAGGTGTGCAGCCAGTTCTTCTTTGCCAGCAGTCTTCCCAGCCATAGCAGCATATAATTTATATTTCATACCAATAAATACTTGCCAATTAAACCATGTCATGGAATGGGGGGTAAGGCCTGGTAACATATTCTGCTGCCCAGGGCCAGCCACAAGTCACTCTGCTCTGTTCCCCTGGAGGCCACTGAAACGCTACCCTCCGCCACAGTGTCGTTCGCTGTGCAGATCCAGGTCAGCATTTCTTTGAACCTTTTGTTCTTATATCAGCATTTTAATTTTGCAGTGATTTACCTCAAGCCCTGCAGAATAAAGTCAGGATTTTAATATTTTAAATAATAACTCCAAACAACATGTTGTCTGTTATCTTTCAGGAAAAAAAAGGGCCGTATTTGTGAACTATCTGATATTCTGATTAGTACCATGTATGGCTATCTCTCATTCAGAGTGTGATTCAGTGATCTGGATCTAAGATCAATTGAATGTAGATCAGCCTGGGCCCAATCAGATCTGATCCAGACCCTGAACCCAAGTAGAAATTTGGAAATCCAGATTGTCTGCTTTTCCTCATTTATTTGTGTTGGGAAACCAAAATTGCTTTCTAAGGCTTTGCTCACCAGTTATCAGATTGTAAGATGGACTTGTGATCTTTTAACTGCTGGGGGTTCATGTTTGTGGTCATGAAGAGCTGAATGTGTCCCCAAAATGCTATCTTTGCAGCCTGGCTGTGCGTTAACCAAGGCATTTCTGAGTGGCTAAAGATTAGGTGGATAAAGGTCACCAGCAACATTCTCCCAGTAATGAGGGACTTTGGAACAAGCCATAGTGTCAGGACCCAAGAGTTCTCTCCAGCTGCCTATTCCTGATGTGCCCCATGATTGGCAGAACACTGCAGATCCCATTCCCCAGTGCCCCAGTCGCCATCATCTTGGAAGATGGGGCAAGTTTGTTTTCTCCTGCTCCAGAGACTAGGACATGAAGCAATGGCTTCAAACTTCAGGAAAAGAGATTCCATCTAAACATTAGGAAGAATGTCCTGACTGTAAGAGCAGTTCAACAGTGGAATACACTGTCTGGGAGTGCAGCAAAGTCTCCTTTTCGGAGGTTTTTAAACAGATTGGATGGCCTGGATGGCCCTTTGTCAGGAATGCTTTGATTGGGTATTCCTGCATGTGAGAATGGAATTGACCTGGATGTCCCTTGTGGTCTCTTCCATCTCTATGATTCTATGATCCTGTGATTCTCTGGTTGTATGAAAACACTCTGATTGGGACACTGCCAGGCTGAAATTATAGATGGCAGGTGGTGGGGGGAGGCATCATATGAGGAGGCTTCAGTGTCATCGTAGTTACTTTGACCATGCAGGATCTCAGCCAAGGTAGAACCAAAAGCAGATCTCAGCTCCAACAAATTTCAGGCAAACATCTGCAAAGGTTTTTTTTCTTTCTGATAGCTACTTGTAAAGTTTGATATTTTTCAAAACAAAGCCGATTTTGAAAAAATCTATTGACTTTTCCACCCTGGCAATTCATTTAGCTTTTCTTCTCACATTGAGAACAAGTGGGCAACTGCCAGGGCTTGAGCAGTTTCCTTAGTCTCCTGCAGGATCCTGGAGGGCCACAACCCCTGGTATGCCACCCACCACCACAGTCCCCCAACTTTTTGATGCCGCAACGTGATTCCAGCCAGTACTGAGCAAAGAGGAGTGGCATCCAGTGGCTCCCATGTCAGCAGGTCAGGGTATCCACTCCAAGCTTTACAATAGCCTTAAAAGAAGCTCTCCAAAGTGCTGAATAATACCCTCATATTACATTCAGAAGAGAGATGAATCTTTGGACTTACAATTCTGGAAACCAGGGTTCGATTCTCTGCTCAGTCATGGAACCCCACTGCGTGACCTTGGGCATGCCACAGACTCTCAGCCCCAGAAAACCCTGTGACAGGTTTGCATTAGGGTCTCCATAAGTCAGCAACTACTTGAAGGCACACAACAATAATAAAATAAGTTCAGAGTATCTTGGATACTTTCTTTAATGTTCACGCTAACAAAAACCTGGAGCACAACCACACGCGAGCCACCAGCCAACACTAGCAATGAGCCTTTGTAGGAATCTCAACTTCTTCTTTCTCTTCCTTGTTGCCTTCTTTGCAGGTTTCTAGCCTTTACAACAGAGAAGATATACTCAAGCAGTCTGTGAGCCATCCCTGCCGAAGGCAAGCATGGCACCTAAGTAAAATCTCCGGCGACCTGCTTCTTCCAGTCTCCCTGATGAGCAGAAGCGGGATGAATTATGGAAGACAATAACAATTACAGAACGAAGCATGAAAAATTTAAAAGCACCATGCTGAATGTGTTTAATATACATAAATGATTCACACAGGAAAATTCAGTTCGTCTTTTTCCTCCAGCAAAGAAATCCACGCCACCTTGATGCAAAGCTTTGGTATCTTTTCTTTTTTCCTAAGCCCCAGCTCCCAGTAGTCCTGGATACACCAAAAAAATCCCCAGCAGGTTTGTTTTATGGGATGAGTTTCCTGCAGCAAACTTTAGTGCTCGATCCTAGCTCCCATGAAAGCCTACAGGAGGTTTTTCGGGGAGGGTTTTTTTTAATAGGCTCAAGCAAGCATTTTGGATCCAGCCCGCCATCAATCTGGGAAGGCATGGAAATCAAATACCCTTGCAAAATGAAATCTGTATGCTTGGAGTGTAAATTTCAAGGGCTCCTGGCACAGTCCTGCCTCTCTTCACCATTCTCCCTCTGGGCCCATGAAAGGCACTTGTACTTTAATGAGGAATATTTCCCTACCAAATTTTTTCAGCATCGTTTTCCAGCTGTTTGTGTTCCAGCACTGCCCGTAAAATGCCTTCCCACCCCCTTGAATAATGAAGAGAATGTATATTTTCTCTTAATAGTCCCTCTCCGGCTTGGAAAACGGCTGTGCCTAGACTTCTGAGCAAATATCCTTCCAGTAAAATTAATGCACATTGAATTCCAGAACAGTAGCGCCTCTAAAGGACCTTGACGTGCTTCTCTCTGATGTTTCTTGAATAGTGACACATTTACCCTGTACCTTCCAACCCTTCGCAGATGAAACTCGAGACACACGTGGCTAAGCAATCTCAGAATATGGTCAAGATGCCAAACTTTATTAATGGGGAAAAACAGACAAGTTAGAAGAGGCTGCAGCAGTTTCCTTTGGCCTGAGCCTACAGGGAAGGGCAGGATATGGCCCCTCCTCTCCTTTCCCCTCTGCTGAGTTAACTGAGAGCAACCTGCTTTTGCAGCTGTAGTTTGCAATGACTGAAGCAAGCAGAGGACAAAGCAGAAGGGGGAGAGAGAAACGGCGACCTTTTAAAAGCAGCTAAAAAAAAGTAGAGTGACAGAGGATTAATAAGACTATCCCTGCCAAACTGGGAACATTGGAGGGTATGCTACGCTCACCCATTCAGAACAGAATAGAGAAACTTTCCTAGATGCATATGCCTCACTGTTAGACTGCGGCTCATCTCAACATGGTCTTTCTAAAATATATTCCCCCCAAATTTTGTCTTGAGGACTCATCAGTGGTCCACTTCTTGGTGTAGGAAGCAGTTAGATGTGGCCACCACTGAGTTGTGGATGGAGCATTGAATTTTTCCTTCTTTTTTTTTTTGGCCTACAGTTCCCAGAATCCCCTAGCCAGCACGGTCATGCTGGCTGAGGAGATTCTGGGAGTTGTAGGCCAAAACAACCAAGTTCAGTTGGTAGATGTCCTTCACAGGAAGATGGTTCCAGGTTCATTCTCGAGCATTGAAAAATCAGGTCATTTCCTCCCTACACTGTTATAGTGCTATTATTCCACTTTCAACATCCTGTGGAATTCTGGGGTTTGCAGTTTACTGAGGCCAAAGAGCTCTCTGGCTAAGAATTCTAAAGGCCCTAAAACACAAACCCCAGGATTCCACAGGATGTTGAAAGCGGAATAATAGCTCTATACTATACTAGTGCGGAAATAGCCCCAGTGTCCGAAACCTTAGAAAACTGTTCCTGGTCAGTGTGAGCGTTCCTGACACACCTCCTTACCCAACTGGCAACTTCTTTGGATTGGGGTGGAGCTGCCCCTGGGCACCATGTGGCCACCATGGCACACAGCCCAACTCTTAACTACAAATCCCAGAATTCCATAGAAAACAATCACAGCAGTTAAAGTGGAGTCGTAATCATGCACTGTGAAAGAGCCCATGCTCAGACTCAGCATCATAACATCACTACAGCAACAATATAAGAAACCTATGTGTGCTTTTGGTTGTGCACATGTCTCAGAAGATGTGTATTCTATTCTTCCCAGCTGCAGCTGCATAGAGGCTTTGCTGGACAGGAAATCCCTTGTGGGCCCAACTTCGACTTTCACAAACCAAAAGGGAACAGATGGGATTATTCCAAGAAAAATAAGCTCCCCCTCTACACTCCGGTCTCCTGAGATAGTGCAAAGGTGCTTCTAAGGCTCTCCATAATTGATTGGATTTTTATCTTTTTATCACAATTCCATTTCACTCATGGAATAATGAAGGAAGGAGCATCTCTGAACATGTGCAGAACACCTTTTAATAAAGTCACAGAGCAGAAACTGGGACAAAGTGATCCCCTGTTATGCAGTTTTTCCTTTGAGAGTGGCCTGGGCCCTATCATTCATTGACAAGTAAATCCAGTGAATCAATAGCTGAATGAATCATGTCAACACATTGGTAAATCCCATTGATGTAATGGTCTGTTCTCACTGAGCTAACAATAGGATTCTTTCAAGAACAATCCAAGATGGTTGAAGCGTGTTATTATTTCCCTCCAGGAAAAAGTGATATTAGCTGAGCTTACAAGCATACATCAGTCAACAAAACCTCTCAGAAAGAAAAGGGTTTTTAAATGCCCATGCTTTCCTTGTCCTCTGTCTAGTTAGAAGTTTTCAAGCAGCATCAGCATGAAGAGGATGGTGAAGGAGGGCTGGAGAAACACAGACTTTCAGAGCTAGGTTGCAAAAGCATGTGTGAAGTAAACAATGAAAAAGAGCTTGAAGGGTGAAAGAGCTGGAATCTACTCTAATCAGTCCAACTGTAGCCATGTATGACTACTTCCGTCAGGAGAGGTAAACAGCAGCTAATTTTGGAATTCCTTACTGAGCATGCATGAACAGCAAAACAGAGAGAAAAGGAGAGAGCAGGTAACCCTCCCCTAGCTCTCCCCACACTCTCAGCATGTTTTAAAACCATAGATCTATAAGTCTGGGCACCAAAATGGAAATTCATTTTTACAAAAAGGGAGGCTGGTGAAATTTTTTTAAAAATCCATAACTAGAAGAAGGCTTGAAAAAGATTCCAAAGGTTTTTGCTTGCTCATGCAAGGTTTACCTGAAGTGCTTGTTCTATTTCATATGGGTATATCGTTAGTTTTAGATAAAACATTTTCTGAAACACATTGAACTGCCCTTCTTTTTTTGTGGGTGTAAGACCTTCCCCTATTCTTTCCGTGCTATTTGTACCTCTGGTACCAAAATTCCTGTTAAAGAAGCAACGCCGAGGAACTACTTTGTCAACTGAGATTTACCCATATTTATCTTTCCTTCTTATCCCATGACCAACCAAGAGACAGCCCTGGAATTAAGCTTGCAAGAACACAGCGGTGGTGGAGGAGATAATTAAAATGACCTTCCCTTCCTGAAAAAAAGCAAAAAAAAAAAAAGCCCCCGGGACATCATCTGTGCCCCCAGTCTTCTCCATCTCCTCTTGGATAGACCATCTCACCCAATTAGCCATTGCTAACTGGTGGCTAATTGACTTCTATGAGGTACACAGGATTACGGCTGGAGCTAAAAGTCAATTAATGGCCCCTAAAGCAATGTTCACATCCGGTCTTAATGGGAGGGCACTCCCATGCCTCTACCAGTGGGTTGATTTATTCATCTTCTCCACATCCATTACTGGCTGATAATCCTTTCAGAAAGCATCATCCATCATAGCCTTCTGACACCTCTTGGACCATGCGAATGTCCTCCCGGTGCATCTTCTTTTTGACAGACACAGAAGGGGGATGTATTACCTCATGGAGAGACCGCAATTTTAAAGAAAATTCCCAAGCTTTTAACCTCTGCCCTAGGCCAAAGCTAGATATGTTCATGAACATCCACTTCTTCCTTGTGAGAAATGTCACCCACCTTATCAGAACCTCCTCGGCTATTTTCACTTAAAGTAGTATCTTCAATTCCGTTTTGTGAGTGCTTCAGCTCCAGAAATTTATGAAGTTAAATTTCAGACAACCCCTGAAAACAGTCTTTGAGCGTGTATACTGAACAAAATGCATTGGGCTTTTTTTTTAATCAATAAATCATTCATCTATTGAGCACCTTGGGATGAGTTTCCATTTTCTTTTGCAGATTATATTGAGTGCTCCTTAGCGCTTGCTTCCTTCTGCCTCACTTAGGTTTTATGGTCAAATTCTGACTTTTCTCTTTTACTACCTTACTTTAAAAGAAAATAAGAGATATATGAATCAAATCTGAGGTCCTTTCACACTCCACAAGTGTGCATTTTCATTGCTGGCAACATCCTACTTTGGGATTATGCATTTATGGTGTGCTGTTTGAGTATTGGTCTATGACCTTGAAGACCAAGGTATGATTCACAGCTCGGGCTTGGAAACCCCCTCAGTGACCTCGGGCACATCACACACTCTCAGCCCCAGAAAACCCTGTGATAGGTTTGCCTTAGGGTGGCCATAAGTCAGAACCTACTTAGAGGCACACAGCACAACCAACAACTTAGGCCATTTCCACACTAGAGTGTTATAGTGCTATGATTCCACTTTCAACATCCTATGGAATCCTGGGGTTTGCAGTTTCGGGAGGGGCCATGCCAAGATGAGAGCTTGGAAGACTTACTTTTTTGGGACTGCAAATCCCAGATTGGCCATGTTGGGTGGGGGATTCTGGGAGCCACAGTCCAAAAAAAGTAACTTTTCTGAGATCTGATTTGAAGTGGAGCCGGTCTTTCTACCCCTTTGTCACTCTTCCCTTTTATTCTGTAGAGAAGCAGTTGAAGTTTTTCTTCATCGCTTGGCAAGGTAATACAAGCCTGGTGTCATGCTCACTGGGATAATTTACCCAGTACTAAATAGTAGTCTGTGTTCACCCAAAGGAACCACCAATCATGTGTGCTAAGGACATTTGTGCTGAGAATTAAACTCTAGTGAGTCTTGAGACGTCCTTCATCCTGATGGACAGCTTGAAAAACTCCCTCGCCTGTAGCAGCGTGTCATATTTCCTAGGAAATATTATAGCTCCCACTCCAAACTTATAGTAGGGTGACATCTGATTTTGTCTGCAGGTAACAATTACAAAGATCCACACACCATCAGACCAGACTTTCTTTTTCTGCTCCAGTGACTCTGTATGCTTTGATTGCAGGCCACAAGAAGGGAATCAAAAACCAAGCAAGATGTGTTTCAGATGCAATGAGGAGTAAGGGTGATAAGTAAATTGCTTCAAGTACCTTCAGCAAGACCAGCCTGTGCTTCGGAAGTGAATCCCTGGTTTCTCATGTGTTTGAGGCCTGGGAGGAGAGGGAGGAGCTGGAGGAGAGGTCTGTTCTGGTTTGAAATTGAGAAATTGTCAGCATTGTTGAAACCCAACACTTCAGCCGCAGGGAGTCTCTCTTCATGCCTGGCTGGTTCCGTTCATACAGAGCTTCTGGAAGCAACTGGATAAGACTTTTAGAAAGCCTTAGAGGGAGAGAAGGAACATTTAATATGTTGGAAGATAAGGGCATCAGTGGTTACTGGTCAGCATGGCAAGAGAGATCACCTCCAGCATCTGAGGCGGTGAGATATGATCTGTCATATACTAGATAACCAACGCTCCACAAAATTCACTCTGAGGTCGGCAGTTATTAGCACACCATGCACCCCCACTCTGTGGGATGCGCTGTTTTCATAATTGGACATATTTATGGCTGAAATATATGTTTGAAAGAACATGACTGTAAACATGTTGCCAGCTCAAGATGATCTCAGATATGGTCAGGTCAGAAGTTCAGAGACGGTTAGGTGGGAGAGCCCAATACTGATGGGCTTGTGATAATCCTTTCAAAAACTGCAAGCTATAAATGCTGCGAAAAATAATAGAAGGTGAAACTGCCCAGATGAAGCAATCACAAACCCTATCGAGAGTCCATCCTATTAAGACCTTCCCTTTGCCGCCCAACCCAGGAAATGAGGAGACCACACACAGGGCTTGGGTTGAACTAGGGCAATTTATTAATATGCCTAATTAACATACAATGGTAATGAACTTGAACTTGCACTTGAACTTGAACTTGGTCTTGAACTACTATCCTAAAAGGGGGGGTCAACAGCATGGGTGGACTAGGGCAAGAGTCAGCTCCCGACCATCTTCCCTAGCCCATAGGGCGAGATACCGGACCCCAAAGCCAAGCGCAGTAGGTGGATCAAGACTTTGGTCGGCCCTTGTCTGGAAGGTGAGCCCGAGATCGAGTCCCCCGGGCTCAAGCCAGTAAGGGCTAGCCTGGGCCCTCCTCAAGGACAGACTTTATCCTACACCAAAGGGTGCCATAGGTACACACCGAACCCATAGACCCCCCTTACCAGCCAGGGTGACTGCAAGTGTGGTTGTGGATGCCTATTTAGCACCTATTTAAGGCACCACCCTGTATAGCCAGTTACCCAATCCCCTGACGCAGTATAGGGTAGGCAAAAAAACCCCTTGAACAGGGGGAAAAAATTCCTACCCGGCCCCGAAGTGCCCAGCGAACTTACACTGAAACCATAGGGTGGGAGGGTGGGTTGCAACGATCCTGAGAAAAGAGGCCGAGGGGGAGGCGGGGCAGCCCTAAATAGTGCCTTAAAGCCCCACCTCCTCCTGCCGGTGCTCTCCTCCGCGGGAGGACAGCAAAGAGCGCCCTCCCCCCTCCACCCGTTGTCACGTGAGTGGTGGGGGGCGCAATTCACACAAACCGTTAAGAGATTGCCAGGACACCCATCCATGTTTTGTCACTTAGAGTTAAGACAATCAGCCCATTCCGGACTCCTTTGTCAACCCCATGAGAAGGCCATCACCATTTTGTCTGTGCACCCATCTTCAGGGCAGGAAATAGAGTATAAAAACTCCAGCTCCAGCCCCAGTAAATTCTGGGCAATTTGAAGGCAAATTGTTTCCTACAACATGCTCAGATTTTTAAGTGTTAGGTCTTTGAAAATGAATCAGGGAGTTTGTGGGGCTACAAAAGTGAGGTTCAGGCCACAAGCAGTCCACAGGCTGTGCCCACCCCCCACCCCCAAAAATGGTTTAAAATCACAGTCTGCAATCTGATAGGCTTATAACAGAAATTCTGTAGGTTGTTTAAGCTTGACTTTTATTCATTCATTCATTCATTCATTTATTTATTTATTGGGGGGGTTGAGGTTAATAATCTTATAAATTGGCCTGGAATACTTTTCCAAGATTGAGCCAGGTTGAAATATTGCAGAACAGAGGAATAAATCAATCAAGAGGAAACTGATGGTTGAAACCTCCTCACTAATCTGTTTGGTTCTGCTCAATGAGGTGCTTCCAGGAAAAGGTGTCTAGTTTTTGAGGGTTATTCCTGCAATTCTAATCATGATGACTCAGAAGAAGAATCATGGAATCATAGAATCATAGAGTTGGAAGAGAGCCCAGGGGCCATCGAATCCAACCCCCTGCTATGCAGGAACATCTATCAAAGATTCCCCAACAGATGGCCATCCAGCCTCTGCTTAAAAACTTCCAAAGGAGACTCCATCACACTCCATAGAGGCAGCCTATTCCACTGCTGGACAGCTCTGACCATCAGGAAGTTCCTCCTGAGGTTCAGGTGGAATCTCCTTTCCTGCAGCTTGAATCTATTGCTCCTTGTCCTAGTCTCTGGAGCAGCGGAAAACAAGCCCGCTCCCTGCTCAACATGACAGCCCTTCAAATATTTAAACATGGCTGTCATGTCCCCTCTTAACCTTCTCAGTAAACCCCTATGAGTTCCAGGCATCTGCCCAATTAAATAGGTGCAAGTCTGCAACCTCAGTCAGGACTACTTTTAGTTGTCACAGCACTCTGGAGTCTAGACTTGTAGAGACGTAGAACCCAATCTGTTTTCCTTGCTTATTTAGAGAATTTAAATTCTTCTTCTTCACTCAAAAGGTTCTTTCACATTACCCAATAGTAGTGCTGTGATTCTACTTTATCTGCCATGGCTGCACACTATGGAATCTTGGCATCTGTAGTTTGGTGAAGCACTGGAGCTCTCTGGCAGAGAACGCTGAATGCCTCTCCCTAAACTGCAAATCCCGGATTTCTGTAAGAGGTTGCTGTGGTAGTTAAAGTGGAATCGTAATGCTATAATTATGTAGTGTGAAAGGGCCTCAGATTTGGAGGATGGGGTAAAAGCATAGGATCTGACGGTTTAAACAGTTAAATTGAGGTGCCCAGTAACGGATAGTCTAGCTCAGACCTATCAAACATCAGTCTGCTGTGCTTTTTAATTTTTTTAACCATTATTTGACAGGCTTCTTTCTAGAAAAGGGTTAACTGTGCACTGATGCCAGATGAAAGCACACTGGATTTGCTTGCCGATGGTTCCCTCTAGAGGCCAACAGACTTTACACCAAGCTTGGCTAAAAAGGGAAGGTTTCCCTTAATCCGAATGTCAACGGCTCCCCCGGGGTGATCAAAACCCACAGGTTCAATCCCCATGAGGGGAAGGGAGGACATATGTATTTACCTTAGCTGGCATGCACGCATCACTGCTAATAGTTTATAAACTCTGTTTCGTCTCCCTTCCCATCTCGGGCTCTTTCCAGAAAAGTGCACAGTGGTGGAATAAATAGCATCTGAGCTGCAGCTGCCAGGCACAGCAGTGCTGACAATTGGGAACATATGCTGGTAATTGCAGTTCAGACAGAGGATCGCTCTCTCGTGTCATCGATGGTGGAATTTCTCATAAAACCCACTGACAGGTTTTATAACCTTAGGAGGAAGAGAAATAACAAAGGCAAAGCATTCCTCATAATGAATGTTCCTAGCGTTGCTGCGAAACTAGACTCCCAAGGGGATGCTCTCGTTCTTTCTGAGGAATGTGCAAGGGGAGGAGGGATTCCTCTGGGAGGGCAGGAGAGGAAGGCAAAAAGGCTTTCTTCCTTCTTTCGCAAAATGGTCTTTTCATCCCGCACAAGAGAGGGTGGCGTGGAAAGCCTACAGGGTTTGGAACTGTTGCTTTTCTGGACTACAGCTCCCAGCATCCTCAGCCAGGACAGCCAGTCTAAAAATAAAATGAGTAAATGGGAATGATCAGTTGAGGACCAACATAATGCAGTGATCTGAGCGTTGGACTATGACTCTGGAGACCAGAGTTCAGTTCCCGCTTGGCCATGGAAACCCACTAAGTGACCTTGGGTGCATCTCACACTCTCAGCCTCAGAAAACCCTGTGATAGGGTTGCCGTAAGTCAGAAATGACTTGAAGGCACACAGCAACAACTTGAAGGCTGAGGCCAATTCCCACCACCACCACACACACCCACCAGGTATGGCTACCCTGGCTATTTTATACATTTCTCTTGCTTACAATATTTAGTAAACTGCTATTTAGTCCCCAACAGGACCACCTGGAGCAATTTACTTTTTATACATATAATATTTTCTTTGTTAAACACAGAGAAATTTAGATATATAGAACAACACATAAAGATACACAAAGACAATACACAAAGAGAAAAAACACTCATTCAAAACTACACATAAGTAAAAAGAAACTAAACTAACTACACTCAACAACTGAAACTACACAACGTTACAGGGGTTAAGACTATTTTGACGTCCAACCTCTCAGCTGATGGTTATAAGCTAAAACACTGATAAACTTCCTCTAAATTGATAACAAATGACATAGTCTGCAAAATTACAATAAAACTAATATAGTTAATTTTTTATAATTAGTTTGTGTTACTAATAGAAAAATATTTCTGATAAAAAATAATCACTGTCTATAATCATATCCTAAATTTCCCAATGCTTAAGAATATCATGACTCTATCCCAGTCCTTTCTAAGAGTACTCGCCAATCCACTTGTCATCTGGAGTAGTCTTTACACACACACACACACACAGGTCTGTACAGAAAGTCAACGAAGTTAAATGGTAGATCGTGGTAGCATTTATACTGCACTGCCATGTCAGTGGAGTGGAGAATCCACTCCTTGTTTCCAACCAAACTTTAGAGGAGTTATCCAAGGTGCTGAACCTGTTTTAGGGATATGGTTCAGAACCTTGGGTAGACTAAACTTTAGAGAGGATTCACCACTGTACTGACAAGGAAACCACCAGCTGCTACTAGGTACCATTTAGGACTACAAGCAAGCAATCACATAGGGACGGGTGGGCAATGGGGGCGGTTTGCCCCAGGCAGCAACGTTTTGGGGGTGTCCCAGCCCACAGCCACGCCCCCGCACATCCTGGCCACGCCCCCACATGCCCTGGTCATGCCCCTGCACACTGCAGCCATACCTCCATGCCCCACAGCCACACCCCCTCCCGTCCGCCCCCCTCCACACACTCCAAGCTCCGCTACTGCAAGCAAGGGCACATTTTTGGGAAACTTCCTCGTGCAGACAAAACAAACTACCTATATGTAATAAACCAGCATTTCAAGGAAAAAAATTACACAAAACCAGGAATGAAGAAACTGTGGATCTAGGGATGTAAGTCTCCCTGCTTGTAACAAACCAGCAATTCAAGAAAAGAGATTACACTAAACAAGGAAGGAGGAAACTGTGAGACTAGAGGATGGAAACTGTGATTAGATTCATTCTCTCATAGTTCACGGGAAACAACTGACAGTGTTTCTTCTTCTACAAGACATAAAGAGATGGTGACGAATGCTTTATTTTTTTTTTATTTTGGCTTCATTTTTCTTGGAGAAAAATGTGTATGTACACTATTGGAGTAATTCTGCAGATTTAGCAAAATGAATACCACACTTGCTGCTTAAACAGAATAGCACTGTATAGATTTGTGATACACTGATTCTTGGGGCCATTCAATAGGGGAAAAATCCCCAAATTAGCTTCTATGAAAGCAACCTATGCTTATTTCCAATTACCAAATGTTGATTGAAAAAGAAAATTATAGAAACAACCCCTCCCCGCCCCCAAAGTGACCTTTCAATGTTGTGCCAGTGTTGAGATCTCTCAAGGGGGTTGACAATCATTACACCAAGACAACAAGAGCTGAAAAAAATGTCAAGAGCAGTGAGATTCTTTCAGGTACCTACCTTTGGACTTTCAGAAACAGAACTATAAGTCCTACCATAACTCATCACCAGTTAGACTGGCCAGGCTGAAGGAGACTTAAAATCTAGAAAATATCAGGACCTCTGTCCTCCATTCCTGTATAAGGGCCACAGTTCCCACTCCACTGTTCTGGGGACCACAATTCCAGAAGAGTGTCCAAGGTCTGGAAACCAAACCTCATGAGGAATGATTTAGGGGATTGGGTATATTTAACCTGGAGAAGACAAGACAGAGACATGACCTTATAACCATCTTTAAGTATCTGAAAGGATGTCTTTTTCTGGAGTGAGTTTGTCTTCTGCTGCTCCAGGAACTAGGACATGATCCAACGCCTTCAAACAGCAAGAAAAGAGATTCCACCTAAACATTAGGAGGAACTTCCCAATGAGTTGTCCTAAAGTGGAACAGACTACCTTAGAAGGTGGCTATTCTTCTTCATTAGAGGATCTATTTGAGGAGTTATCCCCAGTGATAAACCCCATCCTGAAAACACATTCAACATCCTGGAGAGTTACAAATTAAAACTTAAAGATCTCTTAAATTTTGATTACTACCTGGAGTGGACTCACCACCATACTGACAAGGAAATTTTCAGCTGCCATTGCTGTGAGATGTTTACAGTGTCCTGTCACCAAGTCATGCCCAGTTCTGGAATATTCCATTCCATTCCCTTTTCCCCTTGGTTTTCTATCCTCCTGCATAGATACTCAGCATTACATGTTCACTAAACATCTTACTCTTCATTGGGCTGTTTAGAGTTCTCCTCAGTTTTCTAATCCTTACAATAATCGTTCATCCCAGCTATAGTAGAACCCTTGAATCAATAGAATCCATGTGAATATTGAGTTACCATTCAGCAATTGATTCTGTGAATCTACTCTAGTTGGGCCTAGCAATTCACTTAGGCTTTAGACTTTTAAGGTTTCTTCTCCAAAGGTTATGTATGTTTCTGCAAACTATGGAATTGCCCAAGTCTAATAGTTGTCCCATTGTGTTACATCTAGGAGTGACCAAATTACACCAGCTGTAAAATCACTCCACCATCTGCAGATTAGTTTCTGAGCCAGGTACAAAAGTGTTGGTTGTTACCTTCAAAGCCCTACATGGTTTGGGACTCAACTACCTATGGGATTGCCCTTTCCCCTAAAATCCACCCCATATACTCAGGTCCTCTGAAACATTTTCTTCAGCTATTCCAAAATAGTAGTAGTGAGCTGCTAGAAGCAGTTTGTCAGCTGGATACACCTTCTGAATTTAAAACAGCAATAAAGGACAGTCTCTTCTGACAGGTCTACCCAGATTATTTTTGAATCAATGGTTTTAAGGTTTGTATTGATTGTTTTTAATAAGTATTGCTTTTAATTTACTCTTTTAACTGGCATTCTGTGTCTAATCCATTGTTGTTCCCCACCTCATTCTACAAGGAGAGGTAGGTAGGTCGGTAGGTCGGTAGGTCAGTAGGTAGGACATAAACGCTGTTGTTGTTGTCATTGTTGTCAACATCTAACAGTGGGTTAGACTCAGCTCAAAAGGCTGTGTGCTCTTCTTCTTCGGAGGTCTTGAAACATGCCACTCCCCTGCTGAACCAACTTCACTGGCTGCCAGACCATTTTGGAGCACAATTTGAAGTGCTGGTTTTGACCTTACATAGCATGGCTCCAGACAATGTGAAAGACCACCTTTCCCTATACAAGACAGCTTGAGTTTTAAGATGTACAGGGCAGGGCTTTCTCTTGGTCCCACCACTCTCACTGTTACTTCAAAGTGTGGGTGCCACAAGGGCAAGATGCCAGCACCTCCATTCAAAAGTGGGGAATAATTAACTCAAAATCAGGAGGCCTGCGAGGGTAGGGAGGTAACTTAACAAGATCTACCACCTATGTTTATGGGGTCCTGACAGGAAAGAATGAGCCAGAGAATTTAAATTGTAAACTAAAAATATGTTTTATTGAAAGAAATTCATACACGTACGCAAAGATCCAGGCACTAACACAAGCATACAAGGACTAGCTGAAGGAAAAGGGAGGAAAGTGGGATAGAAGTCTGTCCAGGATGAGGTGAAAATTGCTGGACCGGAGAACAGTGAGGAGAGCAGCGACATGGCTTAGGTAGGCACCTAAGGACAGTTCTCATTTGGGAATCAGACAAGCGTGCTATTCGGAAAGGTGAGAGACTGCACTGGGCAGCCTGAAATGAGAGGTTTCTATACCTGAAAAATATCCTGCGGGTATGAGTATGAATCACTCTCTCAGCCAAGTGGACAATGAGTATTGCAACACCAACAATGAAGTCCAGAAAGAGCTAATGGTCTTAGCGTTTAGGTGGCAGAAGGGTAATGGCAGTTGTAATAGCCCAATTTTGTGGAGAGGTGGAGAAACACTGCAGAAATGTCCAGGCGTTCGGAGTCAGAGTTAAGACGGTCACAATTTGGTGAGGATTTCCCGTTTCAGCTCTGAGATGTCCAGCTTGTTATCTTTAAGTCCTTTCTCTTGAGAGGGTCTGCGCTATTAGCCTGAAAATGACTTGGTTCTTGCCTAAGAGGTAGGTGTAGCTGACCTGCCTTGAAATCTCACGTTTACAGTCAGTGCTCTGCCTCTTCCAGTGTGACCTCCCAGTCGCCTCAGGTATTATTAATATCAATGCCAATTAATTGTGCCAATTAAATAATATTATATATAATAGTGCCACTTAAACCATACCAATCATTGGGGGTGCACGGTGCCATAACATCAAAGGCATATTTAGTGAGGATTCAAGAAAGCCTTTTCCATGGATGCTCCTGAGCTGTGGATCTCCCTTCCACAGGAGACCCAACTGGTCCCCTCCCTTGCTCTCTTTCCACTGGCAGGTGAAGACCTTCTTATTCAGGTAGGCATTTGAGATTTAAATTATGTGCCAGCTCCCTCAGCCCCAGGAAACCGTGTGATAGAGTTGCCTTAGGGTTGTCCTAAGTTGGAAACAACTTGAAGGTACACAACAACAACAACAACAACAACAAACAACAGTGTGTGTGAATTGATATGTCTTTTATTGGCATTTATGTTCTAAATGTGTTTTAACTTTTTTTTACCCATGGTGGAATTTCAAATACAGATTGAGTATCCCTTATCCAAAATGCTTTGGACCAGAAGTGCATCATAGTTTGGATTTTTTTCAGAATTTGGAATACCTATATTTGTATATGGATAAAATACAGTACCTGTACAGGGGCCTGTTAACAAATGAGCAGGAATGCCACAGACGCTACTTCAAGCTGAGTGCTGTGTTTCTGGTCCTACCCTTTCGCAGATCCTCACATCTCTCTCCAGCCTTGAGTCTCATTCATTCAGTACTTGTGTTGTGGATGAGACATGAGGCTGGAGAGAGGCTAAGGATCTGAGAGGAGAACATTCAGGAGCACCACAACTGTTTGCCTTGAAGGTAGAAGTGACTGGCTAGTGGCAAAAAAAAAAATCAGTTTTTGGAGATTTTCAGATTTCAGACATCCAGATAAGAGATACTCAACCTGTAATACTGTTATTTTTTTTTTAAAAAAAAACCTTTTGTACAGTTAGATTTTAACTTAATCTTGTTTTTTATTACTGGGAGCTGCCTTGGATCCCAGTCTGGGAGAAAGGTAAAACAAAATCCAATCAATCAATCCCTAAACAAAATTGAAGCAGAGGTTGGATGGTCCAGATTGGCAGGAGTAGCTAACACTCCAGGGGACTGGATCAGAATTCAAAATGACCTTAACAGATTACAGAGTTTGTCCAAAACTAACAAAATGAATTTCAGCAGGGAGAAATGAAAGGTACTACACTTGGGCAGAAAAAAGGAAATCTACAGATATAAGTTGGATGACACCTGGTTTCACCACAATACATGTGATAGGGTTCTAGGAGTCTGAATAGACCACAAGCTGAACACAAGCCAGCAGTGTGATGCAGCAGCTAAAAACACCAATGTAATTCTGGACTGCATTAATAGGAGTATAGGGTCTAGGTCAAGGGAAGTAATAATACTATTCTGCTTTGGTCAGACCCCACCTAGAATATTGTGTCCAGTTCTGGGCACCACATCTCAGGAAGGATATTGGCAACCTGGAAACCATGAAGCCCTATGAGGACCAGCTTAGACAGCCAGCTATGTTTAGCATGGAGAAGAGTAAATTAATAGGTAACATGATAAATATGTTTAAATATTTTCAAGGATGTCACATGGAGGATGCATCAAGCCTGTTTTCTGCTGTTCCAAAGACTAGGACGTGGAGCAATGGCTTCAAACTTCAGGAAAGAGATTCCCTCTAAACATTAGGAAGAACTTCCTGATGGTAGGAGCAGACTGACAGTGGAATTTGCAGCCTGGGAGTGCAGTAGAGCCTCCTTCTTTAGAGGATTTTAAACAGAAGTTGGCAGCTATCTGTCAGGAATGCTTTGATGGTGTATTCCTGCACAGCAAGGGAGTTGGACTCAATGGTTCTTGCAGTCTCTTCTGACTCTAGGATTCTATGATTGTATGATTCTTTCAGAGGAACTGTAATTATATTTTCTTACATGGCAGAGGCTTGGAATAAACGGCCCTTCTGGTTGCCTGAAGTGCTGTGATTCTTAGATTCAACAATTCTATGAATCAACAAGTCTTTGTCTTGCTAAAATAAACAGACATTTAGCACTGTGCTTTGGTGTCCAGTGCATGCATCCACAAACTCACAGACAGGTAGGATTTTTTTTTTTTTTTTTTGGTAATTAAAGGTGCCCGACGGCTAGTGCTGCAGTGCACTGAGTAATACTATAATCTTGACAAATCCCTTTGCTTCCTTAGAAAGATGAGGCTAAGTCAAAGTCAGAGGCAACGGAGGAGAAAAAGCTGCACATAATAATAGGAGCAAAGGCACAGCGAATCAACAGTGAGCCGGGGGGGGGGATTAGATCTACATTCCTTTCATTACATTATATTGTGTTTTTATTATTAGGCCCACCCTTATCACTTAATCTGATAGCTGCAGTGGCTGATAAAGTGGAATAAAAACAAATGGAATCCATCTCCCCCTCCACGCACGTTCCTCATTGCCACGGCCCGCGACTAGCCAACCCCAACGCGCACATGCCAAGGAATTGGAGATTAAGGAAAGATTACAGTTGTGGGTAATTGAATGAAAAATGCAAATTGTCAAAAAAGAAAGAAAAATGAGGCATGTTGTGGTTAGCATAACCGAGAGGCTGCTCCCCACGCAAGAAGATAAAGAAGATATGTCTAGCACGGTGGAGACCAGAAGAATTACTGGTGCAAAGGTTCTTGGGGGTTCCTGTTGTACCCAGCATTCCCTCTGGCCCCAGCCATATTGGGCATGCTTGTTATGTTTAACCCCAGAGAAATGAGATTGGATCCAACCTAGATGAGACACACACAGAGCTTGGGAAAATGAGGCTTTGGATTACAAATCCAACAAGCATGCTGACGGGGGATTTTGGAACTTCTAGCCCAAAAAGTAACTTTCCCAATCCTCTGCTTACACATTTGGCCTATTTGCCAAACACAGGATCTAACTAGACATTAAGGGGGAATTTCACCCTCCCACACAACAGTCAGCAGTGTGATGCAGCAGCTAAAAAAGCCAATGCAATTATGGGCTGCATCAATAGTATAGCGTCTAGGTAAAGGGAAGGATGGTCCCACTCTATTCTGCTTTGGTCAGACCTCACCTGGAATACTGTGTCCAGTTCTGGGCATCACAGTTCAGGAAGGATATTAACAAGCTGGAACATGTCCAGAGGAGGGCAACCAAAGTGGTAGAAGGCCTGGAAACCATGAAGTTCTATGAGAATCAGCTTAGGAAGCTAGGTATGTTTAGACTAGAAAAGAGAAGATTAAGAGGGGACATGACAACCATGTTTAAATATCTGAAGGGATGTCATATGGAGGATGGAGCAAGCTTGTTTTCTGCTGCTCCAGAGACTAAGGGCCTTTCTGCACTACACTGTTAGAGTGCTATTACTGCACTCTCAAACTCCTGTGGAATTCTGGGCTTTGTAGTTTCCTGAGGCCAAAGAACTCTCTGGCTGAGAATTCTAAAGGCCCCTCTCTAAACTGCAAACCCCAGGATTCCATAGGACATTGAAAGTGGAATAATAGCGCTATAACAGTATAGCGTGGAAAGGCCCTCGGAAACGATTCCACCTAAACATTAGAAAGAATTGCCAGACAGTGAGAGCAGTTCCACAGTGGAATGCACTCCTGCCTCAGTGTGTGGTGGAGTCTCCTTCTTTGGAGGTTTTTAAACAGAGGCTGGATGGCCATCTGTTGGGAATGCTTTTGATTATGTCTTCCTGCATGGCAGGGGGTTGGACTGGATGGCCCTTGTGGTCTGTTCCAATTCTAGGATTCTAGGATTTCCTCAGAGATGTGTGCCTCAAAAATCAGTGTTGCATATCAAGCCTCTGTAACCAACCACAAAATGAAGCGCGTTTAACATGAAATACATAGGTGAGAGCTGTCACATGCTGTGGCAAACAGATATCGTTCGTTATATCAGGCAGCAACTCTTCTAAAAAATGTGCTGAATATGTCATCTAGTTTGCAAGACAAGTCTCAATCTCTACTGGGTTTCCCACAAGGTATCTCGGGGCTCAGTGCTAAGGTTTCTGAGTAAACATGGATGTCTGCCTTTGAAGATAGTTTGGATGTTGTTAAGTGACTTGATTCCAATGCGGTAGCCAGAGAAAGCCAATGCAATTCTCGGCTGCATCAAATAGGAATATGGTGTCTAGATCGAGGGAGGTACTGGTACCACTCTACTCTGCTTTGGTTAGACCTCAGTTGTATACTATGTCCAGTTCTGGGCACCCGAATTCAAGAAGGACATGGTCAAGCTGGAGCAAGTCCAGAGGAGGGCGACCAAAATGGTGAGGGGCCTGGAAGTCATGAAGCCCTATGAGGTCAGACTTAGAGAGCTGGGTATGTTTAGTCTGCAGAAGAGAAGGTTAAGAGGGGACATGATAGCCATGTTTAAATATCTGAAGGGATGCCATGTAGAGGAGGGAGTGGGCTTGTTTTCCACTGCTCCAGAGACCAGGACAAGGAGCAATGGATTCAAGCTGCAGGAAAGGAGATTCCACCTGAACCTCACGAAGAACTTCCTGATGGTCAGGGCCGTCTGGCAGTGGAATCTGCTGCCTCGGAGTGTGGTGGAGTCTCCTTCTTTGGAGGTTTTTAAGCAGAGGCTGGATGGCCATCTGTTGCGAATGCTTTGATTGTGTTCCTGCATATCAGGGGGTTGGACTGGATGGCCCCTGGGGTCTCTTCCAGCTCTAAATTTCTATGATTCTAACCCAAAACACCAGAAATTACTTCCCGATGGTGGCCTATACACTATGGAATTCCCTCTGTCTCCCACATCTGCTGCTTTTTACGAGAAAGCTTTGAAAAGTTCTTTCAGTCTTTGACTTTTAACTGGGAATTATTATTACATATGCAGCTCTTATTGATTAACAACATTTCTAAAGGCAAATGGTTTTAAACTGCTTAGCTTCCAATAGGGGATCTGGTGACTTTAGGGTATCTAGGCCCTAGATGTCATTTTATGCCTTGTGTTTTCCAAAAAGGACTTTTGGGGTATTGGAAAGATCTGCAGGATTACTTAGATAGTCACCACTAAGGTAGACCCACTGAATGCGAGGGCTTTACTTAAGTTTGGACTTGCCATTCAGCAACTGACACAGTGGATCGACTCTCGCTGGGACTTGCAATTGGATCTGACCCATTGAAAGCAATGCAAAATGATAATTTCAATGGGAGCTAAGTTCAGTTAAGTGGATTCAACTGAGTGCATTTGCTGATATCAATGAAACTCAAGTTCCTACTGATTATTAAAATTAACCTCGATTAAGACAAAGTGTCTGAAGGACATAAAGAGAAGTGGAAGGGAAAGCAGGAAATGAAGAAGGGATTGTGCAGTAAAACGATTTAGAGAAACATTCCACATATTACCTAAGTGCATTATCTTGCCACAGTTAGCAAACATCTTTTTTTTTTTTTTTCTGGGGCTGCTTATGCACATAAAGCTGAAAATCCAATTTTGTATCTTTGAGAGGACATTACCTTTCGGATATTTCAATATTGTATTTTTTTATTATTATTTTCGCCTCTAGTAATCACAACATTTGTGCATTTTCTAGCACTCAAACTACGTTAGGAAGTACTCCAGAGATTCTTAGAATTAGAGGGGGAAGGAAGAAAAACAAATATGACATATTGCAATCTAAGAAAAGCATCTGACTCCAATGGTGTTTTCTTACAGAAGTTCCAGGAGATATAAATTAGGAACACCCAGGAAACAATTGTATGCCCTCCCGCCAATCTTCATGGCACATATTAACTAACACACCCATCAAGGAAGATTAAAATCAGATCAACAGGGCTGGACCTACTGCTAGAGTTCTACTTGGGGGCCTTTTATGCTTGGTAAAGTCGGAGGCAGTAGGAAAAGAGGAAGATGTCACTACAGGTGAATTGAGCCAGTGAAGGAAGCCACAGCTGCCCTGAGTTGCAAGATCTGAACATGGCAAATGAGGATCCAGGCTCTTAGAAATCTCTTGTTCATAAGGTTGCCAGAAGTTTGATAGCACCTAACAACGACAACTACGACAGACTATAGCCTCACTTAATCCACACTCAGCTTTTTAACTTTTCTCAACTGGAAGGCTATGGATCTGTTACCATACGCTACTACCTCTCCTACAAGATATGCAGTTTTCATAAATTGAACTTATTAATGACTGGAGAACACAATCGGGGTAACATTGACTGGAGACATGTTCAAGGTCATGAAAGTTCAGATAGGATTATGCAGAAAGCCCCAATGCTGATGGGTTTATGCTAATCCCACCACCACTTCAGGTTCTTGGCGTTTTTGAATAGAATGAAAGACAAACTGCCCAGATTGGTGAGCAATCAGAGGTCATCCCTTGATCTTACCCTATAGAGATCTTCCCTATACACCCTATCTGACAGAACATTCAGAAACTGTCATGAGTCCCATCAATGTTTTGTCATTCTGGAGTTAAGGAGTCAGCCCATTCCAGAACCCTATGTCAGTCCCATGTGAAAGCCATTATGGCTTTGTCAATGCACCTCTTCAGGGTGTTAAATAGGGTAAAAACCCTAGCTTTGACCACAGCCAGTTATAGCATATAATGCCCTAGACTGCCATTCCTCCGTGTTACCTTCAGACGCTGTCTGAGTCCCTCCACTGTGATTCCATTTTCAGAACTGGTAACTATCATCCTTTCCATCCCATATTCTGTCTCTATGCAACCTTTCTTGCTTCACATTCCTTGTATGGTTCTTAAGGATGTACAATTTCTCTTATGTTTTGTCAGTCCAAATAAAATACTTTGTTTAACTGTAACTGAAGTCCTCTCTACAGATAGTACTGGTATACATAAGTGAAAATATCATGCCATTACTGTACTTTCACAGGCCTCCTTTAAGCTATATTTCTGCCAAATTCTAAGGAGACACTGGCCTCTTACAGTAACAGATCTCCCTGCACCTTGGGCAAATATTTATGTTTGTTGCATACCCACTGGAAAACTCTGAACCCAGCTCTCCTGGGTTCCAACCCACTTCTTTGGGATTCCCTGCATGACCAGTCCTTGTTTCCCATGACACCCTTGTTTTGGGGCTTTGTTACCCTGTTTACTGGGGGTCTTGGGAGGGACACCTAAATAACCAAACTATAAAACACAATTTTGGGGAAAATTAGCTGGAGCACTCACTTAAGTTAGCGACAGGCAGGGTAACTTAGCAGGATCTTGCAGCTCAGTACCTACAGGGTCAGGTCAGTCAAGCAGCCAGACGGGCTTAAAGTAATCAAATGATGTTTTATTGAGTACAAAACACCGCAGCCACACAGATAACGACAGAATCAGAAGTTGAGTTAGAGAGAGGGGGGTTTTCAGAGAGAAATGGGTGATACCACACCTGTCTCATCGTCCTGCACTTAGGAGAGAAACCGGGGTGCAGAGAAGAAGCTCAGCTCGATTAGCTGAGGGGAGCTCGCCAAGCACAGCAGCAAAGCTTGATGGAAGTTCGGAGCGATCCGAGGTTGCTGCAGTCTCAGCTACTGGAGCTGAGGGGAAGGCTCGCCGGATGAAGCAGCAGCAAGGCTGGATGGAAGTTCAGAGCGATCCGAGGAAGGTCTCGGAATCAGGGGTTTTTATAGGGTGAATTGGGACTGCAGGCTCTGCCTTACTCGGGGACAACAATGAGTTCTGGGTGCGAGACAACGTCTTCGAAAGGTCACAATTTAGCATGATTGAGTTACGTCTGAATTGACAAAGAGGTAGACCATATGCAAATGCTCAGTGCTTGGCCTTTAAGCTTCTAGCTTGCCAAGCTACCTGCTCGGGGCAGGGAGTCCTTGTAAACAGCATGCATACATAATGAGGGTGTCTGCAGAGAGGTCTCCTAAAGTGGTAATCTGGCTATTTCTGGCCTGCCTGTATGGTCTTGGGATATTGCAGCATTTGATGGCCGAGCCTAGTTCTGGGCTTGTTCAGGGGTCTCTCAAACACGTGGAGAGGGGTGGTAGAATAAAGCCGAATTATGATATCAAAGTGATATCTAGTGCTATTGCCAGGTAGGTCTAAACTGCAGTAACAGCTTCCCAGGTTTTGTATAGGAATTCCCCCTATCTAAAATGTTGACACGTCTCTCTTAAAGCTTTGTTACTGGCAGCTGGAGTGTTATTAAAGTATGTTGGTTATGTTTGATCCAACCCTGTTTGTTTTGACTCTGCCCTCCACCAGAATTTCATCTGCAAGAACTTCTCTGAAACTGAATTTAGAACTCATGTTAATGGAGATCCCACAACCTTTAGGGAGGGGCATGTAGAATTCTCAGCCAGAGAGCTCTTGGGCCTCAGGAAACAACAAACCTCAACATTCCACAGGATATTGAAAGTAGAATAATAGCACTATAACAGTGTAGTGCAGAAAGGCCTTCTATTCGAGAAGTGAATGAATTCAACAGCTATTAGCCATGATGGCTATATGTGAATTGCAGGATCTGAAGCAGCATCTCCTGGACACCAGTTGCTGAGCCTGAGGAGCTGCTGAACCAGAGGAGACCAGTGAAGTGTGAAAGGACTCATCTGGGAAGAAGCTCTTGTTTGTCTCCTCCTTGGGCTCTGTCCTTGGTCCTGATATAGCCAGCTGATCACTGCCCTTGGCCATTTCCACCCTATGCTGGTGGAATGCTGGGATTTGTAGTTTCGGGAGAAGCATTTAGTTCAACAATGGAATGGACTGCTTGGAAAACTGGTGGTATCTTTTTCTTTTGAAGTCTTTAAACACAAGATGCATGGACATCTTTCAGGGGTATTGCTCCAGGCAGGAGTTTGGGCTATATTGCCATAGCAGCCCTTTGTATTTCTGAGGCCATTTCCATCCTACACTGTTATAGTGCTATTATTCCACTTTTAACATCCTATAGAATCCTGAGGTTTGTAGTTTAGCAAGGGGCATTTAGAATTCTCAGCCAGAAAGCTCTTTGGCCTCAGTAAACTAAGGAGTGCAGAGCCTTAAAGCAAAAGATCATTGAGTTGAAGTTTTATGTTCCATCTTTCCAAAAGTTCACAGCAGGCACACTTCCTGAATCAGCACATCATTTCCAAGGAGTTCAAGCCCTTGAAAATGAGTGTGTGTGAGCCTCCTGCTGGACCTTGGTGTTCCTGTTTCTTGGGAGAAAATTGGCCCCCAGAACAGCTGTAGCTGCCTGGCAGTGCTGTAGATTTTGGCTACCCATAAATTATGTAGGGTGGTCTAGGCATAGGCTATTGACTAGAGAACACAGGAAGCCTTACAGAATGAACGCAAGCACCATATGCTAATGAACTGCATAATGAATGTTTGTTTGCCTGGCACTGGGAGTGAATTGCTTTGTTTTCCCATGTACTCATTCTGCAAACAAACTAATGAAAGGCTCTTGTTGTCATTAGAGATGATCAGATAATAGGAAACAAACCTGCAAATCCATTCTGCAAACATATTGAGCCTTGCCACGCTCAAGCTTAGCACGTACTAGCAGACAGCATCCATTGGGACAGAACATCGATTGTGACCATGGAGCTGAGAGCAAGTGGATGTATTTGCACTGGCATTAGAGACAGGGATGTGTGACATATGCGGACAACCTTCTAGTTTCCATATGTTCACAAGGCTTTCCCATGATGATCATCTACCGCAACGATGGGCAACCACCAGGAGTAAAGAGACTTGGTGGCCCTCTATGGCACCCTGGCAGACCACACTACGCATGTAGCACCACACCATTTATTTTATTTTATTTTATTTTATTTTATTTTATTTTATTTTATTTTATTTTATTTTATTTTATTTTATTTTATTTTATTTTATTTTGTGGGAGGGATGGCCCAAAAGATTCCCCATTGCTCTGACAGAGAGCTCTAGTGCTATAGTTCAACGGATTATAAATCCCAGGAATCCATAGGATGGAAGCACAGTTGTTAAACAGACTCCTTATCTGTTGTTGCTTTAACTTTCTTTTCCCTACTTTTCTTCTTCAGAATTAGTCACACGGTCCTTCTCAAACAAGCGGGGAACATGTAGTCAATGGAATACCTAAAATTATGTAGTCTTCACTGGCAAGATCCAGCCAAGCTAAAGCTGTGTTGAATCTAAACATGTCCCAGCCTAAGACTATAGGGAATTATTTTGGGCTACTTTCACCCTGTGTTCCTAGCCTAGAAGAGGTTTGGATCTGGTATAAAGCAACTTCTCTCTTCTCCAAGCCCCATTTTTTGGCTTTTCTGCCAGCAGATCTTCAGCCAGCCAAGCAGTTCTTCAGGCGCATTGTTCTGTTGGCAATTTAGGTAAGAAAAGAGCATTTCCGGCTGCAAACTTCTTTAGGCAAAGGGAACTTGTGCATATTCAGAAACCCCTACAGCTGGTGTACCTTTGAGTCAGTATTGCACTGCCCACCTGCAAAAGGCAGTTGCGTTGTGTCAGTCTCCATGTGCAGAATTATGTGTTGGTTGTGCTATAAAAGCTTTGTGTCGAATGGTTGTATTGCTCAATGGAATACACATTCAAGGTGCGCACACATCCCGAGTGCATCCACATTCCTTCATGTGGATGCAAGTTTGTATGCACAATGGCACCATATGTGGTACTTCGACAACCTTCAACTGAACATGGTCATTCTATTGCAGATAAAATATTCAACCACTCCCATAAGGCAACTTATATAGGTGTAAGACATCCATAGGATCATAGCCAATGCATGCTCAGTGCAAGAGACAATAGCATTGAAAATCACATGAGCCAGCACGGTGTGTAGGAAGACAGGAGACCAAGGTTTAAATGCTGCCATGGTAATGCACTGGGCAACCTTGGGCAAGTCACACACTCTCAGCCTAAGAAGAGCATTGACAAACCACCTCTGAAGGATTTTTTTTTTCAGGACAGCTAGGATGGATGATGATGATGATATTTATTTGTATCTCATCTCTTCCCAGAATTAGAACTCAAGGTGGCTTAGCTGGTTGAGCACTGGACCAGGATTCCAGAAGACCAGGGTTGGAACCCTTGCTTAGCCATGGAAACCCCCTGAGTGACCTTGGGCAAGTCACACTCTCTCAGTCTTTGTGGAAGGCCATGCCAAATCTCCCCTGGCAAATCTTGTAAAAAAAGGGAAAGACTGTATGAGAAGGTTGTCACAACTTGGAATCAACATGAAGGCACACAACAATGGTGTGGCAAGGAGACTTCCAATGCTTCCTTGGGGAGCAGGAGGAAAAGAGCTGGAAAAAGACATTGACTAGATCATCAAACTCATCTCAAGACAGTTGGCAGAAGCACAAAGGGGGATGGATGAAAATTTAATCATGGTTTGTGATTAACTAACACAATGAAAGAAACAAAAAGAACACAAAAAGGCCTCCCCTGGGTCTGCTGTTTTGTGCCGAATTCAGGACACAAAAGCTGGTCAGCTACAGGTGACAGCTTTATCCCCAGGGTTCAGAGAATGAGAGAAAGCAGATAAGGGAACTGGTTCTTTTATTAGCACAGTGCATAATTTGTCTGCAGAGAAGCAAGTTCCAAGGATGCTGGAAAGCAGGGAACAGGGAGCAGCGCTAAGGACAAATGAAAACAGCAACTGTGTATTTCACACAGACAGACACAAACACAAAATGGAAGTACTGACAGGAAAGAAAGACGGTGGAACCAAAGGAGACATTCTTTTTATAACTCAAGATACATAATGCCAATTATACCAAATAATTCACTGAAGGCAGGTTCTTGTATGTTGAACAGAGTCTTTGGTTTGGGCCTTTCGTGCAAGCAGGACTAGGGATGCAAATCTTCACTCTTTTCACACAGGTATGAATAATTTTTAAAGGTCCTTTACCACTGGGAGAGATTATGAGACTCTTGGTCCATTTTTTTTTCTAAATTTATTTTGCACTTCAGGCTTTTAGTTTATTTAAAAAAACCTCATTGGTACAAAAACCTGCTATCCCTTCTGTTTTGTGTAACACTTTTTTTTTTACAGCAAATTGTCACCCTACACAAAAATATAGTGTCCAAAGCACTGTTGATATCTTATGCATGGGTTGCTTCCCCTATGGAAGTGGTTGGAACTTTTTCCCCCCAATGTGAAATATTTGCTTTCAGTTCAAGATTGGGAAAGTGGAGTTTTGCATGTAGTGCAATTTTGCATGTATGCATATCCACATTTGGTTACACACTAGGCGTCTTGCTTCAGTTGTGCAATGTTGCCATCCAAGGCTTTTGCATAGAACAATTAATGCATAACTCCAAAGGATAAATTTATGCTATGTAACCATTACGTGGCATTTTACAGGAATGTGCTGTGTTCAACTATTTGTTCTGAGAAGGAAGGTATAATTTAATTTTTTTTTCTCCCTGCTGCCAGATGACTTTCAAAAATATGTAGTTTGTTAAGAGGTCTCCCAGTGGGGAGCAAGTCTCCAGAAGCAGGACAAGAAGACTTGCAGTGGAGTGAGCTGGGGCAACACCACATCAGCAAAGTGGAGAGAACTTGTGATGAAAGTTGTGCACTGGGTTTATTGGTTTGGGGAAAAGCTCTCCCAAGCACTAACTCTCTATCTTTCTTTCTACAGGATCTCACAGGCTATAGGTTTTAAAAATGGATAATGAACCAGAGTACCTTCAAAAGAAAAAGAAAAAACGGAGGGAAAGAAAAAAGAAATCAGGTTGAAAACAAGCTGATTTTGAAACACGAATAATTATTTCTTCATTAAAAGACAGAAAGACATAGCAAGAGAACCCAACAGAATAATCTGTTCAATGCGTGCTATTTCTCAAAAGAAAAGAGGGAGAAAATGGCATAGGTGCTAGAAACTTTACTCCTAAAGTAGAGAGTTAAAGGTGTGTAGCTAATCTTATAGGACTAAGACACACAGAGATTCTCTCACCCTCCAGTGGGAAGAAGAAGCTAGAATGGCTGGATGGCTTAAGATCAGGGCAGCAGGTCCTTCTCTTGGGGGACTCTGATTCTTCCAGACTCTTTCTGGTCTGTGCCCATAAAGTCTCTCCTCTGGCATTCTTCCAGACTCCCTTTTTCCCCAGCCTTTCTCTATCAGGGCTGCAGGTCTTCAATTCTGCGTCTGCAAGCAGGCTGTTTTCTTCTGCATCAGGGAAGCAACCCTCTCTGTGTGTCTGTGTGTCCGTGGCCATTTCTGCACTACACTGTTATAGTGCTAGTATTCCATTTTCAACATCCTGGGGAATTCTGGGGTTTGTAGTTTATTGAGGCCAAAGAGTTCCCAGGCTGAGAATTTTAAAGGCCCCTCCCTAAACTGCAAACCTCAGGATGCCGTAGGATGTTGAAAGTGAAATAATAGCACTATAACAGTCTAGTGCGGAAATGGCCTGTATTTAACCCTTTCCTATCTTGGGGGCTATCACCTGGGTTTAAGAGGATGCTTTCTGGGAGGGTCTATAACATGACCTTCTTCACTGATTTGCTCCCACCCTGTTATCGTGGGGTGACAGGAAATGGATGAATCTTGGATAAGAGTAGTCCTCTATTTCACATCTGGGAGAATCATAGAGTAATAGAATCATAGAAATGTAGAGTTAGAAGAGACCACAGGGGCCATCCAGTCCAACCCCTGCCATGCAGGAACACCTTCAAAGCACTCCCGATAGATGGCCATCCAGCCTCTGCTTAAAAACCTCCAGGGAAGGAGACTCCACCACACTCCGAGGCAGCAGATTCCACTGCCGGACAGCCCTGACCGTCAGGAAGTTCTTCGTGAGGTTCAGGTGGAATCTCCTTTCCTACAGCCTGAATCCATTGCTCCTTGTCCTGGTCTCTGGAGCAGCAGAAAACAAGCCCACTCCCTCCTTGACGTGACATCCCTTCAAATATTTAAACATAGCTATCATGTCCCCTCTTAACCTTCTCTTCTGCAGACTAAACATCCCCAGCTCTCTAAGTCTATCCTCATAGGGCATGGCTTCCAGGCCCCTCACCATTTTGGTCGCCCTCCTCTGGACTTGCTCCAGCTTGAAGAAAGTGAAAAAGAGTCTTGAAAAGGAATTTTGAATACTAATGTTTTGGCCATGGTCCATAGCAATGTCCAGTTCTTCATTTCATCTTTGCTACTCCTGTGGAACTCTGTCCCTGAACATCCTTCTGCCTCAAGTGATTGTAGCCAATCAGGAAACATGTAAGGAACACAATGATGTAGCATCATGATGGAACCAATCAGATTTTGTGCACATCACGGAGTGCAAAGACAATCCCCCCCTCCCTACTCTAAACCACTGTTACAAAGGGAATGTCTTCAAGGTAACTAGACTTCATGGACAAGGTTGAGACTGTCAACCCAGTTGTTTCTGCTGGTGGATTACAAAAGCTATAGTCTCCAAAGTCCCGTGGTCTAGCTTTTCCACCAGTGAAGCCCCCATAAATTTTGTGCACCTTTCAAAAACAAACAAAACAATGGAGTGCTATTTTGTGACACAAAGGCCAGGATCTTCTTTTAGCACTGTGCTAGTGCATTACACTATGACCATTTCCGCACTACACTGTTATAGTGCTATTATTCCACTTTCAACCTCCTGTGGAATTCTGGGGTTTGTGGTTTGCTGGGGCCAAAGAGCTCTCTGGCTGAGAATTCTAAATGCCCCTCCCTAAACTGCAAACCCCAGAATTCCATAGTAGGTTGAAAGTAGAATAATAGCACTATAGCAGAGCAGTGCGGAAATGTCTTACGCCTAGAATCCTTTTGTCCCATCTGCTGAATAAACTATTGAATTGTGAATCAATGCATATGTAAACCCAGTTATTGAACATGTAGGTAAATCTAACTGATTCTGTGACTCTCCTCTGGTTAAGACTAACAATGGAAGTTAGGCCTAGCAGTTTAACTTTCTTCTTACTTGAACAAAGGAGTGACACGGAAAAGGTAATTTTCTATGCCACTTTTCCCATATCACCTTGGTGTCATGGATCACCCTAACCTCAGAAGCCATGCATTTGGGAAACAAGCAGAACAAAGCCAGAAGCCTTCACCTCCTACCAGTTGACTAAACCTTGAAAATGTTTTAATATCATTGTGCTCACTTTTCTCCTTTTTTGTTCCAGTTCAGGATCCTTTGTTTTCTTAGTGTGACTTTGCTCTTCCCTCATCCACCCTTGATCTCTTCAACAGCAGTAAAAATCTCACAGCTTACATCATTTCAATTTTTAAAAAATCAATATGTTTTCTAATTCCTGACTGATGGCTGATTACCACATGACTTCCGGGATGATGTCTTCAACCATTGTTCAGGAAACTTTGAATAAATAATAAGAGAACAGGGTAACTGATTGGAAGATTGACTTTTGCCTGGAACATCTGCAAATGAAAATATGTACTCATCGCATCACAGCATGAGAGGATTTAAGGACTTTGGTAAGTATGCAAGGAATGGCCCAAAGAAACAGGCATCCAAACGCAGTTTCTGGTCTGGTCAAGGCCAATTTCAATGTCACTCACAGTCATAGAATCTTTGGCCATTTCCATACAATAGGGCTGTCCCACTATGGGGACGGGATGGCAGTGGTCCGTGAGCTGTGCTTTCGCACAACGTCATCGCTGTCCTGCTGTCATCCCATCCCCACCCATCACAGTTGCAGGATATTCACGTAACGAAATAAATCTGTTAAGTGCCTGTGATTACACAACGCTCCCGTCCTTCCCAGGAGGTGCTTCTTTCCCCAGTGCAGCATGAGAAAAAGCCCAGCCGCACTGTGGAAGGCAGGCATGTGCAGCTCGCACTCCCTTCCTGACAAAGGCACTGCCGGGATTGCAAAGGGAGGACAACAGGATCGCATACGGTGTAGAAATGACTTCGAAATACAAAGGGCTGCAACGGCCATCTAGTCCAAACTCCTGCCTAGAGCAATATCCCTGAAAGATACCCATGCATCTTCTGTTTAAAGATTTCCAAAGAAAAAGATTCCATTCCTTACCAGGGAGTCCATTCCACTGTTGACAAGTTCTTGCAGTACAGAAATTCTTCCTAATGTGCAGGAGGAATCTCTTTTCTTACAGCTTGAGTCATCTGGTGTGCGTCCTGATCTTTTTTGCAGCCGTAAACAAGTTTCCTCCATCGTCTATATGGCATCCCTTCAGACATCTAAAAATGGCTACCATCACAACATCAACATGCTGTAGTGGTTTGAACATTGGAGTATGATCCTGGAGAGCAGGATTCAATTCACCACTTGGCTATGGAAGCCCACTGGGTGACCTTGGACACATCTCTCACTCTCATCCCCCAGAAAACCATGCGGTAGGTTCATCTTAGGATTGCCATAAATCCGAAACAACTTGAAGGTACACAACAACTATGTTACCTCTCAGTCTTCTCTTCTTCAAGTTAAACATAGCTAGCTCCCTCAATTGTTCCTCATGTGGCTTGATTTTGAGACCTTTATTTATTTATTTATTTATTTATTTATTTATTTATTTATTCATTCATTCATTCATTCATTCATTCATTCATTCAGTTTATATTCTGCCTTTCTCCTAATGCAGGATCCAAGGAGGAGTTCCCCTCCTCTTGTTGTAGCCTCTAGGGGTATAGGTACATCAACCCCCTCCACTCTCAGCTTGCATTCCCCTTCAATCAGAGCCATTCGTATATAGAGAGTCCTCAGACCGACAGTTGAGCAATGCGCCAATGAAAGCAGCTGCAGGGTGAGTTTGGCTGGTACAGAAGTAAGTGGTTTCAGGATAAGGAACTTGGCAAGTAGTTACAGAGTAAGCTCCCAGGAGGGCATGGACTGGGAAGTTTTGAGTCCCAAAAAGCCGTGCGGGGGAGAACCAAGGAAGAGAAGACATCTACAGAGATGAAAACAGCTGCTTCACATCAGCTACCATAGACTTCTCTTTCTATTGCCAACTTGCCTAGCTTTCCCTGTTTGGAGAGAGGCTTATCTCCCACCAAGCCTCTTTCTGCTAACAGCCATCTTGAGCATATATTCCCAACCATGCAGCCAGAGAAGGCATCAAACAAGCTACTACACAAGTCCTGGGTGACAGTTCTTCATTTCCTTGCTACTCAAGTCCAAAGGAGATATCTGAAACCCCCACCTTCCCAGTTCTCCATTTCAGAGCGAATCCATGGTCTTTTATTACCTTTTTGACTCCTTCTCCTTGCAGAGGCTTTAACTGAGGCCAGTAGTTGTCCACTCCTTCCCTCCCAAAGTCAAGGAGCTAAGAACAAGCAAGGGGCTGCCTCCAATGAGTCCTAACCTTCCACACTTGTGTTACACCTTTCTACGTGCTTTATTTACCCTCTCTAAACAAATCTCTTGCCAAGAGAGCCCCATGATAATTTTGCCTAAGTGTCACAATAAGTTGGAAAGGACTTGAAAGCACAGAACAACTACAGCAACAATGATGGTATCACTATGTTGTGCATTTGAGATTTTGCTGTAGTTGAGGGAGTCATGTATGTTTAACCAGGAGAAAAGAGGACTGAGATGATAGTCATCTTCAATTATCAGAAAAGTCACAAAGTGGGAGATGGAGTGAGACTGTTTTCTATTGCTCCAGAGGTTAGCACATGAAACAGTGGATCTGAATTATAAGAAAGGAGATTCTGATTCAACATTAGCAAGAACATCCTGAAGGTATGAGCTGTCTGATAGTGTGATAGACTACCTGATAAAGTCGTAGGCTCTCTTTCATCGGAGGTATCTAAGAATAGTTTAGATAGCCACCTGCCAGGAATGCGGTAGCTGTGGATTCGTACATTGGTAGAGATTGGATTAGATTATCTTTAGGCCATTTCTGCACTAGACATACTGCTATTGTCCCACTTTCAACATCCTATGGAATCCTGACGTTTGCAGTTTAGGGAGGGGCCTAACCCCAGGATTCCATAGGATGTTGAAAGTGGAATAATAGCGCTATAACAGTCTAGTGTGGAAATGGCCTTAGAGTCTGTCCAGATGCTACGGTCCAATTTCTCAAACTTTATTCACCATTACGAAGCAATGTGGCTAGTCCAGAGCTGGGAATCATGTGGCCATCCTGATATTTTTGGACTGAAAATCCCAGCATTCCTGACCTTTTGCTATGCTAGCTAGGGCAACTGGGAGTCCAAGAACATCTGGAGAGCCACAGAATCCCCCACCAGCAACTGCATGTGTCAGATCTTAAATTCTAACTCTGAATCATAGCTTAGAACCTGTTGCTACTCCTCTCCTTCTGCATTCTCTCTGCATTTCCATGCTGAATTCATTTTGTTCCTTCAACTTCAACAATAAAAGCCTTGTTGAAATCCTAAAGTCATTGCTATCCATTTAGAGTAGCAGCTGAGACATGAAAGCTTAGCAACCCCTCCTTGCAAACACAGATACACAAACGTGAATAGCAGATGCGCTAAAGATGCATTCAACAGCCTGTGAGAGCCAGCTTAATTCTTTTTAAAGTCAAAACACATTCAGCCCATACAACTGTTAAAGAATATGCTTGGCTAGATGGAGCTTTCCAACTGGAATGATATGTTCTTGTTACAAGGCACTGGCTCTTCCAAGTAATAATGAGTGATCTCTTGCCATTTCTGTCCAGCTTTTTTTTAACTCCTGAACTTTCTCTGAGAAAGCCTTACGTGGGGGGGGGGAGGAATCAGATTTCTTATGAACTTTTTGCATTCTCTTCAGAGAGGAGAATTTAGAATTTCTCAGCTCAGGAAGCTCTAGTGTCTCGCCAAACTACAAACCCCAGAATTCCATAGAGATGTTCCCATGGCAATTCCAGTGGATGCATAAAGATCCAGAAAGCACCCAGATCCCTCCTGGATTGTGAAAGCTAAGCAGGGTCAGATCTGGCTAATACTTGAATGGGGAACCACTATAGAACAGCTGGTGCTGTAGGCTATTAAAGGCAGGTAATGGCAAACCACCTCTGGTTCCTCCTTGTTTAAGAAAATCTTATGAAATTCATGGGGTAGCCATAAGACAAGAGATGACAAAGGCACATGGAGCACTGTAACTAAGTGGCATGAAGGGGTCTGGTCTGGTCTTGATATGGACTCATTTGCCCATCCGTAGCTGAGAGCAGCAGCTGTCAGCTATATCCTGGAGTCACCGTTCACCCGTTACCCCTGGCTTCCAGGGACAGGAGCATACCTGAGAATCCTGTGTGCCTTCTCACATCTTTTTGAAAGTTGCAGCCATCAAACTTTAGGAGCAACATTGCAGCTGCAACCTGTTCCCCAATACCAGAGGGCACGATCAATGTTTTGTAATTAAGGCTCTGCTTTGTTTTGAACAACTCACAAAACCTTGAGTATCTTGGGTGACTATCAGATTTCGTCCAGCAATCTTGCTGTGGTAAATAAGGGCTTTGTTCCTTTCTTCTTTCCTGACAGAAGGCAGGAAACGTTGACAACAAAACCGCCATGCCCTCACCCACATAAGATCTCCAGGCTGCTTCCATTGTCTGCAAAGGCCATCGTTTGATACAACAGCTCTTCTCCTCTGTTGTTGTTGTTTTTTTAATTTCCCCACAAGAGATGAAATTAGTCACTGCACCTTCTAAATTGTGCTCTCAGAATCTTATCAAGGCAAAGTTAGCAAAGACCAGAAGACACGCATTTCATGCTTATTAAAATCTCAATAGCAAGGGATGTTTGCTTTGGAAAAGATTAAGCACCAAGAGTTTCTGCCTCCCCGTGGCTGCTTTGTGATGCTATTTTTCACGGGAGCAAATATCCTGATGACAGTCTGATTTTGTTATAATACGCTCCTAGAACAGCATATTATATTACACTGGAATGGTGTTTAAACCCGAGGGCTGTTGCGATGGGGAGAGAGGAGCAATGGAACGCTTTACAACTCACTGCCGGCATGTTAAGGATGCCATCGTCAAGATGGTACAGCACAGATGATGGCTGCGTCAGCCACAGAGGAGAAATCACAATTGGCCAATTTTACCACTTCGAATGCACATGTGGACGAACATGGTAAGCAATGAGACTGATGTGGTAGAAGGCATGATCAAAGGGTGAAGGAACTAGGAACGGAAAGAATATTCAAAAAATGGTCAAAAACATGTTTTCCAGGTGTTGAAAAATGCTGCAAAGAGGAAACTTGGTTGGATGACAAAACTTTGCAGCTCAGAACTTATTCTGTGGAAAATTCACACATGGTTATTTTGCTCAGAAAAGAGCCTTTTCTATTCAGGAAAATAGCATTGTCTCTATAGAAAAATGACATTTCTGTGCAGAAATATTACTTCCTGCGCATAAAGTGCTGTTTCTTACACTGAAAATGTTGTCACTGATTCTACACAAAATTCACATGCAGGTGATTCGTGTATTATTTTTCTGCACAGAAAATGCTATTTCCTGCATAGAAGATGTTGTTTTCTGTGGAGGGGAAAAAACCACTGTGTTTGCATTTTGCACTGAATAAGTCCTGAATTGCCAATAGTCTTTGAAAAGTGTGTAGGAAGAAAATTGCTGAAATTATTCTTTGCTTCCTTCAAGAAGAAATTAGTGAAAAATAGCATCCCTAGTAGGAACAGGAAGTCTAGAATCCTGTTGATGTCCACACCACTATCCACATGGTTGTAATTGGCCATAGTACACAGGACATGTTCAGCTCATGGTTATGTAAGCAAAATTATGTGTTCGGACCGCAGTCTTCTTGTTAGTCCAGACTGGAGTAGCCATTGAATCAATAGGATTTACCTACATGCTTGTTACCCCAACAGGTGGGGGACTTTGGGGTCTACCCACAATCTCCTTAAAATCTGGAGGAATTATAGCTGAAAGGAGGCCTGTGAGAGGAGGGTAATGGCAGCATCTTTTCACCTGCATATACCAATATTGTAGAGAGCACTCCAGTTAAGAGTTAAACAAAGTATTTTATTAGGAATTAACAAACATACAAGAAATAAGAGATTCTCAAGAACCATACAGGGCTATTGGAAAATGAGGCAAGAAAGGCTGGACAGAGAGAAATTGGGTTGAAAGGGTGAGAGTTACTAATCGGTCGAAGCACAGTGGCTCAGACAGCACGTCTGAGGGTTACACAAACAAACAGAGGTCTGAGCACCACGTATTGCATCCAAGTAGTACAATTTAGTGGGGCTGTATCTGGTGCTTATATACCCATTTCCTGCCCTGAAGGGGTGTGTCTGGACAAAGTAGTAACGGCTTTCTCATGGGATTGATAAAAGAGTCAGGAATTGGCTGACTGTCTTAACTGTATGTGACAAAATATTTATGGGAGTCCTGACAATCTCTTAATGTTTTGGTCACATAGTGATATTAGGAAAGGTCTCGGTTGGATATGCTTACAGTAGGGTTCCTAACTGCTTCACCAGAGCCATTTTGCCTGTTATTGTTTTTGGGAGTGCTCACAATTTGCAGCTTTTGAGAGGATTATCTTTACACCCTTGTATACTGGTACTACTGCAGGAAAGAACCAGCCAGAGATTTGTTTTATTGGGGGAATTAACAATTGCACACACACAAAATCCAAGCACAATCATAATCTCACAGTCACACAAAGCTAACCAAAGGAAAAGGGAGGAAAAATTGGCTAGCAAGAGTTTAGGGCAAAGTGGGTGATTTTTACCAATCCAGCAGAGAGGAAGTGAATAAGTGGTCATGGCTTAGACTAGAAGTCCAAGAATAGTACAAATCAGGAATCAGAGCAGCAGAGTGACTGTCAGTACACCTAAAAGTACTACTTGTACTACAAGTTGGTTGGCTCAGAGCTGGGGTTTACATGCTCTCTTTCTGCCTGGAGGGCAAAGGTGTTAATGGCAATTTGGCTGAGTAGATAATGGAGTCCACAGAATGGACAGTGGGGTCCAGAATGAGCTAATGGCCTTAGCATTAGATGACAAAGGACTGATGGGAATCATTATAGCTTCTTGATTGCTGGGCAGGAAAGGGAATAAAGGAAGATGTTGTTGCAGAGTGGAAAGAGGATTGAAGATCATTACTTTAGTTTTAGGTTCCATTGGCTCTGCAGGTTGAGTCATTGTCAGACATTTGCAAGTCCATTGTCACTGGAGTTTCCTGATGATTTCATAACAATGGCCCTTTTTGCACGTTACCTCGTCGCAGCAGTGCGGAGCGGCACTCGTGCGAGCAGCCGCTTGCACTCACCACTCACGACAGCCCCTCTGCCTCCCGCATCAGCTTCCTCGTAGCGTGACCGTTGCGCTAGCGCCCCCTTCCTTCCGCAGTGCAGTCTGGGAGCTGTAGGCTGCGCTGGGGGAAGGAAGCGCGACCGGCCCGGCTCGCCAAAGCACCGCATGCAGGTAAATGCACGAGGGCGCCGCAAGCATTGTGCGAGCACGCAGTATTTTCGGCTTACAGCCGAAAATAAGAAAATGCGCGCGCGCCCCGCTTTAGCCTCATGAGCGTTGCACGAGTGGGAGTGCGTCATACGGAGCGATGCTCCCATTCATGCGATGCTCAAGGGGCACTCGCGCAAAAAAAAAGGCATGTGAAAAGGGCCAATGACCTGGCCATGCCTTGAGGTCTTGCCTAGTTTTCACATGTTTGGGCAGTCTTTCCTCTTAGCCAGTATGGTCATGCAGCCACAGCAACGTATAATGTATATTTATGCCTATTAAACCATATCAAAACCTGGAGGTGTATGTTCTGGTAATAACAATTGCAGTGCTAGTCCTAGGAGCACAGGATGTAGATGAGACTGCAGCTTGGTGTCTGATCCTTGAGCTACTTGTTACAACAGTAATGCATTAGAAAGCAATAAATGCTGGGTGTTGCTCTTGACAAGGGACATAAGGGAACTGGTTTGAAAGGAGTGTAACCAAGATGGCCAGTGATATAGAAGTCAAGCCTCCTGCATGAAAGGTTGATGGAACTGACTGCGTTTAGTCTGCAGAAGGAAAAAATGAAGATGCAGAAATCTTGGAACTTTTATGTATATCCACTTGATTTTAGGTACTGCTTTTCTGTTGGGATTTCATACATTACTTTGTGTTCTAAAAATCAAGTATATTGCCCTGTAATAAGCCAGTTTGGGACTGTGAAGCTTAAAGGATCTTCCTTTAATTTTCTCTATAAGTAATCTACCCCTGTTTTCTTTTTTAGAGCTCTCCAAGGCCTAATGATGATCCAGCTGTTATGTCATCCCCCCTCCTGTTCTTCTTGCCCTGGTAGGAAATGTGTGTTTTCATTGCAGCTCAAAATACAATTCTGTTCAGCTTGTAGCCCTCTTGAGAGACACTCAGGAGGGCTGTTTTGCCCTTAAGGATGAGTCTTGGGCAAACTGTGCTTCTCGGCTCTTCCCATCTCTCTACGGCAAGTAGTTCTTACTGACAAAGCCCATGAAATAAATCTTTTGAAGGTCATGGTGATTCTATAAGCTCTTCTGCTTTGGAAAGTTCTCTGGGGGCCTCACTTATTAACAGAGAGCCTTTCTAGAGATGAACCAGATGCTGGCTTGATAGGTTGTTGTTACCAAATATATATGCATATCACAAGCACTGTAGTGGTTACCACATATCCCAAAATGTGAAGACCTGTGCACAGACTGAAAATAACCAAACAAGGACTGTGCCAATACAGCTCACAATTTTCAACATTTTCAGCACAGCCAATTAAAAAAAAATTACCCTCATTTTTGTTTACCATTTATGGTACCCCTTCCAAAATCTGGCCTGTTCATTTTCTGACCCACCATGGAAATAACAAGACCAGACATCGCTATTGGGTTGTAAATGGTCACTTTATTTAACTTGATTGAACTTTACTGAAACCACAAAAGGGAGCAGTAACCTCCTGTGATGATCACACCAAACTTCCTCCCAACCTGTCATATAGAGGATAAGTCCAGTCCCAGAAATTATGCTTGCAAGTTTAAAAAAAGTTTTATTCAGGAACAGCAGAGTAGCAGCAGCACATTCTAGCAACTGCCAAGACTAAAGGGCTATTGAATTTACAGTGCCTTCTAAGCCATAACATTACAAATTCACACATACAAGCATACTATCTGACAGCTAATTAAAACATCTCTTTTCCCAGATGTCCATCCTATTAGCCAACTGCATACCCTTGCAGCTGTATTTGTTCCTTCTTATCAAAGTTCACTGAAATAATATTCCCCCATCCTCAGCACATTGTTTGTCACTCATTTCCATCATCCCCTTCCAGGCTGTGTTTCAAACATCAAAACACTATGTGGTATCACATGGCATTACCTAGAATCATAGAATGATAGAGTTGGAAGAGACCACAACAGCCATCGAGTCCAACCCCCTGCCATGCAGGAACACATACTCAGAGCATGGCCAGCAAATGGCCATCTAGCCTCTGTTTAAAATCCTCCAAAGAAAGTGACTCCACCACACTCCAAGGCAGCATACTCCACTGTCAACCTGCTCTTACGATCAGGAAGTTCTTCCTGATGTTTAGCTGAAATCTCTTTTCCTGTAGTCTGATCCATTGCTCTGTGTCCTAGTCTCCGGAGCAGCAGAAAACAAGCTCGCTCCATCTTCAACATGACATCCGTTCAAATATTTAAATATGGCTATCATGTCACCTCTTAATCTTCTCTTCTGCAGACTAAACATACCCAGCTCCCTAAGCCACTCCTCATAGGCCACATCCCCTTGCATGGCAGGGAGAGCAAAGCTGACCTGACACAATCTTCCCTTGGACAAAACACCTGAGCCCCAAGGGCAACCCAGTTTCTTGGGCTGCTCTCTGGCCAGCTGTATGCTGGAAGGGAAACTCAGGGAAACTTCTCCAAAGTCTTATGACTTATAGTAAGGTCACACAAACATCCTGGCCAGCCCTAAGGATAGGCTCCTTCTTCAACCTACCCCCACGTCCCATGGTCTAAAAAAGTAGTTCTAGGAACTTCCACTTTATGAAATGGGTGCTGATGGTGTTCCTCAAAAATCCTGCTTCCCTGCCCCTACACCTGCCAAGTTGCAGGCACTGACCAAAGCCAATTGTCCATGTCCCCCAGATACAGTGAAAATTAAAAGGAGAGTAGGGTTAGATATCCTAGAATGATCCTCCACAAAGTGACCTGTAAGCACTGTAAATGCGCAGTGCAATCCCTTCTAAAAGATGCACGATCTGTAGAGAATGAGGGTTATTCACAAGGTATTTCTGTCCACTGAAAGCCCTTCTGACAGCTGATCTGCCAACAGAACAATCCATCAGCAGAGCTGGTCTGCTGATGAAAATATGCCAGCAGAAACGATTTTAAAAATGAATGGAAAAGGACCAGGGGGAGAAGAGAGTGGCATCAAGTCCTTGATAAACTGAGAAGGGTTTGGATTCAATACCACTCCAGCTGGTCCTCAACCATCTTAGCCGGTTGGGATTGTGGGGAGGATGGGTTATGTTTTAATTGCTTTTAATGTATTTATATACTGTTGTAGTACCGCCTCCATCCGTTGGGAGAGGCAGGATATAAATAAATTTTATTATTATTATTATTATTATTAGACTAGGAAAAGCAGGAGATCTTATTTACAGTATTCAACCTATTGAAAGCACTGTTTGGACCCAAAAGTCCAAACTATGCAGAACATTCAGCTATTAAAATTAAAATATCCACTCCAAATCAGATTAAATGTTCCTCACTAGATATCCACGTTCTAGATGAACATTTGACTCTTCTTTCTTGTCTGATCCTAATCTGACATGTAGATAATGGAGGTGGGGTGGGGAGGAGACAGAGTTTCAGATAGAAAAGATGATGAAAAGTTCATATCAGCAGAGGGGAAAGTGGATGAGGAGGGACGCAGTGGGAGAGGGGAGGAGGCATTCAAGCGAAATTAAAATAGAGGATAGGAAAGGTGGGAAAAGGTAGCAAATTGTACAGAGAGAGGGAGAAAGACACAAGGGGAAGGCGATCTGGAGAGATGAAAAGATGACTGATCACTTTAAGCACAAAAAGAAATAACCCAGTGGAATAGGAAGGACTACATGTAAAGCTGGAATCAGATTATACTGCTTCCCCTGGTGAATTAACTCCTGCATAATACTGTGGCGGGGACTTCATAAAGAACGCCTTGCTGGTTTGTGTGTGTAGATGTTAATCCGTGTGTTTCTGACATTAAATATATCCGTCATTGGAAGGTAGGCTATGATGTTGTAACAGGAGAATCTGGGCCATTTTTTTAAACCTTAAAGTGCATGCGCACATCTAAACGTTTAATCTGATGGTTATAAATGTGCTTGCAGATCCATGCGTCCTATAGATGGACACACTGGGAAGCAGGGAGATGAAGGAAAAAAACAACATTACATTTCTCTGAATTCCACCTGTATTCATCACCCCTCCTTTGTTCACATCAGGTTGTGAGACTTTTTTTTCTTATGATATGGAAATTAATAGGCCAAGCTTGCATAGTATAAATCTCAATGGGGTGGGGGAGGAGGGATAGCACATCAGTTGTGTTCTGAAACTCCCATGCTGAATGGCAACATTGCACATCTGCACACACACCCAAACTGGCAACCAATGTGCATCCTTGTGCTTGTGCGTGTGCAATGGAACCACATGCACAGCTCCACTTCTGCAACCCTAAACTAAATGCAGACATTCCACATCAAATAGAAATGCCCAAAGCTGCTTCCATAGATCAGATGAATAACAGGCTAATGTATCAACAGAATTCCAACTGTTGGAAAAATTCCAGGATTCTTTCTCCCTTCCTCCTTATTTTAGGACATGTTCTAAATAGGTTCTATTCCTTTGCATGCCAAAGCTTTCTGCCTTCTCATCTAAAGCCTCACCATTTGCCCCCCGTCATTTATAAATGAATGATCATAAATACCTTTGGTGTTCAGATGACCAGATCAGGTGACCCAGGATAGGTCTTAGGGTCATCAGTCTTATAAAAGACCCCACTTCTCAGATCTCTCTCTCCTCTTCTCCATTTTTGCTTCTTCTTCCTTCTCTCCAACCATGCTTTGCATCTCCATCAAGACGATAAGAATGAAGCTATCTCACCTGATCCATTCATTAGCTAGTTAGGATGTAGGTTCCCCAATATATATGTAAATGTAAAAGCCATTAGTAAACTTTTCTAAGTTTGTAACCTGAAACTGCTTGCCTTGTTTTGTTTTCTCAGTCAGTTTCAGTTCAGGGAAGCCACATAGAAATTTGGACATGCTTTTTCTGCTATTCTGCTAAAGGAATGCTGATTCCTAACAGTTTTAGCTTTCATAGAATTTCCCAAAAAGGGCTAACACCCTGGGAAACTCTAACTCCCAACACTGTGGAGTACCCTCTACTCCCCAGGTATGGAGTACAGACATTTCCTGAATGCCTGAATAGGACTTGAGACACTTTGACATCCCTATTGTGGACTCCCAGTACTTACAAAGGTCATGACTACTATCTCCATAACTTCAGAAAATGTGTCTCTTTTCCTTTCCTCTGAGCCTACCATTCCGTTCTCCAGTTCCCTGGGCCCAGGGGATTTTAAATTTTAAAGCACATACCACTGTTGCTGCAATATGAAAAAAGAGAGAGAGAAAAGAAGAAGGAAGAAGAAAGCAAAACAATCTCTAAACTAAAACAGAGACAGAATTGCTCCTACCAGGTTTGGCATTTTAATATCGAAAGGCTATGAAATCTAATAAGAGCTACAAGAGAAGTTGCATTCCTTCCTCTCCCCACCCCACCCCCTGCCTCCTGTTTCTCTTCTGCATAGTCCAATGAAATTGGGATTCAATAAGTAAAAGTGACAGAATATGTAATTTCCCGCAGATCTTCTGCTGCTGGGCATTTCCGGATTAATAACCTTAAACCATTTTCCTCCCCGTTCGGAGGCCAATGAAGATCTCTTGCCTTCTTCTTATCTGAATAAATACACCATTCGAACAAAGTGCGGGAGGTGCCTTATCACTATCTGGCAGCACAAAGGAAAACAGCTTAAGTCTTTTCACTCTTTCTTTAAAAAATAAATCATATCGTCTCCTTGCCCATTTTGGCAAGAGAGAGGACTTGAAGGCAGGGCTTTACAGGTGTGCTATCTCGCCTTGAAAGAAGCTCCAGGGACACAGCTTGCCACAGACAATGGCGTATTCCAAGCTTGGAAACATTACTTGTTTGGACTACTTCTCCCAGCCAACATAGTCAGTTCTGGGACATAGCCAAAGGCCTATGCATTGCATAAACCTCCAATCTGGATACTGCTGAAAATAACATAGAGGGGCACATTGTATGGTGTTGTGGGGGTGGAATCCTAGAAATGATCATTCCCTATCTTGGAAAACTTTTCTGTGGGGAATTTAGGACTATATGAAGCCCATAAATGGTTTAATTCTAGGGTGGGTAGGTGCTCAGTGGGTAAGGGACATTTTTTCATCCTGTGCGTCCCCAGGGAAGTCACACTGGCCTGTTTTGACATGTCTGAAGAGACGTGACATCACTTCTGGTTACCATTTTGGCTGATTTTCAGTCTTTTTTTCTGTGTTTCTAGGAGGTTTGGGCCAGGATTGTGATGGGTTGGGGAAACAAACCACTGTGTTTTGGCACATTTTAGGCAGTTTGGAGGACAAATTCACACATACACACATATATAAAGCCCCAAAATCAGCCTGACTTTTTTCTTCTTCAAATGGGTCTAGGGACTTTGTGAGGCGGGGGGGGCTTTAGAGGCTGCACATGGGGGTCTCAAGAATCACTTGTGATCCAAGGGCCAGAGTTTGCCCACTTCTCATGTAATTCATGGTATAGTCCATAGACTTCGTGAACTGCTTTTAAACTTTGAGTCAACTACCAGGAATAGGTTTTTGTTTGTTTAGCAAAAGCTTTCTCCCACATCCACCCATCATGCACGTCTATCAACAGCACTATATTTCTCAGAGCTATCTGCAAATAGCTTGAAATCAAGTAGCTATTCCTGCATACTAAAAAAGTGTCTGTCCAAAGATACCATTGTTTATCAAGGGCACAAGGCACAGCAATAAATTATCACATTTGTTCAGCCTGCCTCTCATTTTGTCACCATAACACAGTTAACTTTAACTATATCAAATGCTATCTTATTTGTGGGGTGGGAATCTTTAGTGCCATGTCAAAAGTTCAGTTGGCAAATACTCTCCCAGGGAATGACAACTGCACAATTAAGAGGAGGATGAGAAAGATTCCAAGGCCAACATCCTGTTGGTGTCAGGCACCTGTGTAAGCCCCTTTACGCATACAGTTGTACTTTTTTTGTCCATTTGCAATGAACATATTCACTTTTTGGTTGCGTAAATAGAGTTCCACAAACCTGTGGTGGCTTCTCAACTCCAAGAGTTCCTGGTTGAGGTGGATTATCTAGATCCATTTCAGTCTGGTTTTAGCCCTGGTTATAGGACAGAGACAGTTTTGGTTGCCTTGGTGGATGGTCTACACAGGGAACTAGAACTGTGTCCCTGTTGTTTTTGCTGGATGTCTCAGTGTGTTTTGATACCATCAACTGCACTATCCTTCTGAGTTGTCTTACTAAGATGGAGCTTGGAGGTACTGTTTTACAGTGGTTCCTTTCTTTCTTGGAAAGGTGCTCTCAGAGGGTGGTGCTAGGGGATTCCTGCTCAAGCCCTTGGCCATTGGTCTCTGGAGTCCCTCAGGGTTCTGTCTTGTCCGCTACACTATTTAACATCTATGTGAAACCACTGGGAGAAGTTATCTAGAGTTTTGGGATTAGGTGTCACTAATGATACCCACCCCATTATTTCTTTCCACCTAATTCCAAGGAAGATGTTTCTCTGCTAAACCGGTGTCTGGCAACTGTAATGGACTGGACAAGGGCAAACAAATTGAAACTTAATCTAGACATGACAGAGGTGCTCCTGGTCAGTCGATAGACAAATCTGGGAATAAAGATTCAGCCCTGTGTTAGATGGGGTTACACTCCCTCTGAAAACACAGGTTCACAGTTTGGGGGTACTCCTGGATTCAGCTCTGAGCCTGAAGGCCCTGGTTTCAGTAGTGACCAGGAGCACTTTTGCAAAGTTAAAGCTAGTGCACCAACTGTGACTGTTCCTGGAGAAGTCTGATGTGGCCACAGTGGTACATGCCTAGGTTACATCCCATTTGGATTACTTTAATGTCCTCTACATGGGGCTGCCTTGAAAAATGCACAGAAAATACAGTTGGTCCAAAGAGCTGCAGCCAAGTTGTTAACTGGGACTGTCTACAGGGATCACACAACTCCCTTGTTGCAACAGCTCCACTGGCTGCTGGTCTCTTTCTGGCCACAATTCAAAGTGCTGGTTTTAACCTATAAAGTCCTATGTGGTTTGGGCCCCAGGTTATTTGAAGTACTATATCTCCCTTTATGAGCCGATTAGAGCCTTAAGATCATCTGGAGAGGCTCTTCTCTCTGTTCCACCACTGTCTCAGGCATGTTTGCTGGGAATAAGGGAGAGTCCCTTCTTGGTGGCTACTCCCAGACATTGGAACTCTCTCCCTAGAGAAACCAGGGCAACCCCATCCTTCCTCTCCCTCCAACAGCACGTTAAAACAAAACATTTTTGTGCCATCAGGCTTTTATAAATTTGGACTTTTAATGCCCTGTGGTTCTGTTTTTAAGGTTAATTTTAAAGTAATTAATATGTTAGCATTTGATATTTTTAACTCTATCAATGGTTTGTTTTTCAAATTTTATATTTATACTTTTATGTATGCTTTAACTTGAACTGTCTTAATGTTAGCCACCTTGAATCCCATTGTTGGGAGAAAGACAGGATATTAATAAATAAAATAATAATAATATAAGAACCATTCCTCATGGACCTGAATCCTACTGGTAGTCCCAACTCAAGGACAGCCATCAAACCAACTGAATTTACCTATGTGTTAACTCACCACCCAATAATTGATTCAATGCGTCTACTCTAGTTGAAATTAACTGACAGGATTCCAGCCATGCAGTTGCATGTTCTGGAATGATACAAAACTCTTTATCACTCCCAGTGTCCCATCCTATGCACTGGATTGCAGAAACCTCCACTTCACATTCCCCTTTGCACAGTGGAGCAGTAAGCAAGTGCATCGGCAGATACGCAATTGGATGCATAATAATACTATTCCTCCGAAGAGAGTATAGCACAGACACTCACCACATGAGTGCAGAATTACACTACATGAGCACAATGTAGGATTTTGGCCACCATGTTTAATTCATAAAAGTGGTATGGGAAGAGGCCATAGCTGAATATGCTTTGTATGTAGAAGGTTACAGATTCAATTCTTATCATCTCTCTGCATGGAGCTAAGAAAGACCTCTGCGTAGCATCCTTCCTCACTGTCCTGATTAACTTGGTGGAAGGCAGGATCTTGTAAGAAAGGTCCATGAGCTTCATGAGAAACTTCAGCCTAATGGGCTCCCACCAGGCACTGTGGCTGCTTGACCATCACCAAGAACTCACCAATGCGTTGGTGAAGAGTGGTGACACTTGGGCCCTTTCTGCACAAGGCTGGTGAATCAGTTCGTGCCGTTTCTAACCAGATTTTCTGGGCTTGAAACAAGGTGGACTTCCCCTCATTTCCTTCCACACAGCTACTGCGTACGTTCCATTCTGATTTGGAGGAGTGTGAGTTCATGAATTCACACTGCCTCTGCTGTGGCCACTCCTGCTTCTCCGCTTACCCCACCCTGCCGGCTGTGATAGGCCCCCCCTTTTTTTTCCATGGCTTAGTACATCATTGCGTATGTGTGTAAGTCCACACTACCCCCTGGTCCCTTCCATGAGCCTCCTCTGACCCCTCTCATGAGCCGACCACCAATTCACCCAATCACCAATTCACATTGGTGCAAATGTACATGTCTGCACCACTCTGAACGTATGAATTGGATCAATCAGGAAAACTGGAAAACCGATTTCTTCCAGATTTCAAATAGCATGTTTTGCCACCACGTGGGGTGCATTTAGTCAGAATTACATGCGGAATGAAGATAAATAAACCGAACCTAGTCCACTCCAAGGTGCAGAAGACCTCCGTGGCAAGACGCATTGGCCCGCTTTAATAACCACATGCTGAAAGGGCTTTGGAATGATATCTTGGTTCTTTATTTGCTCCATTCTGTATTATCAATAGTGCTCTGGCCAAGGATCCAAACTTCTTGGGGAAGGGAGGCTAACAATGGGGGTGGTCTCCTGATCATAGAATCATAGAAATGTAGAGTTGGAAGAGACCACACGGGCCATCCAGTCCAACCCCCTGCCATGCAGGAACACCCTCAAAGCACTCCCAACAGATGGCCATCCAGCCTCTGCTTTAAAACCTCCAAGGAAGGAGACTCCACTACACTCCGAGGCAGCAGATTCCACTGCCGGACAGCCCTGACCGTCAGGGAGTTCTTCCTGAGGTTCAGGTGGAATCTCTTTTCCTGAAGCTTGAATCCATTGCTCCTTGTCCTAGTCTCTGGAGCAGTGGAAAACAAGCCCACTCCCTCCTCTACATGGCATCCCTTCAGATATTTAAACATGGCTATCATGTCCCCTCTTAACCTTCTCTTCTGCAGACTAAACATACCCAACTCTCTAAGTCTGTCCTCATAGGGCATGGCTTCCAGGCCCCTCACCATTTTGGTCGCCCTCCTCTGGACTTGCTCCAGCTTGACCATGTCCTTCTTGAATTGGGGTGCCCAGAACTGGACACAGGATTCAAGATGAGGTCTAACCAAAGCAGAGTAGAGTGGTACCAGTACCTCCCTCAATCTAGACACCATACTCCTATTGATGCAGCCAAGAATTGTGTTGGCTTTCTGATGCTCTGTCTGTTTCAGCCTGATATTCTCCCCTTGACATTGACATCTGAATTCTCAACCCACAGTAGGACCAAATGGTGCTGATGTCTCAAGCAGGGATGCAAATATTGGCTTATTTCATTATTGCACACAAGAATGAAAAACTATAAATATTTTCCCACTGCTGCATGAGATTATGAGAGTTTTTGCAAAAAAAAAAAAAATGACTTTTTTTTTAACATTTGGGGACTTCTTTGAAAATCTTTTGTTGCCCAATAACCACTGGTTTCATATATTTTTCTCATAAATTGTATGCTTTTGTGCAAGAAACTTTGGGATATTCTGGAAGATGCAGTCCAAAAGAATACTTTTACAGCTCTTAATGCTGTCAGTCTCAATGCTCTCCCTCTAGAGCAGTGGTTCTCAACCTGTGGGTCCCCAGATGTTCATGGACTTCAGCTCCCAGAAGCCCCAGCCACTATGGTCAATGCTCAGGGCTTCTGGGAGCTGAAGTCCACGAACATCTGGGGACCCACAGGTTGAGAACCACTGCTCTAGAGGAAACCAGATGCCAACCATTCAGGTCATTACAGTCAGTACTTGAGCAATCAGCTGCTGAAAGCAGTGGTAACTGGTGGAACCAATCAGATCAGGGTGGTAGTTCACTCTGAATTTTAGTCTGAATTTTAAAGGAGTTATCTAAGATTCTTATATCTATTTGAATGATAGGTTTTGGGACTTTAAACAAATCCTTTAAACTTTTGAATAAAACCTGTAGTAGGTTCAGTGCCTCTCTGACATTGCAGCCACCAGCTGCTATTAGTTTGGAAGAGAATCAGTTGAAACTTTACAAACCTCCTACATTGCTTAATTCGCACTAAGTTGATTGCTGTCACTAGAGCTGAAGAAAGTTCCATTTTGTCCTATCTCAACCTGGGCAGCAAGCCAGAGCTTGCTGCTGCATAACTGATAGCAAAGTAGCAAACAAAGAAACAGAACAGCTTAAAATCAGTCACTTACTTTTACTTAGTAAGCAAAAGGTCAAAGGCATAAACAGGGTACAACAGAATCCAAAGGCAGAACAAAATAGTTCAGAGTCAAAACAATTTAAGAAATGCAACTGGCAGGAAGGTCAGATAAGCTCCAACAACTCCTGGAGGGGAAGGGCTGTGTTTATATAGGTCAGCAGCTTAGTGTAGTTGCTGCCTAACTAATTGCTGTCTCCTGTAAATCTTTTGAGACCTGCACAAGTTCTCCTTTTGTTGTTTATGCTCAGCAAAGGTAAGTTGTCTTCTATATCTTAAGGGGCAGGACTCTCTGCTGAAGCTGGCACTGCACCCTATTCTGTCTCTGGGATTTGTGGCACTGTAACTTCCTCCTGTTCAGCAGGTCCTGGCATGTCTACTGTTTCAGTCTCTGAGTCAGATTCCATTTCCATGTTCTGGAAGCAAGGCATGACACAATTGTATATTACAGCCACAGTCCCATTGGTGAACTACAATTGTGTGAGTTGGACTTATGCTCTTGTGACTCCTTTTTTTGGTGGTTGCAAAGGTCAGCACTCTGTTCTGAGCATTCCCCCCCAAACACTTTATAAGCAAAGCAGACATCCACCCGGCCCAGCACTACAAGGACATTATCTGCAGCAACTTCTCAAATCTTCTATTATTTCTATTGTAGTATATCCAGCTACAGGAAAATAGCTGGATGCATCTCCATTGAGCCCCCCGCTCTCTGACAACATGCTCTCTCACAACAGGTTGTGGGAGGACTATGTTGCTTACCATGTGGATTTGGAAAGCTGATGTCATTGGGAAATGTTGCTACATGATGATGTACATCTCCCATAGCAGGATTCCAACCTAGAACCCGGAGAATTTTGGAATGTATAACTCCAAAAAAGTAACTTTTCCAAGTTACAGCTGCCATGCCATTAGCAGTTGTGGTAATGGTGATGGTGGCAGCCGTGAAACCAGCATCCTATTTTCTTCCATTGCCCAGGTGCCTTTTTGCTATTTCGTTTCTTTCTCCCCAATAATTTGGGGGAGAAAGAGAAAAGAGGGGCAGAGAAGGAGAGGATCTACGCTAGTCTATGTTTATCTCACCCAGATGTATGAAAGCGAGTGCGTTCCAGCAAGAAGAGGTGTTAGCATGCTGATGAAATGAAACCAAATTTGTCAGCTAGGTGCTTTTTTTTTCTTTACACATATCCCATCCTGTGTGTGTGTGTGTGTGCACTAGCAACATACACAAGCCTCCACACCCTCTCATACAGTCCCCCCTTCCTCGCAGACAAGTGCACTTGATGGATGAGATGATTTGAAGCTTCTGACAGCTGCATTTTGTTGTGGGGGGAAAAATGACTTCTAGCGAATTTTAGATAAATGAGCAGAGTTTACTGGAGTGAGGGGAAAGCAGGAGGCGTCGAAGTGATGATTTGTGAGGCGAATGGCAAACAGAGAGAGAAAGGACCATTTTTAAAAATTAAGACGGAGAGGCCGAAAGCGAGCCTGTGTTTAATATCAGCATACAACTGAAGGCAGCTGGGTGAGGAAGAGAAGACTGGGTTTGAAACTGAAGGGAAAGGGAAAGGGCTGGATGCAAAGGAAAACGGCTAATGCACAGATGAAGCTGATTGTTTGGATCTGTTCCGAACTGGGTCCAGGCTTGCGCTGAAGTCCGTTTCGTGTCACATACCTGTGCAATGTGAAACTGCACAGTTGGCCCTCCATGTTCACAGAGTCAACATTCATGGATTTGATTATTCATGGTTTTAATAATACTTTTTAAAAAATCCTTACTCTATTTACCCTTGCCGTGGAAAAATATGTTCTCTCTAGATTCGTCAGTGCTAGTCTATGGTGCACTCCAAAATTGGACCATAGAGTTGTGCTAGAGATTCCTAAAGAGAACCCTTCTGTAGGCATTGCTAGGTCCTCCACGGTGACTCTATGGCCCACTTCCACTGGAAGTTAATCATGGAATCATGCTGGAGAACCTAGATTCTCCTAGAAAAGTGTTCTCAAGCAAATAAAATAGTGCAGGTTATTTTTATTTTATTTTATTTTTATTTGAATTTTTCCACTGTCTATTTTTAAAAAAATTATCACTTCATACAACAATACAACAGATGAAAGCATTAAAAATACACTGGCTGTTTAACCATCTTTTACAAGAAGAAGAAGAGAAAAAAAGAAAAGGAAAAATAGATGTTCTGACTTAAATGTACAAGTATATAATTCTAGTGCATGTATATGAGTGAAGAAAGTAATTCTAAAGTAAAAATATAAACCTAGTACATAATCTTGTGCACCTGAAACTAGCTATACCAAATCATCATCACCATCATCATCATCCATGCCCAGAAAAAAAAATTCTTCATGTCCCATATATCAGAAATGGTTTACATAAGAACTGAGAGGTAGATATAAACATTAAAGTATAATCTCTACATACTCCCAGTACAATATTAAAATCCTTGATATATTATCATTGGAATAAAGGGGGGGGTTTCCACTTTCATGGGGGTCTTGCATCCCTAACCCTGATGAAAGTACAGGGTTCACTGTACTTTTTTAGACATTGATGTCACAGATCTTTTCGGTTGATGGCCGTACAAGTGCTTAGCCTCTAATATTTCACAAATGAAAACCAGGACAGGTGCAGCCATGCAACTGCAGTCCAATGTGGTCAAGATGGCAAAAGTTAATAATAAGGAAGAAGAGGCAAGCTAGGAGAGGCTAGCACACATTGCTTTTGCCTTAGCCAACTGGGAAGGACATAATTCCACCCCCTTCTCTCCCCTCTGTAGAGTTAAGTGAGAGCAAACTACCTTTGGGCTTTGAACTCGATACGCAGTAATTGAAAGCAGCTAAAAACAAATAATAATAATAAAATTTATTTCAATCCCGCCTCTCCACATGGATCGAGGCAGCAGACAACATGAAATACATTAAATACATTAAAAGACATTAAAAACATACCCAATCCTCCCCACCCACCAACCCACCTAGCCCGACCCCTTAAAACACACAACAATTAACAGTCAATCAATTAATTATTAACAAAACAGCAAGACAACTGATGGGAGGCGATGGAAATGCTAGTCTTGAAAGGAGAAGCGGAAAAAGGTAAGAGAAACGGGGGTACTTTGTGTGGATAGAAAATGTTGTTTTGTATGCAAGTCAACCATGTGCGAATTTTGCACAGAATAAATCCTCAATTACAGCATTTTCTGTGCAGGAAGCATCATTTGGGGGGCAGTAGATGCTGTTTTCTGAAAGGATGTTCTCTATGCAAAGCAAATGCATACGAATTTTACGCAGAACAAGTCCCAAACTGCAACTTCTCATCAATCCAGGATTCTTCTCGCCAAGATTTCTCGATGCTCAAGAAACATGGCGGGGTTTTTTTTAGCATTTCCCTAATATTTTCAAATATTTGTTTCCATCCCTAGCCTAAATCCAACTGATAGCCCCAGCCAGAGTTGAGCCTTTAAGTCAACTGTGTTACTTGTGTGTTGACTCCCCATTCAAAAATTGACTGAGTGGATCTCCTCTAATTGGGACTAACCAGAAGAATTCCAGCCTTGCAGTTGTACAATCTAGGACGGTGCATAACTTTGCATAAGAGCTTTCCGTCTCCCACTGGATGGACTGGGATTGGAGGAGCAGCAGCTGAAGGAGAGAATAGCAGGCACATGGGCAGACACACAAACAGTTTCACAATATTGATATTCAGCAGAAGGATGATTTGACACAACCACCATGTAACTGTATGTCCATATGTGCCTTCAAGTTACCTGTCAATTTAGGCCATTTCCGCCTTACGCTGTCATAGCACTATTATTCCACTTTCAACCTCCTATGGAATCATGGGGTATGCAGTTTAAGGAGGGGCCTTTAGAATTCTCAGCCAGAGAGCACTTTGGCTGCAGTAAACTACAAACCCCAAAATTCCACAGGATGTTGAAGGTAGAATAATAGTACTACAGCAGTGTAATGCAAAAATGGCCATCAAGCTGGAAGAGACCACAAGAGTCACCGAGTCCAATCCCCTGCCATACACAAATACACCATCAGTATTTTGCTGCATGACCAACATTTCTAAAGTACGACTGAATGAGAAATAGATAAATGTATTTGATGGGTATAAACACTGTCAGAATATAGCAGTTAGAAGCCAGTTATCCCCCTGGGCAACTAAGCTCAAAATACTTTCTTCCGTGTAGATGTAACCCATAGATTAGGTGAGAGCGCTTTGAATTTACAATACTCCCACTGAAATGCCAGTTCACAGGTAGATTTAAAAATACTATCTGAACAGAATTAGAAATACTCTCTGAAGCAATTATTACCACTATGCTGAATTAATGCAATGTACTGGAAATGCTGAAATGCTTCCAGATACTGAAATACATGTAAATACTCTATCTGAGATTTATGTATGAAATTCCTCGACAGATGTAAGGTGAAAGCTATAAGGCTCATGTTCTACAAGTCAATGTTCCTTGCCACTGAAGTCTATTACAATTACCACATTCATGTATTGCTAATCCACCAAATCCATTTTCTGACAGTACTCCAGTCCCTAACCCAGTGGTTCTCAACCTGTGGGTCCCCAGATGTTCAGCTCCCAGAAGCCCCAGCCACTATGGTCAATGCTCAGGGCTTCTGGGAGCTGAAGTCCACAAACATCTGGGGACCCACAGGTTGAGATCCACTGCCCTAACCTGTCAGATATGTGGAGGAAGCCTGTACCTGGATGGGTAACTGACAAGGAACACCAGACGCTGTAGGCTAAATTTTCAAGGAACGAACTGGCAAAACCACCTCTCAGCATTCCTTTCCATAAAATTCAGGGGGTCTCCCTAAGTTAAAAGATAACTTGAAGGCACCTATACACATTATTCCACTTTTATTGTCATGGCTGCACCCAATGGAATGCTGGGACTTGTAGTTTGGTGAGGTACTAGAGCTCTCTGGCTGAGACGGTTACATGCCTCTCCTTAAACAGTAATGCCCAGAAATTCATAGGATCAAACCATGGCAATTAAAGCAGAATCATATTGCCATAAATATGCAGTGTGAAAGGGCCCATGGTGCAGATGAAATCATGAACTCTTGTGAAAGTCTAAGAATTCCTTCTTTCCTTCTGTTATTTACCACTGCCTTACTTCAAGCCTGATTGTGTCTAATCAATTGTAGCAGGTAAAACAATGAATATATTCATGAATTCCCATGCTGTTTCACTTTGCACCAGCTAAAAGGGAATGGAAGTCCTATTCGTTTATTGCAATAGGTCAAGAGATCATTCATCGCTCCTTCTTGCCAACACCTGTGCCATCAAGGAAATTAATAACTGAGATCAATCAAAATTATATTTGATGTCTAGTTCCACAGCTGGATCAGAAGCATACTAAAGAAAGAGAGGGAGGGGGGAAATGCCAGCTGTGCCTCACAATAAGAAAAGAATGGTTCCAGTCTTCCAGCCTGAACAACCAACCCTGAATGGCCAGTGGACAGATATGACCTAGAGATTCACAAAAATCACACAGTAGTATTTATGTGTTGGGAGTTAGAGTTTCCCAAGGTGTTAACCCTTTTTGGGAAATTCTATGAAACCTAAAACTGTTAAGAATTAGCCTTCCTTTAGCAGAGTAGCAGGAAAAATACGCCCAAATTTCTGTGTAGCTTCCCTGAACTGACTAAGAAAACAAAACGAGGTGGGCAGTTTCAGGTTACAAATTTAGAAAAGTTTACTAGTGCCTTTTATATTTACATATACCTTGGGGAACCTACATCCTAACTAACTAATGAATAGCTCAGGTAAGGTAGTAGCTTCATTCTTAACTCAACATCTTCTTGATGGAGATGCGAAGCATGATTAGAGAGAAGGAAGGAGAAGTAAAAATGGAGAAGATAAGAGAGAGATCTGAGAAGGGGAATCTTTTATAAGACTGATGACCCTAAGACCTATCCTGGGTCACATAATCTGGTCATCTGAACACCAAAGGTATTTATGATCATGCATTTAAATGTCACAAGGACAAATGGTGAGGCCTCATGTGAGAAGAGAGAAGGCTTTGTCATCTAAAGGAAATGAATCCCTATGCTATCCAAGTCTCATTTGCCCAAAAAACAAGAATGGGGAAGAGAGAATGCTGGAATTTTTCCAACATTTTGAAATTTGGTGGTGGAGGAAAGTCCTACAGATAAAATGGAGTGCTAAAAATGCAAATAAATGGGCCCTAGAGGAAATCAAACCTGTATTCTCACTAGATGACAAGATGACCAAGTAGAAGCCATTGTATTTTGAACATATCATGAGACCACATGACTCATTAGAAAAGATTATAGTGGTTGGTCAAGTGGAAGGCAGAAGGAAAAAAGACAGACCACATTACAGGTGGATAGATTCAATCAGGAGAACCAGCATGGTATAGTGGTTTTAATGTTGAACTACTGTGGCCCCAAAACATGGGTGACTCAGGGGTCCACCTGCAATGCCAGTGCCTCTGTGAAAAGGTGGGGAATATTAGTCTGAAGAGGAGGCCTGCAAGAGAGGAGTAACCTTACAAGATCTTTTACATCTACGTATACGAGTACTAGCGCAGGGAAAAATCAGCCTGAGAGTCAAAAGTAAGCTTACAATTTGTTTTATTGGGAGAATTAACAGTTGCGCACACGCAAAATCCAAGCAGTCCCACTATCACACAAGGCTAACTGAAGGAAAAGGGAGGAAAGGTTTGGCTAGCGAGAATGTAGGGCATCATGAGTGCTATTTACCAATCCATCTGAAAAGAAACAAAGTGATGTGGCTTAGACTGGAAGTCCAAGGACAGTATACAGGCGGGAATCGGAGCAGCAGAGTGACAACCAGGAACCAGTGTACTGCCAGTTGGCTAGCCCAGAGCCAGGGTTTAAATACCCAGTTTCTGCCTGGAGGGTGAAGGTGTTCTGGCAGAGTAAACAATGGAGCCCGGTGAGTGAACAAGGGGGTCTGGAACGAGCTAATGGTCTCAGCATTAGGTGACAAAGGACTGATGGGAATCATGATATCTCCTTGATTGCTGGGCAGGAAAGCGAATAAAGGAAGACTTTGCCAGGGGGTGGGAAACGGGCTGAAGATCATTAGTTCAGTCTTGGGTTCCATTGTTTCTGAAGGTTGAGTCATTGATGCACATTTGCAAGTCCATTGTCTCTGTGGTTCCCTGATGATTTCCCAATTGTGACCTGGCCATGCCTTGAGGTCCTGTCTGACCTAGTTTTCACATGTGTTTGGCCAGTTTTTCCTCTTAGCCATAGCAGTGTATAACTTATATTTATGCTGATCAATATTTGCCAATTAAACCATATCAAAGTGTGGGGATGTACAAGCTTGGTACACTACAATCTGAAGAGCAAGGTTCTATTCCCCACTCAGCCATGAAAACCAATTGGGTGACCTTGGGTACATCATACACACACAGCCCCAGAAAGCCCCATGACAGGTTTGCCTTAGGGCCACCATAAGTCAGAAACAACTTGAAAACATGCAACATCAACAAGAAGACTCAATCAAGGAAGCCATAGCTATGAGTCTGCAAAACCTGAGCAAGGCAGTTGAAAGGAAAATATTGTCAAAACGTGGTGATCAGGGCCAAGCCAGGGCTATGACAAATCAGGCCTGCTTTGAATTCTCCTTTCCTAAAGAAGCAGCGCCTTTCTATAACGTTGCCACTCATTGGCTCCCTCTCCACATTTATATGTCTCTACTGCTTTCCCTAAATCCACACTCTTGTAAATATAGGGCAAAGCTCCATCTACCACTACACTGGAAAAGTGGTCATTTTTGGACTACAACTCCTAGAGACTCCCACCCAACAGGGCCACAGGATTCATGAGAACTAAGGGATTCCAGTAGTTGTGGTCCAAAAAAAGTAGCCTCAGCCATAACTCGTGGCTGAAAAATTATGTTGCTTGAGAGAAGAACAGGCTGCTTTGGAGCTGAATTTGCTGGCCCTTTGTTGTCTGGATACTCAGAGCTTGCTTTGTCTCTAACCTGTCATCTCTGATAGCTTGCTTGTGTAGAACCTGGCCAGCTAGCCACTCAAACGTATTATATGTTTCCCTCTAACCAGGTAGATGCACAAAGTGTTTTCTTTCAATCCATTCCAGCCAGAATGTTTCACAGGGTTTTGGAGCTCTTCTGTACTACACAATTATAGCACTTTGATTCCATTTTAACCACCATGGCTGCATCCTATAGAATCCTGGGGGACCGTAGTTTGTGGAAGCACTAGAGCTCCCTGGCTGAGAATACCCTATGCCAAACCACAAATCCCAGAAATCATAGTAGCATGAAATGGGTCTTAGAATCGCTTAGCAGATCACATAGCCAAGAGGGCAAAGTGACAGAAAAATGGAGGGGGGTCAAAGCACGACCCATGGGCCAAATATAGCCCAAAGGACTTTTTTTGCAGGTTATTTGTGCTCCCAACACTCTCTGGTGCCAATATGTCATAGAATCACACAATCATACATATAGAGTTGGAAGAGACCATAAGGGTCATCCAGTCCAACCCCCTGCCATGTAAAGAATGCGCAGCTAAAGCACTCCTAAAGGATGGCCATCCAAATTCTCTCCAACAATGGAGAGTACACCACCGCTAGGCAGTGTATTCCACTCCCAAACAGCTGGTGCAGAAAATAAGTTCTTAATATTTAAGTGGAATCACTTTTCTTCTAATTTGAATCCATTGGTTTGTGTTCTAGTCTCTGGAACGACATTAAACAACCTTATTCTATCTTCTATATGACCTCCCTTCAGCTATTTAAAACTACCTATCATGTCACTTCTCAATTTTCTCTTCTTGAAGCTCAAGATACCCAACAACCTCAATAATTCCTCGTAAGGAATTTCTAGACCTGTGACCATCTCGGTTGCCCTTCTCTGGACACATTCCAGCTTACTGATATCCTTCTTGAACTGTGGTTCCCAGAACTGTACATAGTATTCCAGATGAAGCCCGACCAAGTTTTTTATTTGCTTTTCTAATACACATTTGTGTTCAGTGGTTTGAACATTCAAGAACTCCTTCCTGAATTCCAAAGTTCCTCTGCACCATAAAATACAGAAGTAGATATCCAATCCCTTTCATTTTCTTTATTTGTTTCAACTTTTAAGGCTGGTGTGGCCCATGACATATGCTGACGGTGGCAATTTGGCTCCTGGTTTTCCGAAAGTTGCCCACTCTGGCTATCGAAAGCACAGTATCCTATTGGGTTGTAGATGACTGCAGAGGGCTGGCAAAGAGACTCACTACTTATCATGCAGCACCATGGACAGATCAAGGAAGAGCAAACCCTCAGATTTCTCCAGCTAAGCAGTGCGCAAGATAGCAAAGCTTGCTTCCTGCTTGGGATATGTGAAGCCATGAAGCCGCACAGCTACCAAAACACAGGGATTTAAACTGGCAGGCAGCCCAGTCATAGATGGAGTTTGCTGCCTTTATAGCAGTACAAATGGACACAGGGCCAGCCTTATGATTAGCCTGCTTCCTTGGGACTCTCTGCTGCAGCGAAGCCTTGCTTCACAGATAGCACTCTGCTCATGCTCAGAGGAGCCAAATCCTGCCAACCCTGACAGCAAGCACCACAAGGGGAGGGATGAAAAACAACACAAAATTCCACAAAATTCCTCAGCCCCTGAGACTTAAAATAAAAACCTCTGCCTTCAGCCCAAATCCCTGCAAGAGGGTACAATTTGGCTGCTAAACATCACTTCAGGGGCTGCCACCTGGAAACAACCAAAGACTTCTCAAGTAGGTGACCGGGAGTGACCAAAACATGGTTTCTCATTTTGGAAAATGGTGAGTGTGATTTGAGAGGATCCCAAAATAGACCCCTGTTCCTTCACATATGACCCACTGTTACCCCAAAATGTGAGTGACTCAGGGGTCCACCCATGATGCCACTGTCTCCATGGAACAGTAGGGGATATTAGCAAAGTGATGGGTTTTAGTGATTTTGAGGTAATTTTGCCTTACTTTAAGGGGGTGAGGAAGTTCAAGATTTTGGTAGTGTCTTGGTTGGTGTGGTGAGTTGTAAAAGAGGGAGAGGTCTGTATGTGGCCTACAGACCACAGGTTCTCCACCCGCAGGCATTAATCTACCTCTGCTCAATACAGGGGAGCAATAGACCTCCATTCGCCATTTTATCAATCCATTCATCCATCCACCACTTTATATACCCCCCTCTTTCTCCCAGACTGGGATTCCAGGCAGCTTACAAGAAGGCAGAAAATGCAACAAAAACACATGGAGCTTAAAACACATAAAAAATTAAGATTAAAACAGAATTAAATAACAACAGAATGAAAACCATTGAAAACTTTGCTTTCAAAGAAATATTAAAAACGGCACAGCATCATCAAAGGTCCCTTTCTTGTGCCAAATCAATTCCCAAAGGCTTGTTGGAAAAGAAAGGTCATAACCAGCTGCCAAAAGAATGACAAAGAAGGATCCTAGAGAGGGAGTTCCAAAGTGTGGGAGCAACCACCGAGAAGGCCCTCTCCCAAGTTGCCAGCAACTGTGCCCATGAAGGCAGTGGGACAGAGAGAAGGGCCTCTCCTGCAGAACTTATAGTTTGGGCAGGCTCATGGGGAAGATACAGTCCTTCAGCTAGTCTGGGACTGAGCTAGATATTCATTCTGTTCATTCTCCAGTGCAAGTTACCCACAGAGCAAAAACATAATAAACATGAATGAGTTAACCTGCTTTGGGGGGTGTGGATTGCTGGAAAGTGTGATTGCGAGTAGCAAAGAATCCAGGGCACTTATTGGCAAACTAGAATCCTCCGAGCAGCCAGCATTGTTATTTGCAGTGGGCATGTCTCCAGCAATTAGTAATGAACACGCTGAATAATTAGGCTGTGAAAGTGGAGTGGCGTGAATATATGGTGATGATGATTGATTCGTATTCTCCCATTCAGCAGTAGTAATTCTAACACGGGCGTAGATCTGTTTTCTTTGTGGGCAATAATAACCCATACAGAATCATTTCCACACCAAATGGGTTTTATCATGTGATTTAACAGACCATAAAATAACTTAAGTTGATGTTGTTTTTCATGGTCAACACCTCCCTTCCTCCCCACCCCCATGGATGAGTGTGATATGCCCTTGTTTCTGCACATTCCTGAGCAAATGACTTTTTCTCCCTCAGTCTCTCTCCTCTCCACACAGGATAGTGCAACTTTCCCTAACCGGTCACCTCCCAGATGGCTTAGACCAATGGTTCTTAAACTTTTCTTTATGGGGACCCCCTTTAAATATCTTTTGTTGGCACATACACCTCCAAGACTGAACTCTTAAAACCCTAAAGTGTGTCAAATATTTCTTTAAAAGGGTCTTCAAATTGGGAGAGAAGGGAGAAATAAATAAATTAAATGCACACTTCCCCCAGAAGCATTGGAAGGGGAGGGAAGACTTTTCCCCTGCTTCTTCCCACCAGTTTATGGCTGAAGTGGATTAAACAGCAGCCCGTAAGCTCAGCCTCCCCACTTGGCTAGCTGGCTGCCTTTGCCTTGGGCCATTTCCGCACCTTGCCCTTCTCCAGCGCATCCCGTTACGATCGCTACCGGGATGGGAGTGTGACATTAACAGTCCCCTCCGCACCCAGCCGGCTGCCTGCAATTGGGAGCACAAGCGACAGGCGTCTTCCTTCCACAGCGCAGTTGGCCTCTTTCCTGTGCTGCACTGGGGAAGGAAGCACCAAGATTGCACTTCCGCCCTTTCTACACGGCTGCCGGAAACAAGAGCATCGAAGGCTTGTGGGCCATTAACATTTTTTTTCTGTTAATGGAATATCCCATGATCGTGATGGGCGGGAACACCTTAGCAGTGGGACCGTGATGATATCACGAGAAAGCCATGGCTCGTGGACCTGCAGCAACATGTCCTCATTGCAGGACAATGACATCATGTGGAAATGGCGTTGGTTCTTGTCAGGTAGATGCTCTCTTGTGGAGAGGAGACAGTCTGAACTGCCTTGAGACTTCACAGACCTCCTGTGAGGTCATTGTGGCCTGCTGGGGTCCATAGAGCCCAAGTTTAGAACTACTGTCTTAAACTCCAGTTCCCATCATCCCCAGGGCAAGCATACTATCTGGACGTAATTAAAGTTGCACTCCATCCCACCTGGAAGATGCCACATTGAGAAAAGATGATGGAGGGGCTAAAGCAGCCTTTCTCGACCTTTGTACCCTGGACGAACCCCTTAAATAATTTTCAGGCCTCAGGAAAATCCCCACATTAAAAGTATTACTTCAGCTCAAAGAAATTTTCTTTTTTTTTTCCTGTCTTGATCTTTCACAGAATCCCAAGTCACCTCTTGTGGAACTCTGGTGTTCCAGGAGATCTGATTGAGAAACCCTGGGCTAGAGCATTTGACTTAAGTTGTTGTTGTTGTTGTTGTTGTTGTTGTTGTTATCATTATCATTATCATTATCATTATTGTTGTTGTTATTATAATCATTATCCCTTTTTCCCCCAAAATTGGGACCCCAAGTGGCTCACAATCTAAAAGAATATACCATTAAAAATATATAAAAATGAATATTAAGATATAATTAAACTGTTTACAGTATTGAGACAATTAGACCTTGGTAAAGATATAAAATGCAATTTTTAAATATATTTTTTTTAAAAAAACTTAAAAACAGCATGTAAAACAATACAGCACCCCATCCTATCCTTTATTTTTTTTAAAAGCCTGTCTAAATAATAAAGCTTTCACCTGCTAATGGAAGGACAGAAAGAAGGGGGCTATTCTGGTCTCCCTGGGAACTCCAAGCGACAATGGGCTTGCAGATGTCCATCAACGATTTAACCTCCAGGGACAATGGAGCCTTGGCAAAGTCTTCTTTTATTCCCTCTCCTGCCCAGAAATCAAGGAGCTATCATGATTCCCATCAGTTCTTTGTCACCTAATGCTAAGGCCATTAGCTCATGGGTGTGAATGGCTCTCCTAACCAAGTCGGTAATGGAAGTTGCAGCACGGACAATGGGGTCTGGATGGAGTTAATGGTCTTAGCGTTGGTGACAAAGAGTTAATGGCTGTTGTAATAGCCCTGTACATTATAAAATGCTCCATAGATGGTATATGACCCCAATAAGATTACAGCAGATAACTAAATCGGGAACTGGGAGGTGTTGGAAATGTGATGAAAAGATTGAGTCCTTTTTTCATATGTGGTGAACTTGTGGAAAGGCAAGGAAATATTGGAAGAGGGTCCATGATGAAATTCAAAGAATATGTAAAGTTAATTTTGAAATGATACCGGAGTTTTATTTGTTAAATGTGCGAGGCCGACACAGACAGATAAGAAGTCATCAGAAGACACTGTTATACTTGGTAACAACAGCGAGGCTGTCGTGTGCACAACACTGGAAAGAAAACAAAGATATAAATCTAGAAGAGTGGAAGTTGAAAGTTTTAGAGATGGCAGAAACAGAACAATTAGTATCCTCTTTGAAAAATAAACCAATACAGAATTTTGAAAGGGAATGGAAAGGAGTATAGGATTGGGTAAAGACGTAGATTTATAAGATGTAGAGATATGAATCAAGATAAAGGGTAATTGTTTTTATTGATAATAGAAATGTAATTGCTCTTCTTTGGTGCAAACATAACGTTGTTCAACTGGAGAACTATAAGCGGAAGTGGGGGAGGTGGGATACGTTTAGAGAAGATGTGACCCACTTGTTCCTTTTTTATTTGGTAACTAAACTTTAATAAAAATATTACAAAAAAAAAGTAATAGCCCTGTACTTGTGGAGAGGCATGGGAACAAGGTAGGGAAAAGTCCAGGTGTGATGACTCAGGGTTGAAACAATCAGTGTTTTAGTGGGAACTTCCTTTGACTATTGTATACCCAGAGATGTTCCAGCTTCAGCTTAAGCCTATTATCTCTGGAGTCGTTGGGTGATTTGCCTGACAATAACTTTGGCTATGCCTAGAGGGAGTTTGGCTGCCCTGCCTTGCAATCACACTTGTCCAGACAGTAATTTTCTTCTGCCCAGTTTGACTTTCCAGTCACCCCAGGCTCCATTTTATATTAACATTAATTAAAGTATTTTGCCAATTCATTCACATTTTGCCAGTTAAACCATATTAGACCAGGGAGGTAATACACTGATATCCCTCTCGATCATCTTAACTTGACAACAGAACAGTTGAGACAATACGTAGGCCTGTGACTCTAACGTTGTCACTTTTCTTCCCCTGTATGATTTCCAGCAAAATAAGGAGGATGCTGGAAAAAGTGAGAGCTTTCCTTCCCTATGAGGTGATAACCAACAAAAATAAGGAGATGGAAGAAACACAAGCCGCAAGATGGAAAACAGGCATGCCGTTGAACTGTCTTTGTCTATATGGTAGTGCATTGCATGGGAACCTGTTTACACTTCCACATACGCAGCCAGAGAAACACAATGTTTCCTGACACACTGGGATTCATTTATGAAAGACGATGAGACACATCCATGCTGGAAATGACAGGCAGCATCATATAATAACACAGCACTGAATTATAGATAAGCCGGTGGAGGGGGGCTGAGAACGGTTGTAGTGTTTTCTTGATTCTCTCAGCATCTCTCTCTCTTCTCTCTCTCTCAACATCCCTTTCCTTCTAACTCCCTTTGTCTCTGTCTCTCCCCTTGTCCTTCATTCTGTCTTTCTTTCTGTCTTTCACAGACAGAAATAAATCCAAGCAAACTTAAGAATATCCATTGCAGAAGATTTCTCATTTCTGTGGCTACAAACTAATTTCAGCCTACTATGATGTCAGTTCATAAGTGCAGCAAAATTCAACAGAAGAAAACACACATTAAACACACACACCTGGGTTTGCCATTCCACACGCGCGCGCACATGCATTTTTGAATGTACCTTTCTGCATGTGAAAAGTTCTAGCCATCACTTTTCAACAGTATAATGGCTGGAATCCTCTTGGTGTCGCACACAAGGGTAAAAGAAGGGTAACCCAAATGATCCAAGGGCTGGCAACTAAGCCTTGGTGAGGCATGACAGGAAGGTGGGTATGTTCACCTTCGAGAAGTAAAGAGTGAGAGGTGACATAATAGCCATATTGAAAAGCTGAAGGGATGTCACGTGGAGAATGCAGCAAGCCCCTAGAGTCTAAAACACAAAAGAATGGATTCAGACTACAGGAAAAGAGATTCCACCTAAACATTAGGAAGACCTTTATTGTAAGAGCTGTTCAGCAGTGAAATGAAATGTCGCAGAGTGTAGCAGTCTCTCCCTCTTTAAAAGTCTTCTAAAAAAGTTTGGATGGGCATCCTTCAGGGGGGCTTTAGTTGTGTTTTCCTCCATGACAGGAAGTTGGAATAGATAAGCCTTTTGTTCCCTAAGAGTTCTCTGATTCCAGGTTTCCATAGACAGTGGCCCCTCTACTTTTGCAAGTGGTTCAGGGGCAGAACCCTCACAACAGTGGGAAAACCACAAATCACTCCCCCTTGATGATCCATTTCCCATTCCCTTCTTGGGCGCTCCCCCTCCCATTCTCTTGCCTTTTGCACACCAGGGCCAGAGACAAGAGAATGGGAGGGTGGAGAGCCAGTGGAATGAAAGCAGGCACACACATGCCCCCCCATTTCCTTGCTTTTGTCTGGGCACTACTTGTTTAGACCTTCTTTCTCATCACCTGGCAAAACACAAGGAAATGGGGGAGGAGAATGACGGGGAGGCATGCACACACCTTTCACATAATCAAATTCATGAATGTGGAGGGAGGATTGTACAAGCAGTTGTAATTTTTTGGCAGTGTGCAAAGGATATATTGAATTCCTGGTTGTGCATGGCAAATTTCATAATATTTACTATTTCATGGGCCTAAATGCTATTGTTATTTCTGACTAGAGTAGAGCCATTGAATCAAATGGATTTACGTATGTGTTGACTCACCATTCCAGAACTGATTCAGTGGATCTCCTCCAGCTGGAACTAATCAACTAGATCCCAGCACTGCAGCTGAGCATTCTTGGATTGTATGGAATGACTGGTCAATGTCATCAGTATACCCCTTGGTTCCCTGGGATTTCAGGAAGAGATACTGCACCTTCCCTATTGCACAAGAGGACAATAAGCAGGTGTACTGGCAGATGCACCATTGGTTGCTCCATGTTGGTACTCAGCAGAAGGCTAGTACAGCACCACCACAAGGTGACTACATGAGTGGAGATTTAGGCCACTTCCACACTAGACTGTTATAGTGCTGTTATTCCACTTCCAACATCCTACGGAATCCTGGGGGTTGCAGTTTAGGGAGGGGCCTCTGAGGCCCCTCCCTAAACTGCAAACCCCAGGATTCCGTAGGATGTTGAAAGTGGAATAATAGCACTATAACAATCTAGTGCGGAAATGGCCTTAGACTGAACAAGCAGAGTATGAGATCTCAGTCATTGTTGCTTCCTGCCCATATCTACTTTCCTAAATATTAATCTGGTTCTACATATATTCTGCTAGCAATTGGAGCAGAGGGATAATGTTTCCACTGGCCAGCAAGGTTAGGATGACCACAGTCAGGACCCTTGTTGCATTCTCTCGTCCCAGCCTTACTAGCTGACCATGGAGGTGGAGTGGAAACATCATGTATCCACACCCCAATAGCCAGCAGAACATATCCTCCTCTCTGTTTGGCTGCTGCCCACTAAAGTAGGTTTTGGGAGGCATGTATTGCGAAGACAAAGGCAGCATGAGTATGCATCCACTAGGGATATGTAACTCTAGTTTATACATACATAAGTCTGATTCTGAATTCCAGGTACTGTTTTCATCCAGCCTCTAATGTCACTTTCAATCTCAATGTTGGTATTTTGATGCACTAACAAGGAGCTGTGGTGTTACCATACCCTACACTGACATCCTATGTGGTGTTCCATTTTCATAATTGAACATATTAATGGCTAAAAAATATGATCGAAGGCACACTGACTAGAGAGCGTGTTGCCAGGTCAAGCTGACCTGAGACATAGTCAGGTCATAAGTTCAGAGAGTATTAGGTGGGAAAACCCAACGCTAATGAGATTGTGATAATCCTTTCAACTCCTCAGGCTCCATGCACACCTGAATACAATGGAAGACAGAACTGCCTAGGTGAAGTAATAAGGGACTGTTCTATGATCTCACCCTATGGAAATCTTCCATATACCCCATGCCTGACCAGACATTAAGAGATTGTCATGAATCCCATCAGTGTTTTGTCATGTAGAGTTAAGACAATCCACCCATTCTCGACTCCTGTGTCAGTTCTGTAGGAAAGCCATTACCCCTTTGTCTGTGCACCCCGTTCAGGGTAGGAAATAGGGTATATAAACCCTAGCTTTGGTCCCAGCAAATTGTAGTACTTGGATGTGGTACTTGAAGCCCAGACTGCTAGTCGTCCCTGCTACCCCCAGATGTTATCTGAGCCCCTCGGCTCCAACCCCTTTCTTAAGGACTGGTAACTATCACTCTCTTCACCCCTTATCTCTCTCTCTCTCCAACCTTTCATGCCTCACTTTCCAATAGCCTTCTATGGTTCTTGAGAGTGTCTGATTTCTTGTGTGTTTGTCAATCCAAATAAAACACATTGTTAATTTCAACTAGAGTCTTCTCTATGTTAGTACCAGTATAAATGGGTGAAAAGATCCTGCTGTTACCCCCTTTTGCAGGCCTCCTTTGAGCTATAATTCCCCCAAATTCTAAGGAGACGTTGGTATCATGGGTGGACCCCAATGTCCCCCAACTCTTAAGGTAACAACAGCCTGTGAAAAAATTGGCCTTCAGACCCACAGAATTGCCCACTTCTCTTCCAGAGGACAGAGGCTGCCCTGCTGTGAAGATCTGCCCCCACACATGTGGCTATACCTGGTGGGACAATGCTGCAAACTGGTGTAGACCCTGTCCTTCTGGTCTCAGTAAGCTATCCCCACAGAGTGAATACTGTTGTACAACTAGATTAAATTTAAAACGTATACACATGCTTACTGTACAAATGTTTCACTGTGGGTGAGAGAGGCAAAACCTGAAGAATTATGAAAATGCAAAGAATCAAGAGAATCCTTCTATGTGCACACTGATGTTCACTCTTAGAGAAGACAAGTTAGCACTTTCGTATTAGGGGATTTTTGCAATATAAATATTACAATGCACCAGTGAATGGTAGACTTGAAGTCTTTTTCTTTAATGCCCTTTGTTGTCTAAAGCACAAGCTATAAACGTTTGTGGCATCCCATCTACCTCCTCCTAATGGAATTTCTGCCGGAGCGTGCCTGTCACAGAGGCAGGGGGAATAAATGGATCTTTCACCTTTTTAAAAATAATTTGATAACCTTATTATCCCATCAGAAAGGGAAGTGTCTGGTGCCTAGACATGTACTAATGGCCATGTTGAATGCACTTTGATTTTCTTTTAATAGTCATTGGAACCAGCCACGAGTTGTGTATTATCTTGTTATAATGGTCCCAGGCGGGGTACATGGATAATTTTATTATGGAGCGGAACAAAAATGTAGGTTGTGCTGCGTATGTGTGTGTGTGTGTGTGTGTGTGTTTTGAAGTTGCTAATACAAAAATGAATGCTTGGTGGGTGTAAAACTGCAGAATCCTTTGAAGGGGAACAATGCCCTTTCCTCTGATGAACACTCCAGAGGAAAAGCCAATGCATTTAAAATGGAAGGCCAGCTGGTTATTCCTCACTGGGTTTCTGTAATTCAAAAGCGAAATCTGAGCCTGACAATAACCAGTTATAGTGTTCCTCAGTGTGCCATATGATGGGAGGGTGAATTCCCACAGTATGCAGCCTACACATTGGGGGGTCCAAAAACCTGGGGGGTCTTGGGAGCACTAAATGTTCTTCAGGCCACATGTGGCCCATGGACCAGACTTTCCATCACAGAATCATAGAGCTGGAAGAGACTATAAGGGCTACTCAGTCCAACCCCATTCCACCATGCAGGAAGACACAGTCAAACCACTCCTGACAAATGGCCATCCAGCCTCTGTTTAAAAACCTCCAAAGAAGGAGGTCCACCACACTCCCGGGCAGTGCAATCCACTGTTGAACTGCTCTTACTGTCAGGAAGTAGCTGTGGCTGGTGACTTCCCTGTCAGTCAGGTAGTGAAGGTGCCTTGGGTTTTAGTCCAAATTTTAAAGCAACTATCTAGGGTGCTGAAGCAATTTTGGAAGTGGGGATCAGTACCTTAGATAGTTCCTTTGTAGTCTGCAGTCTACAGCAGATTCTCTATGCAACTGACATGGAAGGAGGAGGAGGAGAAGATAATCATGGCTAGATTACTATTGGTGTCATACACTTGTGTTAAATCTTTTACCCACGTGAGAGCAATTTTTGGTGCAATTCAGCTCATAGTTGCGTAAATGGGGATCCAAAAGTTTAACCATTGCACGTGCAGTTTGTTGGAACTAACCAATGGGATTGCTACCAAACGGTTGCACTTGCTTAGAGAGTGGAAAACTATTCATCAGCACCTTGAATGTACCGCTCGATTCACTAGGATTACAGAAACAGTCACTGTGACATTCGCACAGCACAAGGGTTCAATCAGATATACCATTGGCAGCACACAGGAGGATGGTGTGTAGTACAACTATTGTATAAGTATGTGAGTGTAAATGTACTTTATGCAGCTCTGATGTAGGATCTCAGCCAATATTTTCATCTTACCTCTTCATCACCAGATGAATAATTCCTTCGATTCTTTTCCCCTACATAAAATGTCAATATGATCAACTGAAAACTATGAATAATATGAAAGCCACTTACAAAGTCATCAAAACAGCCAAAAATAAAACTCTAGCAGCAGCAAATAACATCAATTCACACCTCAGGATTTCTTCAAAAGCCATGTTTTTGCTGATGACTAAAAGAAGAACTGTGCTGCAGCACCCATCTAGGTAAGAAAAGGCATTCCACAGAGACAGCATTCTGCAGTCTTCCCCAGCTTGGAACCTGCTTGAGTTATTTCTTCCAATTGGGGAGAGGAGTTGGTGCTTGGGAATGTTAGGGAGCTCAAAAAGTTTCTGGGACTCACATGCAGCCCGGTGGTTATATTTTCCTCTCCTCCTGTCTGTGTTAATAGCCCAAAAAAGGCTGGTCTCATATCCGACCAGCGATGTTATATAATCCATAGGGTCTTCATATGATTTGATATCAAATATTCTCGGCTGTATCAATAGGAGTATGGTGTCTAGATCGAGGGAGGTACTGGTACCACTCTACTCTGCTTTGGTTAGACCTCATCTTGAATACTGTGTCCAGTTCTGGGCACCCGAATTCAAGAAGGACATGGTCAAGCTGGAGCAAGTCCAGAGGAGGGCGAGCAAAATGGTGAGAGGCCTGGAAGCCATGCCCTATGAGGATAGACTTAGGGAGCTGGGGATGTTTAGTCTGCAGAAGAGAAGGTTAAGAGGGGACATGATAGCCATGTTTAAATATTTGAAGGGATGCCATGTAGAAGAAGGAGCGGGCTTGTTTTCTGCTGCTCCAGAGACCAGGACAAGGAGCAATGGATTCAAGCTACAGGAAAGGAGATTCCATCTGAACCTCAGGAAGAACTTCCTGATGGTCAGGGCTGTCTGGCAGTGGAATACACTGCCTCGGAGTGTGGTGGAGTCTCCTTCTTTGGAGGTTTTTAAGCAGAGGCTGGATGGCCATCTGTTGGGAGTGCTTTGAGGGTGTTCCTGCATGGCAGGGGGTTGGACTGGATGGCCCGTGTGGACTCTTCCAACTCTATAGTTCTATGATTCTATGAAATATTTAAATTAAGAGTGGGAACCATATGGCCGTCCAAATGTTTTTGGACAACAATCTCTGGTGTAACTCACCATGGACCAAACTAAGGGCCTTTCCGTCCTACAGTGTTATAGTGTATTTTTCCACTTTCAACATCCTGTAGAATTCTGGGGTTTGTAGTTTATTGAGGCCAAAGAGCTCCCTAGCTGAGAATTCTAAATGCCCCTTCCTAAAATACAAACCCCAGGATTCCATAGGATGTTGAAAGTGGAATTATAGCACTATAACAGTTTAGTGCAGAAAGGCCCCAAAACTGCTGGGAACCAACAATATCTGGAGGGCTTAGGGATGGAAAGACTATCCAAATTTTTTTAAAAAAAATGGTCAAAAATGCTCTTAGAATATTAGGATTCTTTTTGTGTGGTCTTGACGCTACACAGGAAATCCAACCATCACCCAGGACAAAAAAAGGAGCACAATAAAAATTCTGGTAGACTGCGCACAAAGAATCTGTGAACTCCACCTCCTGAAAAACGAACTGAACCTTCTAAACTGGGCTCAACTGGCCAATGGTTACTCCGGTTCAGACATCAGAAGAGCCTCAAGACCCAGAAAAAGCCACAAAAACCCACAGCAGTGAAGATAAGCAGCCAACCAAAGGGAATGTGTTTTTACCATACATCAAAGGGATCACTGACTGTATAGGGAAATTGAGGAAGAAACATGACCTCTAAACAATCTACAGACCAACCAAGAAAATTCAACAAACGCTACATTCAGCAAAGGACAAAAGGGATCCTCTAACTTCTGCTGGAGTTTATTGCATACCTTGCAGCTGTGGGCAGGTCTACAGAGGGACTACAAAATGCAGCATCCAAACACGAATCAAAGAACACGAAAGACACTGCAGACGGATCCACCCAGAAAAATCAGCAGTAGCAGAACATGTTATAAACCAACCCAGGCACAGAAAGCAAAGAAATTCTGGACCATTCTGACAACTACTATGTCAGACTACACAGAGAAGCCTTTGAAATCCATAAACAGATGGATAATTTCAACAGGAAAGTAGAAACTCAGAAAGTAAACAAAATTTGGCTACCAGTACTGAAGAACACTAAAGACGCAAAAATGTGCCAATGAATACCAGCCAGACTCTGGAGGTCCCTCTACAGCAGTGGTTCTCAACCTGTGGGTCCCCAGATGTTTGTGGACTTCAGCTCCCAGAAGCCCCAGCCACTATGGCAGTGGTTCTCAATCTGTGGGTCCCCAGATGTTTGTGGACTTCAGTTCCCAGAAGCCCCAGTCACTATGGTCAATGCTCAGGGCTTCTGGGAGCTGAAGTCCAAAAACATCTGGGGACCCACCGGTTGAGAACCACTGCACTATGGTCAATGCTCAGGGTTTCTGGGAGCTGAAGTCCACAAACATCTGGGGACCCACAGGTTGAGAACCACTGCTCTACAGGGAATAATACAATGGGTTGCAAATGTACTTAACCCACTGTTATGCATATCCCCTGACTAACAATACAACCCCTGGGGAATGTCCCATCTAATAAGAGGCCAACTGTAACACACGCAAATTGCTCCCTCTCACCCGGGGACTACACAAGTATATATACTCTGTTTTACTTCCATGCTACCATATCCTCTGAAGATGCAGGTGAAACGTCAGGAGAAAATACTAATAGAACATGGCCTCAAACCCCCCAAAAACCACAACAAGCCTATGGATTCCAGCCATGAAAGCCTTCGACTTTACATCAAACAGTCCATTGTCTCTTCTGGCTTTCTCTGCCAATCTCTGCAAGATTGTTCCAAATTCTCAAATGCTCTGCTTTTCAATGGCTGCTTTTCACATGATGGATGAAATCCTGTTGAGGCGTTACACTGGCATCCCCTCAAATGTGCTTGCATAAGAAGGTATCTAGTACCTCCTTAGGCAAGCAGTTCCCCATTCATCCACAACACAATATTAAAGACCAGTCCAGCAAGTTGGAACAGCACCACCATCCCAACATCCCAACATCTCAATTAGAAAAACCATTGAAAAGGCCTGGAATGGCAACTGGAACGTTCCCCGGAACACCATCATGCTGTATGTATGCCAACAGAGCTTCTCATTCTACTAGCACTGAAGAGGATGTCAGACAATGACTGCAAATTATGGCTATACTTTGAGATGTGAAAATCAGTAAATGATCAAACATTGTGGCTTGAATCCTATTGATTCACTGAATCAGTCCCATGGGTAAGTCCTATTGATCCAGCTCCATTTGGGACTAACAGTAGGACTGGAGCCACATTCTTCTAACTCACTAAGAAATAAGCTGAGATCCTATATGTGGAGACATGTTGCAAAGCCCAACTACATCTTATCTCCCCACTCTTTCTCTCAGGCCATGACCATTTAGTGGCCTGTGGGGAGCTGTGGAGCCAGCATGGTACAGCGGTTTGAATACTGAACTTGGACATCAGGAGACCAAGGCTCAAATCCCCATACAGCCCTGAAAACCCACTGGGTAATCTTGGGCAAGTCACACTCTCTCTCTACATCAGAGGAAGGCAATGGCAAACCTGCTTGGGATAAATCTTGACAAGAAGACCCTGGGATAAAGTTGCCATAAGTTGGAGCTGACTTGAAGTCACATACCAATAGCAATCTTCATGATGACTTGAGACAACACTACCACTTCCATATTTAGTAATCTCATTTTATTGCATGCCTACACTCACACCCAAAAAAGTACATTCTGACATGTGGTATGTTTTTTCAGACAACGAGATATTTCAAACAGACAACTTCTGACATTAAAAATGCAGTTGTATGGGAGGACTGTACCATTGCATTAACCAAGAATTTGAATTCAACTCCAAAGCTCAAATTGTGTTTGTCATTCTATATTTGGCTTTCAGCGCCATTTGTTGACTTCACGGATCCTGCTCCCTCACTACCAAGGGTGTGCAACATTCCTATCAATTTAGAGGGTTACATTGTGTGCGTTTCCAAAAGCAGCACCCGTTGCAATTCATTTGTCAGCCACAGTGATTGATGGGGCTTCTTTGTCTCTGGTGTGGGCTGTTAGCTTTCTGTGAATACAAATCTGCTCCTGCCAAAGATGATTAAAACAGAGAAAGAGGACCCCAAAGGAAGTCTAAGCTCAAAAAGCACTCCAGGAAGCCCAAGCTATGACTCAGTTTGCGATAACAAATAACATAAGGATGAAGACTGATGCAAGACAGCATTCATAATTCTAGGCAGAATGGATTTCAGAAATGCAACACTTGTCTGTGGCCAGGGATTGGTCCCAGGAAAAGCAGAACCATGGCAGATCAGGATTAACATTTGGAGGAACCTGACAATCAGTGGAGTAGCCAAGCTAGGACCTGATGATGCCACGTGAAGGCTGAGAGAGTCATGAGTGGATCATGGAGAAACAGGACTTCATAGAACATGTAGAATCAACTGGATAGCCCTATGTGTTGACTCACCACTCAACAATTAACTCAGTCAGTTCACTTTGGCTGACACTAACCAACAGGATTCCAGTATATAGTTGCACACTCTTGGTTGATATATAAGTATTTGTTGGTGCCTTAATGTACCACTTGATTCAGTGCAGAAACAACCACTGCAATTTCTCATTGCACAAGAGGTCAATAAACAGGCACACAATCAGTTGTACAATGTCCATATTCAGCAGAATTGTGATGTAACACAACTGCCATGTACCAACATGAGTGTGGATTTACACTATATGAACATGAGGCAGGATCTTGGCATTATGTTATTCATTACAACTGGCATAGCAGATCCACAGCTCACAGGGCCAAAGACCTAGGACATATGGATAAGCAGGAACTTTGATACCATCTACCACACTCATTGGATTCCCCTCTTCCCTATAATTTTAGAGGCAATTTTTATAGCAGCCAGAGAGGAAAATGAACTTTCCCCAAAGCAACGTACTCTATGAAATATCCTTTTTGTAATACAAAGCAAATAGCTTGGTCTTGAGTTAGCAAGGCCATTAACTTTCCAAAAGACCTGCTCCTGGTAGAGAAAGCAACCGCTACAAATTGTTTTAGATCAACACTGACTCCTGAATTTTTGGACTCTCTGTGGAGATGAGGCTACAGAAATCCTCCTGCCGAGAGCTTGAAGCTCAGATTTTACTAGTGCCTCACTGCTTATTACAAGGCCCAAAGCAATCTTGATGCTTTTAATTTCTCAGAGGGTTTTTTTTAATATCACAAATGTTACTGCAGTCTAGGCCCACCCAGAGATAGCACCCAATATCGTTTGATATCAAACCATTAGGCTTTCCCCTGCCACCCCGCTCCACGTGTTTGTGAGGCCACCGGACAAGCATGCAAACAGGCATGGCCAATAATTGCTGGACATTCCATTCTCCACCCAGGCAGGCCAGACACAGCCGGTTCGTCGCTTCAGGGACCTCTCCGGTAAACACCTCATTACATATGCGCGGTACTAACAAAGGCTTCCTGCCCCGAGCAGGCTACTGGACAAAGGTTGTGCCGTCCACTGGTAAGCGCTGTGCATCTGCATACTGGCCACGCTATTGTTGATTCAGCTCTGATTCCATCATGCAAAGTTGTGACCTTTCCGAGACATTGTCTCGCACCCAAAACTCATTGTTCTCCCCGAGTAAGGCATAGCCTGCAGTCCCAATTCACCCTATAAAAACCCTCGATTCCAAGACCTTCCTCAGATCGCTCCTGAGTTTCATCCCGTCTTGCTGCTGCATAGCTTGGCGAGCTCCCCTCAGCTAATCGAGCTGAGTTTCTTCTTTGCACCCCTGGCTTCTCTCCCAAGGTCCAGGATGATGAGACAGGTGCCATATCACCCATTTTCCCTGAAAATCTCTATCCTTAATTCAGTCTCTAATCTCTTAGTTAGTTGTGCGACTGTGGTGTCTTTAATATTTGTTTATATGCAATAAAATATCATTTCTATTACTTTAAACCCATCTGGCTGCTTCACTGACCTGACCCCGTAGACACTGGGTTGCAAGATCCCGCTAAGTTACCCTGCCTCTCACTAGCTTAAGCGAGTGCTCCAACTAATTTTCCCCAAAATTGTGTTTTATTGTTTGGTTATTTAGGTGTCCCTCCCGGGACCCCCAGTAAACAGGGTAACACAAATATCGCAAATATCAGTTACACAACTCACATTACTTATTATTTGGGGACAAGGAAAATGTTGCCACTTAACTATAGAAGGTAGCTAGAGGAGTGTTACTTCTACTTTTTTTGTACTAAAGCAAATACTCAGAGAAGTACAGAATTCTGGCTGCTACTGGCTGCACAAGGCAGTCATTCTCCATAGTCTAGGGTGACACAAGGCTCTTGTCACTCCAGGAAGTGTGGCTGACCGTGGACATTCATACTTCCTGGAGTGGATGGCAACGTTCACTTCCTGGAAGAGCTATAATAATAAACCAGCAGCTCCTCTCTCTGCAAACATTTTGAGCTAACAGTATAGTGGTCTGAGCACAGGACCAGCTGTCTGGAAGAACAGAGTTAGAATCCCTACTCAGCCATGGAAACCCACAAGATCACCTTGGGCAATTCATACTCTCTCAGTTTCAAGAGGAGGCAAAAGCAACCCCGCTCTGAACAAATCTTGCCAAGAAAACCCCATGATAGGGTGGGCTTAGGGTTCTCCCATAAGTCAGAAATGACTTGAAAGCATGCAACAATAATGTGCCTTCAAGCTCACTCCAGCTTCTAGAGACCATATTATAGGTTTTCTTGGCAAGAAGGTCAGACATTGCTTTGCTTTTGGCGTTACTTGCCCAAGGTCACAGAAGGACTTTCAATGGCTGAGCAGGGATTCAGACCCTGATCTTCTGCTGTCCTAATCCAGCACTCAAACCAATAGTTCATGTTGCAGACAAACTATTGGATCTCTTGAACAGGAAGAGGTGGAAGTGTGAAGCGTCTTACAGTTGCTAAAGCACATGAGCAGCTTCTTGCAAAGGAAATGTTACATTATGGGTTTAATATAACAAGGGATCATCTCATTCCTTTGCAGCATGACTCTACCTTGTTAGTTACAATTATCATTAGGGGGGTGTGGCCATAGCAAATGCTGGAGGAGGAAGTGCACATGGATCTAATGCTCGTGCATGCTATACTACATGCAGCTGATTTAGGCACCACTGTTGGAGGTGATATGACAATGAACTGGATGGAAGGAGAATGTGTTTTATACCACAGGACTGTGGCTTATAGCATTCTGATTACTTCTGAGAACTGTTGGAACAGTAAGTGTAAGTAATTATTTTTAAAAGTAGCTTTCTAGTATCTAGGATCTATATTTAACCCACCTTTTTCTGAACTCCCACAGATTTTCCCTGTTGTTGTTTTTTCCTTCAAAGGCCAAAGGAGAGCTCTCTGTACTTCCACCATCCTTGTTTCTCCATTCCTCTTCACACAGAGCCTTAGACGAGTACAATGTGTTCCTCTCAAACGTCAGTCTTATTTAAGGAAGCACAAATCAATGAGTAGAGTAATAAATCACACCCTCCTCCCACCTTTACTTATTATTAGCACAAAGAACAACCCCCCTTCTCACACACAGCCAAGGACATCATTCTGTTCCTGGTAACAGTGAGAAATCTCCTGCATAACAAAGTCACCAGAATGAATGGACACGCTTACATGAGAATGTTACCCTAAGAGGTGGGGGACTTTGAAGTCCACCCACAATTCCAGCATCTCCTTAGAAATTTGGGGAATTATTAGCTCAAAGGAGGCTGGTGAGAGGAAGGTAACGCAGGATCTTTTCACCTGTGTATACCAGTACTAACAGAAGCGATGACTCCAGTTAAAAGTTAAACAAGGTATTTTATTGGAAAATAATAACACACACAAGAAATCAAACAATCTTATGAACCATAGAAGGCTATTGAAGAAAAAGATGAGAAAGGTTAGATAGAGAGATTTTGTGTGGAAAGGGTGACGTTCACTGATCCTGAAGCAGACAATCAAAGAGAAGTTGCTCAAACAAGAGTTTGAGAGCAACACGGAGGAATGGGAGTCTGGGTGCAGCATGACGCCCAGAGTACTAGAAAATTAGCTGGGCTGGAGCTGAAGTTTTTAGACTCTGTTTCCTACCCTGAAGGGGGGGTGTTAATTGCTTTCTGGCAGAGCAAATAAAGGGGGCCAGAAAAGGCTGATTGTCTTAACTGTAGGTAATAAAATGTCAGTGGGAGTCATGACAGCCATTTGGGGAAGGTTTCTGTAGGAAATGTGCACAACAGGGGTGCTTGCCTGCCATACCTGGGCAGTGATGTTTACTATTGTATTTGGAGGCCAGGTCATTGAGAGGATTATTCCAAACCCCTTAATGTCTGGAATCTCCATCTAACCCTCTTGAATTTATGACCTGGCCATGCTGAGGTCATCCTGACTAGCACACACTTACAGTCAGTGTCCTGCTACTGCAGTGGTTCTCAACCTGTGGGTCCCCAGATGTTTGTGGACTTCAGCTCCCAGAAGCCCTGAGCATTGACCATAGTGGCTGGGGCTTCTGGGAGCTGAAGTCCACGAACATCTGGGGACCCACAGGTTGAGAACCACTGTGCTACTGCATGATTACCAGCCAATTTTCCCATCCCATAGAACGGGGGGTAGGGGAGTTGTAAGGAGTGTTAAGAACTTGAAATCCATCAGATCAGTTTGTAGATGTGGCTCCAAACATGATGCTGGAATGACTTTTCCAGATAGAGATGGGAGGAATGGAGCACCAGATTCATGAAGGAGGGGAAAGCAGAAGGAGAGAACACTGGGCACAATGGAAGCATGTCACTGGGGCATTGACTCTGAGGGCCAATTGTGCCTCCCTCCAGCAAGAGAGTCATCTAGTGGCTCCTGTATCAGTGGGGCAATGAATTCACTCCTGGTTTTAATCCAGGGTTTGAAAAAGCTATCCAAGATGCTGAATCCTAATCCCCAAATAGGTTCAACACCTTGGGCATCTCTTTTAAAGCTATCCAAAACATGGATTGTATTCACTGACCTACTGACATGGGAGCCACTAGGCACCACAGTCTGCCAAAACAGTTCCTACAGGATGTGTGCAAGGACCTGAGATACCCTTTGACCAATAAATTATCTACCAAACAAGCTCAGACGAATATCTGGATCCCCTTTTTTTCTAAGTACAGAAGCCCCATCAAAGCAACATGACATCATCATCATCAGGTAGCATCATTCTCTGGATATATGTCGAAGGCACAAACCGCTCCAATGAATTCTCCTTCTTCCTTCTGAATTGTCCCTGCACCCTGGTGGTTAAATGCCAATACTGAAGCCACAACGTTGTGAGTTTGATCCTGTAGGGCTCCAGGTTGACTCAGCCTTCCATCCTTCCATAGATCAGTAAAATGAATTCCCAGCTTGTTGAGGGCAATTAGCTTATAACATTGTAAACTGCCTAGGGAATGCTTAGCACTGTTAAGCGGTATAGAAATGTAACTGCTATTGCTATTGCTCCTGAAAAATCCTCAAATTGTTGTTATGGTTAATTGCCATTAAGTCATTTTCAACTTTGGGTGAATCTATGAATGAGTGATCTCCTAGCCACTCTGTTATCAACAACTCTGCGCTGGTCTTGCAGACTCAGGGCTGTGGCTTCCTTGATTGAGTCTAGCCATCTGTAATGTGGTCTTCCTCTTTTCCTACTGCCTTCTACCTTACCAAGCATCATTGTTTTCTCTAATGAGTCATGATTTCTCATAATATGTCCAAAGTTTGATAATCTCAGTTTAGATATTTTGGCTTCTGGGGAAGTTCAGGCTTGATCTGATTCTGGACCGATTTATTTGTCTTTTTGGCAGTCCATGGTATCTGCAGAACTCTCCTCCAGCACCATATTTCAAATGAGTTGATTTTCTTCCTATCAGCTTTCTTCACTGTCCAGCTTTCACAACCCCACTTAGAAACCAGAGACACAGTAGCATGGAAAATCCTGATTTGAGTATTCAATGATATACCTTCACACTTGAAAATGTGAAGTACTTCAGCACCTTAGATAGCATCTTTTAAGTCTGGACTAAATATCTGGAGTAGTTTCACCACTGAGGTGCCACCAGAATTGTGTCTCCGATTTCAGTCGAGTGATGAATCTGGCCTGGATTTTAGTCCAAACATTAAAGGATGTTACCACCGTGTACTGGTCTGGCCTTTGGTAAACCAAAGATATCATTTTGATATCATAATTTGGCCCTACTCTGCCACCAGCCAAGTGTTTGTGAGGCCACCGAACAAGCGCGAAGCTAGGCATGGCTATTTGCTGCTCACACCAAACCAAACCAGAGATTCCCAGATCTGCTTTAGGGGACCTCCTGAAACAAACACCCTCATTAGACCCTCTGCCCTGAGAGGGCACCCTGGCGAGCTAAGTGCTTAACTGCCAAGCTAGCCGCATTTACATACCAGTCATACTATTGTCAATTCGGAACATCACTCAATCATTAAATTCTGACCTTTTGGAGGCATTGTCTCCAACCCAAAACTTATTGTTTTCGCCCAAGACCAGACTAGCCTACGGTCGTTCTTTCCCTGATAAAAACCCCCACTTCCGAGAGCCCTTTGGAACTCTCGCCGGATCGCTTTGGACTTCTACACTGCCCTGCTGCCGCTCGGTTCAGCAGATTCCCCTCGGCCACCACGCCGGGTTTCCTCTTCTACAATCGGCTTCCCCAGGACTGCAGGAAAGGTGGCGTATCACCCATTCCCCTTGAACTCTATTTTCCTTTTCTAGTTAGGAGTGTAGTTGTGTTGTTCTTGATATTGTTAAATAAATCCTATTGCTATTTTGAACTGCCTGACTGCTCACTGACCTGACGCTGTAGACATAGGGTAAAAGATCCCCGCTAAGTTACCCTGCCTCTCGTTAGCTAAGAGAGTGCTCCAGCTAATTTCCCCATCTTGGTTGTGTTTGTTTTGGTTGTTTGGGCACCCCTCCCGGGACCCCCAATTCACAGGGTAACAAGGAACTATCACTGGAGCTTCTTGGGTCCCGAGATATCTGTGAGGAATTAGGATGTTTGTATGATCCTCTTATTTTTTCTCAGGGGTTCAATTTCTTTGCTCCTGTCCACTGAATGCAGAAGTTTATGGGGACAAATTGACTTGATGCTACCAGTCCACTTCTTCCTGGAATTCTCGTTTTTCTCTTGGATCATGTCACTGGAAAAAAAATGCTACAAAACATCTACACTTGTCTGAACTCAGAAAAGGTACCTTTTTGGACTACAGCTCCTCCCAGAATAGGCCAGACTAAACAACAGTCACCTTTCATACTTTGCATACTTTCCTGCCATGCTGCTCCCTCTGCTTCTCGGCTAATCATCATCATCCCTTTGCAGAGAGAGAGAGATCTGTGGATTTAACATCTACTTGATTGCAATTATCTCTTGGAATTAACAAGTTTTAAGAGGATTTTTAAAAGCTCTTGGGGCCTTTTATGGCATTCATTTTAAAAATGCATATATAATATCCAATGGAGAGAAGTATAGGTCACATAAGTCTTCTAACATCCAATGTGTTCTGAAGTTTGAAATCATTTCAAAAAGTTTGGAAAGTGATTATTTAAAAAAAAATTAAAAAGAGGCTTGAGCGCAAATGGAACAGTTTTTGGACATGTTATTTTTTAAACTCAGCTCCCAGAAACCTCCAACCACAGTGGGGGCATCCAAAGCTGCCTTATACCCATTCAAATTATTGTGTTAGCATGCCCTACCACCCCTCCTGTGAGATATATGATTTTCATAAATTGGACTTATTAATAACTGGAAAACACGATCGGGGTCATGCTGGCTGGAGACATGTTCAGGGTCATGAAAGTTCAGATAGGATTATGTGGAAAACCCAATACTGTTGGGTTTATGCCAATCCCTTCAGCACTTCAGGGTCTTGGCCTTTTTGAATACAATGAAAATTGAACTGCCCAGATTGGTAAGCAATCAGACACCATTCCTCAACCTTACCCTACAGAGATCTTCCCTGTATACCGTACTTGACCGAACATTAAGAGACTGTTATGAGTCCCATCAGTATTTTGTCACTCCAGAGTCAAGCAATCAGTCTATTCCAGATTCGATGTAAAGTCAAAGGCTTTCACAGCTGGAATCCATAGGTTGTGGGTTTTCCAGGCTTTGAGGCTGTGTTCTATTAGTAGTTTCTCCTGATGTTTCAACTACAGTTGAAATGTCAGGAGAAATACGAATAGAACACGGCCTCAAAGCCCGGAAAACTCACAACAACCTATTCCAGATTCCTTTGTCAGTCCCCTGGGAAAACCATCACGTCCTTGGCAACACACCACTTCAGGGTGTGAAATAGGGTATGAAAACTCTAGCTTTGATCCCAACCAATTGTACTTCTTAGTATGTGGTGCCTCAGGCTGCTGTTCCTCTGTGCTGCCCTCAGATACCCTTCTGTGGCCCCTTCTTCAGGATCAATAACTATCACCCTTTCCACCGACTCTCTCTCTATCAAGCCTTTCTTGCCTCATTTGTAGCCTTGTGTGGTTCTTAAGAGTGTCTGTTTTCTCATGTGTTGTTCAATTCAATTAAAATACTTTGTTAATTTGACAGGAGTCTCCTCTACACTTAGTACTGGCATACATAAGTGAAAATATCCTGTCGTTACCTTTCTCTCACAGGCCTCCTTTGAACTATAAGTCCCCTAAATTCTAAGGAGATGCTGGCACTGTGGGTGGACCCCAATCTCCCCCACCTCTTAAGGTAACAGTTGGTCTGTTTCACCCAATACTATATACAGTGACTGGCAAAAGCTCCGCAGGGCTTCAGGTGCAGAAGGACCTTTCCCACCATTTTCAACCCATGATCTTTTTTTAACTGAAGATTTCAGGGACTGAACTTAGGACTTTTAATATGTAAATGCTGTGCTGTCCCTGAGAGTTCAGATAACATCCCGTGATGTGCAATGCACAGGCCTAAGTGCAACCTATGCCTCTGTTTGTTGTTTTTGCTGTTGTCTGTAGAGGTCAGTATTCTCTTCCTTCTGCAATGACTAAGATTTCCCCCTAAACCTATTTTTAATATATTGGACCTTCCCAACATGGTCATTGTGATGAAGCCTGGAAGTGTGATAGGTCTGAGAAGCAGGCTGGCCTTAGCAACAGGTTGCTAGGGGACCGAAAGGGTTTCTAGGTAAGGGAGAAAGTCAACCCATTGGCTCATGGGAGGAGCTGAGCTTTCTGGGTAAGAGAGGAACTCAGCCCACTGATGTATGGGAGGAGTGGAGCTTTCTGGGAAAGAGCTCTATATAAGGCCATGACTAACATTTTTGAGGCAGATTCATTCTGGAAGAGGGAAGGAGGGACGTATTTAGTACATGAGAGTTTGCTTTCCTTAGAGGCCTAGTGAGAGGCAGGGGAAAGACCAAATCTTTTCTGAGTAGGTTAGAAAGTACAACCTTGACTTAGGGAGTAGGGCTCTGAGCTAGGAAGCCAAAGTTCTGAGTGGATACAAAAACTTTATATCTGAACACTGAGTTGAGCTGAGGAATCTTGTTAGACATCTCGGAAATTCTATTCTGCCCGCATATACTTATAGAACCCGATACCTTTTTCCTGCTTATTATTTTAATAAAGATAGCATTCTATTTTTATAATTTCTGATGCAGCAAAATACTTTTCTTCAGGTCAAAGGGTATAGAGACATGCTACCACAGATATTCAAATCCTTGTGAATACTATCAGGAAGGCTTTACTCCTTTTTTACTATGGTGGTAGATTTGGGGAGGAAAGCAGGACTGAATAAGAATAGGGGAAGGGTGGCAGGGTGCTATAGAGAGTCTGGGAAGGCCACTACCACTCTCAGTCAACAAAGAGGAAAACAGGCTGTCCCCACTCCACAGTCATTTACTGGGCAGCAGAGAACAATTGGGGAATGTGGCAACATAAAACTATCGAGCTACATGTCTGTAGTTGGACAGAGAGGGGCAAGGAATCCTCCAGGACCTCCCAGGGGTCCTCTGATTATCTTGGAGGATCACGTCATTTCTCTACATCAAGCTACAAGCATATAGCTGAATGACGCTTCACTTTCACCTTACCACCACCTGGCCATGTTGGGGGTAGAAGTGTAAAAGGTAGGGTTGGGAACAGCATGCCAAGCTGGGTGACAGCATATGGGGGTTAGACAGATGGGTTATAATTCCTCCTGAGTGTAATGTTATACCTTGTATCTGGGTGTAGGATCATGGCCATTGCTTTATATATATGAATTTTAGGCTCAGTTTTAGAGGATCTGACCATGGCAGATGGCGTTCAGTACCCTGGATAATTCCTCTAGATTTAAACCTGAGCAGATTCACCACCCAAGTGACATGGAAGCTGCCAGCTTCCCCTGAACAATTTAGACAATAACATATTAGAGACTCTGACGCAGAGACAGACAAGTTACAGAACTGTACCCATACTAATCCAGAAAACAAGCCGTGTGATCACAAGAGCCAAACAGCTGGTGTATGCTCATGGATGATCATGATAAGTGCTTGCTAAATAGATACTATGTTCTCCCTGCTCTACCTCCCTTCCTTTCCTATCTCATGGGGCAGATCTCTAGTCAGTTAAAGAGACCTGATAATGAAACAGCAGCCTTAAAACAGAAATGAAAAATTGCCACATATTTCCTCCTGATGCCAATCAGCGCACGGTGAAGCAGTGAGCTTGGGTAGCCTATGCTGGGAAAATTAACTTTGGAGAGCAGCACGTTAGCAAAGGGAGCTTCTGTGAGCCTGAGAACGACTCATGTGAATATATGGTTTCATCTCAACGCTCATCTGAGGAAGACTGAAGTACAAAAAGGATGAAATGCGCTATGAGGAGTGGCTGAGGGAGCTATGTTTATCCTGGAGAAGAAAAGGTTAAGAGGTGACATGATAGCCATGTTTAAATATTGGAAAGGATGCCATATGAAAGGTGGAGCAAGCTTCTTTTCTTCTGCAAAGACTAGGACATGGAGTAATGGATTCAAATTACAGGAAACAAGGTTCCACCTAAACATTAGGCAGAACTTCCTGAGAAAAAGAGCTGTTTAACAGTAGAATACACTGCCTGGGAGTGTGGTGGAGTCTGCTTTGGAGATTTTTAAATAGAGCCTGAATGGCCATCTGTCAAAAGTGCTTTGATTGAGTATTCCTGCATGACAGAATGGGGCTGGACTGGATGACCCTTGTAGTCTCTTCCAACTATGATTCTATTAAATATCTATTCCTTGACCCCTATTTCTGGCTAGGAAACCTTCATACTGAACAAGATTTATTTGCCCTTTTGATAGGAACGGTTAAATCTGTCCATTCTGGTTTCTCTCTGTTATTTTTTTCCCAATCTTTGCTGTGTTCCAACCTATTACTATAGGAATTTTCATAAGCATTTCTCCCCATATACACATTTTGGCTAATATATACATTTTTTTTCTTACAAGAAGTTTCCCTCACACAATGTTTTTGATCCTTTTTTTTTTTTTTTTTGGAAATGAATCATGTATATGTGTACACACTTTTACCCAGTCTAGCATTTATATGATTTTGTTGTTGTTCCAATAACTGTGCCACAAAAATTCTGTGAACAATGAATACCAAAGGAAAACTGTATTCTAGTTTGTATATGTCATTTAGAGATGTGAATTCTTTTCATTCACAGCAGAATGCAAGCCAAAGTTAAACAATCTCAGCTCATCTGTACCTAGTAAGAAAAGAAAAGAAAATTGCCAACTATTACCTCTTCTACAGGTTATATATATTCATGGTTGTTGTCCCCAGATATATACATTATAATTATGTGCCCGAATATCCAGATTCTGCCCCATGTATAAAACCTGTCAATTTTCAGGCACCCACAGTTCATAGAGTCATGCCAGAACGTGGGAATTTTCCTTTTCTCAGTTATAACTTCTAGAATCCCACAATGACTGATAGCTGTGGCTACGCTAGCTGGATAATTCTGGGAGCTGTAGTCATAGAAGGTAACATCTGAGCTCTGGGGTATGCAAAGCATGGAAACTCCATCTCAAATCCTGATTATCTCAGAATAAAAGATGGTGGGTGCAACTAGTCAGAACGAAGGAGGCAATACCCACCTTCCTAACCAAAATCACACACTCTACAAGTATCACGTATCCATCCATCCCATCATCACTTTATTTATATGCCAACTTTCTCATAGATGGCAGTTCAAGGCAGTTTACAAAAGGCAGGAAATTACTATAAAAGCATATATGGTTAAAAACATACAAACGTTGTTGTTAGTACACAGCAACAACAGCAAGTTCTTCCCAACTTATGGTGAACCTATGATGAATCTGAGCAATGAGTGTTCAGAAGGGGATTGCTCTTGCCTTCCTCTGGAGCTGAGAAAGTGTGATTTGCCCAAGGTTATCCTTTGGGTTTCCATGACTGAGCAGGGAATCTCTAGTCTTCCAGAGTCCTAACCCAGCACTCCAATCACTACACCCCGTAAAACAGTCTTAAACTGATAATGGAATTAAAAGAATTAAAAGGATTTAAAATATTACTTTCAAGCAAAGATTAAAAACAGAATAGCACCATAAAAAAAAAACCCTTCTCTGGTTAACAATTAATTCACAAAGGCAACTGGAATAGAAAGGTCTTAGCCTGCTGCCAAGAAGCCAGCAATGAAAAAGCCATCCGAGTCACCCTTACATAGCTCTCTTTATGTAAGCATATTGATAAATTGACTGTAAACAATTCTCAGTCAATTAGCAAATTCATTCCCATGCAATTAGCTGCATTTGTCAGCCTGTAATTCTCAAATGGAGAGCTCTAGTTCATTCCCTGAACTACAGCCCTGGAGCTCTGGAGCAGAAAATTCTAAGTCTCTTACCAAACTGCAAATCCCAGGATTCTTTAGGACGGAGCCAGGGCAGTTAATACAGCCAGAGCAATTTAACTACCTGAAATAGATAAAGAGCAGAACCCCTAAAATCAATTAAAATATAATGAACCATGACTAATCTTTGATTTCACTAAGTGTATGATGACCATCGCCTTGGATCGCATATTAGGGGAAAGGTGGGAAAGAGAGTAAATAAATAAATAAATAAATAAATAAATAAATAAATAAATATCTGGATCTAGCACTATTTCTCGATATAACACAGAGCAAGAAAAGAACTACCCAGCTTCGCAGATCTCTCGATTCCAGATGAGGGGGATTTCTAGAATTGCCAGAGGCAGTTGTGTTGGAATTGATGGAGTCTTGGGGATTCTCCTAAAGAGGGGCATCTTCAGACAGTCATGGATTTGGAACCTGAGGTAATGAAAATTCACCCTCAGGTCTTCTTCTGGGTCAAACACTTGGAGTGAGTTTTTCTCTCTCTGTGTCTCTCGACCCTCTACCCTCTTTCGTGGCATGCAAGAAATGCTAGAATGACTGCTCCTACCATTCCCACCTTCCTTGTCCTACTCTCCTTTTTCTTCCATGGTCACTGGAAAAGGAAGAGAATTCCACAAAAGCAAGAAGAGAGGAAGCGGGGGGAGAAGGAGTGGGGGGATATGCAGGGATATAGCAGGAAGGAAACAGTGAAAGGAGCAAGATGTCATAGAATCATAGAGCTGGAAGAGACCCCAGGGACCACCCAGCCCAACCCCCTTCTGCCATGCAGGAGCCCCCATCAAAGCACTCCTGACAGATGGCCATCCAGCCTCTGCTTAAAAACCTCCAAAGAAGGAGACTCCACCACACTCCATGGAGGCAGCATATTCCATTGTCGGACAGCTCTGACCATCAGGAAGTTCTTCCTGAGGTTCAGGAGGAATCTCCTTTTCTGCAGCTTGAATCCATTGCTCCTTGTCCTAGTCTCCGGAGCAGCAGAAAACAGCCCCAATCCCTCCTCAACATGACATCCCTTCAAATATTTAAACATGGCTATCATGTTCCCTCTTAACCTTCTCTCCTGCAGACTAAACATCCCCAGCTCCCTAAGCTGCTCCTCATAGGGTTTCATGGCTTCCAGACCCTTCCAGACCCTCCTCTGGAATCATTCCAGCTTGTCAATATCCTTCTTGAATTGAGGTGCCCAGAACTTGGCACAGTATTCCAAACGAGGTCTAACCAATTCAGAATAGAGTGGTACCATTACCTTCCTCAATCTAGACCCCATACTCCTATTGATGCAACCAAGAATCGCTTTGGTTTTCTTGGCTGCCGCACCACACTGCTGACTCATGTTCTGCTTGTGACCTACCAAGACTCCTAGATCCCTTTCACACGTACTGCTATCCAGCCACGCGTCCACCATCCTATATTTGTGCACTCCATTTTTTCTGCCTAAGTGCAGGACCTTACATTTCTCTCTGTTGAAACTCATTTTGTTAGCTTTGGCCCAGCTCTTCCATTTGTCAAGGTTGTTTTGAATTTTGATCCTGTCCTCTGGCATATTAGCAATCCCCCAATTTGGTGTCATCTGCAAATTTGATCAGCATGCCTTCTACTCCTTCATCCAAGTTATTGATGAAGATGTTGAATATACTGGGCCCAGGGCAGAACCGTGTGGCACCCCACTAGTCACTTCTCTCCAGGATGAAAAGCAGCCATTGGTGAGCACCCTTTGGGTTCGGTCAGTCAACTAATTACAAATCTGAAGAGTTTCACAGCTGGAATCCATAGGTTATTGTGGGTTTTCGGGCTTTGAGACCGTGTTCTATTAGTATTTTCTCTGAATGTTTCACCTGCATCTGTGGCTGGCATCTTCAGAGGATCTTCAGATCCAGATACAGGTGAAATGTCAGGAGAAAATACTAATAGAACAATGGCCTCAAAGCCCAGAAAACCCACAACAACCTATAATTACAAATCTACCTAACAATAGCCCTGCCCAGCCCACATTTTATAAGCTTCTTTGCAAGAATGTCATGGGGAACTTTGTCAAAGGTCTTACTAAAATCAAGATCTACTACATCTACAGCATACCCTTCATTCTACAGCATTCCCTTCAAGATGTTGTAGCTGCAGATTTTCTTAAATGACTTGCTGCCAGATTTTGGCAATAAACTGAGTTCGTCTGAGATTACACTTCTATCCACTTCTGGTTTAGTTTTCCTGGAGGTTTTCTGACCCAATCAGAGGTAGAATTGGCTCTTGGGTCCCTTAATTTTGCCTACCTCAACATAGGTTGGTGGCAGCTGGTAGCTTCCATCCTGTTAAAAGATAGAGAGCACCTAGGTAAGTGCACCATCCAAATTGGCAGGGAAAAGGCTAGCCAGCCCCAAGGCTAACACAGGGTAACAAACAGTACATGCAGGCAACCAAGGGTTCTGTGCAGAATCCAAAAGCTGAGAAGGGAGTTGCCATAAAGATTAGTTGAGAAGTAAGATCAAAATTCAGAGAGCCAGAGATGTCAAACACGAAGGTTTGGGAGTTGTCGTTCTGCAGCAATGGAATGGCCTGGGCAGAACTAATTTATAGCCAGCAGTTTGTCAGCCCAGCTGGCCTCATTAACCAGCATATTGTAGTTAAAATGGAGCCGAGCGTTGCCTTACCCTTTGTTTCCCATTCTTTAGTTTACAGTACACGAAAGGAAGAAGTTATTCTGCCAACTCCTTCTCCTGATCTGCACCTACAGGTTGGGATGGACTGGGTCTCTCCCTGCCATTGTCCCGGCAGGACTGCCACCCTCCTCTCGGACCAGCTTGGATCTGTCATCTCAGCTTTCCTCTTCCTCTTTTTGTCCTTCTTCACATAGCACATGACAGCTTCTATGGCAGTGGACAATGAATCCATTCCGGGTTTTAGTCTGAGCGTTTCAACAGAGCTTTCCCAGGTGCTGAATTCTATTGTCAATACAGGTCCAGCACTTTGGATAGCTCCTTTAAAATTTGGACTAAGACTAAAACTCAGGCCATTCTGCGTGACATTATTAGAGTGCTATTTTTTTTAATGATTTTTATTAAAACATAAAACATAAAATTTTGAAAAGACAAAGAACATACGTACATAGCTGTATCAGGTAATTTTCATGTTGATAGGAAGATCTCTAAAATTAAGTTTAAATATAATAAGTAAATCACAGTAATGTTATCATATTATAATATTAATATATACATAATAGATGTAATACTTAATTTAATATTTCCTAGGATCTGCCTACCTGCCTTCTTGCATCTTCATTTCAGTTCTATTCATTCCTCTTCCTCTCTGGCTTCCTGACTAGTTTGTCCTTAGTATAACACATGAGCTATGTACATGAGGATCCATTTCTCTTATTTACATACATCAGGGCCCTAACTGTTAGAGTGCTATTATTCCATTTTCAATATTCTGTGGGGTTTGTAGTTTGCTGAGGCCCAAGAGCCCTCTGGCTGAGAATTTTAAATGTCCCTCCCTAAACTGCAAAATAAACTGGAATAATAGCACTATAACAGTGTAGTGTGGAAATAACCACAGAATAAGAGTAGATTAACTGCCCCTGTGATATAGACATTGCCAGCCACCATTGGTATAAACCATAGCATGGTCAGTATCATCTGTTTGAAAAACCAGGCATCACTCAGAATGAAATGCTTGCTTTCAGACACAGACATCCATACAGATCACAGACAAAGTACTGTGTTTCTCTGAGAACATCAAGAGTTTCCAGGAAAACCTCAGAACAAATGAGCTAATTACGTAAGTAAGCTGGGGAGTTTGCCTGTCACTTGCCCTAGCGATTTCATTGTATTGTTCCTTATGAGACGATAATGTTCTTAATGAACACAAATTGCCACTGGCAAGGGGAGATTAAAACCAGTGAGGAATACAGGGTAAGAAAGTTGTGATTAGATACCAGCTATTGTGTTCAAGTTTCACAAGGATACTTGTCAAGATAAGGCATTCTTTTCACATCCTTTGTTGCAAAGCGATCCACTCCCTGGACTGTTTATAAAGGATGAAAAACACTCATCGGAACAAAGGAAGCTAAGTGTGCTAAAGGTGCTTGTAGGCAGCTAGGACTTAAAGTACTTTCAGTGGGTGCAGGCCAAGATTAAATAAGCAGACATTGGCTAAGATCCTACATATTTGTACAGCTGCACACCTACAATTCCCCATCCTGCCACTGCCCAGAAACTGTCAAGCTCTGGGAGAGGTCTCAGTAACCTATGGGGAGGGCAAGCAGGAATAGAGAAGCAGTTGGTCTTAGCTTGGTCAAGGGAAGAAATGAGGGTGTGCAGTAGCTCCTCCAATTTCACGAGAGTCCTGGGTGCAGAATCCTCACAAACGTCAAATACCACAAATACCTCTCCCTGACTCAAATGAGCACTCATCCAATTTCTTTCTGGGGCTCCCCTTCCCATTCCTTTGCCTTTTGCCTGGGCACACATGTCTTCCTTCTCCACACCTGGACAAAAAACAAGCAAATGGGAAGAGGGAGCCCTGCACACAGAGAAAACAAGCATATGTCTCCCCTCGCCATTCTCCACTTCCCATTCACTTCCATTTTGCCACAGCATGTTGCCTTCCCCATGCCCAGGGAAAAGGTAAGTGAATTGAAGTGGGTGAATGATGGAGGAGCCACATGTGCACCTTCCTTTTCCATGTATATGCTTTCCCCACCCCATTCTCCTCCCCCTTCTCTTGCCTTTTGCCCCAGCACACTGCCTTCCTTTTGCCATGCCAAGGCAAAAGGCAGAGGAATGGGAGGGGGAGAATGGCAGAAGGCCAACATGAGCCTCACATATAATCAAACTCTCAAAAGTCAGACCCATGAATATGGAGGGACAATTGCACAGTCGTCCCTTCACATTTGCTAGGGTTAGGGGCACAGGACTCCCATGAAAGTGGGAAAACCATGAATAACTCTAGGCCCTCCCAAACCATATTAAACATACACAAAAAGTATGATCATCGTATTCAACCCACTGTGGATTCCTCTGAGACATCAAGGTTCCTTCACAAGGCAGAAGTGGGGGGGGGCTGGTGGGACATACTGCCACCTCCACTGCTGCCCCACACCATTTTCAATAGGGACTTAAAAGCCTCGTTCACAGTTTCTCAGTCTCACAAGGCTTGCAGTCCCTATTAAAAACGGCACAGAGAGGCAGGAGAGGGGACAGCAAATAATCCATGAATAACCAAATCTGCCAAAGTGAAACCCACAAAAGTGGAGGGCTGATTGTACTGTCAAATGTATTGTAGCCTCCTTTTCTTTCCTTCAGGAGTCTGGAGCAGTCTGTGTGGGCATATACCCCCACACTTTGATATGATTTAATTGGCAAAATATATATTTAATTGGCCTAAATATAAATTATACCCTGCTATGGCTGCATGACCATGCTAGATAAGAGGAAAAAGCTGTCTGAACATGTGCGTTGTGAATGAGATCAGAAAAGACCTCCAGGCACAGCCATGTCATAGTCAGAAAATCTCCAGGATGATAGACTTACAGTTAGCCTCCGATGACTCAACCTTTTAGAGACCATAGCATCTGAGATGTTTTCTTATTGTCTTATCTCTTCTCCCTCTGACTTGTCTTATCTTGATTGCCTTGCCTTGTCTTATCTCCTCTCCCTCTGACCAAGTAAACTTCCCTTTTGTCCCCACATCTGTGATAACTGAAGCCCCTGTCAGAGCTGCTGATGACGAGCAGCAGCTGTTGGTCCCTGTGGCTCTGGCTGGAGATGATGAGCAGCAGCTGGTCCCTGTGGCTCTGGCTGGAGATGATGAGCAGCAGCTGGTCCCTGTGGCTCTGGCTGGAGATGAGTCCTGCAGCTCAAGAGCTCCCGCTGCTGCCATGGACCAAGCAGGCTCGGATGTTCTTCTGCCTGATCCTTAGGGCAACAGGGATCCTGAGGAGACCCTGGAGCCTGCGTCAATCAGCCCATAAACCAGGCGGAGACTCAAGAGAGCTGAGCAAAGGGAGGCTTCCTTGATTAAGTTCAAGAAGGCATGCTTATCAAATTTGCAGATGACACCAAATTGGGAGGGGTTGCAATACGCCAGAGGACAGGATCAAAATTCAAAATGACCTGGACAGATTGGAGAGCTGGGCCAAAGCTAACAAAATGAAATTCAACAGAGAGAAGTGTAAGGTCCTACAAGCCCTCTCCTTGCTTGTTCTTTGCTTCCAGCACCTGGCCCCTGATACCTTGAATTGACCTCTTGGCTCCTGACCCCTTGGATTCTGGACTCTGACTACAGTTTTCACTTGTCGCTCAGGTTTAGGTAAACGGACTGCCTATGAGTAATTGCTTGCTTTGACTCCTTCCAGCGGGACTCTGCTATCTCTCCCTCTCCCTTCTCCAGGCTGGCTTGCCGCCCGGGTCTCTGGCCTTGATAACATCTGTCCAACAATCAAAGAGCTATCAAGGCTACCATTAGCCCTTCTCACCTAATGCTAAGACCATTAGTCCATTCTGGACCCTCTTGTCCACTCTCTGGACTCCACTGTTTACTCTGCCAGACAGCCATTGACTACTTAGCCCTCCAGGAAGAATAACAGTTTTTATATCCCAGTTTTGGGCTAGCCAACTCACAGTACAATAGTAGCTGATTGTCACTCTGCCACTTCATTTCCTGATTGTGTACCGTCCTTGGACTCCTAGTCTAAACCACATCACTCTTTGCTTCTCTACTCGATTGGTAAATATTACCCACACCCTGAATTCTTGCTATCCAGAACTGTCCTCCCTTTTCCTTCAGTTAGCCTTGTGTGATTGCATGACTGTTTGGATCTTTTGTGTGTGATGCAAATTCCCCAATAAACATGTTAAGCTTACTTTTGGATCAACGACTGGCTCTTCCCTGCACTACTACCAGTAGACATAGGTATAAAAGATCTCATAAGGTTACCCCACTCTCACAGGCCTCCTTATTGAATTAATATTCTCCAACGCCATGGAGGCATTGGTATCATGGATAGACCCCTGAGTCACTCATGTTTTAGGGTAACTAGCCAGTTTTCCATGATCTGAATCACTTCCCTTCTCTTACCCCTTTCTCCTGGAAAGAAGGAGTAGCTATACTGCCTTGCAGAGCTTGCCAGGCATGGGAGGTTTCTGTATGGAGTTCAAGGGCAAAAGACTAACTCTCTGCATTTACACTCAGTGGACTTAGATGCACATAAAAAGGGTCTTACACATAAGCTGCACTTATGCACACTTAAGTCACTCATAGGGTGTCAGCTATTATTTGATGCTGGATTGTGCAGGGAGGAGTTACACCACCATCCATCTTGGATGTGGTTAGGCTTCTTTGTCCCTGAAATCCCAGAGGAGTGCAAGGCAAATGGGGTGTGTGATTTTAATGAATTTTAAAGTTTAAGCTTTTAACTTTATTAATTTTTTCATTTGAAAAATTATGATTATATTTCCATTGAAGATTCTGTATAGTTTTCCTCTGTCCTTTTTTAAATATATTCTTTGCCACTTGAGACTCATCATTGGGAGAAAGATGGGATATAAATGAGCAAAATAAATAATAGTAATAATTCTTAAAAAGTTAGTTTTGCAGAGTCTGAGCTGTTCATGGAATCCTAGGTCAAAAGCCGTATCTCAGAAGGGACATATAACTCTTTGCTCCATGGCGGGACAGCAATTTATGCTGCATATGTTAATATATCGTGAAAATAACATTTGCCTCGTGCTCTCTCTCTTGCAGTAGGAAAAGGTTAATGCATTCATTTTGTGACATAATATATAAGCTAATGTAGCCGTGTCATAAACAGAGCTCCTCTATATATGTCTACTCACCAAGTCTATGGGTTTCACTTGCTAGCAAGTGGGTTTAGGCGTTCAGTGACAGTGCAAGGCTAGACACAGACACTCAGAAGTAAGTCCCATTGAATTCTATGGGTCTTAATCTCAGGTAAGTGGAGACAGGATTGCATCCACAGAGCAATCATCTTGTTGTGTGCCTTCAAGTCATTGTTGACTTATAGTGACTTAAAACAAACCTATCACGTGGTTTTCTGAGGCTGAGAGTGTGTTATGCACCTGCAGTTACCCAGTCAGTTTCTATGGCTAAGCAAAGAATCAAACTCTGGTCTCTAGCGCCATTGTCCAACACTCAAAACACTACACCACTCTGGCTCTCAGTCGTACTGGAGAACAAAATGGAGATCACATTGGGAAAATGATACAGTTGTGGAATCCGTACATCAAAGCCTTCAGCAGTCCAGGTCAGCAATAAGTTCCAAGTGTCAGTTCAAAGAAGTATCTAGCAGTGTACGCAGCACACAAAGTGAGGGTCAAGGTTTTTCAGGAACATGAGCCAAGGTTCAAAGGAAGAACATGTTGCTTCCACTGAAAATAACAGTTGTCTGCAACAGAGTTCTCCCCTGCCCATCTCTTGTTTCTATTGGCTAGCAGCATCCCCCAGCTGTTTGTCTAATTACTGTGTCTTCCCCGTATAAGTGCTCTGGGTCTCATGGGCTCTCCCTTTCTCATCTATGCTGGGCTACAGTAAGTATTGTCCTGTTCATGTCACTGTGTTGTGGATGTTGAAGAGGGCCCTGGGACTGGGGCATGATACATCAGTCACCAGGGTCATAATCCAATGCTCAGAACACTACACACTAGGTCTCCGAGCAAACTATACTGTTCTATTATTCCCCCTGACCATTTTCCCCAACAGCTAGGAACTCTGTTTTTCAATATGCAAATGAATAGTTAAGAACACTGCTGAATATTCTGTATCAGCTACTTAGTATACTTAACTAAGTAACCTCTCCTGGCCCAGACCCTCAAACCCAAAATAAACATCATTCAACCATGCTGCAACAACCAGCAAAATAGACTTCTTTCACCCCACGCAGCTGATGCCCAGTAAAGTAGATTGGGGATTATGATTGCGGCAATAGCTTCACAATCGTAACTAAATAGCAATCATGAATATGGAACAGTTACCTGGATTTACTCATTCATAAATGTTCTGTGTTCATGACCCCTATTTAGTCATGATTGCAACACCATTGCTATGATTGTAGCTTCTCTACACCTATTTTACCAGGCATCAGCTGCATAAGGAAAAGGAAATCCATTCGGCCAGCAATCAGCACAGGTGAAAGATGTTTCCATCAGGTTTGGAGAGGGGACTGAGAAGGAAAGATAACTCAGTTAGGTATCCTTAAATAAGTAGCTGATAGAGAGTACTTGTTACCCCAAAAGCATGGGATCCCATGAGGTCCTGTATCAGAACCCACAATTAAATGTAAAAATGAGGAATGAATTAACTCAGTTAAGTATCCTTAAATAAGTAGCTGATAGAGAGTACTTGCTACCCCAAAAGCATGGGATCCCATGAGGTCCTGTATCAGAACCCACAATTAAATGTAAAAATGGGGAATTAACTCAAATTAAGAAGGATGTAAGAGGAAAGGTAACTGCACAATCTTTTCACCTATGTCTGTGGAATCACTGCTAAACAGACCAGTCAGGAGACTTGTTGTCTCAAATGTATTTTACTGGGGAGAAATACACACACAGACACACACACACACACACAAACAATCACACAAGGCTCACTGAAAAGAAAGGGGGAAGAAGAGTAGTAGAAATAGAAGGGATTGGGTGATAATTACAATCTACAGAGAAGCGGAGAAGAGTGAGATGGCTTGGGCTTGCATCCAAAGACAGTACCAGTCAAAAGCCAGAGTGACAGAGTGGGTCCCTGAAACTTTAGTACTGATAGGAAGTACCCAAAATCAGGGTCTCTGATACCCAAAAACCTGCCCTGAAAACATGACTTTTTGCCTGGACAAACAATAGAGTTTGCAGGGTAGATAAAAGTGGCCAGAATTGGTTGATAGTTTTAATATGAGAAGAAAATGTGTTGTTGATATTGGTGTGTAGGTGACAAGGCTTTGATGACTGTCTTGCGTTTGAGAACAGGATAAAGGGGTGGCAGATGTTTACTAAGGAAGGAGGACAGGAGGGTTTCCATAGGAAATGCACACAGCGAGAGTCTTGCCTCTGAGCTTGGCTATTGTTTTTGTTGGAAGGATTAGCTTAGAGCCATTAAGTCAGGCCTTCTTGGTTAATTCTTACAACCTGGCCACACTGTTGTTACCTTTTGCCCTGCTTTCCAGCCAGGACCCTTCTCCATGTGGCCTTTGAGCCATAAGTGAGTATAATTTATATTTTTGCCAATTAAATATATCTACCAATTAACATATTTTGCCAACTAAACCATACCAAAGCATGGAGATGTTCAGCTGCTAACATACTGAATATTGCTTTATCCCTAGTCCTCACCTTGCCTTCTCCCTGACAAATCATCTTTCTAACTGCAGGGTATCTTTAATTCAGGAAAGAGTTTTCTATCCTTTGAGTCTTTGCTTCTGTTCTGAAGTGGTACAGACCCAACACAGGTTTACCACCTCAAGTGAGAACTCAGAAGGAGGCCTTACATGTCTCCCAAACCTCAGCAATCATTTTTAATAAAAGGAATTGGACTACTTTGAGGAATTTTCTTTGCTGGTTTCTCCCCCTCCCTTAAAACCCTCAGTATCAGTGTTATTTTGGCTGCAGACTGTTAAGTCGTGTAAGAGCAGAATGAGCTTTTTTTATTGAATTCGGGGGTTTTGATCTCTCCCCGCTTTGTGACGGAGCGGAGCTTTGATGGAGATCAGAACCACTGCAACACTTTGTATATTGATTAATCTGGGGAATCGTTCTACTTCAGCTGAACAGTCATTGTCGAGTCAGAGTCTGTTTGTATGCAGCAGTTCGCATGCAGTAGCTGGCAGAGGCGATATTGCCGCATTTGATCACATTGAGAAATAAAGTTGGGGACCTCCACGGTCCACATTGAGAAATGAAGGGAAAAGAAGAGACGCAAACTCCTGCACAGTTTTAGTGACATTTCTTCAAAGTTCGCTTTTAAGCAGAGAGAAATGAAACGCTCTATGACAAGGTTGAAAGTCTTCTTATGAGCCAAATGTGGTCCTCAAAAGCTGTCTATGCGGCCCCCGGGCCTTCCTCAATGCTCAAATTCCCAACAATCATTTTTAAGCTAAACAAAAAATCCCAGATAATTACATCTCCAGAAGCCTCCAGTGTCTTAAGGCATGATGATGGTGGTGGTGATAGGTAATCCAGCATTTTCCGCAAGCCCTGGCTGAAATAAAATGGCAAGGAGGGTGCCAGTCTAACTTCTCTGGAAAGGGAATTGCCAGGCCTTGGAGCTTGGAGCTCAGCAGTCACTGAGAAGGTCTTTTCCTGTGTCCCCACCAGAGATATCTGATTGTGGGAAAGACAGAAAAATCTCCCCAGAAGATGTCAAAATCTTGGCAGATTCTTACTTGAGAACACGGTCCTTCAGACAACATGGACCTGACTCATATAGGGCTTTATAGGCTAAACCAAGGCCTGGAATCCTTCTGGTATCATGACCTTATATAGGTCTTCCACAGGCAGCTGTGCTTTTTTGGCCACTGTGCAACAAAAAAAAAAAATGTTTCTTTTTTGTGTAAGTTCTGCAGAAGTAACTACTTTGGAGGGATTTAAATCTTATTCTTAGTCCCAACTGAAGTAGTGCTACTGAATCCTAGATTAATGTGCATGTTCATGCTTCAGTACATTTTTAATGTGGTATCCAAGAGGATCCCAACTAGGCAGTTGTGCGTTCTATTTGTCACTACCTTTGCTGTGCTGCTTGATTTCTTGGGAATGCAGACACAGCCATTGTGTATTTCACAGATTGATTTATATAATGCCATTACTGCACATGGCATTTGCAAGTAAAAGAATAACAAAACAGTTGGCTCCCCTGAGGCTTACAATCTAATTAAGACATACTGCACAAGGAAAAGGAGATGGCACTGTGGTGGGGAGGGAATTAAGTCCAGCAGACACTGCTGGTTCTTCTCTCCCTCTGAGGCCAGGGCAGTGGCAGTTGGGATGGAAGGAGGACCTTTCTTCTACTTCTGGGCCCAGGTATGATGAAACCATGCCTGCTTCTTCTTCTCTCTCTCTGAGACCAAGGCAGTGGTGGTTGGGAGGGAAGGAAGGAGGGACGGAGGGCCTCTCCTCTTCTTCTGGACCTGGGCTGATGATGCAGCTGTGCCTGCCTCCTCTTCTCTCCCTCTGAGGCCAGGGCAGTGGCAGCTGGGATGGAAGGAGAGCCTTTCATTTGCTTCTGGGCTTAGGCATGATGGAGCTCTGTCTGCTTCCTCTTCTCTCCCTCTGAGGCCAGGGCAGTGGCAGCTGGGATGGAGGGAAGGCCTTTCATCTGCTCCTGGGACTAGATATGATGGAGCTGTGTCTGTCTCTTCTTCTCTCCCTCTGAGCCAGGGCAGGGGCAGTTGGGATCGAAGAACAGACTTTCATCTGCTGCTGGGCCTACAGATGATGGAACTGTGCCTGCTTCTCCTTCTCTCCCTCTGAGACCAGAGCAGAGGCATTTGGGATTGAGGGAGGGCCTTTCATTTGCTTCTGGGCTTAGGCATGATGGAGCTGTGGCTGCCTCAGATCCCCCTTGTACAACAGGATAATAAGCAGACATGCCATCAGTGGTACAATATAACTATTCAGCAGAAAGGTGGTGTAGCACAACCATCATAGAACTACAGGAAGGTAGATTTCTACAGTGCAAGCATGATGTCATATTTTGGCCAAGGTTCACACCCTGTACATACTTTACTTTGGACCAAAGGAAAAAAAAATAATTCTGAAAAATTGAATCATAGAATCATAGAAATGTAGAATTGGAAGAGACCACAGGGGCCATCCAGCCCAACCTCCTGCCATGCAGGAACACCCTCAAAGCACTCCCGACAGATGGCCATCCAGCCTCTGCTTAAAAACCTCCGAGGAAGGAGACTCCACTACACTTCGAGGCAGCAGATTCCACTGCCGGACAGTCCTGACTGTCAGAAAGTTCTTCCTGAGGTTCAGGTGGAATCCCCTTTCCTGCAGCTTGAATCCATTGCTCCTTGTCCTGGTCTCTGGAGCAGCAGAAAACAAGCCCTCTCCTTCCTCTACATGGCATCCCTTCAAATATTTAAACATGGCTATCGTGTCTCCTCTTAACCTTCTCTTAAGTCTATCCTCACAGGGCATGGCTCCAGGCCCCTCACCATTTTGGTCGCCCTCCTCTGGACACGCTCCAGCTTGACCATGTCCTTCTTGAATCGGGGTGCCCAGAACTGGACACAGTATTCAAGATGAGATCTAACCAAAGCAGAGTAGAGTGGTACCAGTACCTCCCTCAATCTAGACACCATATTCGTATTGATGCAGCCGAGAATTGCATTGAATTGAATCAACCTTCTGGTTATGTTACCCCAAAATGTGGGTGACTCAGGGGTCCACCCACAATGCCAGTTCCTCCGTGAAGCAGTGGGGAATATTAGCTCAAAGGGGAGGTCCTGCAAAGTCTTTTTCTGCCTTGAGGGGGAAAGATGTTAATGACTCTCTGGCAGAGTCTACAATGGAGTCAGGAGAATGGACAATGGGGTCTGGAATGAGCTAGTGGCCTTAGCATTAAGTGACAAAGGGACTGATGGGGATCATGATAGCTCTTTAATTGCTGGACAAGTGAGAGGACAAAGGAGAATTTTTGCTGGACAAAGGGAGAAGGTCGAAAGCAATCAGTCCTTCTGTGGAAGTAGCTTTGGTGCCATTGTTTCTTAAAGACTGAGTTGTTGAGGGACATTTGTAAGTGCATTTTCTGAGAGTTTCCCTGGCTATGACCTAGCCATGCGTTGAGATCTCATCCTGACTTAGTTTTACAACACACATATGCAGCCAGTTTCCTCTTTGTCAGACAGCACCCAGTCATAGCAGGATATAATTTTATACGTTTTGTCAATCAAACCATATCATGGAGAAGGAGGGTACAGTGTGGTAACAGCTATGCCCGGTTTCTCTTAAATAACAGGTGTGGTACATGAAGTTCTCAGGGGTTGGAGCTGGTGAAGTTTAGCCCACAGATCCTCTGTGGCTACTGTCACTGCTTACTGACATAGATTGATAAAATCATGAAATCTTAGAGTTGGAAGGGGCTGTGAGGGCTACCGAGTCCAATCCTCTGCCATACAGGAATATATAATTGAAGCATTCCTGAATCATGTCTATCTAACCTCTGCTTAAAGACTCCAAAGAAGAAGGCCTCATTGAGTCACTGAGTCTGACTTGTTCACTGTGGAAAAGTGTTTGGCATAGTTACTTTTCTGACTGCATTTCTTGGAATTGCCCCAGCAGCAGCAAATGTTCACTGCTCTTCTCATTCTCAATAGGAAGGGGTATCTCCACAAGTCCAGACAACTGTCCTCTGACATGTGGGCAAACACATTATGGCCTGATTCTCATTGGTGGCCAGTCCCAACCAGAATACACCTCCTGTATCAACTGTTGATGATGTCAACATGTAGGCAAATCATATTGATTCAAGGGGGGGTCCACTTTCATTAAAATGGATAATAGGAGCCAGGCTTGTGTTTTGTGCTAAAAGCACTAGCCAGAATCTCATTATGGTGTTACACTGGGGTAAACGCAGTTGTACAAGTGATTGTAGTTTCTCAGAGGTTGCACAAGTGTAGCTTCTTAGTCAGGGTTGCTCAGGTCCTGTGACACCAGCGCAAACGCTTGTGCAAGCATAGCAGCACAATCTAAGAAGTTCCATACGGCCAGTTCCTAGTAGTGGGCAAGGGATTGGAGTCATTCTCATGCAAGGGAGGTGTCTATGGCTGAACCACTTGTATCATAACTGTTTGCACAACTGTACAGCCTAATATTGCTCCCCTTATACTGTACTGATCCAGCTAAAGTGCACAATTTTACATTATGCACCAGCAAATAGGATCTCAACTAGTATTTTTTGCACAGAAGATATGGTGAAAATTCCATCCCATTTCCCCAAATACAAAAATGGCATTCAAATAGTGTAAAAACTTTCACTAATTCATTCTTTGCAACTGCAGCTCAACTTGCTGTTAAAGATACAAGAGCATCCTGGTAAATGGTGTATCCCTGGTTAGTTGGCAACCCTAGGCACAGTACGTGATTTTCTTTTAATAGGATCTACAAGGTGGCAATTCACAAAACAAAGCCATTCTCTCCAGCTCTTCAGGGAGCTGAGAACTGAATTATTCAAACAGACGTTCTGCAAGGATTTAACATACTGAGACATCCTCTTTTATGAGCTGACAAGATGTGCAAAGACAATCCAGTACCTTTCATCAGAGCAATGAGTTCCTGAGTCTTAATTAATAATTGCCCTTTATTTTATTAAATTAATTTAACCCCTTTTTTATTAATTTTTTTAAAGGCAGACGTTGGCCTCAGGGATGATCCTTGTGAAAGTCAATTAAAAAATTCATTTTCTGTAGAAGAGCGAGAATTTTCTGATCAGAATTTTCCTCCTCGCATTTATTAGTCACTGACTGCTGAGTTTTGTGCCAACTGGAAATATGTGACAGTGTGGTGTCGGCTGACATCTTGTACGTCAATGGCATTGTGAATCTGCTCTGGGTTTTAGTCTGAACTTTGAAGGAGGTATCCATGTTGCTGTACCTCTTTGGAAAATAGGATTCAGTACCTATCCTTGGAATAGATTCAGCACCTTGGATAGTTCCAAAAACCTAGAAGAAGTAACCTGTCTTGCTGATATGAAAGCCACCACTGTTAGGAAGAGCTCATATGGGCCATTTCCACACTACACTCTTATAGCACGATTATTCCACTTTCAACATCCTATGGAATCCTGGGGTTTGCAGTTTAGGGAGGGGCGGCTGGCCCCTCCCTAAACTGCAAACCCCAGGATTCCATAGGATGTTGAAAGTGGAATAATCCTGCTATAAGAGTGTAGTGCAGAAATGGCCATAGTCCGAAGGCCTGATCAGGTTAGCATTCTCCCATATGAACTATGGCCTGGCAATGAGACAACGACAGCTTTAGCTGCCTTAGTGTGCCCTTGGTAAAATGGCCAACTTGCATTTATTCCTTCACATGTAGAATTATGGTTGTGTGCCTTCAAGTTGTTTCTGAGTTATGGTAACTGCAAGGTGAATCTATCACAGGGTTTTCTGGGGTTGAAAGTGCGTGACACACCGAAGGTCATCCCCTGGGTTTTCATGGCTGAGTGGGGAATCAAACTCTAGTCTCCAAGGTTTTTGACTTTTTTATGATGTTAACTTTCAGCTGTATCTGATTTGGTATAAATTTAAATATATTAATATTAATATTTAAATATATTACATATTACATATTATATAGCATGTAATAAATAAATATAAATATTGTGTGTGTGTGTGTGTGTAAATGTATACATACACACACATACACCTACACAGATATATAATAAATATAATAGGAGCAGTGGTATTAGTAAAAGTAGTAATAGTTTGCACCAGTTTATTTTATTTATCATTCATTCCCTACCTTTTCCCCAATACTAGAACTTGGCTTACAAATTACCAAAGTCAGTGCAGATTCAACATATACAAAAACATCCATGTTTTCATGTGAGTTCACATAGATATCCAATTAAACTTTCTGTAAAGTTAAAATTATTTAAAATTCATTGAAAAACAGACCATAAAAACTCCACAAGATATATCTTTTGTTTGAAGTTCCTCACGTGTGTGTGTGTGTGTGTGTGTGTGTGTGTGTGTGTGTATTTCTCTTCTTTTCTTTTGTTTTTACAATAAGAAGAACCAAAAAAAAAAGCCCATTGCAGTCAATTCCTAAAAGCCTAGTAGAATAGGAAAATTTTCCCTGGGCAGCAGATGCGAAGCAAAGAGGGAGACATCCTAGCTTCTGTTACTCCGACGGAGAAACCCTATCCCAGGGTCTACAATTTTAATATTAAAGTACAATTCTGTGTACCAGAGAGGTCCCCCGAAGGGACACGTAGGCAGGCACGGTCGAGAGACTGAAAACCAGGTCAGGCCAGTACAAACCGCAGTCACGTAGCCCCAGGAGACCTCAAGATGTGTAAACCCACAATAAACAAAGGGTCCTCAGCCCCAAGACGCCGACGTGAGGGGATTAGTGTGTATGTCTCAAGTTGAGCAAATATCCCATCAGGTGGGGACCAGAACACAGCCGAAGATTCGGAGACTTTGGCAACACTTAATAATCCCATCACGCAAAGGAAATTACCAGTGTGGAGCTTCGTGCCCCCTGCAACACCCCATTGTTCTCCCCAGGAAAGGATTAGTCCTCCAGGTACTTTTTCCCCTACAAATAGTCCTGGTTTTTGAGTGTTTCTTCAGATCGCTCCCGGTCACCCCAGCTGACCATCGCTCCGTTTCTAGGGCAATCCCCTCAGCCCTCTCCGTGCTGAGCCCCACTCCTTCGCTGCCTTCTCGGATCCAGGACTTCAGGGCAAGGTGCAGGATTACCCCAACAACACCCCTTCAACGCCTCTGCCCAATTTCCTCTCTTTTGCTTCTTGATAGCTCTTGGGTGCGTATGTGCGAGAGTGCGTTGGTGCATGAGACTTGCATTCAATAAAATCATTTATTAGACATTCTTGTTTGGTTTTTGGCTTGGCCTGACCCCGTAAAAACTGGGTAAAAAGATCCCGCTAAGTTACCCTGCCTCTTGCAGTGGTATTGCTTGTGCTCTGGCTAGTTTCCATTCCCCATCACGTGGAGCACAGTGAGGTGTCCCCCAAGGGACCCCCCGAAATTAGGGTAACACTTCCCGAGGAAGGGAGTGGTACAATCTGGGAGCAACCACCAAGAAGGCTCTCTCCTGTGTTCCCACCAAATGTGCCTGGGAAGGTTGCATGACAGAGAAAAGAGCCTGTCCTGAACATCTTAGATCTTGAACCAACTCATATAAGGAGATAAAGGTGCTTCTAATGCCCTGGACCCAAGCCCTTTCACCAAAATGAAAGAGATTTGCTGAGGGTAAAAATTCATAAGTTAATATTTTGCCTGTATCTGCAAGGTCCCAGGTTCAATCCCAAAGGTCCAGAGGTTCTAGGGCAGTCCAAGAACTTAAGCCCTATCCAAGAACTTGGAGAAGTACACCTGAACATATTGTTCAGGAAGTTCTTGGGCTAGAACCAGGGCGTAGTGTTAAACATTAAAGCCCTGGCCCACATCATGGCAGTTCCTATACAATGAATTGGACAATTGGCAGTGTTGTTGGACTTCCGGCTAAGCCAGCATTGCCAGCAGTGAGGTATGCTGGGACTTGCAGTCCCAAAACAACTAGAGAGGTGTCCACATGGCCCACCTTTTCCCTATAGTACTCCAAGAAGCATCCAAACAAAAATTGCAAGCAACTGCACCAATCTGTGGGTTTTTTAAAATGTATTGATCTGTTCTTTTCCATCCAGACCAGATCTTTTGTAAAGCTAATAGGTCTTATCAGCTCAGATCCAAGCCTACCTAAAATACTTCTGTATCATCATTTCTACTACAAACTCTAATTACCTCCCAGTGAAACATGCCCTCGAGGTATCCAACATGCTTATAATCTAAACTAGTTGTCCATTCATATACCGTCTACCCATTGAACTCCCAAGCTGAAGTTTTCCACCTAAATGTGAACTGATGATGCATGCCAGAAATGGCCAGAGCGTTTGAATCTAAGGTTCTCAGCATCTCTCTCAAATAGCAGCCCTGGGCAATAACTTTAATGGCAGTAATTAGTCTCTGTTTACACATCCTATGTCTCCAGCTATGGCCAGAATATCTCACCTCTAAATCCGGTGGCCAAGCTAATTAAAACTAATGAGACCATTAGGGTCATCAGAACAAGAAAGTTTCTGCACAACAGACATGGAATGGGCTGGTGTCTTCAAACTATTTGAGAGCACAATGGTAAAGGTAAAGGAGGTTTAGAGGGAAATGAGCTGAGGTGGTAGCTATGTATTCCTGCCACTGTATCCTCCAGCCTACATTTTCGAGGGGGTGGGATGGTTATGTCCATGCATACAGAATGTGAGTGTTGTATAATACTGGGTCTTAAAATACTCTAAAGGCACCAGATCCTGTCTGACCTTGGAAGCTAAGCAGGGTCACCTCTGATTAGTACTTGGGATGGGAAACCACCAATGAATACCAAGTACTGAAGGCTATATTTCAGAGGGAGAAATGGGCAAACCTACCTCTGAGTATTCTTTGCTTAAGAAAACCTCACAAAATTCATGGGGTTGTTACCCTAATTTTGGGGGTCCCTCAGGGGACACTTCACTGTGCTCCACTTGATGGGGAATGGAAACTAGCCAGAGCACAAGCAATAGCAATGCAGGAGGAAGGGTAACCTAGCGGGGTCTTTTACCCAGTTTTTATGGGGTCAGGCCAAGCCAAAAACCAAACAATGATGTCCAATAAATGATTTCATTGAAGGTAAGTCTCACGCACCAACACACTCTCGCACACATGCACCCAAGAGCTATTAAGAAGTAACAAAAAGGAAACTGGACAGAGGGAGTATTGAAGGGGTGTTGCTGGGGTAATACTGCACCTTGTCCTGAAGTCCTGGGTCTGAGGAGGCAGCAAAGAAGTGGGGCTCAGCACGGAGAGCGCTGAGAAGATTGCTCGGCAAACGGAGCGAGCATTGGCTGGGGTGACCGGGAGCGATCCAAAGAACCACTCAAAAACTGGGACTATTTGTAGGGGAAAAAGTACCTGGAGGACTAATCCTTTCCCCGGGGAGAACAGTGGGTGTTGGAGCGATAATAAAGCTCCACCATGGTAATTTCCTTCGTGTGATGGGATTGCAAGGTGTTGCCAAAGTCTCAGGATCTTCGGCTGTGTTAGTTTGTGGTGTGACTTCATGTAAATGGTCCTCGTCTGATGGAATATTTGTTCAACTTGGGGCAGACATGCTAATCCCCTCAAGTCAGCATCTCAGGGCTGAGGACCCATTGTTTATTGTGGGTTTACACATCTTGAAGTTTCCTGGGGCTACGTGACAGGGGATTTTACTGGCCTGACCTGGTTTTCAGTCTCTCAACCGTGCCTGCCTACATGCCCCTTCGAGGGACCTCTCTAGCACACAGAATCATATTTTAACATCAAGATTGTAGACCCCAGGATAGGGTTTCTCCATCAGAGTAACAGGGTCTCTGTAAGTCAACAGGTGATTTGAAGATGCACACCCATGCACACACGCGCGCGCGCACACACACCACTGGTTAAACTAGTCAACAAATGCAGAGGTTCTTATTCAAGCAATATGTCGGAAGCCATCTTTGATCTGTCTTTCTTTTTACCTGTGTCTTTCAGGTCTAATCTGCTCATCTCTCCTAAGATCTCCACATCTTCTGCATTCCTTTCTCTATCTTTCTCCTCTTTGTACCTGCAGAGAGGCAAGAAGAACCATCTAGTTTCCAGAATCCCTAACATGAACTATACTGGCTGGGACTGCTGGGAGTTGCTGTCCAACCATACCTGAAGGGTTGCATGGTATCCATCTTTGCAGTAGAAGTTTTCTGCTTGGCTCTGAACTCCCCTTTGCAAATTTGCAAAGTTCCCTATGTTTTCCCTTCCCCTCCTCTTCCTCCGGACTAATCAGCGGCTTTCACACCAATAGTGCGGTCAATTCACTCTGGGTTTTGTTGCAGGTTTTAATGGAGCTGTCCAAAGCACTGAACAAACAGGTTCAGCACCTTGTACAGGTAATCACAAAAAGTTGTTTTTGTGTGCCTTCAAGTTGTTTCCAAGTTACGGTGACCCTAAGGTGAACCTATCATGGGGTTTTCTGGGGGCTGAGCAAATGCAAGGCAGTACCACTTCCCAAAAAAATTAGCAAAAAGGAACTATGTAATGTATTACATAAAGAATTTACTTGTTAAAAGTTACACTCCAAGTTCTGCAAGGCTCCGACTGGGATTGTTTGTATGCAAAACATGGGCACTACCACTGAGCCACAGCAACTTCCTTCTCCTTTTCTGAAAGCTGCTATTTAACCTTGTAACCCACCAGGTTGTAGATCTGCAACTATAATGCAGAATGCCAGCCAACAACAGCAATAACAATTGGCAGTATTCTGCACCAGCTGCTTAGTTAAGTACTGATTAACCTCTCCTGGCCTGAGCCTGCCCCAAACTTCATTCACTCCTATTCTGATCGCAGGCAAAATAGATCCCCTTTTTCACACACAGCTGGTGCCTGGTTAAGTAGGCTGGGAGGGAAGTTACAATCACAGGAATAGTGTTACAAAGGAGTAGATCTACTAAGTAGCTGATGTAGAATATTGGCTAGTAATAATAGAAGCATAATAGCTCTCAAGATCTCTGAGCTGATTTTTTAACGTTTATTCTTGGTGCAAAACATCCGAGTTTCTGTAGTCTTCCCTCCACCCTCTCTGTTGACCTGTTTGTTATACACACACACTTGCACCACCCTCAGCTCCATGACTACTGCATATGCTAATCTGCATGGCTGATGCTCCGGCCGGCCTGAAATTCTGCATTCCACCCACATCCTGCAGGAGTTGTTCGCAGAGTCTTGCAGAGTCTCTGCAGCAGCTGGAGGCGAATGGGAAAACAGAGTCCCTCCTTTGCATTTTCAGCCTGGAAGCTAGAACTACCCTTTAGGACTGGGGGAGCAAGGATGACTCCCAAATGATCCCAGGTGTGATTGGCAGTCAAGAAGTAGCAGGGGGAAAGAGAATTGCCTGCTGCTTTTCTTATTTAGTTAGTTTTATTTGTTGGAACATTTATTTCTCCCTGCCTCAATGCAGAGATCTCACAGTGGCATGCAATAAAACCAGTCCAACAAATTTAAAACAGTGGGGGGAAATTACAAAAAAATGATTCCCAAAGGCTAAAATAAATATAATTATTATTACATATTGGTCATATATGTTCTTTTAAACTGATGTTAGGTGTCTCTATTGTATTTTTAAAAGTTGCCATGCTCTGCCTTCATCCATAGGGGGGGCAGGTAACAATATCATTACTATTATTATTATTATTATTATTATTATTATCAGCAGCAGCAGCAGCAGCAGCAGCAGCAGCATCAGACACACATACTGTTTAAAGCTTATTATTGTTATTATTACCACTACTCACTTTAAACAATTTGTGCAATTTGCGTGTATGCAGCTTCAAGTCACAGGTCAACTTATAGTGACCCCATCAATTTCATAGGGTTTTCTCCAACAAGAAGTACTCAGTGGTGGTTTTGCCAGTTTCTTCTTCTGAAATATAGCTTACCATACCTGGTATTCTTTGGCGGTCTCCCATCCAAGTACTAACCAGAACTGACCCTCCTTAGCTTCCAAGATCAGACAGGATCTGGTGTCTTCGAATATTTAGCATGTTTAAAAAGCAGATTAGACCCAGATGAAATAGCTTTAAATGATTTCAGATCAAGTAGACATGAAAGTTTGTGTAAAAGCAATTGGTCCCCAAAAGCTTTAATGAACAATCATGTCTTTCACTTGACACTGGAAATGACAGCAAAGTTGGTGCCAATCAGGTCTCCAAGGGAATGTTCCATAACGAGGGCGCCACAGCAGAGAAGAACCTCTTTGACATCCTCACCTGATGTATCGTCTTGATTTTTCCCCATTATCTCCTCCTCCACCTGCTTCCTCCTTCCCAGACAGGGTTTCAAATGCGTTTGTGATCGTTGCGTGCCTTCAAGTTGTCTTTGACTTGTGGCAACCCTATGGTGAATTTATCATGGAGTTTTCCTGACACGATCTCTTCAGAGGGTGTTTGCCTTTGCCTTCCTCTGGGGATGGGGGACTGGGACTTGGACAGTGGATATCCAGTGAGTTTTCATAGCTGAGCAAGGATTTGAACCCTGGTCTTCTAAGAGTCCTAGTCCATGTCCTACGCCAGCAACCAGCCAGCATTCACAGCTCTCCGATTAGAGTCCTTATCAGTAGCCATAGGCAAAATTTACAACAGATTGTTAGCCAACTACATGAAACATTAAAAGAGAAAACCTACAAGCAAGGCAGAAGGATGCAGCAGCAGCAGCGAGCTCACCTCCCCACTCCGAGACCCACAACGTTGCCATGCCGACAGCAGGGGGAGACCTGGGCCAGCCTCCTCCACCTCTCCTCTGCCCCCCATTTCTATCCTCCCTCTCCCTCCACCCCACTATGGCCAGGGCAGTCACTCCTGCAGTGGCGGCCAAAAAACAGTACCGCCCAGGGAGGACTGCTGCCCCAAAGCTATGCCACTGCTGTACTTGCACCTGAATCCTGGGACCGGGGCAATACAGTAGTTCAGGTGGTTCTCAACCTGTGGGTCCTCAGATGTTTTTGGACTTCAGCTCCCAGAAGCCCCAGCCACTATGGTCAATGCTCAGGGCTTCTGGGAGCTGAAGTCCAAAAACATCTGGGGACCCACAGGTTGAGAACCACTGTTCAACGGTATCCTTGTCACTCTTAGGCTGTGATCCAACATAACATGAGAGTTCCTCAGACAGAACACCACTACAGCTCACACTCACTGCTCTTAGAACTCATGGTTTTGCTCCAACCAGCCCCCAAACAGCTATTCCATGGCTGGTGGAGAGCGGGGTGTGGATTGGAGAAGCATCCGGCTATGTCCCCATAACCAAATACGGACTGATACGGACCTTTTGCCCAGATGGTACTAATGGTACTACATGGCAAAATATGTCATGGCATTCCATTGCATGGCAGAGAAAGCAAAACCAACCTGACAAAGTCACACTCTTTCAGACTCAGAGGAAGGCATGGCAAACTCCCTCAGAATGAATCTTGCCGAGGAAACCGCATGATAGGTTCACCTTAGGGCCACCATAAGTCAGAGATGACTTGAAGGCACACAAGAACAACAATATTTAGCTCAAAGAAGAAAAGGGTAAGAAGCCTTCCCATAACTGAAGAATAAAATGTAAAGAAGATCAATAAATTTGTTCATCCTTACAATAGTGTCTTGAACATAGCATTGCATATGTCTCATGTCACCTTTGGGAAGAACCAATGATAGACTTCAGTTTAACTTCTCTCTAACGAATGAACATTTATATATGTAACTCCCCTGAAAATGTTTGTTATTGTGCAATTAAGAAACTAGAGAGATAGATAACAACATGGCAATAATATTAAAGAGATGCCACAGATGGTTTAATAACATAACTATAAAATTGAAAGCTGAGGGAGCTAAAAGACTTTTAAAATGTTCTGAAACAAGAGCCCTACAGTTAATCCCAGGCCACATGTTAGATCAGGAAGCAGACAAATGATGCTAAGGTAAAATGTAATTCCTAGAATCACAGAGCTGAAATGGACTGCAAGGGACATCAAGTCCAGCTCCCTGCCACGCAGGGACACAGAACCAAAGCATTCCTGAGAGATGCCCATCCAACCTCTGTTAGAAAACCTCTCAAAAAGGAGAGAGTGGAGCAATCTATTTCACTCCAAGCAACTGATACAGTCGAGAAGTTCTTCCTAATGTTTAAGCAAAATCTCTTTTCAGATAATTTGAATCCACTGGTTCATGTCCTAGTCTCTGGAGCAGAAGACAACAAGCTCATTCCATATTTTACATGGCATCCCTCCAGATATTCAAAGATGACTGTCAGATTACCTTTCAGTCTTCCCTTCTCCAAGCTAACATACCCAGCTCTGTAAGCCAGTCTTCCTAAGGCACGGTTTCGAGACCTTTTGCTATCTCGGCCACCTCTTCTGGAAACATTCCAACTTGCTGATACCCTTCTTGAACTGTGGTGCCCAGAAATGTTCAAAGTATTCCAGGTGAGGTCTGCCTGAAACAGAACAGAGTGGTACTATGACTTTTCTCTTCTGGTCACGATTCTCCATGTTGATGCAGGCTAGAATTGCATTATCACATCATTGACCTGTGTTTAATTTGTGGCCTAGTTCAGCCAACCTAGACTTGTGGTTTAATTCAGGCAGACTTATTGGGCACAGAACAAAAACTTGTTGGTTACCCTAACAGACGTAAATTTCAAAGAAAATCACAGAACAAGATCAAAATGCACAGGCACCACAGTGAGATAAGAACGCTGGCCTAGCAAAGCCCTTAGTCAGCAAAAGCACCAACTAACACCAGCTAAACTGATAAGCCAGATGAAGTACGAAACCCCAGCATACTAACTGAGCTTCAAAGATTAAATACATCCCAACTTTGCCCTGTGCGACTGAGAGGAACTTTATTACTAATAATAATTTCAAAAGATGTCAAGGGGTGAGGGATACTCAGCCTTGGAAGACTTACAGAGCACAGAGTTTTGCCATAACAAAATGCTATGTAAGAGCTAAGACAAAAAAAAAAAGGCAATAGCACAGCTTTTCTAACCAGAAGTCTCCACACACCAGTGCTATTAGATCTGGGAAAAGAGGTTATTATACCTATTTGCAAACACAGTATGCTTGTAACTCTTCTTATTCTTGTTGTGGAATGATTGGCTTTCTGTCTTTTAAACTATAGCCAAAATGCTACATCATGCTGGCATAGGGTGACTCTACACTGATATAGTTAAGTGGCATTTACAATATACCCCCAGCCTGCTGCTGGATACGAACACTGGGCAACCAGCTGCCCAAACGTGCTTGCTGTGAGTCAAGTGATACCTGGAGAGTAGTTATGCACTATCCAAAAATACACAATTGCACATGCAGCATGCATACTTGCAGAACTTTACTTATGCAACCATGAAGTGAATACAGATGTTACACCATGGCCAAAAAAGTACAAACATCTGTGAAAGACAGGCATGGCTACATCATGCCTAGACCAAGGAGCAGATGAAAGGCCTTTCCTCCATCCCAGCTGCCACTGCCCTGGCCTCAGAGGGAGAGAAGAAGAGGCAGGCACAACTCCATCATGCCTAGTCCTAGAAACAGAGAAAAGGTCCTCCATCCATCCCAACTGCCTCTGCCCTAGCCTCAGAGGGAGGTAATTAGAGGAAATATCTAACGGACCTAATCCCCTCCCATACTGCCATCCTGTTTTCTTTGCATCATGTCTAAATTAGATTGTAAACCTGAGGGCAGGGAACTGTTTTGTGGTCGTACAATCGAAGGCTTTCACGGCCGGAATCCATAGGTTGTTGTGGGTTTTCCAGGCTTTGAGGCTGTGTTCTATTAGTATTTTTTTCTGACGTTTCACCTGCATCTGTAGCTGGCATCTTCAGAAGATACCAGCCACAGATGCAGGTGAAACGTCAGAAGAAAATACTAGCAGAACACGGCCTCAAAGCCCGGAAAACCCACAACAACCTATGTTTTGTGGTTCTTTTACTTGTAAAGCACCCTGTACTAATGCTAAACAAATTGATGATGATAATGGTGATGGTGATGATGATGATGTGTAAGGGAATTTACATAGACCTAAAGCACCAGGGATGTAGTTCTTCAGTAAATTTCTTCATGAAGAAAGCAAGAAGCAATTTCAAAAATTTCCTTACCACAAAAACCACATAGTTTTCCAGACTATTCACAATTCAGGACTTACTCTGCACAGAATTTGGACATGTTTGTTTTGCACAATAAGCAGCATTTTTTCTGTAGGAAACAGCATGTTCTACTCAGGCAGTGGGTCAGACTTGATGGTCTTCCAGTTCTATGATTCTGTGTGTATAGAACCGAGCAATTTATTTTCTGCTTGAACAAAGTTTCATTTAGTCCAGTGCAGAAGATGACACCAGTCGATGTGACTTTTATAACTGTTTTTGCTAGAAACCAAGGAGACCCCAGGTATTTAAAAAAAAATATCAGAACTGATGGGTCTGATTTGAATGGGTAGTAAAAGATTATTTCTGACCATACTGTGTTACGTTTCTGGACAGGGCAATTATAGAAGGAGGAAATCATTCCAACCTCTGTGCAGCCGCAGAGGAGAAAATTTGATCTCCTTGGCTTGACTGAAAGGCATACATTAGTTGCAAAGACAGGCTGAAAATCCTCCACGGTGTGTATTCATCTCCCTTGTTAAGTGGAGGATTAGCTGGAGTGCATCTCCCCTAAATTGCTACCAGTAAAAGTTGACCTGAGCGGCTGCATTTTGGAGTGAGGGAGATAAACCAGCTTAGCAGGGAATGAAATGAAATTAAAGGTGGAGGTGTCAAGGTTTTATGGACAGCTGTTTTCGTCAGGAAATGGGTGCCACTGAATGGTTTCCGGGGAAAAGGAAGCAGCCAGGTCCCAAGTTTCTGATCAACTTGTCAGCTTGGCTCAGAACCGGGGAGACCGGGAAATGTTGGGTCTAATTTTTATAATGCATACAGGTCTACGCCAGTTAATGAAATAAAATCGACTCTCCATAGTCGCTAGGGTTAGGGGCGCAGGACCCCCACAAAAGTGGAAAAATCACAAATATCAAAGTGCGTCTGCCTATCTGTGGGAAAGGGGCTGAGGCATGGTGGAGAGAGGGCACACCGTGAGTCCAAACCAGGTCAGGGAAAGGAAAAGAAGGGAGTGAGTCAGCATGGCAGCCCTATACTTTTTCTCTCCTACCCATCTCCTTCTGTGTGTGTGTGTGTGTGTGTGTGTGTGTGTGAGAGAGAGAGAGAGAGAGAGAGAGAGAGCGAGAGAGCATTAGAGAGGGTTTGTGGTGCTGAGAAATCAGGGTGCGAGTTGTCCTTACCTGGGCAGCCAGTGGCTGGTGCAGGAGGAAGAGAACCAGAGATGAGTTTTTAAAGGGCTGCATGGCCTGATTAGAGCCCTGCGGAGGGGAGGTTCCCCAGAAAAGAAGCACTTGATGTCAAGGGTTGAAGAAACTCACAAATAATCAAATGTATGAATGTCAAACCCACAAACGTGGAGAGACAACTGTAGATGTGCTCCTGTGCTTTACTTCTGTAACAGAAACTTTGGTACCAGGGACACAAATAACTTGGAGAGAGTACAGATTGGTTCCTACACCACAAAAAAGAACAGCAGTTCAGTATTTTTTTATTCAGAACTAATACTGTACACCTGTGAAATGAAAAGACCAGATCAAGCAGGCCTTGCAGAAGTGAACAAAAACATTTTGAATATTCTAGAGACCATTTGAAAGCTTCATCCAAAATGCAGCCCAGGGTGATTCTTTTCATCAAATAGCCCTCCTCTTTTCCTATGACTTCCATTTTGCTGGCAAAACTTACAGATCTCTACTTTGCAAGATGCCAGGGTACCTGATGAGGCAGGCTAATCCATCAGCATTGCTGTAGTTATGAGCCTTCAAATTATTTCTGACCGTAACAACCCTAAGGCAAACCTGCCATGAGGTTTCCTTGACAATATTCGTGCAGAGGGAGTTTGCCATTCGTTTCTGCTGAGGATGAAAGAATGTGACCTGCCCATGGTCACCCATTGGATTTCCATGGCTGAGTGGGGATTTGAATCCTGGTCTCCTCAAACCCTAGTTTCACACTCAAACTACTACTCCACACTGGCCTCAGGTCAACTTAGTTCATGGTTTTCTCCTTTTGTACACATTTCATTCGTGGTGATTTCTGGCCAAGGTGTTAGCAACCATACACCCCTATGCTTTGATATGGTTTAATTGGCATACATTGAAATGGATATAGAATATGAAACATACCCAGCTAGGGTTGTATAGCTAGGCTGGCAGACAAGAAAGCTGGCCAAACACATGTGTTATGAAATTAGGCCAGAAAACACCTTGGAAGCTAAGCAGGATTAGCCCTGGTTGGTACTTGGATGAGAGACTGCCAATTAATACCAGGTTCTGTAGGTTATACTTCAGAGGAAGAAACTGGCAAAACCACTTCTGAGTATTCCTCACCTAAGGAAACTTTTTGAAATTTATGGGATTGCTATAGGTTGACAGGCCACCTGAAGGCATGCTGACACACGTTTAAAGGCTGACATGGAATGTGGTAGTTGTTTGAGCTTTGGACTATGATCATGGAGACCAGGGTGCGATTCCCCCCTCAGCCATGCAAACCCACTGGGTGACCTTGAGTGCATCACACACTCTCAGCCTCAGAAAAACCCCTGCCAGGGTTGCCTCAGGGTCGCCATAAGTCGGAAATGACTCGAAGACACACAACAACAGTGTGGAATTTTTCTGTTTATCAAAAGGGAGCACATAATTTTTTTAAAAAAGCTTGCAGGACATAAAGCCACAGCCTTCTCTCATGCTGATTGCAAAATGACTCTTAGATCTGCAGACTCTATCAGTCTTGAGCCAAATGTCTGGATGGCACCTCCTCCTGTGTCAATTTGCACCAGCTGCTCCCTGAGAAACCAGCAGGCGGGATCTTTTTCCGCTCCAAGTTCACTCTCTGCCTGCTGATTGCCAAGGGATGAGGAGGAGAGAGAAGACTCCACTCTCTCCCTCGCTCAGCCTGGGAAGGGGACTGCGGAGCTCAGAGGCTCATTTATATTCCAAGAACACAACTCACTTAGCAGTATCTTCGAGCACCAATAAACCAATGCAAACAGAGGGGAGCCAGATAAAACAAAAAGTAGGTCATTTCTGCGGAACAATGACATCCAGGCAACCTTAAAAGCAGGCCTAGATTCCCACTGCTGCATTTCCCAAAGAGGCTGGGAGCAATTTTTAACAAATCAGTTCTGCACCCCTGTGCATGCATATACCTCACCCACGACAGACGGACACAATAAAAGCTTCAGTAAACTCAGACCCAGGGTGAAATTCTACAGCCTGAAAAATATCAATATACTAGTTAAAAAGAGTTGTGGGTACATCCTGTCACTGCATGTTGGGGGAAAGGACAAGAACACAAGGGAGTCTTCCTTTGACACAGCTCCACCACAGATTTCTGAGATCATACACACACACAAACACACATATTTTTTTTAAGTTACACCTAAGGGATAAGAGTTAGAAACTTGACCTTTTTTATAAAAAAAAATAATTTTCTCAGAGAAAAATATCTACAGGCTTCCTCCACTTATCTGACATGTTAGGGACTTGAGCACTGTCAGAAAAAGGAATGCGTTGAAAAGCAGAACCTGTGTACTGTACTGTAGAAAGCATGAAGGACTTACGGAGGCCCACGTGGGACCAACTGTGCACGCTCTGCTTGCAAAGTCTCCCAGCTGGCTTAGCACGTTCCCCCCAGTTCACTTTGCAAGCAGCACACACAAGTGAGTGGTTCTAAGCAAGCCACCATAGGCAAGAACTGATGAAAGAGCAGAACCTCTATCAAATTAATAGAACCTATCCTTAATTTGGAAGTGTCAAAGGAGTGAGCCATCAGATAATGGGATGTTGAAAGACAGGGTCTTCTTGTGTTACCCCAAAATGTGAGTGACTCAAGGGTCTGCTCACAATGCCAGTACCTCTGTGCAAAGGTGGGGAATTATTAGCACAATCAAGGTGGTCTTCTAAAGGGGGGTAACCTAGCAAGATCTTTCCACCTATGTTTACAAATACTTCTGCAGGGAAGAACAAGCCAGAGATCTAGAAGCAAGCTAATTGTATTTATTAGGGGAATTAATCACACATACGAGATATACACAATCACACAAGACTAGACAAAGGAAAAGAAAAGAAAGGTTTCAGGTAGCGAGATTTCAGGGTATAGTGAGTGATATTTACCTGTCTTGAAGAGCAGCGAAGAAGCAGCAGTGTATCTTAGACTTGTGTCTAAGGACAATTGGGAATCAGAGTGGCAGTGTGGGAACTAGCAATTGGTGTACTGGGAATTAGCTGGCCAAAACCAGGGGGTTTTATATGTGATTTCTCCCTGGAGGGTATGGGTGTGAAAGGCTCTCCAGTCAAGTAAACAATGGAAATTGCAGAGTGGACAATGAGGTCCAGAACAGGCCAGTGGTCTTAGCATTAGGTGAAAAGGGGCTAATGGTTGCCTGATAGCCCAGTGCTTGTCAGATAGGTTTTAGGATAAAGGAAGGGTTGTTTGGTCAGAGGAAAAGGAAATAAGACAATCAGCAGTTTGGTGGGAATGTCCCGGTCACTATTGTCCCAAAAGGCAGAGACATTAAGGCTAACTGTGAGCCTATTATATCTGGAGTTACCTAGTGATTTCCTGACTATGACCTGGCTATGCCTAGAGGGGATTTCTGACCTAATTCTCAGCGCACATGTTCAGCCAGTCTTTTCTTTTTGTCCAGCTTGGCCATACAGCCATAGCAGAGCACGTTTTATACCAAAGACAATTATTATATGTTCCTGATTAAATCATATTTTAGCAATTCAACCATATCAGAGTGTGGGAGTGTACAGCCTGGTAACACCAGTATACCAAACCCAGCTAGGTAAGCATATACAATGATGGTACCATCAGTGGTGTTATCACCATGAACTGGCCTGGCTTTGGAAGATATTAGATATCGTTTGATATCATAATTCGGTCTCAGTTTGCCACCCTCGGCCAAGTGTTTGTGTGGCCCCTGAACAAGCACAGAGCTAGGCATGGCCTTTAATTGCTGAACATTCCTTTCTCCACCTAGGCAAGCCAGACTCAGCTAGATCTTGCTTTAGGAGACCTCCCTAGACAAACTCCTTATTAAGGATGCACGCTAATACAAAGAACCCCCTGCTCCGAGCAGGGAACTTGACAAGCTGAATGCTTAACCGCCCAGGCAAGCTGCATCTGCATACTGGCCATTCCATTGTCGATTTGGAACTAATTCAATCATGCTAAATTCTGACCTTTTGGAGACATTGTCTGCGCCCAAACCTCATTGTTCTCTCCCAAGTCCAGACTAGCCTACGGTCATACTTTCCCTATAAAAACCCCCAGTTCCAAGAGCTTCCTTGGATCGCTCCGAACTTCCATCAAGCCTTGCTGCTGCTTTATCCAGTGAGCTCCCCTCAGCAAACGATGCTGAGCTTCTCCAACTTCTTCGGGACTACAAGAAAGGTGTCATATCACCCATTTCCCCCGAAAAACCCTTATTTCTTAGTTCTTAGTTAGCTGTGTGGTTGTGTTGTCTTAAGTGTTTGTCTGTCCTCAATAAAACATCATTTTTCCTATTTTAAAACTATCTGACTGCTTGACTGACCTGACCCCGTAGACATTGGGTTAAAGATTCTGCTTCGTTGCCCTGCCTCTCGTTTTGCTAACTTGTGCTCTGAGCTAATTTTCCCCACCAATATTTGAGCACGTTTGGAGTCCCTCACAGGACCCCCAGTAAACAGGGTAACAGTGGTACCATCCGTGATAAGCTAAAACATGGCTTGTTAGTACATCCTTTGAAATCTAATGATTTTGTCTAGATCTTTTATTTGTATATGCTTTTAAGTGGTCTTCTTTTCTTATCATTAAACTGTTTAATATGTGTCCCGACAGACAGTTTAAATTATTCATTAGAGTTTTAAATTTTTAAAAATGTTTCAGAGTGGCAATCGCTTTTATCGAACATCATTGTGATATAGCTTGGTCAGAAAAAGTGTGGTGTGAGGATTTTGGAAGCATCAAGAGAGATGAAGACAGGTTTGGTGGGGGGTCTACATTTCCTCCTGGGGCTGCACCTTGCCTATCACAACTATATTAAAATTAGCATATGCAAACTATATGCAAAACTTTTTAACCTCTCTTTTGGTGGCACATAAGTAGCCATCATTAAAACTTTCCACTCCTGTGCCAATGTCTTCCTATAGAATCCTGTGCCATTCTTTCTTGACTAGCACATGTTTAAATAATCAGACTCTCACAACAGCCCTTGTAAGAGATGAAGCATCTCAAATATTTGTTTCAGCCTCTGAAATTTTGGTTGCTGTATTTGTTCTTCCACCACGCCTCAAAGGAACTGAAAGATACATTGAACTCCCTATGTAATCCTAGCACTTGTTTTGCAGTCTCAAAAATGACAGAAATATAGCTGTATGAGTTCCCTGCCACAGTTCCATGGAGAGTAGATGCCCAATGGGAGAACTGATGGAGAAAGTGAAGTTGAGCAAAGCATCCTCATTGGTTCTATGGTCAAGACAGCAGCTCACGAGATGAGACCAAAGGACAGCAGGACATGAGAATTGTTGGAGAATTCTAGCATTCTCGGTCCTCCTCTTCTTGTTCTAGGGCAAGTGGGGCTTAACTAGCTTAGAGTTTCTTTTTCCTTTGTAAGTCAAAGTCTTTTGTGTTCTCACCTAAAGCCTCAGTCTTGCTCTTTGTGTTATTTAAATACATGGCTATGATATCTGGGTCACCAGACCATGTGACCCAGGACAGACCCTGGGGTCACTGGCCTTACATAAAAGACCATGCTTCTCTGTCTTTGCCATTTTGCTTCCACTTCCTTCCCTCTGACCATGCTTCTCCTCTCCACCAAGAAGATGGTGAGTTAAGAATGAAGCTACTATCTTAGCTAATCTTTTTGTTAGCTAGTTAGGATCTAGACTCTGCAATGCATATGTGACTGTAAAATTCATTAGTGAACTTTTTATAAGTTTGTAACCTGGAACTGTCTGCCTTGTCTTGCTTTGTAAGTCAGTCTCAGTTCAGGGAAGCCACACAGAGATCGGGAACTCCTTTTTCTGTTATTCTGCTAAAAGGAGGCTGATTCCTAACAGTTTTAGCTTTCACAGAATTTCCCCCAAAGGTCTAATACCCTGGCAAATGCTAACTCCTGACAAGAATGAGCATCTTACATGAGGGGTACAATAGGAAAAGGGAGTCAAGATGGTTTTCTCCAGCACACCTTTCACCCAAGGGTCAGGGCTGAGCTATAGGCAGCAGTCTCAACTAAACCAGGAGATAGGAATCAGGAATGAAGTCAAGAGTCATGACTGAGGAGCAAATGAACAGTAAAGAAATAAAACGTTACACATAGGGAGTTGGACTTGATGGCCTTTGTGGTCTCTTCCGGCAATACAATTCCATGTTGCTATCATTCATTGCACAATTATAGCATGATGCTGATTCAACTGCCATGGGTGCATCCCACAGATCCCTCAGATTTGTAATTTGGCGAAACAGCAGAACTGTCTGGCTGACGATACTAAACAACCTCCCCAAAACTGTAAATCTCAGGATTCCATAGGATGTTGCCTCTTTCCTTTGCAGAAGGATCCCTTGATCCTTCATGCATTCCTCCTGTGTCTTAAAACTTTATTCACTGGGCATACTAGTCTAATCACATCAGGGCCAACTGGGGTACCAATGTCTTACATGGAACCTCACCCCACCACTCCCCACCACCACCAAGCATCTCTTTTGTACCCCACACCTGCATTTGTGAAACAATTCACCCAAAGCTTCATAATTACCCAGAAGAAACCATGGTGCAGATGTTGACGGAAAGCTGGGGAAGCACATGAAAATGAGATTCTTGTTTTCTGAACACAACCTGAGATTTAATTATAGCTTTCCTGAGTGCTTATTAAAACTCCATCTTTCCCATTGTTTTCCAGTGCTGCGCATATTGAATCACTGGCTTTTGTTGCCTCTTCTTGTTGCTAATAACACAAAGGAGAAAGAACTGAGATGGAAAATTAGAAATACAGATTGTAGTAATTGTCATTTTTTTTTTCCTCTCTGCGAGGGCACATTGCTTAGGATGTGCTTGTTATGCTTGTCGTGTTGTCGTCGTGTGTGTTCAAGTTGTTTCTGACTTGCGGTAACCCTAAGACAAACCTATCATGGTTTTTTGGGGAGCTGAGAGTGTGTGATGTACTCAAGGTCACACAGTGGGTTGCCATGGCTGAGCAGGGAATCAGACTCTGGCCTTCAACATCATAGTCCAAAGCTCAAACCATTTACAATAAGTTGACAGGCAACCTGAAAGCACAGACATACACACACACACACACACACACACACAAAATCAGAAGAAGAAGAAAATCTGAGATTTTTCAATCATTCCGGATGTGCCAAAAAAAAACTTTTATACTTTTCATGGGATGGGATCCCTGAAGTGAGCAGCTATCATTGAAAAGATGAAACCAACATTAGAAATCAGCATCCCTCCCCACAATCACTGTTTGGCTACTTTTCCCCACAGTTCCCTATTCTCCAGTCAGATCAAGCATAGCCTAAGGAAGCAGGAATGCTCACGGTATCTCCATAAAATAAACCACAGCATATACATTCAATTCCATAAGGATCCATACTTCTTTCCGCTTGAGAGCCAAATTCAGTTGTACATAAGTTTTCAGGAACCACTTTCAAGCAGTAGAAAGGTCAAAGACAGAAGGACTGGACCAAAAAAGAAACAGTAAATTCTTGCTTAAATTGTAAACTGCCAGAAAGTAAGCCTTAGGAAAGCCATTTCAACCTTTTAAAATACAAACCTTGAGAAACTTATGAAAGTAAAAGCAAATGAAAGTCAAAGTAAATTTTACTCTTCTCTGTATTTAGAAGCAGTGCTTCCTTGAGCAGCGTAAGATTTCTGTTTGTCTTAGTATGTGCTTTTCCTCAGTTCTGGATCTTGCAAAGTTAGGGGCTTTGAAAAAGCCTTAATTTGCAGATTTGCATTAATCTCAGAGGAAAGTCTGTTGTTGAATGGAAAGAGGAGCTAATATACAACAATATGCTTTGATGTTGACATTCCACCCCTTATACAGTTACTCCCTAAGCTGTTGAGGTCTTCTCTGCTACTCTATTAGGGAAAGAACATAATAAAATTTAAATTTAAAAAATGTGAACTGCTCTACACGTTGGTGGCTGAAGCTGGTTTAAGAGATTTTGCTGCCCACGCTACATCATATGTTCCCACAGTTGCAGGTTTATTCTCAGGTAGAAATAAGGGCCAGTGTGGTGTAGTGGTTTGAGCACTGAACTATAGCTCTGGAGACCTGGACCCTTTTCGCACCTTACCTTTTCGCGGAGCTGGGATGTGGGGCTCATGCGAGCAGCCTCTGGAGAGAGACTCTCGCATCCGGGGTCCTTCGGCTCCGCACGAGCTTCCTGCTCACACGAGAGCCCCACCTCTTCCTTTCGCAGTGCAGCCTGGGACCTTCCCAGCCTGCACTGGACAAGAAGCACGACCGGCCCGGCTCCCAAGGCTCCGCACGCCAAGTAAGTGTATGCTGGGCCCCGGAGCGATGCACGACCGTGCAGCATTTTCAGCTTCAAGCCAAAAATGAAAAAATGCATGCGTGGTCCACATCAGGCCCTTGAGCACCACGCAAATGTGAGTGCGTCGTGTGGACCGCTCCTCACATGTGTATAACACTCAAGGGGCCCTTTCGCATTGGAAATGCCATGCAAAAAGGGCCCAGGATTCAACTCCCTACTTGCTCTGTATTCCGGGAGGCTAGCACTGATGTCTCTTTTGTTATCTATAATATACATTCCGTTCCCTGTGCCTATATGTCTCTCAGGTCAAGCTGTTCCCTCTTCAAGGCTGATAGACTAATTTCCAAGCACCCTTGTTGATAACAAAGCAGGCTAGGAATTCTAAGGGCATTGGGGAAACCCTGCAGAGGCCTGGTTAATTAATTCTTTTATAATATGCTATGCTGCTCTAAGTCCCATTATTCTCAGGCTCCTAGGCTTCGCTGTCAACCATAAGTCAGAAACAACTTGAAGGCACACAACAACAAGAAGAAGTAAGCAACACTGCAAGCATTATGTCCCACAAAGTAGATTGTTAATACAGGTCTTCTACATTTGGAATATTCATCCAAAAAAACAAAAAAGGCAGATCTACATGCTTTGTTTCAGTGAAATTGTGCACAGCTGTCTGGTGCTTGGCATCCCACCAAGGTTCCTCAGTTGCCTAATTAGCTAGATAACAGCAGCTCCGTAAAACAACCTCAGGGCTCAAATAAACTCTCAATAAAACACAACAACACTCCAGAAAGGAAACGGCCCAGAAGCCAAACCAATAATCCAAGCGAAGTGTTGAGGTCCGAGTTCCAAAGCACACACGTAGAGACTGCAAGAATCACCACGGCTGTCACCACCAGTGGCATCAGTAGTTTCCAGTAACCTTCTGTCCTTGAGGCCTCTGATTATATAGCTTCAGCATCCTGGCCAGCTGTGTCCTAGTTAATTAGGCCTTCCCAAATAAGTGCTGCCCAAGACCTGGGCTCTCCCTTTACCCCCTGCACTGGCTGCTGTAAGTACTGCTTTTTCATGTTTCTGGGTGTGGTTTCTGGGAAAGGACCTGTTTGGGTCCCGAGAGTCTGAGTCCCTGGGCAAGGGCATGACAACAGTATCATGTAGATGACCTTTCATTTGCAGGTCTCCTAACTGCAAACAGAAGAACAGACTCTGTCATTCAGTTTCTGGCCTGATATCCTATGCCTGTGGCTCTTAATCTGGGTTCGGGGATCCCTGGAGCCCTCACAAGGGGATCTGTGAAGCTCTGCTGCTGGGACACCAAAAGCAGTGGCAGCAACAGGAATGTGGCAGCCCAGGAGGCATGTGGGTGCTGAAACTGCTCCCTCATTTGCAAACAGGGGAGCAGTTTGGGCATGTGCACACACCTGCCACCATGTCACTTGGAGGTCACTTTCCTGCTGCTGCAAATTATGGAGCAGTTTTGGTATCCACACACACACTCCTGCACTTCTTCCCATTCCCTTGCTTTTTGCCCTAGCACAGAGAAGGAAGGCATGTGTTCCTGGCCAAAAGGCAAGGGAATGGGAGGGAGGTTCATGTGCCTTCCTTTTCTGCACAGGCTGCTCCCCCTTCTCTTTCTTGCAAAGGTCAAACCCACAAATGTGGAGGGAGGACTCTACTTCAAAAAAGAGAAGGATACGATCACAGCATAAGCAGAAGATAGGCAGTTATCCCAAAACAAAACAGTTTCAGAGCCTCAGACCTGTATTCAGAAAGTTGCAATTTCTTGTAAGATCTGAATTCTTTAATGCCTTTTGATCAGAGCCTTCTGAGAGGCAGCATACCTTAATAACAAACCAGCCACTTGAAATGAAAATGAAAAAGCAAATCAATAGCTGTCAATGCTCAAGTAGCAGAAGATATGGATGATATGGTATTACATGCATATGGTATTGCATAAAGAACTAAGAGTACATGATAACCAACACCCATGCATCACTCTGTCTTGAAGCTCCCATTTCCCAAACACATGGAAGGAACAACAGAGATTTTTTTTAAAAAAGGAAGAAGAGAAAAATATAATCATCTGTTTTAACTAGACATATGTCATCTTGATTGGACTGCTACAGACATATGGCAATGCAGAATTTATTTTCAGTTGCTCGTGCAGTGCTGTTATCATGTATTTCTTTCAGTTTGAAGACAGACAGATATGAATTCATTTTTCTGGGCATTCTCCATTCAGTTTAACATTTATTTTATATATATAACAAGTACTTACATTGCCTCTAAGAAAGATCGCTATTAGGAATGAAGAAACAAAGTGTCTTATGCTGAATTAGACCAGTGGTCAATCTAACTGGCAGAATCTCCAGTTTTCAGGAAGCATTTTTCCCTAGACATGCCTTCTTCCTGATGATCTCCACCCATCTATGAACCAGATCTGTCCCTGCTTAGCTTCCAAACTCAAATTAACACTATATGTTCAAGAAGCCATGGTGGTAAATGTGAACATATTAGAATACAATACAGAGGCAGTCAGGGTTGGGCCACAGGTAGGTGTCTGAATTGGGACACACAAAGAGGACTAGAAACCATGGGAGAAACCTGTTGTGAGGACTAAAGATTGCATTAGGACCAAAGGACAAATCGGGAAGCAAGGCCACAGAGCAAATGACCTCTTTCAGGATAAAAGAATAAGCAGAAACATCAGAATGTTCCAGAAATTAGGAAGACTCTGTGGCTAAGCCGAATTTCAAATGGACCAGGAAACGTCCTTATCCTCTTCCCCTTCAGAAGTTTCTAACAGTCAACCTGGGTGGGTAGAGTTAGCCTAATGGTATTTCATTGAGAATCTATCATGGACAGTTCAATGGCTTACAATTATGGAGGCAGTTGTGCAAAGTCTCCAGTTGTTGGAAATGACAGATGATGGTTTCCATTTCCTTGGGACAGTGGACCTGCCCTGGATGTTCAAGGGAGATATCCAAGGTACTAGATCAGATCATCAAAAATAGGTACAGGACGTTGGATAGCCCATTTAAAGCTCAGATTGAAACTTGAGGTTGGTTCTACTGCCCCATTGACATGGAAGCCCCTGTTGACAGTTGCTAAGGGAAGCAAACTGCTAGCCCACTGCTGCTTCTTCATGATGTATTCCACTTTTCCTCATCATTTGGAAGTGTTTGACAGTGGCAACCTTATTCAGCAACTCATCTGGCTTCTGAGATTATAATACTCATTGCCCATATGCTGCAAGACTGCCTTCACAATCATGACAATAAGGAACATTTAAAAAATAATAATAATAATCAGTCATAAGTTTGGAAGGGATGCCAAGTGCCTTCTAGTCCAACTCCTTGCCAAGCAGGAATTCACAACTAAAGCGCTGCCACCCAGCCTCTGTTTTAAAGATCTCTAGAGGAGAGCCCAATGTTCTCTGAGGCAGTCTACTCAGAGGCTGACGGAGGGACTTGGGGAGCTGTGCTCCAAGAAACGAACACCCTCCAACTGTCTCAATTTGGTAGGGACGATATGAATTTCACAAATAACAGGCTTACAATCTAAAGACACAATACACAAGGAAAGGGGATGGCAGTGGGAGAGGGGATCAAGTCCAGTAGAACCTGCCTCTCCTTCTCTCCCTCTGAGGCCATAGCAGTGGCAGGTGGGATGGAGTGAGGGCCTTTCCTCTGCTTCTGGGCCTAGCCACGGTGGAGCTGTGCCTGCCTCTACTTCTCTCCCTCTGAGGCCAGGGCAGTGGCTTTTAGGATGGAGGGAGACACTTTCACTTGCTTCTGGGCCTTGGCCTGATGGAGCTGTGCCTGTCTCTCCTTCTCTCCCTCTGAGGCCAAGGAATGGCTTGCCTTTCATCTGCTTCTGGACCTAGGCACGAGGGAATATGACAGATTAATCCTGTCATCCCACTTTTTCAGCTGCTTTAGAAATGTCCCAGTTTCTCTCACCTCCTTCCACTTTCACCCTTTGTCCTCGGCTTACTGCAGTTGCTGCAAACTGTAAAAGTACTTTGCACTCAATTAACTCAGCAGAAGGGAGAAGGATGTGCCGTCTTGTTTTTCCCTGTCAATGCAGGCCAAAGCAAACTGCTGCAGCCTCTCCTAACTTGGGTGTCCTTCTTTAGTAACTTTTGCCATCTCGACCTCACTCTGATATTGTTTGGTCATGTGTCTTGGTTTTCATCTGTGAAATGTTGGAGGGTATGAAAAAGTAACTTCCCAAGCTTTGGTACAAATTCAGCAGAAAAGTTCTTCTTGGGACAGGAAGGGAAAAAAATGAGTGAAATCTCCCCAGAAATATTTGATAAAATACTCTTCTCTCTCTCTTTTTACTTCCTACAAATAATATGGAAAATTGTTGTAGTCATTGTGTGCCTTGAAGTCATTTCCATCTTATGGCAACCCTAAAGTGAACCTACCAGCAGGGTTTCCTGGGGCTGAGAGTGTGTAACTTGCCCAGGGTTACCCAGTGGATTTCCATGGATGAGCAGGAAACCGAACCCTGGACTCCAGGATCACAGTCCCTATACTATGCTGGCCATTTCTGCTCAGCCCTACTAAGTCTGTCTGCCCTGAATCATGTGGCAGATTTCATGCTCTCTAACTGTCTCAATTTGGCAGAGACCATCCTGATTAATTCTCTGCTTTCACTTTTTTTTTCCAGCTTCTTTTAAAATAACCAACTTTCTCTCTCCTCCTCTCACTTTCATCCTTCATCCTCAGCATACTTCAATTGCTGAATCATAGAATCATAGAAATGTAGAGCTGGAAGAGACCACAGGGGCCATCCAGTCCAACCTCCTGCCTTGCAGGAACACCCTCAAAGCACTCCCGACAGATGGCCATCCAGCCTCTGCTTAAAAACCTCCAAGGAAGGAGACTCCACTACACTCCGAGGCAGCAGGTTCCACTGCCGGACAGCCCTGACCGTCAGGAAGTTCTTCGTGAGGTTCAGGTGGAATCTCCTTTCCTGCAGCTTGAATCCATTGCTGCTTGTCCTGGTCTCTGGAGCAGCAGAAAACAAGCCCACTCCCTCCTCTACATGGAGGAACAGAACTACAGAACAGAACTACAGCATTTCTCCATATAGTTAGCATCTAGTGAGGCCTTATCTGGTTGTGGTAGTGAGGGTCTGACTAGTCTTTTATTCTCTGCCTGGGTGAGTTCAAAGTAACTGAGTTCAAAGTAAAAAAGTTGTTTGCATTCAATTAATTCAGGAGAGGGGAGAGGAGAAAAGGGCTTGGAATTGTGTCTTTCCCGGTAGTCTAAGGCAAAAGCAAAGCTGCTGCAGCCTTTAATAGCTTGTGTGTTCATCCCCATAAATAACTTTCATTATCTTGACCAAACCCCAATGTTCCTTGGCCAAGTGAGTCCTGTTTTTCATCTTCAAAATGTTGGAGGGTATGAAATTCATTGCCTCAGGCAAGGCTGGAAGCCTTAAAATGCTCCAGCTCTCCTCTGTAGTCCCTGGTGATTATTAAAAAAAATCTTGCATGTTCATATACACAGACACACATTTATTCACAGTAAAGTCTATGTACAAGAAGGACTGAAGCTGTAAGTAGTGGAATGGATGACAAAAACACCCAACACACAGCAGGGAAGCTTAGAAAGCAGCAACTGGTGCTCTGGCATCTTCGACAGCAGCCAGCAACTGACTGAATACATATGTGCACAAGCTGGGTTTGTGTGTCAAACCTGTGAGAGTCCCAAGGGAGGGACTTCAGCAGAAAAGGTGGAAGCGAATACAGCTGATTAGCATTTCTGAGACTCTGCAACAACCGATTGGATCCGGAATTGGGATGAATATCATTCTTCACACCTTGGCTTTGTAGGCAGAAGAGACAACATAATCAGCAAAACTGCAAGGCTCAGAAGAGGTCTTCCCCTCACCGCAAAGTCCTAAAGTCATAACAAAAGCAAAGCTAGGAAATAACTCATTTTTTCCAATGGGTTAATTTGGGTATTAGTGACATTTTGCCATAAGGAGTTGGAATGGAGTTCCTCTTTTACCTGTAACTTGCATGGCTCTCACGTACACCTTTTCACTCAAATGGCAACAAGTTGCCTGCCTGATACTTCTCACTGAGGTGTGGGGGTCCTGACTCAGTCTAAAGGGAAAGAGAAGAGGCAAAGTCACATGAATCAAGACAAAGTCTTGATGTTACCCCACTGGCATACCTTATCCCGGGAACTATAACTTTTATATCAGGTATGTCCACCATGCCAGAGAGGTTGCCCAGATGAGCACGTAGGCAAAGAGGTCAAACAACTGAAAACAGGTCAAGACCAGAAAAATCCCCAGTCATGTAGCCCAAGGAGACCTCAGGCAATACACACCCACATAGACAAAGGGTCCTCAGCCATGAATTGCCAACTTGAGGGGATTAGCATGTTTTCCCCAAGTTGAGCAACTCTGATTTTGGAAAATCCTACAAGGCAAGACCCATCTACATAAACCAATCATGCAAACTATCAAGTTGCATTGTCTAGCACATCTTCTTCTCAGGAGATAGCCTGCCCTTGAGGTACGTTCTGCCCTATAAGTAGTCCTAGTTTTTGAGGGTCTCTTTGGAGAACTCCCTGCCATGCTAGCAGTCTGGCATTCTGTCAGTTGAGTGATCCCCTCAGCCGTCTCTTTGCTGAGCTCCATTCTTGTCATCACTTCCTGGACCAAAGACTTCAGGATAGGTGTAGTATCACCACCTCTACAATCCCTCTGCTATATGCCCTATCCATTTTTCACCTTTTTTCTTTCTCAATAGGCCTTGTGTGTATGAATGAGCGAGTGCGTTGGTGTGTGAGAATATTTTCATTCAATAAAATCCATTTATTTGATACATTTGTCTGGCTTTTTGGCTTGGCCTGACCCCATAAAGTTGGGTAAAAGATCCTGCGGAGTTATCCTGCCCCTCGTTTTGCTAATGCCAGTGCTCCACTAATTTCCTCAACCTTTGTAACTTAGCGGAAATCAAAGTGTCTCCCACGGGACCCCCAGAAGTCAGGGTAACATTGATCGGGAGCCAGGAAGGAAAGCTTAATACAATACACCTTCCGTATAAGCAGGTACCAGATCTGCGAATTCAAAGGTTTGTGGATCATTATGCCCCATACATAAGTGGTGACAATGTGTCGACATGTGTCACACACTGAAGCATCTGCGTGCACATTACCACAACTTAACAATATGGGATGCAAGCAGATACAGAAAGTTCACAATAATGTCTTTTGCATTTTTCTCTGAATTTCCAAGATGTAATATCTGAATTGGCCACTTGGGGGCACCAGAGAGTATTTTCCTGTAGTTTTCAATACATAATCACAGTAGAATAGATGTCAATCGGTTACCCTTGTCATCTTCAGTAAGTGTCACAAGTAATGACTTTTAGAGTGACCAGAGTAAAGTAAATAATTCTTTTTTAAAAAAGAAAATGGCATTCCCAGGTCTGAACAGAAATTGTTTCCAAAGATGCTGTGAATGAAGAAAACAAAAACAAAAACAGAATGCTGGAGTCTGCCTCCAAGTTAGCCACCAGTGAGAGATGTCTTTGCAACAGCATATTTCTCAAAGCAGGAAGGGACTGAGGAGATGGCAGATTTGAAGGGACACAAGAAGAAGGGGGAAGGCTGAAAGGCTGAATGTATGAGAACCAGAGATTAGGAAAGTTGCATTTTGGACTTCAACTCCCTAAATGTGGTAGAAAAATCTAAGTTATTCAAGTTCTGGTTGGAAACAAGATTCCAAGGGGAAGAAGAAAGGAGGGTGCACTCCCCTTTGAGCACATCCTTCCTGCCAAACCGAGACCAGGTATTTCTTCTTCATCTAAACTGGCACCCCCTCCCTTCCCTCTCCACAAGTAAATCAGCAACAAGGACCCCTCCTGGGCTTGGTAGCTGCCAGGTCAAACTTTCAGTGTCTCAAAAGAAGTCAAAGGCCAACTCCGTTTGAAGAAATCTTGCCAAGAAAATGCTGCGATAGGTTCACCTTAGGGTTACCAAAAGTCAGAAACAACTTGATGGCACACAACAACATGAATATCAAAAGTTTGTTTAAATACCCAGAAAGCACCAGATCTCATCTGATCTTGGAAGCTGAGCAGGGTCAGACCTGATTAGTACTTGGAAAGTGGGGTGCTAGGGAATTACAAGTGATGTAGGTTATATTTCTGAGGAAAGCAATGGTAAACCACCACAAACTTGTGGTTGTGTGTCTTCAGGTCATTTCCAATTTATGCAGCCCTTAAGGCAAACCTATCATGGAGTTTTCTGGAGCTGAAAGTGAGAGACACACCAAGGTCATCCAATGAGTCTCCATGGCCAAGTGGAGAATTGACCCCTGGTCTCAAGGGTTGCAGCCCAGTGCTCACACCCCTATATCACACTGGCTCTCTACTTCTAACTACCCCATGGATAAAGAAATCCTATGAAATCTATGGAGTTGCCATAAGTAAACAAGGAATTTGAAGGCACATAAACAGAAAGGCCATTTCTGCACTACCCGGTTATAGTGTTATTATTCCACTTTCAACTTCCTATGGAATTCTGGAGTTTGTAGTTTGCTGAGGCCAAAGAGCTCTCTGGCTGGGAATTCTAAATGCTCCTCCCTAGACTGCAAACCCCAGGATACCATAGGATGCTGAAAGTGGAGTAATAACACTGTAACAATGTCATGCAGAAATGGCCAAAGTAACACTAGAGACCTTGTAATTTTCTGTATTTCTGTATCTTTTTCTCATCTACTTGTTGTAAGAAGTAACCTTTTTCCTTGTCAAAGCCCACACTTCCAACTACAGGAAATGTTACTTCCTACTGTCAATTATATCTTCCTACTGCACAAAATGTGTCCAGCTGCACTTTGGAATCATGCTTGGTATCCCATTATCTGTTTGACAATCTGGCCCTTACTTTGGTGACCCCTTTTGTTTGTGTCCTCCTACAGTTTTGCTATCAGTTATTGCTCTGACCCACCTCTCATTGCTCAAGTTCTTGGACTGATGCTCTGTAGGTAATTACTCAGTAGCCGGTTAGCATTTCTCCAAAGACACCCTTCTTAATAAAGCTGCCAAAGGAAAGAGTCTGCATTTACATATTAAATATTAAACTCATAAGATGCATAATCTTCTTAATGAAGTCAAATTTAATCTCCCCCTCTAAACTGTAAGCAAAAGGGTAAAAAATAAAGAAGCAACCTTATGTTCTTTGGTACATGGGTACAGTTTCCTCCAACACTTGCATTGTTTTGTTCAAACTGGCTAAGAGGGGACATGATAACCATGTTTAAATATTTGAAGGGATGTCATGTCAAGGAGGGAGCGGACTTGTTTTCGGCTACTCCAGAGACCAGGACAAGGAGCAATGGATTCAAGCTGCAGGAAAGGAGATTCCACCAAAACCTCAGGAAGAACTTCCTGACAGTTGGAGCTGTCCGGCAGTGGAATCTGCTGCCTGGGAGTGTGGTGGAGTCTCCTTCTTTGGAGGTTTCTAAGCAGAGGCTGGATGGCCATCTTTTGGGAGTGCTTTGATGTGTATTCCTGCATGGTAGGGAGTTGGACTGGATGGCCACTGGGGTCTCTTCCAGCTCTATGGTTCTATGACTCTATGATTCTATGGCTGGCTTAGAGTCACTTCCAATGCATGCGTGCGTGTGTGTGTGTGTGTATGTATATGTGTGTGTGTGTGTGTGTGTGTACAATGGATATCACATACAGCCAGGTCTGCAAGACCATGGATCTACTGATTGTTCTTGTTGTGTGCCTTCAAATCATTTCTGACTTATGGTGACCCTAAGGCAAACTTATCTCCCAGTTTTTTGGCAAGATTTCTTCTGAGAAGGGTGTTTGCCGTTGCTTTCCTCTGAGGCTGTTTCCACCCCACACTGTTATAGTGCTAGGATTCCACGTCCTGTGGAATCCTGGGGTTTGTAGTTTAGGGAGGAGCATTTAGAGTTCTCAGCCAGAGAGCTCTTTGGCTTCTGTAAATGACAAACTCCAGAATTCCGCAGGATGTTGAAAGTGGAATAACAGCACTGTAACAGTGTAGGGTGGAAACGGCCCAAAAGAAAGAGTGTGCATGACTTGCCCAGGGCCTCTCAGTGGGTTTCCATCGCAGTGTGAGGATTTGAACTCTGGTCTCCCAGTGTCCCAATCCAACATTCAAGCTACCACATCACACTGGTTCTACTGGTTAGAGCTTCCCAATAGATGCACAGAAGAGAGAGAAAGGACACGGGAAAGATCCAAAATCCAGCATCCTGATCCCTCTCCCAAACAAATGAATGGCTCTTTACAAAGATGCTACAACCCACAAGAGGGATCAGGAAAAATAATAATAAAGAATTGATTGAATGTTATTATTTATATCAACCAACCATTTAATCACAACTTAAAAGGCATTGACATCAGAAAATGTCATTTACAATATAGCTCCCAATGTAACTGAATACTATAGGTATTTTTGACCTTTAGCCAATCTTACAATATATTCCTAACAGCTACATATCAAACATAACATACATGTACATGGTCAAAGAGAACTCATTTATTAGGCTCTGAGACCACAATGTTATATTTTTTAAAAAAAACTTCCTTTTTGTTGGTAATAGGCAATCAATGGACAATGTTGTACAAAAAAAACCTCTTTAGATATAATGGTAAATATCATATTTAGATATAATGGTAGTAAAAAATTGATAATACGTCCATTTCCAGGATCTTTAATTGAGACTTTTCAACTGGCTTGGTCTTTGTCAGCTCGTGTTTTCCTTGAATGTACGTGGTATGGATCATCCTTTCTTATTCAGTCCCCAGGACTGCTTTCACAAAGATGCTATGCAGGTTCCAAACACACAACCTCCATTGTTGAGTTGTTATAAGGAGTCATGATGAGGGTTGGACTCAATGGCCCTTATGGTCTCTTTCAGTTTTATGATACTATGATACATTGCCATGCAGGATTTTTCATCTATCTGTGCCCCTTAGAAAACTTTGGGGACCACCCAAGGACCCCAGGTCAGGGTTCCCTAATACTTCCACCGGAAAAATAAAGTGGAGAACAACAGAGGAAGTAGACTTCCAGCCACATTCTTGTTGTTACATGCTATCAAGCCTGCTAGAGAGTTCTGGAGGCTCACCAAATTTCAAATTCCAGGATCTCGTAGGATGCAACCGTGGCAGTTAAAGTGGTATCCAAATGCTGTAATTGCACAGGGAGAATATGCTCTAAGCCCAAGACCATCCATCTTGGCTTCCTTTCTGGCAAAATGATTCTCCAAATCCACACAGAGGCCAGCCTCTTGTTAGCACACCTTACACTTACGTATGTACTTTCTTTACTATTGCAGAGGTTGATATTCTCTTCCTCCTTCTGCAACAACCAAAGCCCCAGTCCCTCAGGATTAACTGTGTCACTCTGATGCCCCCCACAACCATTCCATTTCTGGTAAGAAGACCAGAAAGAATTTGCCGACATTCCCATGGCTGTACAAAGACTGGTTGCATGATCCACTGAGATCTCTGGAAGATATTTGGCAAAAGATTTCCCCAGTCTGCATCTGACTATGGAAACATAGGCCGTTTCTGCACCGTACCTGATCCCATTGTCCTTCTGTCATGATCTCAGCAGCACCTTGGCTGGGAAGGGAGAGCGACAGGAGCGTTCCCCTCCACACCCAGACAACTCCCTGCAGAAGGGTGCTCCAGAGACACGTGCCTGCCTTCCATTGCACAGCCAGGCTCTTTCCCATGCTATGCTGGGGAAGGAAGCACCTCCATCCCACTCCCGCATGGCCGGGAAGGATGGGACTGTTGTGCGATTGCAGACCCTTAGCGTATTTATTCCTTTGAGCAAATATCCTGTGATTGTGACAGATGGGGACGGGATGGCAGCGGGACTGCGATGACATCATGCAGAAGCACGGCTCGTGGACAGCTGCCATCCCGTCCCCATTGTGGGACAGCGACGCCATGCGGAAAGGGCCCTTAACAGATGCTTGTTCCACTCCTGCTCTCTATCATCCACAGAATGTCTGGGGGAAAGGGCTTATGCACTGGCACGAGACCCATTCACACTATGCTATTATAGTGCTATTATTCCACCTTAACTGCCATAGCAACATCATATGAAATCGTAAGATTTGTAGTTTGATGAGGCACTAGAGTGTTTATGTGAGCCCTGATGCTATAGTTCTACAATGCTCTGTTCTGTCCTGCCATATCTTCTTTTTACTTTTTTAATATCCTGCGTTTCCCCCAGATACCCTAAAGGCACCAGATCTCATCTGATCTTGGAAGCTAAGTGGTGTCAGCTCTGGTTAGTACCTGAATGGGAGACCACAAAAAAAAAACAGGTGTTGGAGGCTACATTTCTGAGAGAGGAAGTAACAAAACCACCTCTGAGTATTCTTTGCCTAAGAAAACCCTATAAAATTCATAGGGTTGGCATTACTCAAGAGGCAGCTTGAAGGCACATACATGCATATATATTTTCCCTGAAAGCTGTAGCTCAAGATGATGCCACGGAGATGAATCTTCACAGTGGCATAGATGCAGGAGAGGCATTGGGAGAAAACCAGGGTCCCATCCACACTACCCAATTACAATGCTATGATTCCACTTTAATCGCCATGGTTGTATCTCATGGAAATCTCATGGGTTTGTAACGTGGTGAGGCACTCACGCACTCTGGCGGAGGATTCTAAATGTCGCCCCCTCAACTGCAGCTCCTAAGATGCCATCGTACGGGACCATGGCAATTAAAGTGGGATCATAGTGCTATATTTGTGTTGTGTGAATGGAGAGTGCCGGTGCTAGGAGCTGAACTTTTCTTCTATGTATCATCAGATAGGATCTCACCCACTGGCTCCAAATAAGAAAGGAGCCACAAGCAAACTTGCATCCAGCCGAAGGCATGCAGCCAACCTGTGGCATCTTGAAAAGACTACACGGAAATAAATAAAGAAACAAGAATCATCAATGGCCTTTTCTTTAAAGCCTGCATTGCCTTCAGTTTTGCCCCCAGAGGGAATTGGATTTTCATCTTTGTGGGCTGAAAAGGTCAAGGATAACAGTCTGGCAATGTTTAATATGCATTCCAAGACTGAAAGAGGGGGGCAAAAGGGGGGGAAGAATGAACACATAGACAATTGGACATAAAGGCAGTATGGTCATTCATTTCCCAAAACCCAAATCAAAACATCTCCCACCCCCTGCTCTGAATTGTCATCTGCTCTTTGTTGTAATATCTTTAAGGTATTAAAATGTCTCCCACCAGCAGCGTAGCTAAGTCAACATCTGCAGTATTGATCTTTGACACGTGGTATTGAAGGGGATACAAAGGCAGCGTCGCGGCTTTGCTGAAGCATCAAAATTAGAATATAAAATAAAAGAGCATTGTTTGAATGTGTTGCTGCCTTTTTCCTTCCTTTTGTGAGCACTAAAAGTTTCTCAATAGGGAGCTGGGCATGAAGGGGTAATCCTTGGCACGGATATCAAACCACCCTTCTGTACTGATGGGATTACAAAGAAGTATGGAAGAAAAAAGGAATTGAAAAAAAGCCCTTGAGCGGAATGTGTTCTTTCACTCTGTTTTGCATCTGCATCTGGTCGCAGCAGGAGGGGCAAGGGAAGGAGGGCCTTCCAAGGCCTGAAATCTATAGGGAATTCCAGTTAGAGTTGACTCATTGATTCAACTGTTGAATGGTGAGCCAACGCTGACTGAATAAACCTCGTTAATTCAATGGGTGCACTCTATTTGGGACTGCCATTAGGCCCATTTCTGCACTACCCTGTTATAGTGCTATTATTCCCCTTCCAACATCCTGTGGAATTCTGGGGTTTGTAGTTTACTGAGGCCAAAGGGCTCTCTGACTGAGAATTCTCAATGCCTCTCCCTAAACTGCAAACCCCAGGATTCCACAGGATGTTCAAAGTGCAATAATAGCACGGTAACAGTCTAATGTGGAAATGGCCAACATGCAGATCTACGGCTCCATCATGTCAGTTTTCTTCTCTTGCATGGTTTTTAACATTTTTACCTGATTAAGAAGTCAGTAGAATCAGTGGTATAGTGCTTTCAGCGGTCAGATACAACCCTGGAGACAACAGTTCAATTCCCTACTCAGCCATTGAGATCCATTGCGCAACCTTGGCCGCGTCACACATGCTCAGCCCCAGAAAACCCCCATAGCAGGTTTGCCTTAAGGAAGCCATAAGTCAGGCCATTTCCACACTAGCCTGTTATAGCACTATGATCCCACTTTCAACATCCTCTGGAATCCTGGGGTTTGCAGTTTCGGGAGGGGCCACCCGGCCCCTCCCGAAACTGCAAACCCCAGGATTCCAGAGGATGTTGAAAGTGGGATCATAGTGCTATAACAGGCTAGTGTGGAAATGGTCTCAGAAATGACTTAGAGGCACACAACCACAACAACAAAGCTCCAAAAGCTTGCATGATGTATCTTGTGTGTTTGAGTTGAGCCAATAAAATTATCATTGTTTTGTGGATTTTGGATTCTGTTGTAGTTTGCTGCATGGCCAACACAGCTAACGTTGAATGTATACAGCCCACTAAAAGTCTGTGTTGGTGTTGTTTATTGCTGTCACATTTGTTGGATAAAAAATGCAATGACACTTGCTCCAGTGAAAATACATTTGACGAACATGTGAAACACCTGGGGCGTGACTAAGCAAGCGACGACGCATGTCCTAGGGGACATGCAGCAAGGGCTGAGTCACGATACCGCAATCATGCTAATGGCCCTGACTGATGACCTGCAAGCAGGTGTGCGTAAAAGGGGAGCGTGAATGCTTGCGCTCTCTCTGCTTGAACCTCTGCTTGCTTGAATCTCCGCCTGGATGTATCTCTGCCTGTGTATTTGCACCTGTGTATCTGCTATTGATCTGCGTATCCTGTATATAGATGTACATATCGCAACTGAGAAGATTAAAGCCTCCAGGTATTTTTGACGACAAACTCTGTGTCTGTGAGTAACTAACCAGTGGGTAGAATGGTCAGAGCAATAATGTCTTTTTGTTGTGGTTGTACTCTGCTGCAGAGGCTTTTTGCTGTTATGAGCTCTGCTATCTAAGATTGCCTCTGAGGCACTGTGTCCAGAGAGCATCAGCTTCGGAGATAAGTTTGTGCTGGTGCTGTAAATCATCTCCCGTCAACATTGACTTCAGCTTATGGCAACTCTATGAAAGAGAGACTTTCAAGTCATCCTGTTATCAAGCCTGCTCAGGTCTTGCAAATTCAGACCTGTGAATTCCTTGATTGACTCTATCCAGCTGTAATGCAGTCGTCCTCTTTTCCTTCTGCCTTCTACCTGGCCAAGCATCATTGTCTTTTCTAATGAATCATGCCATCTCATGATATGGCCAAAGTATGATAGCCCCAGCTTGGTCATTTTGGTTTCTAAGGAGAGTTCAGTCTTTGTTTGCTCTAGGACCCATGTATTTGTCTTTTTAGCAGCATCCATAGATCTCTCCTCCAATACAACATTTCAAACAAGTTGATTCTTTCTCTTTATGGGCCCGTAATCCTTGCTTTTGGTCTGAGCCAAAACTACTCATAAATTTTGGGTGATTTCAGTAACATCAAAGCACTCTGCCTGATTTGGACCAATTTGAGGAAATTTCACAACCAGTGCACTATATCAAACATATAGTGTGACATTATATTGCTGTTTTAAACCACCAGAGTTGAGTACTTTTGCTTATGTAGCCACACTACACACACACATACATATACAAAACCAGGAAACTATCAGTAAGTTTGAGGAAGGCTGAAGTTTGCAAAAATATAAAAGTACATTTGAAATCCCCCCCCCCCCCCCCAAAAAAAGGTTCACTGAGGACTAAAAGCATTCCAAAACCATGGCATTATATTGCTATTTCCAGCAGTCATAGGAGATGATGATGCTGGCATAGCCAAAATGGAACCTCATGCACACAAGAGGAAGGTATCAGCAAACTCAGGGAAAACCCAAAGTTTGTGGAATTATAAAGCAAAGACGATAATCTCAAAGTAGAGCAGTAAGGACCAGGCATGCTGACCCAAGGAATGCTGTCTGCTGGCAATGGGAGCAGAGTCTCAGGTCGGAGGAGGAATGGGATGGAGCATCCCAAAGAGAAGTCTTCAATACTGCAACATTTTGCTGCAGATTCCACTAATCCACTACTGTTAGTAGGTTAGCTGATGCCAGATATGCAGCAGTAGGTGGGCCAATGGGCAAATCATTTTGTAGGAGTGCAGGGCTTTTGTTTTAGACCTAAAGCCATATTGGCCTGATTGCAGTGGCATTTTAAGCTTCAAGGAGAGAAGTCATCAAATGCAATCCCTGCCTTTATTGCAGAGGTTCTGTTGTGAGACTATTAATACCACCAAATTATTAATATCAGTTTTGTTGCCCCCACTATCACACTCGGGAGCAGGAGAATGCTGAATCTCTCTCCTCCCCTGATTTCACCCTGCAAGCTTAAGGCGCATATTGTTTCAATATCATCGGGTGATTCTCTTAATCCTTTCTGATTGTATTTATTTCCCTATCTGGCCTCTTGGGTTTTGAAGCGTCCCCACTTCCCTGATTAATTTACTGTGCTTCTTCTGCAGAATGACTTGAGTGGAAACGGATGTTGTGCCAATGCAGAGGCCTCAAACATGGTCATTCGCTTGCTCAGTCCAAAGAGCAAAAGGTGAGGAAGAGGAGAATGAATGGATAGATTCCCCCTACTTAAAAGATGTCAGTTCCGCTCAACTAAGAGCAACACAGCACCAAAGCAAAAGATGCTGGGAAAGATGGAGATTTTGGCTGGCAGTGAGTATATGTAGGAGAGACCCACAAAACAGAAATCAAGGCCAGGATGCTATATCAAGGAGTGTAACTTTATGCTCACAGTTATGCAGTGGTCACACAAGGCTGATTGTTAGTGCATTGTGATGCTATGCAACCAAACGCGCATCTGCAAGTGCAATGAGGAATGCCTCCATGCAACTTGTGCATGCACACCCATGTGCAGCTCTAGACAACGCAACACATGGGGAACTCTGGTCCCACCATTTTGAACTGAATACAGATGTTCCTTATTGGACAAAGATGTTCAATCAGCACTGCACAGGAGCCTAGCCACACATAAGGCTGCCCCAGAAGTCCAAGCAATAAATTAGCATAGCAAACATTTTACATTTAATGCCTAAGTGTAGTACCTAACATTTCTTCAATGGGGAGAAGGGACTACACTTAGGCAGAAAAAAATTAAATGCACAGATATAAGATGGGTGACACCTGGCTTGATCACAATAGATGTGAAAGGGATCTAGGAGTCCTGGCCATTGCTGCACTACACTGTTATGTGCTGTTATTCCACTTTCAACATCCTGTGGAATTCTGGGGTTTGTGGTTTCCTGAGGCCAAAGAGCTCCCTGGCTAAAAATTCTAAATGCCCCTCCCTAAACTACAAACCCCAGGATTTCATTGGATGTTGAAAGGGGAATAACAGCACTGTAACAGTGTAGTGCAAAAATGGCCTTAGCAGACCCCAAGCTGAACATGAGTCTGCAGTGTGATGTAGCAGCTGAACAAGCCAATGCAGTTTTGGGCTGCATCAATAGGAAGACAACATGTAGATCAAGGGAAGTAGTAGTACCACTCTGTTCTGCTTTTGTCAGACCTCACCTGGAATACTGTGTCCAGTCTTGGCACCACAATTCAAGAGGGATATTGAAAAGCTAAAACATGTCCAGAGGAGGGCAACCAAAATAGTGAAAGGCCTGGAAACCTTGCCCTATAAGGAACAGTTTAGGGAGTTGGGTATATTTAGCCTGGAGAAGGGAAGGTTAAAAGGCAACATGATAGCCATGTTGAAACATTGGGAGGGGTGTCATATGGAAAATAAGGCAGGCTTGTTTTCTGCTGCTCCACAGACTAGGGCCCTTTCCACAGCTTACCTTTTTGCGGAGATGGGGTGCGGGGATTGCGTGAGCAGCCTCTTGCGAGAAGCTCTCGTGTCCTCGTTGCTTCAGTTCCACAGCTGCTGCCTGCTCGCGAGCAGGTAGCATGAGAGCCCCTCCTCTTCCTTCCACAGTGCAGCCTGGGATTTTCCCAGGCTGCACTGGGGCAGGAAGCGTGATCGCTGCAGCTCCGGAGCTCTGCAGGCACGGTAAATGCACGCAGGGCCCCGGAGCAATGCGCGATCACGCACCATTTTCAGTTCAAAGCCGGAAATGAAATAGTGCGCGATCGGCACCTGCCAGCCCCTGGAGCATTGCGCAATTGCCAGTGTGTCATGTGGACCGCTCCTCACAATCACGCGATGCTCTAGGGGCCCTTTCACATGGCGAATGCTGTGTGAAAAGGGCCTAGGACATAGAATTATAGAATCATAGAATCATAGAGTTGGAAGAGACCCCAGGGGCCATCCAGTCCAACCCCCACTCTGCAGGAACACCCATCAAAGCATTCCCAACAGATGGCCATCCAGCCTCTGCTTAAAAACCTCCAAAGAAGGAGACTCCACCACACTCCACTGAGGCAGCATGTTCCACTGCCAGACAGTTCTGACCATCAGGAAGTTTTTCCTGAGGTTCAGGAGGAATCTCCTTTCCTGCAGCTTGAATCCATGGCTCCTTGTCCTAGTCTCTGGAGCAGCGGAAAACAAGCCCTCTCCTTCCTCTACATGGCATCCCTTCAAATATTTAAACATGGCTATCGTGTCCCCTCTTAACCTTCTCTTCTGCAGACTAAACATACCCAGCTCCCTAAGGCGTTCTTCATAGGGCATGGCTTCCAGACCCTTCACCATTTTGGTCACCCTCCTCTGGACACATTCCTGCTTGTCGACATCCTTCTTGAATTGAGGTGCCCAGAACTGGACACAGTATTCCAAATGAGGCCTAACCAATGCAGAATAGAGTGGTCCCATTACCTCCCTCGATCTAGACACCATACTCCTATTGATGCAACCAAGAATCGCATTGGCTTTCTTGGTTGCCGCATCACACTGCTGACTCATGTTCAGCTTGTGATCTACCAAGACTCCTAGATCCCTTTCACACGTACTGCTATCCAGCCAGACGTCCCCCATCCTATACTTGTGACTTTCATTTTTTCTGCCCAAGTGCAGGACCCTACATTTCTCTTCTTCATTGCTCCCTACATGGAGCAATGAATTCAAATGAGAGGAAAAGGAGAACAGTTCAATAGTGGAATGCGCTGCCTCAAAATGTGATAGAGTCTCATTCTTCGGAATTTTTTAAACAGAGGCTGGATGGCCATCTGTCAAGAGTCCTTAGATTGTTTACTGCTGCATGGGAGAAAGGAGCTGGACTGGATGGCCCTTGCAGTCTCTTCCAGCTCTATGATTCTATGTTTTTAAGATTTCTTCAAGTTCCAGTTTCTTCAGCAGCTGTGACTGAAAGGCCAGAATCCTGCCGGTGATTTATGCAGGAGCAACAGCAGCAGGAGTGTGGCTCATGGTTCTGGAAACAGAGCTCCACAAGTATAACCATTTCATGTGGGTCTATATTGTTCATCCTGACTGGAATTGAGCAGTTGAATCCATTTGGCCTATGTGTTGACCTCACCGGTAAATAGTGCATTCAGTGGGACTAACCAGTGAAAATACAGTCATGTACTTGTGCATTCTTGGATGGTGCAGAACAATTTGTCAATGTTTTCAGTGTATCCCTTGATTCCCTGGGAATGCACAAACTGTCACTGGCTATTCCTCATTGCACAAGGGAGTAATAAGCAGCACATTGGCAGAAATCTTGTAGGGGGAAAAACAGCACATGGTTCACATGGTTGTGCAGTGCAAGACTGCTGTTTTCTAACAAAACAAAAATGCATTAAAAAAACTTACAGAAAAAATATTTTGACCCAAAAACAGTGCCCTTACACACATACACACACAGTCACATGGTTTTGTTGTGTGAGGTTCCTATTTTTTGCGCAAGATTTTTGTGATGTGAGTTTGTGGAGGTTTGGACAGAAAACAATGGTCTTGCACACATGCCACACAAAAATGAGGCTGTCCAGAAACAGAGACTTGCACAATTCTGGAGGGAAAAAAACTACACGTCTTTCTGCACAGGATAATTTCAGAAACATAACAACATGTGCAAATACCAAGGCAAAAACTGTGCAGAAATATTACTTTTCTCTGCAGTGGGAGAAAACTTGAAAGACAAACTAGCTGAACATTAACAAACCCACCCTGATATTGGATTTTTGCCTAACATCCCCTAAGCCGCAACAACATGCAAATTCTAGAGGCAAGCTGTGCATCTTTTTACAAGAAGTCTCAGGAGGAGCAAAAAGCAGCTTTGCTTTCATCAGAAATGTCCAGCCCAGCAAAATCCTTCCCCCAACCCCAAGAGACAGATACACCTTTTTGCAATGAAAAGTTTTCTTTGAATCTCTAGGGATGGGGAACTGCTGCCCCCTAAAGGCCAAATAGAGTATTGTCCACCCCGATGGATATATGATTTTCTGTCTAAGCAGAAGCAGAAAGCGGACAATTTCTCCTCTGTCCTGGATTTAATCGTCCTTCTCTTGTTTAGCATTCAAACGGCAGCACATGCCAAGCAGAGGAATACAGTTGCGTAGTTGGGGTGATGTGGGAGGGCCGCATGGTGACATCATGAAGCCCCTGAGGGCGCTGTGTTTGAGCTATTCAAAGGAAAAGCATCAATTCTTTCAGAGAACTGGGCAGGAAGCAGGATTGCCGTGAGAGTGCTGCAGCCGTCTGTCCTGTGATGTATCATCACTGCCATCTTGAGTCCAAAAGAAGAAAGTGAAGCCACTCCGGAGAGGGAAGGCATGCTTGGGGCTAGATCTCCCTTATTCATCAGCATTTGGCAAGGCTACTTTTCTGGACTAAACACGATGGTCGTGCTTAAATCGTTGAAGGGATGTCATGTAGAGGATGGAGCAAGCTTGTTTTCTGCTGCTCCCGAGACTAGAACATGGAGCAATACAAACTACAAGAAAAGAGATTCCACCTAAACATTAGGAGGAACTTCCCGATGGTAAGAGCACTTCAGCAGTGGAATACGTTGCTTTCTGGGAGTGTGGTGGAGTCTCCTTCTTTGGGGTTTTCCATGAGAGGCTAGATGGCTATCTGTCAGGAGTGCTTTGGTTGTGTGTTCCTGCGTGGCAGAATGGGGTTGGATTCAGTGGCCCTTCTGGTCTTTTTCCAACTCAATGAACCTATGACTATAACTCCCAGAACTGCCAATTTCTAAAGTGGCCGTAATTATTTTTTTAAAAAAAACTTTTTTCACACTCCAGTTCTAAACATCTTGGAAGGTATGTGAGCTAAAATTCTGGCAACAGATTAAAAACCTTGAAACAGTGAGAAAAGGTCTAACACAGAGGATAAAGGAGAGAGCCGTGATGGAGAAGTTCCCAGATTCGACATTTAGAGGTCGTCCCTCAGTCCCAAAGAGACTGCATAGTTTTTAGAACTCCCCTTCCTAATCCTTGTCGGTCCCTTCACCCCATTCCCATAATTTATAAAGACTTCTTCTTTTTTTAGACTAAACTTCCCAAAATCTCCTAGCCACTGGCCCATCTGAGTGGGAAATTATGGCAGCTACAGTTCAACAAGACGACTTTTCCAATCTCTTCCTAAACAGAATAAAAGTCTTTCTCTCTTTGCAGGGAACTTAATTCTATGACGAGAATTTAGGGAACTGGTAAAAGAAAAGCGACCGTATTCTCACGTCTAAAGCTTGAAACATCATAACCAGTGGCTTCCATGGCCATTTCCATGGCTGAGCTAAGTGTTAAAAGAAACATGTATAGGAAATGGAGGAAGGGGGAAACCGCCAAAGAAGAATTTAAGCAAGTGGCCCGGAGATGTAGGGAGGAGGTCAGAAAGGCTAAAGCACAGAACGAACTTAGGCTGGCCAGAGACATTAAAAACAATAAAAAGGGCTTTTTTAAATACGTCCGCAGCAAAAGGAAAAAGAAGGAGACGATAGGGTCGCTGCGCAGAGAAGATGGAGAATTACTCACAGGGGGAAGGGAAAAGGCAGAACTACTTAACACCTTCTTTGCCTCAGTTTTTTCCCAGAAGGATACAAGCACTCAACCTGGCGGTTGGGGAGCAGGTGAGGAAGCCGGGGAAATGAGGCACGTAATAGGTAGAGAGGTGGTACAGGAATACCTGGCCACACTGGATGAATTCAAGTCTCCAGGGCCAGATGAATTGCATCCTAGGATATTAAAAGAGCTGGCAGAGGTCATTTCGGAACCGCTTGCTATAATCTTTGAGAAATCTTGGAGGACAGGAGAAGTTCCAGCAGACTGGAAGAGAGCAAATGTTGTCCCCATCTCCAAGAAGGGGAAAGAAGAGGACCCAAATAATTATCACCCAGTCAGCCTGGCATCAGTACCCAGAAAGATCCTGGAGCAGATCATTAAGCAGTCAGTTTCTAACCACTTGGAAAGCAACGCAGTAATCACAAGAAGTCAACATGGATTTCTCAAAAATAAGTCATGCCAGACTAATCTTATCTCTTTTTATGATAGAGTTACTAACTTGATAGATGAAGGGAATGCTGTGGATGTAGCATATCTCGATTTCAGTAAGGCCTTTGACAAAGTTCCCCATGACATTCTTGCATTCTTGCTAGTAAAATGTGGGCTGGACAGGGCTACTGTTAATTGGATTTGTAATTGGCTGACCAACCGAACCCAAATAGTGATCACGAATGGCTGCTTCTCATCCTGGAGAGAAGTGACTAGCGGGGTGCCGCAGGGTTCTGTCCTGGGCCCGGTGCTGTTCAATATCTTCATTAATGACTTGGATGAAGGAATAGAGGGCATGCTCATCAAATTCGCAGATGACACCAAATTGGGAGGGGTTGCAAATACGTCAGAGGACAGGATCAAAATTCAAAATGACCTGGATAGATTGGAGAGCTGGGCCAAGGCTAACAAAATGAAATTCAACAGAGAGAAGTGTAAGGTCCCACACTTAGGGAGAAAAAATGGAATACAGAAATATAGGATGGGGGACAAGTGGCTGGATAGCAGTACGTGTGAAAGGGATCTAGGAGTCTTTATAGACCACAAGCTGAACATGAGTCAGCAGTGTGATGCGGCAGCCAAGAAAGCCAATGCAATTCTCGGCTGCATCAATAGGAGTATGGTGTCTAGAGATCGAGGGAGGTACTGGTACCACTCTACTCTGCTTTGGTTAGACCTCATCTTGAATACTGTGTCCAGTTCTGGGCACCCCAATTCAAGAAGGACATGGTCAAGCTGGAGCAAGTGCAGAGAAGGGCGACCAAAATGGTGAGAGACCTGGAAGCCATGCCCTATGAGGATAGACTTAGAGAGCTGGGTATGTTCAGTCTGCAGAAGAGAAGGTTAAGAGGGGACATGATAGCTATGTTTAAATATTTGAAGGGATGCCATGTAGAGGAAGGAGAGGGCTTGTTTTCTGCTGCTGCAGAGACCAGGACAAGGAGCAATGGATTCAAGCTGCAGGAAAGGAGATTCCACCTGAACCTCAGGAAGAACTTCCTGACGGTCAGGGCTGTCTGGCAGTGGAACATGCTGCCTCGGAGTGTAGTGGAGTCTCCTTCCTTGGAGGTTTTAAAGCAGAGGCTGGATGGCCATCTGTCAGGGGTGCTTTGAGGGTGTTCCTGCATGGCACGGGGTTGGACTGGATGGCCCCTGGGCTCTCTTCCAACTCTACATTTCTATGATTCTATGATTCTATTCTACATTGCACTGTTATAGTGCTATTATTCCACTTTCAACATCCCATTGAATCCTGGGGTTTGGAGTTTAGGAAGGGGAAGTTAGCATTCTCAGCCAGCGAGCTATTTGGCCTCAGTCAACTACAAACCCCAGAATTCCACAGGATGTTGAAAGTGGAATAATAGCACTATAATAGTGTAGTGCCGAAATGGCCCGTGTCTGTGGTATGGTGAATCTATAGATGTGAAGAACCAGGAAGTGGGTGTGGGGGGGAAATTCAGGGGGAAAAAATCTACCTTTTTTCCTGAATCCATATTTCCCCTGCCCCAAAAGGAAGGAAGGAAGGAAGGAAGGAAGGAAGGAAGGAAGGAAGGAAGGAAGGAAGGAAGGAAGGGAGGGAGGGAAGATTAAGCTATCTTTTCCTATAGAATGTTTTTTTTAAAAAAAACGGAAGATGTTCCCATATTAACTCCCTCATCACATTATTTTAGTAAATACCAAACTCAGAACCATCTATACCATATTATTTCCAATTTCCATGCATGGGTGTGTAAGCTGGACAGTAAAAAAATCTGACTGGAATAAAATTAACAGATGTAAACTGTGGTGTTGCAGGATAGTTCTACAGGTACTGAGGATGGCTGAAAGGAAATAAATGGGTATTAGAACAAATCAAGCCCGAACTCTCCCTAGAAGCCAAGCTAATTAAACTGAGGCTGTCGTGCTTTGGACATATCATGAGACAATACGACTCCTTGGAAAACATTATGGCCATTTACACGTGACATTATTGTCCCACAATGGGGACATATTGCTGCTGGTTTGTGAATCGTGCTTTTGCACGACGTCATCACAGTCCCGCTGCCAACGTGTCCCCACTCGTCAAGATTGCAGGATATTCCATTACTGGAAAAAAATCCGGCAATGCCCCTCGATTGCACAATATTCCCATCACTGGCAGCCATGTGGAACAGGCAGAAGTGCAATCTAGGCGCTTCCTTTCCCAAAGTAGAGGCTGGCTGCACTGCAGAAGGAAGGCATGTGTCCCCATCTGCAAGCAGCCATCGGGGTGCAGAGGGGAGCATTGGGGACACACTCCCATACTGACGAAGGCGCTGCTGGAATGACGCTAGGACAACAGTGGGAAAGGGCAGTGATATAGACTCGAACTGACTGACTTAGTCTCAAGTCAGACTTAAGTTGCTTCAGCAACTCGACTCCGACTCAACACCACCATAAATGATGCACTGACTCGACTTGACACTTGTATATTTTTAATGACTGACTTGCTGCCCTTGGTCCAGTAACATAACACCTTCATCCAGAAACCTTACAACTTTGAAGAACACTTCTGTCTCTTTTTGCCTACTGGTCACATGACAGTCTTGTCTCAAGCCCAAGGTGTGGGTTCATTTCTCGGAAGGGAACAGCAAACGCGTTAGGCAACGGACTTGAGGGGACTCGAGGTCTGCTTGGCAGTTTGTCTTTGCTGCATACAGTGGTTCTCAACCTGTGGGTCCCCAGATGTTTTTGGACTTCAGCTCCCAGAAGCCCTGAGCATTGACCATAGTGGCTGGGGCTTCTGGGAGCTGAAGTCCACAAACATCTGGGGACCCACAGGTTGAGAACCATCTAAAACTTTCCCTAAGAGCAGAAGAAAAGACTCTCCCCTAGAGTGCAGAGTGGAACAGTAAATGTGTTAGGCAACAGGGTTGAGGAGGAAGAATCCTTCTAAACCTTTTGAAGCTTCAGTAATGGGGAGTAAGAAGGATCCTATTCTCCACTTCTGAAGCTCCAGATGGCAAAATTGCAAATGTGGAAGGCTGACTCTGCTTAAATTGTTAAAATTGACTTTAGGCAACTTTGTCCAGAAATTCTGTAATATAGGTTGAGGTATAAAGTTGGCTCCCAGACTTGACATGAAAAAATCTCCAAGAACTTGAGACTTGACTTGAGACTTGAAGGTAGAATCATAGAATCATAGAACTGTAGAGTTGGAAGACACCACACGGGCCATCCAGTCCAACCCCCTGCCATGCAGGAACACCCTCAAAGCATTCCCGACAGATGGCCATCCAGCCTCTGCTTAAAAACCTCCAAGGAAGGAGACTCCACTACACTCCGAGACAGCAGATTCCACTGCCGGACTGGAAAAGGGTAAGGTGCAGAAATGGCCTGTGATGCCTGGTAAAGTGGGAAGCAGTAGGAAAAGAGGAAGACCGTACTCCAGGAAGCCATAGCTGCCCTAAGTTTGCAAGATCTAAGCAGGGCTGTTGATGACCCAGGCTCTTTTGGGACGTCTCTCCTTCACTGGTGTTGCTATGTGCCTTCAAGTGATTTCTGACTTATGGCACCCCTAAGACGAACATATCACATGGCTTTTCCTAGGGCTGAGTGTGTGTGATGTGCTCAAGGTCATCTCAGTGGGCTTCCGTGGCTGAGCAGGGAATCAAACCCTGATCTCCAGGTTCATAGTCCAGTGCTCAAAATACCACACCATGTGGGCTCTCATTTAAAGAACCGTTTAAACATTGGCTTGACAATAAACGACAACAGCAAAACATTATTTCTAAAAACTATGCGGTGGGTAGTTGAGTTTTTGGTAAGACTGTGTACAGTATCTCACAATGTTGCAGTGTAGACATTGGTTTCCTTTTCTCAGTTCTTTTTATGGGAGCAAGTGCTATTTATCTGCTTACTATAATGAAGGACCAGTGGAGACCAAATTTTCTTTGTTTTACTAATGTTGATAGTTTTTTTTTTTCTGTTTCTCTTGCCTTTTTTCCCCCTATTTTCCTCAGTGCTCCTCACAAATTAGCAAAAGCAAATCAGGTCCTTAGAGTTCAGGTGTTAATTTGGAATAAAAGCCACCAGGGTTATTTCAAAATCTCTCTAAACATTCACCTGTGCCTTCTCCCCATAGATCCCTTCACTGGCTACCTGTTCCAGCCAGCACCTTGTTACTGCAGTTCCTGAGCCGCACTTGGGGTGACATTAGATATCATTTTGATATCAATAATTTGGCCTTCCTCACCCATTCCTTCCCACGTGCTTGCGAGGCCCCTGGACAAGCACGCAAACAGGTTCAGTCGCTAATCACTGTAATATTCAAAACAAATACAGGCTGGCCAGAAATAGCCCAACTGCCGCTTCAGGAGACCTCACGGCAAGTACCCTCATCAGGTATGCACGCTACTTACAAAGAACTCCCTGCCCCGAGCAGGCAGCTTGATTAGAAGAATCCTCATCCGTCAAGCACTCTGTATTTGCATACTGTCTACTCTATTGTCAATTCGGACCTAACTCAATCATGCTAAATTCTGACCTTTCGGAGGCTTTGTCTCCAGCCCGAAACTCATTGTTTTCCCCAAGTACGGACTAGCCTGTGGCTACATTATCCCTTATAAAAACCCCTGACTTTGTGAGCTTCCTTGGATCACTCCTGATCTCCATCCTCCCTTGCTGCCTCATTGCTTGGCGAGCCTTCCCCTCAGTCCCACGTACTGAGACTCCGTATCTCCGAACTTCCGCTGCAGACTACCCGGGCTTCAGGACAGGTGTAGTATTACCCAAACCAACAACTCCTCTAAAAATCCCTCTATCCCACTCCAACTTTTATTTCTTTAGTTCTCTGCGTGACTGCGTTGCATACACTGTTTATTGTATTTTAATAAAAACCACAATTATTATTTTAAGTCTGTGTGCTCCTTGACTTGGCCTGACCCCGTAGACGCTGGGTAAAAGATCTCGCTCCGTTGCCCTGCCTCTCGTATTGCTAGCTTGTGCTCTTGGCTAATTTCCCCCAACTTGTACAATTGAGAGCGCATTTAGGTGTCCCTCCCGGGACCCCCAGAAAACAGGGAAACAGCTTGTTTCAAACTTTTGGTTCTGATACTCAAGGCTTTGCATTCTAACCTCCCTCAGTACCGCACAACTCAGCTATTATGGTATGTTGCATCCAGGAGTTTAAGATAAGGGATTAGCAATGCACACAGCTCTGTTAAGGCTGCAAGCCTTTCAAGATGGAGAATCACCTGCTGCTCCAGAGACTAGGACAAGGAGCCATGGATTCAAGCTGCAGGAAAGGAGATTCCACCTGAACCTCAGGAAGAACTTCCTGACGGTCAGAGCTGTCTGGCAGTGGAATATGCTGCCTCAATGGAGTGTGGTGGAGTCTCCTTCTTTGGAGGTTTTTAAGCAGAGGCTGGGTGGCCATCGGTTGGGAATGCTTTGATGGGTGTTCCTGCATGGCAGGGGGTCGGACTGGATGGCCCCTGGGGTCTCTTCCAACTCTATGATTCTATGAGATCTGGCTCCATATTTGTGGACCAGTCTTCCTTTGGACCTCCTGCTGGAGGAGAATATCCCCCATTTTCATAGAGGGCTGAAGACCTTCCTCTTGATTCACCATCTTAAGCCACTGAGATGTGTTTAAGATGCTGAGATGGGTAGCAACTGGTGGGGCATTGGAGGTTTCCTTCCATGTGTTGCTATAGTGTTGTTGTTATTGTTGATAATAACAATAATCCAATAATCAGATGTTCAATAATCCAATAATGCAATAATGAGATGTTCCTTATGATTCAGGTAAACCACAAGAGAAAAAAATGGAACCTGACCAACAAAAGTCAGGATAAACAAATTAATCTATCTCAATATATAGATTTATAAAATAATTGCACAGTTTTAAAAGATACAAAACAACCTACATCCAAATAATTATATCATTGAAAACAAATCACACTCTTCAAAAACAAGCTGATGGCCGATATCATATATTTGAATATATATTTGAATATAATTGAAACCATCAATTTCTTTTTGCCTCCTTCCAAGGACTTCGACCTAATTGACTCTCTTGAAGAGTGTGTTTTATATTTTCAGTGATATATTTACTGGGATGTAGATTATGCCTGTAATTTTTAAAACTGTGCCATAATTTTATAAATCTATATATTGAGATAGATTAGCTTGCTTATCCTTACAGTTCAGAACCTTCTGGTTCCATCTGTCATAATAACATCTTTAAAGAGTAAATTCAAGTATCTTCTGAATAAACTGTGTCTTTGATGTTTCAAACATGAGAGTTTTATACCAAGCCAAATTATACATAACACATTTTATGTTCCTTAAATATCAAAGTGGCTTTCAATCTGTAAAGGGTGCTAACATGGTTTTTTGTTTTAATTCCTTTCCTTCCTTCCCAGAACCAAAGGAAAATGTGTCTTCACACACACATGCACACACGGTTTCAGAATTTCTGGAAATGTCATATCTCTAGATGAATCCATTCTAAGTTTCATTCTGTTACTCCAAAACCATGGTATCTTGTGAGGTCCTTTATCAGAACTCGTGCTCAAATGTAAAAATGGGGAATTAATTAGCTCAAATTAAGAATATTGCAAAAGGAGGGGTAATTGCAGGATCTTTCCCCTAATGTTCTATGGGATCGCTGCCAAAGAGATCAGCCAGAAGATTTGCAGTTCAATTTAAATGTGTTTTATTAGGGGAAAATATACATGCACTCACACAAAATAGTCACACACACACACACAAGGCTAACTGAAAAGAAAGGGAGGAAAAATGGATGGCAGAGGTAGAAGGGAGTGGGTTAGAATTACCATCCAGAGAGAAGTGAAGAAACAGCGATGAAGCTTAGGCTTGCACCCAAGGACAGCACAATGACGTAGGCCTTTTCCGCACTTTGTTTTTAAAACGGGGCAGCGCGTCCTCCAGCGAGGACATTTGCACTTGGGGGCAAACTGGGTCCGGACTACTTCCTGTAGTTTCGGACTTCAGCCTGCTCCAGAACGACCAGAACTGGTGGTTCTCCATGCTATTGAAAGACCACTTAAAACCGGTATTTCAATAGCCTGGCACGCCCCAGTCCGTCGCTGCGCTCCTGTGTAGATCTGCAGGCTCGCACCAGCGCGAAGCTGCAGATCTTCCGGGGCGGGCTTCTGGCTGGCGAGCTTCTCCGGTTGGTGGAGAGCCTCCACCAACCGGAAGCCTCCATTTTCGTCCCCAGAGCAGCGTGTAGCGCGGCCACGCACTGCTCCAGATCAGCGTGGATCGTCAGAGGGAGCGAGTAACAGACTGCCCCGTTTTCTTCCCAAAGTATGAAAAAGCCATAGTGATGTCCAGCAAGTGAAGATGTTAGCAGAAAGCTGCAAAACTTCAGTGTTTTTATCCCCTTTCTTTGCTTTGAAATGGAAGTTTCAGGAGACTGTTTTGACAGAAATGTGAACTTTTGGAATTCAAATTATATTTGCATGGGAATCCAGAGGTTGATGGTCCCTAGTTGTAAACACCTTGTGTCTCCTCTTTTGATGTGAGAGCTTGGATGCAGATGGCTCTCTGGTCAAACAAGCAGTGCAGTTTCTAACAAATACTCTTAGCATGTAGATGGGAGAGAGTTCATATCTAGGCAGGCAGAGAAATAAAGAAAAAGGTGCAATCAGGGGAGATGTAATAGCCATCAAGTCTTCTTGGGAACCTTGATGATTCTTTCATCTCATCTCTTTGTTTCAGTGGCTGGCTGAAAGTTAGTTGGCATTTAAAAGTTTCATGCTTACAGCCTAGCAAAGCTTTGAGGAATTTCTTGATCTGTTTTTATCCAGCCAATTTCACCTCATATCCAACATGGCTTTTGGTCATAGCAATGTATGATTTTATATCAAACCATATCAGATATGAGACAGCACAGCCCACTTACAACTCCAGACTTTAAAGTACCTCTGCAAGGTGGAACAGAGTTCACCATTGCCCACAGATATAGCAGAGGACACATCTCCTCACCAAGGTTGGAATAAAGAGGTTGCCAGAATTCTGTTGTGGCTTTGCAGTTGGGTTTATGTCATTGTGCAAGAGGTCACACTTTCACAGAGGCTGAGCATGGGTGGTAAACTATTCAGGAGTGCACCTATGACCTATGACACTGGCCATTTCCGCACTAGACTGTTAATAGCGCTATGATTCCACTTTCAACATCCTATGGAATCCTGGGGTTTGCAGTTTCGGAGGGGCCACCTGGCCCCTCCCAAAACTGCAAACCCCAGGATTCCATAGGATGTTGAAAGTGGAATCGTAGCGCCGTAACAGTCTGGTGCGGAGATGGCCATTGTGGTAACTATTTGCAGAAACCCAGGAGTGCTTCTATGATGTACAGGATAGCTCCGAGTTCAAGGGACTGAGCTTAGAGGTTTCAAAAGGTTTATGCAGGAACACCCAAGAAACAACAGCACACCTTGGCATTGGCAAGACTAAAGGAATATTGGATTTGCAGTGCTATATGAACCATTACATTTCAAAATTAGCGCACACTAACGTCCCATTTGATGGTTTACCCAAATAACACATTTCCCAAGCTTTCTGTTCCCCTCCCATTTTCCCACTCAGCGTGCCAACAGTCCGACCTTGCAGCCATGCCTGTTTATTATCTTATCACAGGTCTCTGTTCCTAGCTCATCCGGCTATCAATGGATCCCATCACCTCCACCCACACTGCAAAGCACACAAGCACTAAAATAAAGTTGCTACCCCACACAACGTGGGTGACCTCAGGGGACTCTGAAGACCAGCGTTCAAATCCTTGCTGAGCCATGGAAACCCACAGGGTGACTTTGGGGAAGCCTCAAAGGAAAGCAAATCTGAAATTTGTTCAGAAATTTGTTCTGAACAAATCTTGCCAAGAAACCACTTTGGTAGTTTCACCTTAGGGTCACCATAAGTCAGAAATGACTTGAAGGCACACAACAACAACAATAACAATAACAGGGACTTTGGGGATTTGGCAAGGGTCTCCAAGTGTCACAACAGTGCAATGGGGGGCATGCAACCCGCAGGCTGCATTTTCCCTATGCCTGCTCTCAGGGAGTAAAACTCCTATTCTTGTGCATGGAATTTAAACAGTTACAGGGAGCTGCCATGCTTGGATTTCTCAAGTGAGAGCAAAAATGTATTCATTTGAACCTTGGAGCATAACAAAAAGAAAGCGTCATTCAGTGTGCAACGTATAGAACATGAAAAGTTTAGCTCAGTAGCATTTGATAGCGGATTTTTTTTTGCCATGCTCCCTTCACGGGCTGTCTGTTCCCATGATGTGTCTAGGGAGGTAAATCTTTGCCTGTTTCACCTGTATGTGTAAAGTTGAATCTTTTCCAGGATTTGCTTCCCATTGCAGGAGAATAAAAATATAGATATCTTTGTACAATATTCTTTCTATATTCACACACTGCAAATTGTTTCAGGGAATTATTCTGTGCAGAAATACACCTGTGGTTTTTGTGCAGAAAGCTGTGCGCAATGGGATTGTTTGCACAAGAAAAGAAAGTGCAAATACATGTTTTCTGGGAAGGAAACAGCAACTGGCATCCTCTTGAATTGCAATACAATTACAATACAAATTATAATACAAATATAGTACTAGGAATGGGATGAATCCAGAATTTCCCGAATCTGCATCTGGAAGGTTCTGCGAATCCACAAATCTCACGAATCTTGAATCTTTCGAATCCTTTTTTTAAAAAAGGATTTAAAAAGCAAGGGGAAGAAGGATAATCTTGGGCAAGACACACTCTCTCAGCCTTAGCAAAAGCCTAGGCAAAGGCAAACCTCCTTCTGAAGAAATCTGGCCAGGACAATGGTCATAGTTTTGCCTCAGGATTTCCCCAGATTGAAAATGACATGAAGGCCCTTTCTACACAGGCAGGAAAATATGGATTAATCCCACATTTTCCCACCTGTGTAAACAGGGACACATACTACAGTAGAGAGATAATCCAGGTCAAAACTAGATTTTCCTTGCATAACTCCTTCTGGCATCCTGGGGTTTGTAGTTTGATGACGCACCAGCACACTTTGGCAGAGAAGGCTCTGACACCTTGTAAAACTATAAATCCCAGAATTGTGTACGAAAGAGGTTTGTAAGGGACCTATGCAGAGGAGTCTTTCAGCTATCCTTGAAATCTCAAGAAGGTTGTACCTTCCAGTCAAGTCTCAAGTCCTGCAACAAGGAAGGAACTGGGGGGGGAAAGAAACAGCCTCTAGTCCAGTCTCCATTCTCTACCCTGATTTCCAATCTCAGGTCCTGCAACAAGGAAGGCACTTAAAAAAAAACAACACCAGCCTCTAGTCCGGTCCCAATTCTCTATCCTCAAGTCTCAAGTCAAAAGAATCGAGAAGAAGAGAATAATCACCTTGCGGAGGGAGGCAGCGTGAGCAGACGCAGGCAGGCAGCACGAGCGGGCAAGCTCACAGCCCGAGGGGGCGAGCGCACAGCACAAGCGACGCGGGCAGCCTCCGGCGCACACGGGCAGCTTTATGTTGTGATTTCCGCAGGCCCGGGGGCCCGCCGGCCACTCAGGCTTTTGGTGGGCTCCAGAGGCGCCCATTTTGAAAAGCAACAAGGTTGGTGGATTTGAAAGATTCAATTCACTGTTTTGGCACCGGGATTCAGATTCCCAAATCTCAAATCCTTGCCCAGGATTCAAGGGTTTGAGGATTCAGTTGGCCCATTTCTATAGAACACAATTATAATTACAATTCCGTTGCATTACAATAGTGTCTGTTGGGGGTTCACCATTGCAACTACCTTCTTCGGTCACTGGAGGAGTTAGAATTCCATTCCATTAACACAATAAAATTCCCTTCCAAACCCACCTGGCAAACAATGCAGCCTCTGACCCAACAGGCCATTCCTGTGTTGGCAGAAGGTGGGGAGATCCACCAGAATGTGTTCATGTTTTTTCCTTTAGAGGAATCAGCTGCAAGGACATCATGTTCAGCTTGTGGTCTACTAAGATAGGCACTTTAGTAAACTACAAGCTGAACATGAGTCAGCAGTGTGATGCAGCAGCTAAAAAAGCCAATGTGATTCCAGGTTTATCTATTCTACAATGTCCAGATTACTTCCTAATTACTATTTGATAAAGATCACTGTTGAGATTCCTCTTTAGTTATTGTACTTTTGGCTTCTGCTGCCCCACATTTTCTTTTACTTCTAGCAAGTATGCAATAACTTTCCAATGGAAGTAACACTCCATGTATCTGACAGTAGGCTGCAGTCCACGAAAGCTTATGCCAAATAATACCTGATAGAATGTGATAGAACACCTGAAAGAATGTGCTGGAGATTGTGTTGCTAATGAGTGTTTGAGTTTTTTTACTTATCTGTTTTAACATTGCCTTAACATTGTCTTAGTTCTTTTTCATTCGGCTATGTTTTAACTTTTGTGTTATGTTTTAACCTTTGTTTGTGTTATGTTTGTTTGCGTTTTGTGTTATGTTTAAACTTTTGTGTTCTGTGGGTATTTACTGTGGCCATTTCCGCACTACACTGTTATAGTGCTATTATTCTCCTTTCAACCTCCTGTGGAATTCTGGGATTTGCAGTTTCGAGAGGCCAAAGAGCTTTCTGGCTGGGAATTCTAAAGGCCTCTCCCTAAACTACAAACCCCCTAGAATGTTGAAAGTGGAAATAATAGCACTATAACAGTGTAGTGCAGAAATGGCCTGTGTCGTTTTAATTGTTATAAGCAGATCTGAGTCCCAACTTGGAAATAAATAGATAAAACTTGTTCATCCGTAAGGTGTCACTAGACTTTTTATCATTTTTCAAATGGGCAAGATAGATGGGAAAGGCAGAATCTGTCATATGACTGGTGGGATTGGTCTCCTTTAACTCCCCTCTTGCGGCCACAGCTTGGTCGTGACACTCAAGATGAAGTTACTCAAGTGTACATTCACGACATAGTTAACAACAATTTGTTTCCATTTTAATTCCCTTTGTTCCATTCTATGGAATTCTAAGATGTCTCCTGAGCCACCTGAAACTCTCTACAGCTCCCAAATTATTCTGATAAGAAGGACAGGAGAATTAAACCAGGAAGTCCTGGAAACTGTGGGCCTTTCCACACCACACTGTTCTAGTGCTATTATTCCACTTTCAACATCTTATGGAGTCCTGGGGTTTGCAGTTTAGGGAGGGGCCTTTAGGATTCTCAGCTCTTGGGCCTCAGGAAACTACAAATCCCAGAATTCCACAGGATGTTGCTAGTGGAATAATAGCACTAGAACAGTGTAGGGCAGAAATGGCCCTATATTGAAGAGGAGTGGGGAAAAGTAACTTTTCCCACCACTGTTGGGGGTGGAGGAATTTGCTCACCAAAAGAAAACCTTTTAAACATACCTAGCCAGCGTGGTCTAGCAGGTTGAGCATTGAGCTACAACCTGGGGACCAAAGTTCGATTCACCGCTTTGCCACATAAACCCACTGGGTGATCTTGTGTGGGTCACACACTCTCAGCCCCAGGAAACCCCATGATAGTTTTTGCCTGAGGGACCCCGTAAGCCAGAAACAACTTGAAGGCATGCAGCAACAAATGCACTTTAATCATTCTTCCAGCTTGGACCAAATGAGGTAGAAGTTTAACTCGCGGCAGGTATCAATTAGAAATATCCCACTCTTATGCAAAACACAACGCCACAAAATTCTATAAGCTTATGAAATAATCAAAGAGGATGTCGGCATATCCATGGCAACCATAACACATCTGGATTGCATGTTGAACGACTGAAAATTTGATGCAATATTTTTGGTGGTTGTCCAAGTTGCAATGTTGGAATCCCTACTGTGGGGCTTCTTAGAAGCAAAAGGGGGTTACCATAACCCATCTCAAATACTTTTCTCAAAGTGCTAGAAACAGAAAAGGACTCTCTAAGGCGCTGCTGCTTAGGTTTCTGGGGGCAGGAGAATGGAAGGAAAACAAGAAGGGGATAAGACACTGTGACTTGAAGGCACACAGTTAAAGTGGAATCATCATCCTCTAACTGTGTAGTGTGACATTGTCACATAGCCGTTTCCGCACTAGCCTGTTATAGTGCTGTTATTCCACTTTCAACGTCCTACAGAATCCTGGGGGTTTGAAAGTGGAATAATAGCACTATAACAGGCTAGTATGGCACAGTTTTGGACTTAGCTTTCCCTTTACAGTGCTGTTTTTGGAAACGGCCACGGGAGGGCATGATTGTTCCTTCTTTTCCCCATAGAGGGACAGAAAGTGTTTCCAGTTTTTGCAGGTCAGCTTGCTTCAAGAGAAATGACTTTTCGGTTGCTAATGAAATTGAAATTTTACTACTGGTCTTTTATTGCCCTTCATCCTGCGTCCCCACATGGCCAAGAAAGGGAGTTGCCTTTGCTTGCATTGATAGCCCTCTGGAGATAACATCTGAGCCAAAATATAGGCCTGTGACTCCGACATTGTCACTTTCCTCCTCCTGTGTGATTTTTAACATCTTTGGGTGATGAAGAAGCTCATGAAAGTTTGAAAGCTTGCATGACATATTTTGTGCATTTTTGGTTGGCCCAATAAAGGTATCCCTGTTTTGTGGATTTTGGATTTTGTTGTATTTTGCTGCATGGCCAACAGGGCTTTCCCAAACGTGTTTCCTTCTACAACTTGCTACATTCTCTGACCCAGCTTCTTCCAGATGTTTTAGACTGGTGTGGGCAAATTGTGTTCCTAGGGCCACATGTGACCTCCCCAAGGCCATTTCTCTGGCCCTTTAGCCTTCCTTGGACTGCTTTCTTTCTGTGAGGGGCAGCAATTCACCCTTCGAATACCTTAAAGAGCCTTCTTCAGTCTTTAACATACAACAGCTTGCTTTCAAGAAACAGAAGTGGAGTTCTGGAAGCTCTGGATGCCTCTAGCTTTGTTACACTTTGGGGAGCATTCAGGATATTCCATGCAGCTCCTGGAGAGTTCTAGGGACAAAAGAATGTTCCCCCAAACCCACTGCAGTTGCCCATATGGTTGCCAGATTTCAGAGCCTGGCCCTAAGTTTCCAATTTTCATGGGAGAGGAGGGTTTAAATTCCCTAGTTTGGGGAGGCTCAGCTCCAGGCAAAATGAAGGAGTTGTGTACAGATCTCCAGCTTAGCTGGAAACCATCCCCTATGAGGCTTGGGGAGCTGGGTACATTTAACCTGAAGAAGAAAAGGTTAAGAGGCGGTGTGATACCCATATTTAAATATTTGAACAGATGTCACATGGCAGATGGGGCAAGCTTGTTTTCTGCTACTCCAGAGACTAGGACATGGAGCAATGGATTCAAACTACAGGACAAATGATTCCACCTAAACACTAGGAAGAACTTCCTGGTGGTAAGAACTGTTTGACAGTGGAATGCATTTGTCTCAGAGTGTGTTGGAGTCTCCTTCTTTGGAGGTTTTTAAACAGAAGCTGGACGGACATCTGTCAGCGGACATCTGTGTATTGTGTATTCCTGCGTGGAAGACTGGGGTTGGACTGGATGGCCCTGCTGGTCTTTTCCAGCTGTATGATTCTACTAGAGCAGCAGCTTCCAACAATTTGCAGGGCTACATTGATTTGGTGGTACAACTTGCAAAGAGTCTTCAAGGAGGTCTGCATATTGATTTAGCTTCGTCCTTCCCTCCCAGTGTTTCCCTCCACTCTGCTCTGTATCCATCTTCTGGCCAGAAGCAAATAAGATAGAGTACGTGTTCCTTATCCTGTCTCCTTAAGTAGATGAAAAGTAATAATTCCCTCACTTCACTTTGATCTGGGAACAGCCTTTCAGTTGTCTCACTTAATTTCTAAACAGGAACATGTGTTATCTGTGTGTAAGAGAGAGAGCAACTGGGGTTGAAACTTAATTCATAATCATTAATGACATCTCTGGAGACTTTCCCTAGGACTCAGATTTTGGCTTGGAAACCTCAGGACCTAGGATGGCAAGTCATACAAATGCTGCTTTCATTTCCCAGTATAGATTCTCAGGATTGTCAGCGCTGTGTTTTGCATGGACATCTGTAGAAATCCATCCCACATCTTTGAAAAATTACTGTTTCAGATCGCAACTCTCAGATCTCCCTGTCCACATGGCCTCTGGCCTACAAAAGTCAAAAAGAAAGGAAAGGGGGGTGGGGGAAGAAAAGAAAAAAACTACAGCAGGCCAGAAACCAAGCCAGAAGAGAGATTCTGGGGTGCTCATGCTGAGAATGTAATCAGAATCATCTGTGCCATAGTATTTCTGATTTCTTTGTATGAGTCTGAAAGCTGGACTGTGAAGAAATCTGACAAAGAAGAATTCATTTGAAATGTGCTGCTGGAGGGGAGTTCTATAGATACATTTGAGAACAAAAAAAGATAGTTGAATGGGTCCAAGACCTAGGCCATTTCCGCACTAGACTGTTATAGCGCTATTATTCCACTTGCAACATCCTATGGAATCCTGGGGTTTGCAGTTTCGGGAGCGGCCCCTCCCGAAATTGCAAACCCCAGGATTCCATAGGACGTTGCAAGTGGAATAATAGCGCTATAACAGTCTAGTGCGGAAATGGCCCAATCAGGCCCAAACTCTCACTAGAAGCCAAAATGACAAAATTGAAGCTGTCATAGGTTGGGCATATCATGAGCCATGACTCATGGGAAAAGGTAACAATGCTCGGTAAAATGGAAGCCAGTAGGAAGAGAGAGAGAGACTGGACTACTGGTGGAGTGATTCCATCAACGAAGTCACAGCCCTAAGTTTGCAAGACCTGAGTAAAGCAGTTGACTACCTGGTCTCTTGGAAGTTCTTATTCATCATTGTTGCTGTGTGCCTTCAAGTCATAGATTCATAGAATCATAGAGTTGGAAGAGACCCCGAGGCCATCCAGTCCAACCCCCTGCTATGCAGGAACACCCATCAAAGCACTCCCAACAGACGGCCATCCAGTCTCTGCTTAAAAACCTCCAAAGAAGGCGACTCCACCACACTCCGAGGCAGCCTATTCCACTGCTGGACAGCTCTGACCGTCAGGAAGTTCTTCCTGAGGTTCAATGGAATCTCCTTTCCTGCAGCTTGAATCCATTGCTCCTTGTCCTGGTCTCTGGAGCAGCAGAAAACAAGCCCGCTCCCTCCTCGATGTGACATCCCTTCAAATATTTAAACATGGCTATCATGTCCCCTCTTAACCTTCTCTTCTGCAGACTAAACATACCCAGCTCCCTAAGGCGTTCCAAGTTAGTCGTTAGTCATTCCTTAGGGCAAACCTATCATGGGATTTTCTGGGGCTGAGAGTGTGTGACATGCCCAGGGTTAGACAGTGAGTTTCCATGGCTGAGTGGGAAATCAAAGCCTGGTCTCCAGGGTTGTACTCCAAAGCTCAAACCACTACATCGCACTGATTCTCATTTATAGGGTCACCGCAAGTCCAAACTGACTTTACAGAAAATAAGAACAGCAATATGCTGAGAATCCATGAAGCTTAACAAGTGGAAACATCACTCCCATTGCTTCTTTTTACATGGTTCAGGGAAGGTATACCAACCGGAGCATCCTTGGCTAATGGGTTTTCTCCTGTTGCTGCCTGTATCATTCCTCCCCCTTTCCCCCCAAAGCTCGGGACCAGACCTCCCTGCCTTTCCCTCCTCCTGAGCTTCTGAGGGCTCATTAATCACAGAGAGCCACTCACAAGCCCAAATGGATTTTGGGGGGTTATTTAGATAAGCACTGGGCTTTCGGCTTTCACAGGAAAGAGATTAGGGTTTTCCAGTCCACCTCCCGACTGATAATCCCCGCAGCAACAGGTCACTGACTTGTAAACAGCCGCAACCTGCATTCCGTTCTCACAGAAATCAAAAGAGAAACACGACGATTTGGGATCGGGCAGGGAGCAGAGGGGGGCCCAGGGGAAGTGTCTGGATATTCGCATTCTTTTTGGCTTCTCATGGATAACTGACTTCAGCTCCAAAGAGGCCTGGGAACAGGATATCGGCTACAGAAAAGAGGGTGGTGGGACTCTGGGGTTCGTACCACTTAGCAACCCTTGAATAGAATAGTCGTTTTTATCATCATTATGTTGTTCGTGTTATCATCATCATTATTGTCATCATCATCATCATTTCTTTACTTATATTGCCGTTACCATACAAGTAAAAGAATAAGGTCATTTCTGCACTACACTGTGATAGTGCTATTTTTCCACTTTCAACCTCCTCTGGAATTCTGGGGTTTGCAGTTTAGGGAGGGGCCTTTAGAATTCCCAGCCAGAGAACTCCTTGGCTTCAGTAAACTACAAACCCCAGGATTCCACAGGATGATGAAAGTAGAATAATAGCACTATCACAGTGTAGGGTGGAAATGGCCTAAGAAACACTTCCCTGTCCTCAGGCTTTCAGTCTAATTAAAATATGACACAAAATGGAAAGGGGATGGCAGTCTGGGAGGAGATTGAAGTCCAGTAGATATAGCCTTTTCTCTCCCTCTCCCTTTCCAGTGGCAGTTGGGATGGAGGGAGGGCTTTTCCTCTGCTTCTGGGCCAAGGCGTGATGGAGCTGTGTCTGCCTCTCCTTCCCTCCTTCTGAGGCCAGGGCAGTGACAGTTGGGATGGAGGGAAGGCCTTTAGTCTGCTTCTTGTCAGGAATCTCTCCCTGCCCTGCCGCAGCCAGCAAGGGAGGAGAGAGGTTTCAAGGAGAGTCTGGATATACCAAAACACCAGGAAAACACAAGTCGAGCCAGGTCAAGGTCCAGTCCAAGGGTCCAGGAGGCAGAGTTCTGTCCGGAGGGTTTTAGGGAGCAGGAGACACGAAGGGCATGCGGGCTTGCTAATAATTTGCTGCAAGCAAGGAGCAGCCACCCGGCAGACTTAAATAGCCCCTGTGAGCAGGTGCTGCTTGTTATTGCTTCCTCAGCCTAGTCCATGCAGCCTCCCTTTGAGCAGCCCGTTTCAGCCTTCTCCATGATGGAGGGCTGATGGGCACAGCTGGCTGCAACTCCTCTGCGTCACTGCTGGTTCCCTCTCCATCAAGAGCTGGCTGGGGCAGCTGTATCTCTGTTTGACCTTCCAGTGTAGGGGATGTTTGCAGGTTGACTTGCCCACTCACTGCCTCGGCCCCCTGCACAATCAGTCGCTCTTCAATCACCGCAGCAGCATCTATCACACTTCTGGGCCTAGGCATGGCAGAACCGCGCCTGCCTCTTCTTCACTCTCTCTGAGGTGAGGGCAGTGGCATTTCAGAGGAAGGGAAGGCCTGTAGTCTGCTTCTGGCCGTGCCTGCCTCTTCTTCTCTCCCTCCAAGGCCAGGGCAGTGGCAGTTGAAATGGAAACGTGATCCAAAACAGTAGTGGCTGGTGGTTCCCCATGATAGTAGGGCAATAAGCCCATGTTGGGTTTTATCCTGAACTCTAAATGAGCTCTCCAAAGTGCTGAACCTATTTGGAACATAAAGATCAGGACCTTGCTCAGTTTGCAACATAGGGCTGCCACACCTTACATAGCTCCTTTAAAGTTTGGACTAAAACCCAGAACAGATTCCCCACCGCACCTGCATGGAGACTAGCAGCTGCCACTCACTCTGCCCCATTTCATTTTTTTTTTCTTTCTTCTTTAGAGAAACAAAGATGCATGAAGAATAGGGAAATAATGAGAGTGGTACATAGTGAGGACAATGACTGGACTCTTATCCAGAGTAGACAAGATGGGGTTAATTGTTGAATGGTGACTCAACAAGTAGGTAAACCCAGTAGATTCAGCAGCTCTACTCTAGTCATTAATTACAATAGCCTTCATTCTGCATCATCTACTTAGTTATCCTTAGCTAAGTAAGCTTCCTTGACCCAGTTCCCCGAAACTTCATTCACCCATGCTCCGGTTGCCAGCAAAATGGACCTCCTTCTCCTAATGTTTGGTAAACTAGGTTAGGGCAATAGTGACAATAGTGTCAAAATTGTGACTAAGTAACAATCATGAACAACTATACAGTTACTCAGATTTATTCTTCCATCATAACTATTCCATGTTCACAACTGCAACTGAGTCACAATTGTGACACTGTTGCCACAACCATAACTCCTTCCCAAACCTACTAAGTACATGATACAGAATACAGGGCAATCGAATTTAGATAAGAATGTAACAATAGAATTTGCAGCTGAAGAAGTGGACTGGAGTCCATGAAACCTCATGCTACCAATGTCTTTTTCTCAGTTGGCCTCTAAGATGCTATAGGATTCCTTTATATCTCTTCACATTGAAGCAAACTAGATCAAGAGAGGTAATGGTACCACTCTATTCAGCTTTGGTTAGACCTCATTTGGAATACTGTCTCCAGTTCTGGGCACCTCAATTCAAGAAGGATGTCGACCAGCTGGAGCATGTCCAGAGGAGGGCAACCAAAATGGTGAAAGGTCTGGAAGCCATGCTGTTACCCCACTGGAAAACCCTGTCCTGGGGTCTACAATTTTGATATTAAAATATGATTCGATGTGCCTGAGAGGTCACCCGGAAGAGCCCGTAGGCAGCAATGGTGGAATGATCGAAAACCAAGTCAGGCCAGTACAATCCCCAGTCGTGTAGCCCCAGGAGACCTCAAGCTGTGCAAACCCACAGTAAACAAAGGGTCCTCAGCCCCTGAAAAGCCGACTTGAGGGGATTAGCGTGTTTGCCCCAAGTTGAGCAAAATCCTATCAGGTAAGGACCATTTACATGAAGTCACACCACAACCTAATGCCACCGAAGATCCTGAGACTTTGGCAACCCCTTGTAATCTCATCACGCAAAGGAAGTTACCATTGTGGAGCTTCTTTCTCATTGTAACACCCATTGTTCTCCCCAGGAAAGCATTAGCCCTCCAGGTACTTCTTCCCCTACAAATAGTCCCTGTTTTGAGTGGTACTTTGGATCACTCCCGGTCATCGCAGCTGACCATTTCTCCATCCATTGAGTAATCCCCTCAGCCCTCTCCTTGCTGAGCTCCACTTCTTCGCTGTTTTTCCTGGACCCAGGACTTCAGGAAAAGGTGCAGTATTACCCCAGCTACAATCCCGTCAATATTCCCCTATTCAGTTTCCTCTCTTTTGCTTCTTAATAGGTCTTGAGTGAGTGTGTGAGTGATTGTGTTGATGCATGAGACTTTCATTCAATAAAATCATTTATTGGACATCTTCGTTTGGCTTGGCCTGACCCCGTAAAAATTGGTAAAAAGACCCCACTAGGTTACCCTGCCTCTTGCATTGCTATTGCTTGTGCTCTGGCTAGTTTCCATTTCCCACCACATGGAGCACATTAAGGCATCCCCCACGGGACCCCAGAAATCAGGGTAACAATGCCCTGTGAGGAGCGGCTGAGGGATCTGGGGATGTTTAGTCTGCAGAAGAGAAGGTTAAGAGGGGACATGATAGCTATGTTTAAATATTTGGAGGGATGTCATGTCGAAGAGGGAGTGGGCTTGTTTTTCACTGCTCCAGAGACTAGGACAAGGAGCAATAGATTCAAACTACAGGAAAAGAGATTCCACATAAATCTCAGGAAGAACTTCCTGATGGTCAGAGTTGTCCAGCAGTGGAATACGCTGCCTCAGGGTGTGGTGGAGTCTCCTTCCTTGGAGGTTTTTAAGCAGAGGCTGGATGACCATCTGTTGGGAGTGCTTTGATGTGTGTTCCTGCATGGCAGGGGGGTGGACTGGATGGCCCTTGTGGTCTCTTCCAGTTCTATGATTCTATGAAACTAATACAATGTCAGGATGCATGGCTCCTGTCATAGAATGTTTGCTGGATGTGTATTGGAATAGATCAGGCAGTTAGCTTAGACATTGCTAGAGTTAGATAGAATACGACAAAGTATCAATTGACAATTGTAGATTGCAACGATGCATCAATTGACAATTATAGATTGCAACTTTGTAGCTTGTTTGTGTATTCCCATGCATCAAATGGTTAATTGCTTTATTGCTCACTGCTGCAATGTCTCTGGTCAAGCGGTTGAAGGTCAGAGGTGAGAAAACAAAAGTATGGAAAGGTATTTTGAGAACTGGGGATGCTCAAAGATAAGAAGGCCATAACACATTCCAGCCTCAAAGATGAAAGGCAAGTAAACAACTGCAAGTCTGGGAAGACGCCTGGAATGATAAGATGATGTGAGATTTATGATCCATTCCCAACCACAGTTTTGCATGCCTAAATTTGTATGGAAGGTATAAAAACTGTAACCACGATGCATGCCTTTAGCCTCAGCAACTTTGGACGAAATGTGCTGTGTTGCTTGCTTTGCTGCAAATAAACACTGCTGTTTAACTCTGAGTGAAGTTTGTGGAGTGCCAAATGATAGGAATGTAACTCAGAATTTGGCACTTCAGCACATATGTGGTGGCTCTGTCTAAAAATCAATTCTATTTGACTTCTTTTTCCAGAATTGGAAATTTCACCAGCACTGGATCTTTCATCTTTATTACTGGAAGATGTTAGGCTTTGCTGGCATTAAAATCTTCTCATTTTAATTTACTTGCAGAACTAGAAATTGTTCTCAATTGGAAAAATAGAAATGAACTATCTATAGTTCAGTGGAAGACTAGAGCAAGATATTTAGCACTGCTGGGGAGAAAAATGCTAGTTCAGATTCATGAAGGAAGGAACACACAGAGCCATAATACTTTTTTGAAGTCTGTAATCCCTTTATTAATTAAGTTAATAATGATGATGCACCTTATCTCTAGCTGTCAACAAGTAACAATCTCTGGAGAGATCTCCTTGGTTAAAAATCTACTTTAGCTACATTGTTCTTTGTTCTACATACCAACTTTGTATTTTACCTCTGTGTGTGTGTGTGTGCATGCACATGCGCACCTTCAAATCACCTGTTGACTTACAGCAAACCCCAAGAATTTCATAGGATTTTATTAGGCAAGGAATGCTCAGAGGTATTTTGCCATATCCCTCCTCTGAAATACAGCAGACAGCTCCTGGTATTCTTCAGCGGTCTCCTTTCCCAATACTAACCAGGCGTGCTTAACTTCTGAGATCAGACAAACTCTGATGCCTTCAGGCTGTTTAGATGCTACCTTTTCCTCTAACCAACTGTATGCCATTCACAGCACTAGAGGTTTTATCTTGTGATCTGCTGCTTTCAGGAAAAAAAAATCCTGGTTCTAGTTATTGTATTTGTATTTTCCCTCTAAGGGAAGGGAAGGGAAGGGAAGGGAAGGGAAGGGAAGGGAAGGGAAGGGAGAGAGAAGCAGTTGGACCAAGAACCCCTATAATTGAGGGGTGGGGAAAGTTTTGCCCATGGGCCACAAGCAGCCCTCAAACACTGTGTTTTATGGCTCCTCAGATCCTTCTCACACTACACTGTTATGGCAGTATATTCCACTTTAGCTGCCATGGCAACATTCTGTAGAATTCTGGGGATTATAGTTTACTGAGGCCCAAGAGCTCTCTGGGTGAAAATTCTGAAGGCCCCTCCTTAAATTGCAAACCCCGGGATTCCACAGGATGTTGGCATGGCAGTCAAAGTAGAATATACTGCTGTAATAGTGTAATGTGATAGACTCTCAAGACAGAGTCATAGAGTCATAGAATCAAAGAGTTGGAAGAGACCCCAGGGGCCATCCAGTCCAACCTCCTCCCATTCAGGAACCCACATCAAAGCATTCCCAACAGATGGTCATCCAGCCCTTGCTTAGAAACCTCCAAGGAAGGAGACTCTACCACACTCCATGGAGGCAGCACATTCCACTGCCAGACAGCTCTGACTGTCAAAAAGTTCTTCCTGAGGTTCAGGAAGAGGTTCCAGCTTGTCAATATCCTTCTTGAAATGAGGCACCCAGAACTGGATACAGTATTCCAAATGAAGTCTAACCAAAACAGAATAGAGTGGTACTATTTCTTCCCTTGATCTAGACACCATACTCCTATTGATGCAAATAGGAATTGCATTGGCTTTCTTGGCTGCTGCATCACACTGCTGACTCATGTTCTGCTTGTAGTCCACCCAGACTCCTAGATCCCTTTCACATATACTGTGATCCAGTCATGTGTCCCCCATCCTATACTTGTGCCTTCCATTTTTTCTGCCTAAGTGTAGGACCTTACATTTCTCTCTGTTGAAATTCATTTTGTTAGTTTTGGCCCAACTTTCCAATCTGTGAAGGTCATTTTGAGTTTTGATCCTGTCCGCTGGTGTATTAGCAACCCCTCCCAATTTGGTGTCATCTGCAAATTTGATAAGAATGCCCTCTATTCCCTTGCCCAAATCATTGATGAAGATGTCGGATAGCACTGGGCCCAGGACAGAACCCTCTGGCACCCCACTAGTCACTTCTCTCCAGGAAGAAGAGAAGCCGTTGGTGAGCTTCCATCAACCGATTACAAATCCATCTAACAGTAGCCCTGTCCAGCCTGCATTTTACTAGCCTCCTTCCAAGAATGTCATGGGGAACTTTGTCAAAGACCTTACTGAAATCAAAGCTCTAAAGCCTTCTGACTCTCCCCTTATTAAACCTTCTGGCCATTTTCACCTGGAAGCCCCACCAAAGCATCCAAAAATACAAACAAATGTGGCCCTTTTTCTTTTGCAGAATCCCAGACTTCCTCATAGTCTCCCTCAAAACTAGTCATTTATTGTCTATTTCTTTGGATGCAGAGAATCTAAGGTTCTATGAGTCTATATCCCAAAAAAGTAGCCAGTTGTAGGTAACCATGTGTAACTGCCTGCTGTCTAAACAATATCATGGACTTCATTGGCCTTTGGCTTGATCCAAAATGGAATTTCTCACGTTCATATATTCTTCTAACATGTTTCTTCTTTGCCTATTACACTGAAAAAGTAGATTGGATGACATTTTGGGACACATCCTTCAGTTGCATGATGCTCCAAGCCTCCCAGACAAGACTGCAAGGTTGAGAATTGCCCTCAGTTCCAACTCTCTAAAGGAAATATTTCCTCTCTTTCCACAGCAAGCACAGGGCAGCTATCTCTGACACTGCTAGCCTGTTTATCTGCAACAGATTAGACTTCCTTCCCCAGAAACTGTGTAGAACAGCCAATGGGCGCAAGCCCTACTCTGACAGCAAAACCCACATCTTGGCTCATAAACAGTCTAACTCTCCAGCACATCAGACTGAATGAATCCAAGCCCTTCCTTCCAGGGCCAGGTGGTTCTTTTCAGCCCTGATGTCTGACCTGACCTTAACTGGCACCGTCCCTAGGGTCATAGAAAGGAGATATTTCACTCCTCGGCTCCCTCCCTGATCCCTTTGCAAATCTTTCTTAGGGAAGAATCCACCTGCTACGCCCTAACTCCTTGTAAGGTAACACTCCTAAGCATAGGAATGTTTAACGCCCTGTGGGTCACTCTCCAAGTTTTGAAATGGACAGAACTTCCAAGGGCAACATGACCTGGAAGAGAAACCACTGGAAAGTTAGTACAGTTTTTGCAATGCTTGCCCTTTTTAAGAACTATATAAACATTAAAAAGTCCTTCCTGCTGGATCTGATCAAAACCAACCTCATCGAATATCCTGTTACCTACAGTGGCCAAAAAATATCCCAGGGGGGAAGGTTACAAGCAAAACATGACAGGAATAATATCCCAAGCCCTCATAGAATCATAGAGTTGGAGGGGGCTTCATGGGCCATTGAGTCGAAACACTTGCTCAGTGCAGGATCTCCAGCAAAAGCACTCCCAGCAGATAGCTGTCCAGTCTTGGTTTTGAAGATGTCCAGAGAAAGACACCACCACCTCTCTAGGCATTTGCTTCCCTTGGCCAACCTTTCTTACTGTCAAGAGGTTCCTTCTACCATTCAACCGAAATCTATCCTTCTTAAAATGAGGGGCCCAAAACTGAACACAGTACTCCAGGTGAGGCCTGGCCAACAGAGAATATAATGAGGCTATTATTTCACTCAGCTTGGAAACTATGCTTCTATTCATGCAGGCTAAAATAACATTAACCTTATTTGCTGCAGCATCACACTGCCGGCTCATGTTCCGTTTAAAATCAACAATAATCCCAAGGTCCTTTTTGCGTGTAGTACTGCTGTAGTACTGCTACAGTACTGCTATACCTGTGCATTTGCTTTTTGTGGCCTAAAATTTTGCATTTGACTCTGTCAAATTTCATTGTATTAATTTGCAATGCAGTAGAGACAAATGCAAAATTCTACATTTAGGCCACAAAAACCCACATTCCCCAGCAACTGGTATTCAGAAGTATGATCATCAGAAAAATTAAAGTGGGAATAAAGTAGAACAACCCAAGACTCTCTTCAGGGGCCTCACTCCCTCCAGACTCCTCAGAAGCCCCTTTCTCTGGCAAAAAAAGAAAAAGAAAAAGTTTAGTTACACCGCCTGAAATTCTCCAAGAATGACAACTGACCCTTTAAATAAACTGCAAACCCACAACCACATTGTTTTACATTTCTCGAACCAGAAATGGAGCTCTGAAGTGTTTCAGCTTTTTGGCTGTTAGTGCAGCCTTTCAAAGATGCCAGAGACACAAAATTGCCCCCTAGACATCCTAGCATTTTATTTATTTGAGAGTCAGCATGGTGTAGTGGCTTGAGCGTTGAACTATAACCTTGGAGACCAGAGTTCAAGTCCCAACTCAGCCATGGAAACCCACTGGGTGCCCTGGGCTGCATCACATCACACACTCTCAGCCCCAGGAAACCCCATCATACGTTTGCCTTAAATCAGAAATGACTTGAAGGAACACAACAACAACCATTTATTTATTCAATGTATTATTTTTCTCCCAGGAAGGGACAATTAAGGCGGCTTACTGTATGAGTTAAAACAAAATATGACTCAAATGCAAAGATTTGAACACCATTCAACAAACAATCCAATGAAAACATTGATTTAAAACAGTTCAAAACACATTCAAAGTGTAGAGGAAAAAACATGACCTTCTGCCCTGACCAGTTAGAAGCTGAGGGCCTGGGTTGTTTTCTCCAAAACAAATCTTTGCCTCCCAGCAAAAGAAAGAGAGAGAGAGAGACCACAGTCAGGGGTCAGCCGAGCATCCCTTGGGAGCGAGTTCCACACCCTAGGAGAAGCTGCCAAAACAAGCCTGTGAGACCAAGAGAAAACTCTCACCTGAAGATCATGGGATGCAGGCAGTATATGGGCTTTCAGACAGTCTGGACGTGAGCCATAGAGGCTTTAATGGTCATAACCAGTACTTTCACTTGTGTTTGGAAATGGACTTGCAACTAGAGGAGCTCTTTCAACAGCGGAATTCATGCTCTCTGGTTGGCTAACCCTGCTTTTAAGCCTTCGACATTCCCCAAACTTCAGCTAACTCATGCCTTACTTTCTCTCTCTCTCTCTCTCTCTCTCAATCTCTTTCCTTCTCAGTCCAAATTGTACCCCATCCCCAGACCGTCTTTCAAAAGGCATCACCCAGGCATTATGGACTATTACACAGCTATCCACAGCTAAGTCCGCTTGTTAGCAGACCCATGAAACAATGTTCATTCCTTCCTAGTAGATTGATCCTGGAGATCCAGTGTGGTGTAGTGGATTGAACATTGGATTACAACCCTGGAGACCAGAGTTCAATTCCTTGCTCACTCCTGGAAATCCATGGAGTGACCTCGGGCATGTCACACATTCTCAGCCCTAGAAAACCCTGTGATAGGTTCACCTTAGGTTCACCTGAAGTGATGTCATATAGAAGATGGAGCAAGCCTGTTTTCTGCTGCTCCAGAGACTAGGGCATGGAGCAATGATTTCAAAATTCAGGAAAAGAGATGCCATCTAAACATTAGGAAGAACTTCCTGATGGTAACAGCAGGTCAATAGTGGAATATGCTGCCTTGGAGTGCGGTGGAGTCTCCTTCTTTGGAGGTTTTTAAACAGAGGCTGGATGGCCATCTGTTGGGAATGCTTTGATGGTGTAAGCCTGCATGGCAGAATGGACTCAATGGCCCTTGTGGTCTCTTCTGACTCCATGATTCTGTTTCTATGATTCTTCTCTCCTATATTACAGCTTGCCAAATAAAATGTGTAGCCCACCTATTTCCAGTGAGTTATTCAGGTTGGTTTGATGGATGGCTACTCGATCAATTGGTCTATATTTAGCTCCTGTCTTTGCTGTGTTAGCATCATGCTGCCTGTTAACTGGTTTCTGTTGGCTTAATTAATTACAGAGTGGTTTCTGGCTCTTGTGTCAGTAGGACAGAGCTTTGAGTTTTAATCTAAATTTTAAAGGAGTTTTCCAGACTGCTGAATGTTACCCAACAAACTAGTATGATTGCCTTGGATAGCTCCTTTAAAGTTCAGACTATATCCCTTTGAAACCCCTCCCTAAACTGCAAACGCCAGGTTCCATAGGATGTTGAAAATGGAATAATAGCATTATTACAGTCCAGTGAAGAAATGGCCTTAGTTGTTGTTAACTGCCGTCAAGTTGACTTCTACTTCTGGTGACCCTAAGTATGAGACAGCTCCAAGCCACCCTATCCTCAACCACCCTTCTCAGGTCTTGCAGATTCAGGGACATACCTTCCTTGATTGAGTCTATTCAGCTGTAGTGCACTCTTCCTTTTTTCCTACTGCCTTCTACCTTACCAAACATTGTTGGTTTTTCTAGTGAGTCGGGTCTTCTCATGACATGGCCAAAGTACAACAGCCTCAGTTTAGTCATCTTGGCTTCTAGAGAGAGTTCAGGCTTGATTTGCTCTAGGACCCATTCATTTGTCTTTTTAGCAGCCCAGGATATCTGAAGAACTCTTCTCCAGCACTGCATTTCAAGGAGTTGATTTTCTTCTTGTCAGCTTTCTTCATTGTCCGACTTTCACAACTATATGTAGAAATGGGAAATACAATGGGATGGACAATCCTAACTTTAGTATTCAATGATATATCTTGACACTTGATGTCCCTTCCTAGCTGCCCTTCCAAGTCCTAGCCTTCTTCTGATTTCTTGACTTCAGTCTCCATTCTGATTAATGACTGTGCCAAAGTATGGAAAATTGGGGGCTATTTCAGTGTCTTCATCACCTCCTTTAAGGTTCTGTGAATCATCTGTGGTCATTATTTTTGTTTCCTTAATGTCCAACTGCAAACCTGTGTGGAGAGACAGACCTGCTTTTCTTTCTCCCCGACCTGAGTAGCAGCGCCCCTTTATTCCTGCTGCATCACCCAGGCTCCCTCCCTTCCACTTATTCCCAATCCTGCTTTCCCTCTAAAACCACCACCTTAGTGGATAATGAGCAAAGCTTATCAATGGTTATTCAAAAAGGATTGATAACCTCTGGTAGTGTGTTCTAATAAAGGTAAAACTGAATAAAAATACTCTTTTGGAGCAGAAATTATTAAAAAAAAGAATGAAATCTTTGTTAAAATAAGAAACAAGGAAAGCGGTATTGGGTTTCTCAAGAATATCCAAACAAAATAACACTTCCCCAAAGGTGTTTAATATCTTCACAGTATTTAAGAACGGAGCTTTCACAGAGAGAGAGAGACCTTTGGCTCCCCTTAGCACAAAGATGTAATTCCCCACTCAGGGTTCCACTTTCTGAACCTTTCAAAAGTGTCTTAGTTTCTTCTCTGCCCCTACACTAGGCCACTGAGAAGATAACTCTCTCCCAAACAAACTCCTTTGGATTGACTGGAGCCTTGACTTAAGTGTTCACTTTACAAATATCACTGAAGAAAGCTAGAATCCATTTCACGCTCCCTCTATATATGTCTTCTGCTGTCTCACCCACAGCTCCTTCCTCTTACTAGAGCTGGGTTTTGCTCAGAGAGAGCCAATCTGGTTATATGACCACCTGTCACTGGAGCTTCCCTGCTAGCCGCACCCCAGGCTCCGTCACAACCTGCCTTTGCACTTTCTGCCTTAACTTTCTTCAGTGATCGTTCCAAGCCTTTGCTATTTTCTGCTAGCAGTATGGTGTCATCTGCCTATCTTAAACTGTTGATGTTCCTTCCTCCAATTTTCACGCCTCCTTGCTCTAAGTCCAATCCTGCTTTATGTATGACATGTTCAGCATACACATTAAACAGATAGGGCAATAAAATGCAGTCTTCACTGACATATACATAAGTAAGTAGCCAACATAGAATATCGTTTGTGATTGTTGCAAGAAAAAAAAGCTGCAGGTTTCTCTCCACAGAAATATTCTCCACAACATTCCGGGAGAAAACTGCACAAAAGTCTTGCCGTGCTATTATTCTTCCCACTGGGGCTTCTTGATTGTCAGGAAACCCATTTTTTGACCAGGAAATGACTACTAGAGAATATTATTTCCACTCCTAATAAAGGTGCCGGAGCCTTGTTCCATTTTTTAAAAAAACCTGGCAACGCTACTGTGATCAAATACAGCCAGATGTAAATTAGCAAAGGCCAGCTAGCTAATAAATGTAATCTGATGACAGCATGCAGTCAAATATAAAATATTTGACTTGACTATCATGACTTGACAAACACAGATGAGAAATATTAAAGCGAGCGTGCAGCAAATATTAAAGTGAATATGTGTCAAATATTAAAGAGAACATGCAGCAAATATTTAAAGATATCAATCTGGTAATTGCGAGCGATTGAAATAGCCAGTGGAGACTTCTGAGAAGAGCTGAGGGACCAATTCCATTTCCTGTCCGCAGAGCGTTTTCGCTTTGACAGCCTGTTTCAATCTTTCCAACACAGAATGTTCGGTGCAGCCCACGCATTCAAGCTGAAGACCGAGAGAGCTGCCCGTCCAAAGAGAGGCTCATCTTCCCCCAAGTGGCTTCACGTGCCACACAACCTGACTGCTCTTTGGGGAATGTGGTAAACAAGACACTTGTGCTATCAAGAGCAAAAAGCTATACCAACAAGAACGCTAAGGAAATCCAGAGGACAGCTTTCCAGATCCTCCGCAGCAATTGGCAAACAAGGAGATGTGGCTGAAGGGAAGCAAAATGAGAAGACAACTGAGGTCTGCAGCCCTATGCCTCAGTTTCCCTTGCCCTAGTGAGCCCCAGATGGTGGTACTACAACTCCCATCATCCCCAGACGGCAGCTAAATGATCCCCCGCTACAAAACCGTACAGATGAAAACAATAGCAATAGTATAGCATTTGTTTCTATACCGCCTATCAACTAAGTGTTATCTAAGCGGTTTACAATGTATTTTTAGCTAATTGCCCCCAACAAGCTGGGTACTCATTTTACCGACCTACGAAAGGATGGAAGGCTGGGTCAACCTTGGAGCCTGGCAGGATCCAACTCACAACCTTGTGGTTGCAGTACTGGCATTTAACCACTGCGCCACCAGGTAGAGAGTGACCAGGTAGAGAGTGACCAGACGTTTATCAGCACTGCACAGTGACAGCATTTTGATATGACCCTAACTAACATGGTTCCATTCTATGGACTCCTAGAATCTGTAGTTTGGTGAAGGACACAGAATTCTCTGTTAAAAAGCTATAGATCACTCGTCTGAATTCCCATCCTCAAACTGCCTGGACCTAATTATTAGTCTCTTTTTATGGTGTACCTTGGAAGGCCCTTCTCTCTGTCCATCCACCTTCCCAGGCGGTGGGAACACGGGAGAGGGCCTTCTCAGTGGCTGCTCCCAGGCTCACAAATGCCCTCCCTAGAGTGGTACTTTCCTTACCATCTTTCCACTTGTACATTAAAACCTTTGTATTCCATGTTTAAATATTTGAAGGGGTGTCATACGGAGGCTGGAGCAAGCCTGTTTTCTGCTGCTCCAGAGACTAGGACAAAGAGCAATGGCTTCAAACTCCAGAAAAAGAGATTCTGTCTAAACATTAGGAAGAACATCCTGACGGTAAGAACAGTTCAACAGTGGACTGTGCTGCTTGGGAGTATGGTGAAGTCTCCTTCTTTGGAGGCTTTTAAACAGAGGCTGGATGGCCATCTGTCAGGAATGCTTTGAGGGTGCATTCCTGCATGGCAGAGTGGGGTCGGACTGGATGGCCTTTGTGGTCTCTTCTTAGTCTGATTCTCTTCTGATTCTATGAATGAGGCCATTTCCGCACAACTCTGTTATAGCGCGATGATTCCACTTTCAACCTCCTATGGACCTGGGGTTTGCAGTTTCGGGAGGAGCCGGCTGGCCCCTCCCAAAACTGCAAACCCCAGGATTCCATAGGAGGTTGAAAGTGGAATCATTGCACTATAATGGTCTCGTGCGGAAATGGCCTGAGAGTTTTCTTAAAGTCTAGGGAGAAATAAAAAGTAGGAAGAAAAGGTGATCTTGGGGTTGATAATTAACACTATTAGTTTATTGGAAGAAGAGGATAGTAGTTCTGTTATGAGAACAGCAATGTATAACTGTATGTATCTATAACTTCCAGAAGGAAGATCAGAAGCTGTCTCTTTTTTTCTTTTCTTCATTTCTTTTTTCTTCTTACATTTTCCTACCTTCTTTTTTTAGTTGATGTAAGTTTTATTTTTTAAAAAAAACTTACAATAAAAAGATACTGTTTTCTATTATACACTTTATCGTCATTCTGCGTTTGAAATCCCACAGCGTACGTGACTTGGGCCATTTCCGCACTACACTCTTATAGCACGATTATTCCACTTTCAACATCCTATGGGATCCCCAGGATTCCATATGCTGTTGAAAGTGGAATAATCATGCTATAAGAGTGTAGTGCAGAAATGGCCTTACAAATATTCATAAGAAAGCAAACAGTTGCAATGATTTGCTGTCCTCATGCACTGCTTGTGGTTGTTTCTGACTTATGGTGACCCTAAGGCGACTGTATCGGGGAGTTGGCACAGCTGAGAGTGTGTGACACGCCCAAGGTCACCCAGTGAGTTTCCCCGGCTGAGTGGGAAATCAAACTCTAGTCTCCAGGGTGGTAGTCCAGTGCTCGAACCACTACACTACACTACACTGGCTCTCTCCTGCCTGTAAGCTTCTATCTATATGTATCTCTTCTGCCAGCATCCAAACAGGCCTTAGGTCTCATCCAGGCAGGCTCTCCTCATGTAAGACGCAATTCTCGGCTGCATCAATAGGAGTATGGTGTCTAGAGATCGAGGGAGGTACTGGTACCCCTCTACTCTGCTTTGGTTAGACCTCATCTTGAATCCTGTGTCCAGTTCTGGGCACCCCAATTCAAGAAGGACATGGTCAAGCTGGAGCAAGTCCAGAGAAGGGCGACCAAAATGGTGAGAGGCCTGGAAGCCATGCCCTTTGAGGATAGACTCAGAGAGCTGGGGATGTTTAGTCTTCAGAAGAGAAGGTTAAGAGGGGGCATGATAGCCATGTTTAAATATCTGAAGGGATGCCATGTAGAGGAAGGAGAGGGCTTGTTTTCTGCTGCTCCAAAGACCAGGACAAGGAGCAATGGATTCAAGCTGCAGGAAAGGAGATTCCACCTGAACCTCACGAAGAACTTCCTGATGGTCAGGGCTGTCCGGCAGTGGAATCTGCTGCCTCAGAGTGTAGTGGAGTCTCCTTCCTTGGAGGTTTTTAAGCAGAAGCTGGATGGCCATCTGTCAGAAGTGCTTTGAGGGTGTTCCTGCATGGCAGGGGGTTGGACTGGATGGCCCCTGTGGTCTCTTCCAACTCTACATTTCTATGATTCTGTGATTCTAAGACAACTGCATTTGGAAAGAATTCCTCTCCCTTTGAAACCTCCATTCCATTCTGTGAGCAGGCAACTCAGTTCAAAGAGCTCTCAAACACCACTTCATGGGAGCCAGTGATATTTCAGCAATGTGAAGAATTTCACCTTTAAAGGTTTCGTTCCTGGTACCTGCCTCGGTCCTGTCTCTCCGGGTCAGGTCTGCCTCCCTTAACCCAAGGAGAGCACTTCTGAGCTGGCCCTCCTACACCAGAGCAGTCTTTCTGACACTCACGGAGGGCTAAAACAGCCTCGGCCAGCCTTCAAGTGCCCTTCAGATGTGCCGGACCATGACTCCCATCGCCCCCAGCCAGGGATGTTAATCCTTCACTATTTCATCCTCATATGTGAGGGTGAATAATTATGGTACTTATCTCTCTCCTGTGGAAGAAAATAAATATGCCTTTGCTGTTTTCTCCTTATATTCAAACGTCCCATAGTGTTACAGAGGACATTTTGCAAAGAAAAATGGCTGGGTTGTTTTTTTGTTTTGCACAAAATAACTTTGCTGACATCCTGCTGGAAATCATCACAAACCAACTTAGGTTTGCAGAAATTTGCATAGATTTTCACTGTGCTTGATGTGTGTATTTTCAGGAGGGAAGCAAAGCCATAGCTACACCATTGAAACCGTCGTGCAAGGGAAGCCTGTGCCATGGTCACTGCACCACATGTCCCAATGTGCAACCTGTCCTGTTGCACACTACAAAACCACAATGTGCAATCTTACATGGTTCCCCATTTTGCGTTGCTGAAGTTCACTACAACAGCTGCTTATCATACCTGTGATGTAGCTCCATCACCGTAAAGTTGGACATCGTAACCTCTCATGCAGGATCTTGGTCCTTGGTTGGTTGGTTTTTTTCCTTCTGCAAAACAATTCCTCTGCAGTGCTTTGCAATGCTGAATATGTGTCTATGTGCCTTCAAGCCCCCTGTCAACTTATGGTAACCCCACAAATTACCCAGGATTTTCTTAGGCAAGGAATACTCGGAGGTGGTTTTTCTAGTTCCCTCCTCTGAAACAGCCTACACTAGCACCTGGCATTCATTGGCAGTTTCCCATCCAAGTACTAACCAGGGCTGGCCTGCTTATCTTCCAAGATCAGACAGGATCTGGTGCATTTAGGGTATGTTGAACATTGTTGTTGTTGTTAACTGCCATCAAGTTGACTGAATCTGTAAGACCTGAGCCGAGCTGTTGAGGATAGAGTGGCCTGGAGCTCTCAATTTATAGTGACGCTATGGGTGGGATTGCTCCAGGTCACTCCATCCTCAACAGCTCTGTTCACTTCTTACAGATTCAGAGCCCTGTCTTCCTTGATTGAGTCCATTCATCTGTAATGGGATCCTCCTCTTTCCTACTGCCTCCCACCTTACCAAGCATTATTGTCTTTTCTAGTGAGTCGTATCTTCTCATGATAATGGCCAAAGTACAACAGTCTCAGTTTAGTCATCTTGGCTTCTAGGGAGAGTCCAGGTTTGATTTGCTTTGGGACCCATTCATTTGTCTTTTTAGCAGCCCGGGATATCTGCAGAACTCTTCTCTAGCACCACATTTGGAATGGGTGGGTTTTCTTCAAACCAGCTATCTTCACTGTCCAGCTCTCACAATCATCCTTAGAAATAAGAAATACAATGGCATGGATAATCCTAACTTTAGTATTCAGTGATATATCCCTTCAGGATCTTGTCTATTTCCAGAAGAAAAATGGTGGAAGATTCTCTCTGTTTTATTATTTCTCCTGATAGGGTTTCCCAGTTTTGGAGAAACCTATTTTTGTTGACCTGGAAATAAATAATTAAATGATTAGTTCCATGTCTACCTCCAGCACAGCTTGAGGAAAGTTCCTTTTTAGGCTACACTTTCTAGAATCCTTGGCTCTGTGATTCTGCAAAATACTTGGCCTAGATCCTACTGGAACACTGGCAGAGCATAAAGGCCCTGCTACCATATATATTTTGCGGAGTAAAGGCTGATACTTTCTCCAGCACACATCCATAAGGAAGCTTACACAGTTGTATGACACTAGCAGGATCAGGGCCACAATCTGTGTTTAGGTTAAAAGGAAAACAGGAGTTACTTCAAAACTTCTCTTGCCCAAACCTCAGCCATTTCCACACTACACTTTTATAATGCTATTATTCCACTTTCAACATCCTGTGGAATTCTGGGGCTTGTAGTTTACTGAGGCCAAGGAGCTCTCTGGCTGAGAATTCTAAAGGTCCCTCCCAAAACTGCAAACCCCAGGATTCCATAGGAGGTTGAAAGTGGAATAGTAGGACTATAACAGTCTAGTGCGGAAATGCCCCTTTATGATTTGGGATAGCTTATAGCTTGCACAGAGAGAGAGAGAGAGAGAGAGAGAGAGAGGAGGCTGACCTCTTGCTATGCCTTTAAGCCACAAATCTTAGAAAGCTTGATTAAGCATGCAGTGTTTGTGGTAGCAGCTTGCCTCTGAGACATCTCTGCAAGATTATCAATAACATTTTGGCATGTTTAATTTTTAAAATAGCATAAATGTGATCCTGGCAGCTGGAGGCCTTTTTAAGGGAACTGGGGGGAATTGCTGAGGTGATCTGCAAAATAAATCTGGCTTTTTTAAAAAGATGGGATTCTGCTGCCATCTTATTTTCAGTGCAACAGAAATGAATGTGAAGATACAGATGCACAAGGCAGGATTAGATCCTTTCAAATTCCCAATGACTTCAACAGCTGAGGTTTGAACAAACTCCACAGTCCAGCAGAAGTAAATGGCACTTAACCGAGCCAGCATGGTCTAGTGGTTTGAGCCTTGGACTACAACCCTGGAGACCAGGGTTTGATTCCCTGCTAGCCATGGAAACCCTCTGAGTGGCCTTGGGTGTATCACATACTCTCAGCCCCAGAAAACCCTGTGATAGGGTGCCTTAGGGTTGCCATAAGTCAGAAGTTACCTGAAGGCACACCACCACCATCACAACAACTACTATATCCCTGTGGATCGGTCATGGACCTAATATTTACAGCTCCTCCACTCCATAACATCTCATGTGTGCTTGAAATATTTTCCAGATATTCATCTGGACCCTATTCTTAGCTCTGATTAGAGTAGACCCATTGAATCCAAGAGGATTGGTAAATCAGCATTTAGCAAGAGGAGAAGAGGAACCACAGCTGAAGATAAGAGCATGAAAAGGGTACCCTTTTCCGTCTGGAAGATTCTGGCATTTGTAGTCTCCCAAAGTCCCTTTTTTCCCAAGATCCGTAGGTGAGAAAGGCCTGGACCTTATTACTCAGTTCCAACCTCACCAGGTCTATAGGATGAACTGGAGAACGATGAATCACCCCATTGATTCAATCAGTCTATTCTAGTTGGGATCACCAACTGGAATCAGGTGATAGTAAAGAAGCATGTTCACGCAGTGAGGACAGCCAACTGAAGGTTTCCCTGTTAAGGGTCACCCAAAACTGGGATACCAGAATTTTGGAACTGGGATGCCAGAATTTTGGAACAGGAACATTGATAACCTACCCTGTAATATAAGCCAATATTATAATCTCCAAATAACAGGTGTTCTTGGTTCAGAATCTGAGAGTGTATGTACACTGCACAATTATAGCATTTTGACACCAGATTAGACAATTCTACAGCATGCTATAAACCATAGCAAATACGGTTGGGAGTTAGAGTTTCCCAGAGTGTTAGCCCTTTGGGGGAAATTCTATGAAAGCTAAAACTATTAGAAATCAGCCTTCTTTTAGCAGAGTTGCAGAAAAACCATGTCCCAATCTCTGTGTGGCTTGTCTGAACTGAGACTGACTTAGAAAGCAAAACAAAGCAGGCAGTTTCTGGTTACAAACTTAAGATAATTTTACTAATGAATTTTACAATCACATATGCATTGGAGAGCCTAGATCCTAACTAGCTAAGATTAGGTAAGATAGTAGCTTCATTCTTAATTCACCATCTTCTTGGTAGAGAGGCAAGGCACGGTCAAACAGGAAGAAATGAAGCAAGATGGCAAAGAGAGGGAGAAGAGAGGGAAGTGTGGTCTTTTATGTAAGGCCAATGACCCCAAAGTTTATCGTGGGTCATATGGTCTGGATACCATAGCCATTCATTTAAATAACACAAAAAGCAAGACTGAGGTTTTAAGTGGGAAGGTAAAAGGCTTTGACGTGCTACAGAAAATGAAACTCGGTGCTGTATAAGTCCTATTTTGTCCTAGAAGAAGAAAGGAGGAAAGAGAATGCTAGCATTTCCCAACAAATAATACTAAGTATTGCACCAAATTCTAAATCCCAGGATTCCACAGGATGGGGCCATAGCAGCTGAAGTGTTATCAAAATGTTCTAATTGTCTCTCTTGCCCTGAATTAACAACTTTTTTGGGGAAAAACTGCTTTCTTGTTCCTTAAGCCTCATCAGTTTCATAGCTCTTAGTGAGGGGAAGGACATTCCCCTTTCAGCTCCAGAAAGTTCATCCATCCTCCACCTATTGCTCCATTCCATGGCAGCAATTTCTTTGCTTCCAGTAAATGAAAAATAAATTACAGGGCAGAGCATCTTCTCAAAATAACACCTGGCCTGGAACAGAGGCCCATCCCATTTTTTAAAAAATTGGTGGTGTTTGTTTGGTTCTCTTCCTCCTCCACTCCACAGTTCTCCAGCTTAATCCTTCTTCAGAGTTTCCTCTTTTTTCTTCAACCAGATCGGGGTTGAAAAGCTTTCTCTGAAAATAGGGTGGGAAGAGTTGTTCTCACAAGACTGATTTATCAAAAGCATTCAGATCAGAGCAAGCTTCAAGAAGGAATAATTTTTAAAAAGCCCTGCCCTCTGCGCTTCTTGAACGTCCTCCTAAACAAAAAGTCTTGGGCCAGTTTTCCATATCCTCTTATTTGTGCCTGTCAGTAAAAGGAACTTGGCTAGCTGTATGATTGCTGTTGTTGTTGTGTGCTTTCAGGTCATTTCCAACTTATTGTGACCCTAAGGCAAACCTATCATGGGGTTTTCTGGGGCTGGGAATGTGTGACACATCCAAGGTTATCCAGTGGATCTCCGTGGCTGAGCAGAGAATTGTCATCTAACTAGTTTCTGAGCCTGAGGCAGGGAATCTGTGGCTCTCCAGACAGTAGAGGCTAGTGGCTTCCATGTCATAGAATGACAGAGTTGGAGGAGACCCCAGGGACCATCCAGTCCAACTCCCTGCCATGCAGGAACACACATGCAAGCACTCCCAAGCCTCTGCTTAAAAACCACCAAAGAAGGAGGCTCCACCACACTCCGAGGCAGCATATTCCACTGCGAGACAGCTCTGTCTATGAAGTTCTTCCTGAGGTTCAGGTGGAATCTCTTCTCCTGTAGTTTGAATCCATTGCTCCTAGTCCTAGTCTCTGAAGCAGCGGAAAACAAGCCCACTCCCTCCTTGACATGACGTCCCTTCAAATATTTAAACATGGCTATCATGTCCCCTCTTAACCTTCTCTTCTGCAGACCAAACATACCCACCTCCCTAAGCCACTCGTCACAGGGCATGTTAGGCAAGGTGTCTACAGACGAAGGTAACTGGAATTCCCCAACCTCTGAAGGGCTTTGGATTCCCCAGACATGTTCTAGTTCATGTCACTCAACCAATGACTTCTTCTTCCCCGGTAGCAACCACTTCATTTACATAGCAACATTCACGTATGCAGCTTATCTTTCACAACAAGATAATCAAGATCTTATCACAGTCATACAGACTTCGTTTACATCTACATTACACAACTCAGTGTCACGTACTCCGCATGGGACAGTTCTTGATGATTTTTGTCTTGACTATTTGTATTGAGCAAAACGCAGCAGGTGGCAGGGAGGCTGATGGGAGCCCATTTGTATGGCTATGTGGCACCAGCATTTTATCCACTCCACTGGCTCCAAATTTGCTGTGGAGACTAACGAAACTTGCTCACTCTCATCCTCCTGAATCTCAGGACCTGGATTTTCTTCTCTGGTCCTCAGAACAAGAGGGAGGAATTTCAAAGTATGGACATTGCCTTGAAAACTATGTGTATATCTTACCCTGATTTCTGAGGGTCCTGCGGGGGACACCTACATGCTCTCCAAGTTATATAAGATGGGGAAATTAGTCAAAGAGCACAAGTTAGCAATGCGAGAGGCAGGGCAACGGACGAGATCTTTTACCCAGTGTCTACAGGGTCAGGCCGAGTCAAGGAGCAAACAGAAGTAAAATAATAATGGTGTTTTATTAAAAATACAGTCAAACACATGTATGCAACACACTCACACAGATAACTATAGAAATAAAGGTTGGAGTGGGATAGGGGGATTTTAAGAGGAGGTTTGGTATGGGAAATACTACATCTGTCCTGAAGCCCGGAAAGTCGGAGGAAAAAGGTCCGCTGAAGTAGCGTTCTCAGCACGGAGGGCTGAGGGGAAGGCTCGTCGAACAAAGCGACAGCAAGGCGGGATGGAAGTCCAGAGCGATCCAAGGAAACGCTCAAAGTCAGGGGTTCTTATAGGGGAAAATGCGGCCGTAGGCTAGTCCGTTCTTGGGGAAAACAATGAGTTTTGGGCTGGAGACAAAGCCTCCGAAAGGTCAGAATTTAGCATGATTGAGTTAAGTCCGAATTGTCAATAGAGTAGCCAGTATGCAAACTCAGGGTGCTTGACGGATGAGGATTCGGCTCGTCAAGCTGCCTGCTCGGGGCAGGAGCTCTTTGTAAGTAGCGTGCATACCTGATGAGGGTACTTGCCGTGAGGCCTCCTGAAGCCGCAGTTTGGCTATTTCGGGCCTGCCTGTATTGATTTGGAATATTACGGCGATTATCGGCCGAGCCTGTTTGAGTACTTGTCCGGGGGCCTCACAAGCATGTGGAGAGGAATGGGTAAGGAAGGCCAAATTATTGATATCAAAATGATATCCAGTGCCCCCCAAGTCCGGCTAGAAACTGCAGTAACATATATGTGTATCTTGAGAGTACCCTAAAGGCACCAGATTCTGTCTGATTTTGGAAGCTAAGCAGAGTCAGCCAGGAGAAGGAACAGCTAGGAGTTATTTCCAGAGGTGCAGCTGTGTTAAGTAGATCTAAAGTAGACCCTAAAGGCACCAGATCCCATTTCATCTTGGAAGTTAAGCAGGATCAGCCCTAGTTAGCACTTGGCTGGGAGATCATCAATGTATACAAGCTGCTGTAGAAGCATTTCAGAGGAATGAACTGGCAAAACCATCTCTGAGTATTCCTTGCCTAAAAAAACCTTGGCATTGAGTGTGTGTTTCCATGTGTGTAGAAATCTGGGACAGAAGTGGAGCACTATGAAGCACAAAGAGCACACTAAAAAAGTGTATGCCAGCAGGCTGCCTTACAAAAGATCCTTACAAACTTCAGGAAAAGAGAATCCAACTAAACATTAGGAAGAACTTCCTGACGGTATGAGCAGTTTGACAGTGGAATATCCTGCTTGGAAGTGTGGCGGAGTCCCCTTTCTGGAGGTTTTTAGGTAGAGGCTGCATGGCCATCTGTTGGGAGTGCTTTGATTGTGTCTTCCTACATGGCAGAATGGGGCTGAATTGGGCAGCCCTTGGGGTCTCTTCCAACTCCGTGATCCTATGAAAAGAGAGCTGAGCTGTCTAGCATCAGGTCAGGTTCTTTGGCCTTGTTACTGCAGTCTAGGCCTACCCGGAGATAGCACCCGATATCATTTTGATATCAAACAATTTGGCTTTCCCCTGCCACCCCGCTCCACGTGTTTGCAAGACCACCGGACAAGCACGCAAACAGGCACGGCCGACAATTGCTGGACATTCCATTCCCCACCCAGGCAGGCCAGACACAGCCGGTTCGTCGCTTCAGGGACCTCTCCGGCAAACACCTCATTACATATGCGCAATACTAACAAAGGCTTCCTAACCCGAGCAGGCTGCTGGACAAAGGTTGTGCCGTCCACTGGTAAGCGCTGCGCATCTGCATACTGGCCACACTATTGTTGATTCAGCTCTGATTCCATCATGCAAAGTTGTGACCTTTCCGAGACATTGTCTCGCACCCAAAACTCATTGTTCTCCCCAAGTAAGGCATAGCCTGCAGTCCCAATTCACCCTATAAAAACCCTCGATTCCAAGACCTTCCTCAGATAGCTCCTGAGTTTCAACCCATCTTGCTGCTGCTTTGCTTGGCGAGCTTCCCTCAGCTAATCGAGCTGAGCTTCTTCTCTGCAACCCCGGCTTCCCTCCCGAGGTCCAGGACGACGAGACAGGTGTCGTATCACCTATTTTCCTCTGAAAGTCCCTATCCTTAATTCCACCTCTAATTTCTTAGTTAGCTGTGTGACTGTGGTGTCTTTGATATTTGCTTGTATTCAATAAAGCATCATTTTTATTACTTTAAACCCGTCTGGCTGCTTGACTGACCTGGGTTGTAGACGCTGGGTTGCAAGATCCCACTAAGTTACCCTGCCTCTCGCTAGCTTAAGTGAGTGCTCCAGCTAATTTTCCCCAAAATTGTGTTTTATAGTTTGGTTATTTAGGTGTCCCTCCCAGGACACCCCGTAAACAGGGTAACAGCCTCATCACAGATATCTCTATATGATGTTCTTTATTTTTCCCCAGGAGTGCATGAGAGTGTCACATAGCTCATAGGCCAAAGTGGAAAGCATCTTCCAATCAATGGGCCATCAAAACACCCAACATGCATGCCCTTTCAGTCTTACCCACAGCTACCCAATTAGGGAATTATGTTTAGAGTCCTCCAACAGGGAGTTGGATAATGCACCAGCAGAAGTTGCTGCAGGATGAGCTGCTTGTTTATATAGGAGAGTGGTATCAGGATAAGGACGTTGGTAGAACATGGATAGATACGTGCAGGATGAAAAGCCCAGGAGGAGCATAGACTCGGAGATGGAGAGTCCCAGGGAATAAATAAAGCAAAAATAAACCAATGAAGAGAAGGCATGTGAGAAGATCATAGAACCTTAGAACTGGAAGGACACACAAAGGCCATCTAGTCCAACCCCCTGCCATGCAGGAACGCACAACTGAAGCACTCCTGAAATATGCCCATCCAACCACCAAACTCTGAAACAATCTGTTCCACTGAGATGAGGAAGGGGGTGCTTCACATTAGCCACACCAGGCTTCTCTTTCCCTTGTCAGCTTGCCTGGCTTTCCCTATTAGTAAAGAGGCTTGTCTCTCAGCTCAGTCTGCATCTTGCTCTGCTTACAACTCTCTTGGGTCTGCCTTCCCAAGCCTGGCATCCAGGAAAGGCTTGTGACAAACTGCTCCACTAATCCTTCATTGCCTTGCAACTCAAATCCAAAGAAGAAGCTGCAGCACTTCTGCGTCTACCTTCCAACTCTTCTCCTTCAGAACCCATCTGTTGTGCTTTATTGGACTCTTAGCTCCTCCTCCTCCTCCCTGCAGAGGCTGTAACAGAGGTCAGCAGCTGTCTGTCATTCACCCCTAAAGGCAAGGGGCTGAAAACAGGCAAGGCAGCACCTCTTGTGAGTATCCTGCCCTTCCATAGGTAGTCATTCCCTTCTCAGAACCACAGTGGTAGTTGGAGGCTCCCAGGTCAATGGGATGGCAAATCCCATTTCTGAGCTGTCCAAACTGCTGAACCTATTTGGGGGCTAGTATCCCATGACTCTTGTTAAAAGTCTGACAAAATCCTAGTGTGCGTTCACTGACCCAAAAACATGGAAGCCACCAAAAAAAAAAAAAAAACACTACTGAAGTCCTTTTCATTTATTATAGTCAAGTTCTGACACCCATCCCTTTGTCTGGTTCTGGGACCTTCTGTTTGCCAGGATTTGACTTGTTCCCCCCATATCTGAAGTATACCATTTGCCCCTGACCTGGAAAAATTGACTTTCCTGGACTAAAACTCCCACTGGCCATGGTAGCAGGGAGAGTTTGAGAGTTGTAGTCCAAAAAGTAACTTTTCCCAGTTCTGCCTCTGAGCCGTCTGTGTTCTGAGTCCTTTATAAAAATCTTGACGTCACTCTTGTAATCCCAAGGTTCTTGTTTGCATTTGTCTTCATTAGTCATGCAAAATTTATGTTGTGGTTTTAATACTGATGTTCCAATCAATGGGCTGCCTTTCTGAATCTGTAAACCTTCCTTGGGCCCATGATATGAAGGGAGATGGGGTAGCTATGAAACAAACCACCAAGTCATGAATAAAACACAATAACAATGAGTACAACATTGCAGGCCACTGTTGACTCACATTCCATTTCTGATGCTTGAACTACGCAGTTAATATAATTAATGTAATCTTCATGTGCTGGGTATCAACATGATGGCAAATCACACCTGGAAGAAGGGATGTAACAGCAATGGGAGCCTCTTGTCTTATTGTGAGCATCCCAAGAGCATCTGGTTGGCCAAAGTGGAAAGCAGGATTATTGACCAGACAGACTCTTGGAATGATCCACCAGGTCTACTTGTGTTTTCATTTAATCACTGTCATTTCAGCAGTGATGCACAGTTCTCAAAGATATGTGTGGTATCAGACATATTCTCCAACTCTTGCTTGGGCCCTTGCTTATTCTGACTCTGACTCTGACTCTGACTCTGACAATCTTTCCCTGTTTCCATAGTTCCACCAGTCCACTAGCATACCATCCAGCATATTAGAACCAGGGCAGGTGTTGCGTAGCCACATCAGAGTGTGGTCAAGATGGCAAAAGTTAGTAAATGAGGAAGAACACTCACACTAGGAGAGGCTGCAGAAGTCTGCCTTTGCCTGAGCCTACTAGGAAAGGCAAAATTCTGCTCCCTCCTCACCTTTCATCCTGCTGAATTAACTGAGTGCAAACTATTTTTGCACATCAAACTCAGCAGCTTGCAGCAGCTAAGAACAAGGGGGGAAGTGGGAAGAGAGACACCAAAACCTTTTAAAAGCAGCTGAAAAGTGGGATGACAGAGGTGTTACTCTAAAAGGTGGAGGATATTAGGGTCCACCTGCAATGCCAGAATCTCCTTAGAATTCAGCGAAATTATAGCTCAAATGAGGCCTGCAAGAGGAGGGTGACAGAAGGATCTTTTCACCTGTGTATAGCAGTACTAACTGCAGAGAACTGCTTACAAGTTAAACAGGGAGATGTATTGGGAATTAATGGGCACACAAGAAGTCAGACACTCTCAAGAACAACACAAGGCTGTCAGAAAATGAAGCAAGAAAGGTTGAGTACAGAGAAATTGGGGGATAGTTACCAATGCGGAAGCAGAATGTCAAAGCAGAGTGGCTCACACAGTGAGTCTGAGGGCTGCACAGAAGAACAGAGATCTGAGCACGATGTACTATGTCCAAAGAGCTACAAATTATGGGGACTGGAGCTGGAATGTTTATATCCTATTTCCTGCCTTGAAGGAGCGTGCACAGACAAAGCTGTAATGGCTTTCCCACAAAACTGACAAAGGAGTCTAGAATGGGCTGATTATCTTAACTTTAGGTGACAAAACATTGACGGGAGTCCTGACAATCTCTTAACATTTTGGTCATATAACATGAATAGGGAATGTCTCTCACAGTAGGATTCCTGATTGCTTCACCTGGGCAGTTTCACCTGCTATTGTTTTCAGGAGTGCTCACAACTTACAGTTTTAGAAAGAATTATCCCAAGCCTATCAGCATCAGGATTTTCTGCCTAATCCTCTCTGAATTTATGACTTGATCATTTCTGAGGTCATCCTGACCTGGCATATGTGTACAGCCAGTGCACTTTCAAACATGTGTTTCAGCCATGAAACATGTGCAATTATGAAAACAGCATACATCCCGCAGAGTGGGAGTATATGGTGTGGTAACAGAGGATTAATTGCGATGGTCCCTGCCAAATCAGGATAGTTGAAGATAATGCACGAGAACTAGATCATGCTAGGGTCAACCACCAGATCGATCTGTTTCTCTTCATCTTGCTTACCTGTCTGGAGTATCTCCTGGGATCTGACCTTGGCCTACCTCTCTACTCAATTCTTTTACTTCAAACTCTTCCATTCGATGCCCTCGCTGATCCTATCACAAGGATCCAGGGCCCTTCTTCTGCACAGCAAGCATTTAATTCTGCCTACGGCACCATTTCCAGAGTTCCCGAAAAGTGATGCTGCTGAAGTAGGCACAATGCTTCCTCTTCTGCTAAAGATGGACAAAATCATACTGTAAAACCTGGGTGTTGCATCTGATGGGCTTGAGTGCTAATTAACTGAACAAATGAGACAACCCAGCTGATCTGTGTACTGCCTCCAAAGAGATTGCTGATGAGCTTAACATTTATAGGAGGTGAGCAAAAGCCCAATGACAGCTGTGTGGTATCTCTCCATAATTAAAAGAAAATATCCCAGTACCCAAGCAGAGCTTGATGGGCCGTCTTGAATCAGCTGGAGGATCATTGCTAAGCTCCCTGCCACCCCCGTGAGATCAAAGGTCAGAGATGGAAATGCAACCCGCCCATAGGCTGGCTGATTCTGCAGAACCTTGGCTTCCCTCTTACATTTGGAAAGGTTAAACAAGCAATGTGTTTTTGGAAACTGGTTCACGACCAAGTAAGCCCTTTTTAACTTAGGGTAACTCCTTCATTTTTTCTCTTTTAATGAAGTAAGCCCATCTCGTGAAACAATACATCATGGCCAATTCACATGAATTCCCTTCTGCATCTTCATAACATAGGGTTACTGCTAAATTCCACCTTCAGTGCAACTGAGAATAAAGTCCAATATTCAAATCAAAGAGAAATCACTTTCCAAAATGGCTCAGGGCCTAATAGTATCCAGCAACTCCCAGTTGAGCAACTTGGATATTTTTAGCCTAGAGAGGAGTAGGGAAGTAATTTTTCACTAATTTTGTTCTGAAAGGAAGTGACAAGTAATTTTAGCACTTTTCTTTCCACTGCAGGAAAGTGTTCCAAAACTGTGCAGTTTTTGAAGACTACTCACAGTTCAGGATTTATTTTGTGCAAAATTCTCATATGGTATGTTTGGACAGAAAACAGCATTTTCTGCACAGAAAATATTATTTTCTGCTCAGGAAAATCTGTTTCCTGTGCAGAAAATATTTCTGTGTAAAAAAAGTGAATTTTGCACAGAATAAGTTCTGAATTGAGAAAGTTGTCATCAGTCCAGCTTTTTTTCCTCATCAGGATTATGCAACACCTAAGAAACACATTTTCCAACCGTTTTTCAAATATTTACAAATATCTTTTCCATCCCTCAGCGGGATGGGGAAGAAAGAGGAAGATCAACAGGTGATATACCTTTAAATATCTGAATAGGTGCCATGTAGAACAGTGGATTACTGTTGGTCCAGAAGCCACTCAAATAGGCCAATCAATTATCACTCAGATGTGTAACTTCTTCATAAGTACTTATCCCTTCACTTGAGATGCTCTCTGGTACTTGTATCCAAACAACAGTTTCCATACCAGCCAATATTCTGCATACCAGAGTATAGAGAAGGACTCATCACTATACCACCTTAATTATCGTGGCTCTGTCCCATGGAATCCTGGGATTTGCAGTTCACTAAGGTACTTAGGATTCCCTGTAGAGAGAAGTCTAGTGCACTCTCTTTAGTGCAAACTCTTTAACAGTTTAGTTCTAAGTGTATCTCTGAACTACAGATCTCTGGAATCTGCAAGGCTGAGCTATGACAGTTAAAGTACCTTCGACTCCTATATTTCTGCAGCATGGATAGACTTCAAGAGTCTACCCTTAATATTTTAGATAACTGTCCCCTAAAAGGCCAAAAGAGGAGCAGTGATTCGTCTGGAAAGCAAGTGCAAAAAGCAAAGGGGAAACTGTGCCTGAGAATAGGAATAATCAGAGCATCCAAAGCTCACCCACAAGGCAACTGTCTCACTATACCTCTTGACAGAGCAAGTTCAGGGCAAATCATCCACCAAACCTTCTCAAAAAGAATTTTTTCTCCAGGATTCTGAATCCCACCAGCTGTTGTGAGTCATTCCTTAATAATGCTCTGTGCCTTGTTTATTATTTGTTGCAAATCCCTGTTCAGGATGTTTTGCAGTGTGGGATCTCATCTTCCAACCTGTCAAATTTCATTATTGATCTGCTTCATTCTCCTTTCCACACTCTTCCACTTTCGTCAACATGGACACTTTGGGTTTCCCTTTCAAATTCCCTGTGGAGTAAAAGGCTAATAAGGAAAGATGTTAAGGTTTAGTAAGAAGTGATGTGTTTATTTCAGCTAAAGGATCCTGAGCCACTAACAGTGCAGCAGCAAGTGGACATCAATGAAGATCTCTCAGTGAATCAAAGGTGGGGATTTTTTTTAATCAGAAGTGTTCTCTGTGTCTATGACCATATGCAGAACATTTTTCTACACAGCTGAATCACTGCATCCTCTCTCCCTCCCTACTCCAAAACAGCAGGTATGATTTGCAAAAACATGTGGTAGAGGACACGTTTGCATGTAGGAACCAGGGATCCCAAGATGTATGATGTCTCCATTTTAACTGATAGCTCCATCCAGGACTGGTTGACACACCTTCAGTCTCAGGCTACGACTCTTAACAGCAAGCACTTCCATCCTGTCTGGATTCGGTTTCAGTTTGTTTTTCCTCACCCAGCCCATTACTTCCTTTAAGCGTTCATGCAGAGTCATTCGGAGTTAAGCCCTCAAGGACCTGGCCCTGAATGGATGAATCTGTGAGTTCTGGTATCGTCCATATTTTTTTTAATTCATTCTGACCCAAGTATAGCAAATTCTTAACAAAAATCCCTGTAATAAAATCTACCTATCACTACCTAGAACAGGTAGAATGTCACCTGCCAGGTCAGAGGAATGTACTGAAATCAGGATCTCCAGCTTACCCGTACTGAGCTTTGGTCCATTGGCCCTGATCCAATCCATTATCAACCTGAGACCTTGGTCCATCATCAGCTCCATAGCTCCAGGTGAAATCTGATGACAAGGAAAGCAGTGTCAGCAAATGTACTGTTGATAGCTCACTGCAAATCCAAATCTGTAGGTGATCTTACTCAGCAGTTCAATGTCATGAGGAATAAAAGCATAATTGATGGGGGGAAAGGGAAAATTCTTCCAGCATTACCTTCTGAAGATGGTTGTCCAGCTAGGAACTGAGTCCCTGGATCATTCAGAATCTCTTCCCACACAGCAATGCCAGGACACCACCATTCTTTGGCTTTCCAGGTTCTCTGGATGTGCAGGCTATCATTTTTAGCCAGCACAACTGTTAACTATGATGTTTAGGCGTGGTTAAAGTTGTTGTGCTGCACATCTGGATGGTCTCAATAATGGATGTCTACCATTATTGGTGGCACCAAGAGCCATGTTCTTCAAAGCACTAAGCTGAGATTGCACACAGAAGGGACATCATGTAACACTATGTTCAAAGAGTTATGCACAAGCTGTGCAACAACTCCTTGTCACAGAGTTGTGATATCCTACAGGCAAATGTGCATTGTGCATTGATACACAAGGCACAATGTGCAACATGCAATACACAAGATAATGCAAGGGCACCACATATATGATTCTGCTTTCATAACCTTCAGCTGAATGCTATGCATGAACCAAAAAAAGTATGATTGGGCACATCAGAGAACTTATTGTTTGCGTAAGACACCAACAGCACGCCAGCCATTATTTACATTAAGGACTAGGTAGGACTCAAGTCACGGCTGAGCCAGAAAGGAGGAAAAGGGAAACTCAACGCCGTTTCATCACTTTCTCTCTCTCTAAGAATGAGTGGGGGCTCCTATCCAAGCAAAACTTGAGAAAGTTCCTGGTTTGTTTGTTTGTTTATGACCATTTCAAGAATCCCCCAACCAACATCACCTCTGGTCATGAAATCCATGGGATTCTGGTTGCTGTAGTACCAAAAAAAAAAAAAGGATACACACACACCAACAAGTTGCCACTGGCAGCTGGTGCTTTCATGTCAGTGGGGTGATGAATCTGTTCCAGGTTTTAGCCTCAACTTTAATGAAGACACCTTAAGTGGTGAACCTGTTTAGGGGACAAGTTTAAGCACTTGGATCACACCTTGAAAGTTTAGACTACAGCCAAGAGTGGTTTCACTGTGCCACTGACATGGAAGCCCTCAACTGTTCCGCCGCCAAAAAAATTCCTGAATTGCCTCTCTTGCCTTTGATTCGAATCAAAAAGGGAGGGAAGCAGAAAACTTGAGAAGACCTCCCAAAGGCAGAGACCCATTAAGGAGTTCAAAACGAACCGGTGTGAGTTATGTTTCATTCCTCAGTCTGCAAAGTGCCAGCTTCCCAATCACTGTAATTTATGCTCACCTTTCTCCTCACAGGCACAGAGTGGATTTTGTGTCTAAACAGTGTTCCACTTGGTACCAGCTCCCATGCGATAAGCAGGGTGGTTCAGCCAGAGTTTGCTTCAGCTGCCCGGTATGCAGGTAATAGCCTCTCCTGCCTCCCATTCACATTCTTTCCTAGTGCCTGAGCTCATAAAATCAGCCTCAAGAAACAAGTTGCGTGCCCTGTTCTCCCCTGCCCCCATTTTGTCTTTCTGTACTGAGAACATCCATACTGACACGGTTTCTAGAAGTGGGGGAGAATATTGTTTTGTCTGAGTTCTTAAATACAGCGGTCTAATCTGCAATTTTTGGACCCAATTGCAGATAGGAAAAGAGTTATCCTTCAGCTCACTCATTTCTCCAAATTTCGCAATACAGTTTTTGTTTCCAAAACAGCACACAGAAATGGATGTGCTAGGGAAGGGCTGTACAAAAATCTGTGTACCAGGGAAAGCTTTGTAGACATTGCATTTATAAGGAGAAATGGCTGGTGAAAAGCAAGGCTTTTCTCGTTTTGTGCTGTGGAACTTGGATATGACTGAATGCATGTCATCAACATCTTGGATGGCTTCTTTCAAGTTTGGATTAAAACATGGAATAGATTCACAGTTTCCCTGACATGGAAGCCCCTTGTCACCTGATAAAACATCTGGCCACCAAAATGGGAATTATAGGAAAAAGGGAAGTTGGTGAAAGAAAAAGTCATCCCTGGTTGCATTTTTGAAGAAGCCTATGGAAAATTAAAAACATTTTTCTTCACTTAAGCAAGGCCTCAAACCCATGAAGCCCTATGAGGAGAGGCTTAGGGAGCCTGGTAAGAATAGCCTAGAGAAGAAAAAGTTAAGAGGGGCATGATAGCTATGTTTAAATGTTTGAAGGGATGTCATATGGAAGATGGAGCAAGCCTATTTTCTGCTGCTCCAGAGACTAGGACATGGAGCAATGGATTCAAACTACAGGAAAAGAGATTCCATCTAAGCATTAAGCTTCCTGATGGTAAAAGCAGTTTGACAGTGAAATACGCTACCTCTGAGTATGGTGGAGTCTCCTTCTTCGGAGGTTTTTAAAGAGAGCCTGGATGGCCATCTGTCAGGAATGCTTTGATGGCGTATTCCTGCAAGGCAGAGGGTTGGACTCAATGGCCCTTGTGGTCTCTTCCAGCTCTACGATTCTAAGGCCTACCTGGGGCCCACTCACACTGCACAGTTATAGTGCTATATTCCACTTTAACTGCCACGGTAAAATCCTATGCAATCTTGGGACTTGTAGTTTGGTGAAGCACTAGAACTCTCTAGCCAATCATTCTAAATTCCTCTCCTTTATCTCCACATCCTAAGATTCCACATGACTGAGCCACGGCAGCTAAAGTGGAATGAGTGCTATAGCTGCGTGGTGTGAACGGGTTCTGAAAGGGATTGTTTCGTTTCACATCTGCCTGTTGTCAGTTTTGAATGAAATGTTTGCTGAACCATGCTCAACGGCTCTTTTTCCCTCCCATATAGAAACTTACCATTTCCCTATGTTTCTGTGTTTCTTTTGGTATCATATTCTGTTAAAGAAGTAATGTCTAGCTACGTATCTATTTTTTTTAACTGAGCTATATGTGTGTGCATACTTGCATCCTGCTTGTGAATGGTGTTGACTGAATGTGCCTTCAGGTCACCTGTCAATTGATGGAGACACTATGAATTCCATAAGGTTTTCTCTGGCAGGGACTACTTAGAAGTGGTTTGCCAGTTCCTTCCCCTGAAATATTACTGATTTCCCATTTCAGCCCACCCGTATTTCTTTTCCCTGAGCAGTGATTTCCCTGCTCTGCTCCCCTCTGAGAATCCCTGGCAGCCACATCTATTGCCTCTTTTATATCCTAGCCACCGTATTTAATTAGCTGCTAGCAAGTCTTGGCTCTGGATAGCGTCCTCGGTGCCAAGATGGCATGGGAGCTTCATTGGCCAAAAGGCAAGATGCCCAGCCCTGTTCTCCAATGCTGAGTCTTTCTCGCTGGCTTCAGTAAAACACTCATGGCTGCTAATGACCATATGGTGGAAGGTCAGGCTTTAATTTAACCCAAAGTAGGAAGGATGGGTTAGAGTAGGAGACTGTGTTTACAGTTGGCAGTTATAGCAATTTGATTCTGTTTAATTGCCATGGCTCCATTCTATAGTTTCCTGGGATCTGTAGTTTGTCAACATACTTGGAATTCCTTCTGAGAGAGCACTGCAGCCCTCATCCCTGAATAACCACACTAGAAAACTCTACCAGGAAATTGTAAGTATCTTGTTTTATGCCTCCAAGTCATTTCCAAGTCTATGGTAAGTCTAGGGCGAACCTATCACAGGGTTTTCTTGGCAAGATTTGTTCAGAAGAGCTTTGTTATTGCCTGTCTTCAGTAGTCTGAAAGAGAATGACTTGCCTGAGATCAACCACCGGGCTTCCATAGCTGAGTCAGGATTTGAACCCTGATCTCCAGATTTCAAGCCCAACACCAAAACAACTACACGCATGCCAGCTCTCCAAAGTACAACTCCTGGGAATCTGTACAATGCAACCAGGACAGTTAACAAACTGTTACACTATGCAATGTTGATATAATTGGGCTGGACAAAGTGCATTGCTCCAAATGTTGTTGGACTGCAAATCCCAGCATTCTTCACCACACTGGCAATGCTGATGAGACCTACTGGCAGTTTACAAGAAACAACATTTGGAAGGTCACACTCCACCCATGTTAGAGAATGGATCAGCAGCTAGGTCATAGAGTAACTTACCCTGAAGGAAACCTGGATGCAGTTGGAAATTGCTGTCAACAGACACATATTGTACAAAGCATAACAAAAACAGTGAACTCAAGTGTTCATGGTAAGGTGGGAAAATGGCAATGCAGCCCACCTCAAGGACTGGAGAACTCATTTGGGTGCTCAGGCACCTTTCTCTACCACCATCCCATCAAGCATCAAAGACAGGGCTAGTCACAAGGAAAGCACAGGGCAGTATAGCTACGTTGTCACAGCAATGGAGATGCTTCCTGCATGACCTGGAAGTTTGGAAGGTTCTGTGACGTCAGCTTTGCCCTCCTTGCCTTTCAAGAAGATGTCATGTGATGCCATGCAATGCCATGCAATGCCACGTAAGGCTCTGATGTTTGAAACACAGGCTGAGAGGCGGATGATGGAATTGAGTAAGAAACTGCTGGGAACAAGGGGATGTTATTTTAACTGAACTTTGGTAAGAGGGAACCAACACAGTGTCAAGATTATGCAGTTAGCAGGTGGCATGAAAGCCTGGGAAAGGACTTGTATTAATTAGGTGTCAAACAGAATGGTTGCATGCACCAATTTGTAATGTTACAGCTCATAAGGCACTGGAAATCCAATAGTTTTCTAGTCTTGGCAATTGCCAGACTGTGCCGTTGTTACTCTAAAGTCCCTGAATAAAGTTTTTGCAACCTTCTAGGCTGAATTTCTGTGACTAGTGTTATCCTGTAAGTGACAAGTTCTGGGGAACCGGGCTTCCTGTCAACTGTTCATTAGAAGGGTTTCCATGTGAGCAGGAAGAGGGGGCTCCCAAAAGGGAATGAGAGAGAGAACAATGGGACATTATTCACAGTTTTTCCACTTTTGTGAGGGTTCTGTACCCCAAACCCTCATGAAAGTAGAAGGGGAATTATATTTGGTATTTTAGAAGGTACTGAACTGAAAAGGTAACTCTTCTCAGCTCTGAGAACAAGCCCAGCAGCTAATGCAGCAAACGGCTTAAAAACTATCTTACACAACTATGTGAGTTGACTTTTGTAAAAGTCACCCCAAAGATTTTTTTAGTTCCATTCCAAAAGAAAATATATTGTGCCAGTACAGCAGAAATATCTTTCAGTCGCTTGGACAAATCTGTCTGAGACTTATCTGCAGTTCTGAGCATGACCTTAGCAGTCTCTTAGGCCATATTATCAGGATGATGCTTTTTGACGTCAATGAGAACGCCATAATTTCAGGCCAAAGGAAAAGGATAAAGAAAAATGAGAAATGGCAGCATGACTCACCCCACAGTGAAAGCGCCGATGCTCTGTTCTGGAGCCACCTGAATTTCCCCCGCTTCTGCTTCCTTTCTCAACCTGATAGGATTGTTATTTCTCTTATTAAATGTCAGCTTCCAGCTAGCAGAAGAACAGAAAAAGACCCCGGCCAGGTAACTTAAAGGCCCACCTAATTCAGAATCCTGTCTCCCACAATGGCCAATCAGAATCCCTTGGGTAGCCCGCATGGAGGATGTGAGCATAGTCATGCCCTTCTCCTATAAATTCCACAGCAACTAGTGTTCAGAAACATGGGACCTCTGACCCTGGAAATAGCACATCACGGCTAAGATCCACTGACAAGCCAAATCTGTAGAACTCCTTTGGAAGTCACCTACGATGGTGGCCGTCATGACAGTGGCAGGGTGACAATGGGACAATGAACCTACTCTGTATTTTAGCCTAAACTTTAAATGCATCCCCAACCCTTCCTGAATCTTATCCCCAAAATAGTTTCAGCACCTTGCATAACACCATTAAAGTTCAGACTAAACTCCAGAGGAGATTCACACGCACCCCACATTCACATGGGAGCCACTTGCTAGTAGGGTATCACCACACCTTGTGACAGTGTTTTCCATTATTTCTTTATTATTTATTTCAATATTTTAGTCTAATTAAGCCTAATTAAGCATATATTAATAACCTCATCCCACTTTCCCTCATGTTTTCTCCTTTTTTGTAAGACTATTAACATTTCTAAGCATGAGATTAGAGGTCATAATTTCTAAGGAGGAAGCCACATAGATGTAATGAAGGTTGATTAACGTTCTTGGACAGTGAATCTATTCCAGATTTTAATTTGAACTTTAAAGAAGCTTTATTCAAGAAGGATATTGGCTAGATGGAACACATCCAGAGAAGGGCAACCAAAATGGTAAAAGGCCTGGAAACCATGAATTGTTATGACGAACAGCTTAGGGAGCTGGGTATGGTTAGCCTGGAGAAGAGAAGGTTAAGAAGGGACATGATAGTCATGTTTAAACATTTGAAAAGATGTCATATGGAAGATGGGGCAAGTTTGTTTTCTGTTGCTCCAAAGACTAGGACACAGAGCAATGGCTTCAAACTTCAGGAAAAAAGAGTCTACCTAAACATTAAGAAGAACTTCCTGAGGGTAAGAGTAGTTCGATAGTGGAATACACTGCCTGGAAGTGTGGAAGAGTCCCCTTCTTTGGGGGGTTTTAAACAGAGGCTGGATGGCCATCTGTTGGGAGGGTCTTGAGTCTGTCTTCCTGCATGGCAGAAGGGTGTTAGACCCGATGGCCCTTGTGGTCTCTTCCAACTTTAGGATTCTGTGATTCTATGAGCTGCCCAAGGTGCTGAAACTATTTTAGAGCTAGCGTCAGGACCTTGGATAGCTCCTTTGAAGTTCAAACTAACCTAAATCGGACTTAGCACAGTGCGGACACTGAAGTCCCCAACCACCATTAATTCTACATTGTATTGGGTGTGGTATCTTTAACAAACACTGGCTGCAATCCAGAATCTTATCAGGATAGCATAAATATTCACTGCATGGATATGCAACACCAGCACTCCCCATCCAGGTATAGAACAGTTATGTTGTGCAATGCATGCCAATGACAGGGTGCTGGTGTGCAATGCACAACTAAAATGCACAACACTGCTGTATGCAGGTCTGCTTCTGCCGCTGTTAGCAGAATACCCCTGCTTCTTCAAGGCAAGTAAGTTACCACACATGCATAGTGTGCCTTACTCATGCATGGGTCACTAATAGGATGTCTCCCATCGGCTGCATCCTGAGGCCTTTGTTTTCAAGACCGTCTGAGCACCCAGTCAAGCTAACTTCACTTAACTCAGAATGCATGTCAGCCTTTCACAACTAAAGCATACAGACAGAAATGTTTTTAAAGTTACCGTAGCTGCCTTAAAATCAGCTTTTAGAAAATGTGTGCAAACTAGGCATATAGAATGTTTGCTATTATTTGTTATCCCAGCCAAAATTTTTTTTTTTTTTTTTTTTTGAGACTCAGGAAACTTCATGTAGAAGAATAACGCAGTGATTTTGACAAAATTGTGCAAAAAACAAAAAAAAAAATCCTCCAATTTTCACACAAAACCATTGTTTCCAGAAGCAGACACATGAGGATTTGTGTGCATGCCCAAAACTCATGCCTTTTTGCGCACACACAAAAAATCTGCACCAATTTTGCCCCAAGAAAGTTTGTTTCAAGAAAGAGTATTTTTGTGTGAAAGGCATGTTTGTTTTTTGCATAGAACATGACTTTTTTTTAACGCAAAAAAAGTGTTTTGGAGAAACACCCCATGATTTTTGATGCAAAAAAAAATGTATTTCTGTGCAGAATAACTCCCGCAAACATTTTGGAGTATGCTAAACTGCACGGAAATATTAATTTTCTCCCAGAGGAGGGAGAAAACTACAGGAATTACCTACCTTCACATGGTAAGGACAAAAATATTCAAAGATTTACATATTCAGTTCAAACCAAATCCTGCCACACTTTCAATGTTACATCTGTCTTCATCCTAAGGGGATTATAAACATATTTGTGGCTCAAATACAGGGTGTTTCCCGCATCCCTGAAGAGCTGCATCAAAGCTGAGCCAACAAACATAAAGTCTAAAATAACTTCAGAGTTTCCATTATTGAAGGCAGAAGAGGAAACACCTTGTGGGAGAATTCAGGATAGAAACTGATAAGGTGAGGTGGAAAAGATTGGTTCTATTGCACCATGGAACAGTTTTCTGGGTTTTGCAGTGTCAGCCAACCTACAGCCGTGGGTTCAACCGTGTGCAAAAGCAAAGGGGTGTAGTATTGGCAACTGGACTGGTGCCCACACTACACAAGTATACCTCTATTATTCTAGTTGAACTTCATCCTATGGAATCCTGGAAAATGCAGTTTGGGAGGGGTATTCAGAATACTCAGACAGAAAGCCATGCCCTCCTACAGTTTACAGATGCAAACCGGGAGACACGTAGCAACCTCAGAGTGTCATCAAAATGGCAAAAGCTATGAATGAGGAAGAACACACAAGCTGGGAGAGGCTGCAGCCGTTAGCTTTTGCCTGAGTATACCGGGAAGGGCAAGATTCCACCTCCTTCTGTCCCCACTTTCCACTTTTGCACTCTTAACTCGGTTTGTTCTTAATGGTTTTCACTTTAACTGGGCTTAGTTTTAATTTTTTCAGATGATTTAATTGCTTTTCCCTTTTTCTGTGCTGTGAATTTTAACTACTATATTTGCTGGCGTGTAAGATGCACTTTTTTCCCAAAAAATACTGTTTGAAAATGGAGTGCATCTTATATGCTGGTGTGCCTTATACACCAGCAAATATGGTAAGTTTGTATTAACCGTTGCAAGCAACTTGAGTCCCAAACTGGGAAAAAAGAAGGCTTAATTATTACAATTATTATTATTATTATTATTATTATTATTATTATTATTATTACCACCATTATTAAGAAAGGCAGAGAGGCAGTGCCCTCATTTTGCACCCCACCCATCATAGCTACATGCCTGGCTGTGCTGCTGATTTATATAAAGGGGATTCTGTTTGATTTATGGTGATGTGAGTGATTTGTGCATGGCTGCATTTCTCCCTCCCAGAGGGATGCTCTCTGATGCTATCGAGAAACAAAGGGCAGAGTTTAGAATGACGCTGTCCAGATCTTCTTGCTTCCCCCGTGCCCTGGCCCCATTCTTTGCCCTCCATAACAGCCATACAACTCCCACTTAGAGGGATTTGTCCATTTCAAGCTCCATCAAAGAGTTCTCTGTTGCTGCCATCAGCACTCCGTGGAGAGATGAGTGGTTACAAGTTCTCCTTTCATAGAGATCTGCTCCAAAGGAGGTGCCTACATGGGTGCAATCCTGGTGATGAGGACTGTGGTTCTGGGAAGTCTTGTTCAATTTTAAAAAGGCATGGGTGGGGGAACAGCCCTTCTGAAATCAACTGCAGTCAGTTTTTCTAGAAGGCACATACTGTTTCATCCCCTTTCAACTTTTTCATTTGGACTACCATTGGCAAGTTTCACCTATTTTTGTTGTGGGCTGTCAAATTGTTTCTGACTTACAGTGACCCAAAGATGAACTCATCATGGGTTTTTCTGGGGCTGAGAGTGTGTGATGCACCCAAGGTAACCCGGTGGGTTTCCATGGCTGAGTGGGGAATCGAACCCAGGGTTGTAGTACAACACTCAAACCACTACACAATACTGGCTCTGTTTTTCCAGATTTAACATTACAAGGAACTTCTTTTTAAATAATAATAATAATAATAATAATAATAATAATAATAATAATGAATTTCTTAAATGCATTAAAAGTTAAAAAAACTTTGAATCATAGAATCAGCTTAGAAAGTTACAGAATAGTAAATTTAAAAAAATAAAAATGAAAGAAAGAAGAAGAGAAGGGGGAGAAAAAGTGGCTTCCAGTCTTCCTTTTGACAGTTGTATATGAATATGGTTATTCATACCATTCTCTCTGCAATTATGACAAATTCTCTTCTTTCAATAGCCTACTCTTTGCAATCATCTAAACCATAAGCTACAAAACCATTTTCTTCATTTTTTCCCCCCAAAAAGACAATAAGGAGTTTCTAGTCTTCGAGAAAAATCACTAAAGACTTTTCTCTAAGCAGCATTACAGGGTCTTCTTGAGAAATTCTGTGTTCTCTGCCTAAGTAATGGGCACTGAGCTTCACAGAGGACAGAGCCAGCCTGGATTTCAAGGGAAGTTATTTTTCTGCCACTAATGGAAGTGAAATTTTATTACCTGGCTTGTATGGCCCTTCATCCCCAACTGCCACAGAGACCAAAAAGGGGAATGACCTCTGCCTGCATTGAGATGTCTCCATAGAATCACAGAATCGTAGAGCTGAAGAGACCACAAAGGCCATCCAGTCCAGCCCCCTTCTGCCATGCAGGAATACATCATCAGAGTATTCCTGACAGCTGGCCATCCAACCTCTTTTTAAAAGCCTCCAAAGAAGCAGACTCCACCACACGGCCAGGCAGTGCATTCTTCTGTCAAACTGCTCTTACTCTCAGAAGTTCTCCCTAATGTTTAGATGGAATCTCTTTCCCTGAAGTTTGAAGCTATTGCTCCATGTCCTAGTCTCTGGAGCAGCAGAAAGCAGGCTTGCTCCATCCTCCATATGACATCCCTTCAGATATTTAAACATAGCTTACATGATGCCTCTCAACCTTCTCTTCTCCAGGCTAAACATAGCCAACTCCCTAAGCCGTTCCTATAGGGCTTCATGGCTTGCAAGCCTTCAACCCTTTTGGTCGCCCACCTTTGGACACGTTCCAGCTTGTCAATATCCTTCTTGAACTGTGGTACCCAGAACTGGGCACAGTGTTCCAAGTGGGATCTGACCAAAGCAAAACAGAGTGATACTATCGCTTCCCTTGACCTAGAGCAGTGGTTCTCAACCTGTGGGCCCTCAAATGTTTGTGGACTTCAGCTCCCAGAAGCCCCAGCCACTATGGTCAATGCTCAGGGCTTCTGGGAGCTGAAGTCCACAAAATAACCACTGACCTAGAAGATCAGACCATCTTAACTAACAGAAGTAACATCTAAGGCAAAATGTAGCCCTGTGACTCTAACAGAGTCCCTTTTCTTCTCCTGTATGATTTGGATTTTTAACAACCTTGTCTGATGAAGAAGCAAGCGCAAACGTATTTTGATTTCTCTTCCGCATTTTGGTTGACCAATAAAGGTATTGCTCTTTTGTGGATTTTGGATTCTGTTGTATCCCTGCTGGATGCTTTGCTGCTTCCCCGCCCTCAGGAATCCACAGGGAAATCTTTGCAGAGAGACCACACAGCAGCCAAAGAGAAGCCAGCACAGACGCAGAAACACACCGGCTTTGCCAGTTGATAATGATGCCGTTGGGCCTTTGGCATGCTAATCATTGCGGGGCGGCAGCACGGGGAGGTCGGGAGCGGCACAACTCAGATGCCAATTAAGAGAATGACAGGCTGAAAGTATGAGAGGAAAGAAGACAACCAGGAATGCAGTAAGTGGAGATAAAAGGGGCCTTTTGTCTCTATTTTTTAAAAAAAGCCCACACATGTCTTCTAGCCGGTATCTAACACAAAAACAGGTGGCAGCTTCATGGTCCCATAAAGGAATAAAAGAGCTTTAGTTAAAAAAATAAAATAAATAAAAAGCAGTTTGTTTACCTAATATCTGCAGATATGAAATCTTTGAAAAGGTTACATTGGTTACTGCCGTGTTCTACTAAATACCCAGACACCGTGAAATGGCAGAGAAATCTGTGTCCCTGGTTAAATAGAGCTGGGGCATGTAGGGTCACAGCCCAAGGCTATTTTATTTTATTTTATTATTTTTTATTTTCGATACAAGAAAACACACACACAAAAATAAACGAATATACATAGGCCATTTCCACACTAGACTATTATGGTGCTATTATTCCACTTTCAACATCTGATGGAGTCCTGGGATTTACAGTTTAAGGAGGGGCCTCAAAGGCCAGGATGTCTAAACGATTTGCTGAGTTAAACATTTGCTGAGTACCTCAGCAAACTACCAGCCCCAGAATCCCATAGGATGCAGGAGGCAAAATGTGGGCATGGCCCCCCGCAATAAGTGTCCTGCCACTCCTTCCCCTGGGGAAATTTTAGTTCAGTCCCTAGCTTTGCAGAGAATGAGACATGAAAACCGATCAAACCTGGAACTCTTCCATTTGCTGTGTTTGCATTTTCTGGCTCATTTTTGCCCAGTTCTTTTCTCTTTCTCTTTTTCATTTTGCCTGCCTTGCTGTTTTTTTCTTTGAATGCCTAACATTTGGCTGGTAAATCTCCAGGTTTTTGATTTTTTGGAAGCCGCCTTGGGTCCCAGGCCATTTCTGCACTAGACTGTTATAGTGCTGTTATTCCATCTTCAACATCCTGTGGAATCCTGGGGTTTGCATTCTAGTGTGGAAATGGCCCCACTCTGGGAGAAAGGTGGGATATGAATATAATAAATAAATAAAATAAAGGTTTTAGTCTGAGCTTAAAAGAGCCAAGGGGCTGAATGTATCTTGTGGGTAGGTTTCAGCACCTTGGAGACTTCCTTGAAAAATTCAGACTATAGTCCTGAGTAGACTCACTGACCCAGAAGATGTAAGCTTCTGTAGGAGGAAATGGATGGGGAGTACCTTCTTATCCTTCACTTCAGGCAAAAGATGCCTTGAGCTGTCTCTGTCTATAAGCATTTAAGCTTCTCAAGTTAAAAATTCAGGAACCAAAATGAATCTAGCAGAGACAATTCTGTTGGAGAAACCCAACTCTAAAAATGAAGTTGGTGTTGGAGAAGAGGGCAGGCGCCAATCTCTTGATGTTACTTTTTAAAGGTAACAATCAGGGGAAATTGCAGGAAGCCATGGATGACATTGGACGAAACCCAGCATTTGTGTTTATTGGTCGCTGGGGTGGGAAAAGTAACTCTCTACAATGTACGTTGCTCAAGCTTCTGTTGCTAGAAGGAAATCCTTATTATATTCCTGTATCCTGTACACCAACAACTTAAGGCTTCTTTGAATAGGGCAGCAAGCAAAGGACGTAGTAAACATACCTTTGACAGGATCCCTAATTTTTTCTTTTGAAACTAAATTAAACCGCATGCAACTCAATTGAACCCATACTCCTGGCTCCTTAGTTGCCTAAGAACTGTGAAGTTGTGAGATTCACTCTGTCTTGGAAGTCCTGCAGGGTTAGGCTTGGCTTGTTCTTGGATGGGTGATGCTAGGTGCCATAAGCTATGTTCAGAGGACAGCAACATCCAACTACCTCTGAGTATTCCTTATGTTACCCAAAAAGGTGGAGGACCTTGAGGTCCTTCAGCAGTGCCAGTGTCTCCTGAGCAAGATGGGGGAGTGATAGTTAAAAGGAGGCCTGTGAGAGGGTGGTAACCATGGGAAATTTTCACCTGTGTATGCCAGTATTAACTGCGGAACATCCATTGAGAGTTGAAAGATTTTTTTATTGGGGGCATTCACAAACACATACAAGCAATCAAGCACTCTCATGAACCATACAAGGCTAGAAAACGTAAAGGAGAGAAAGGTTAGATAGTGAGAGATTTTGGCTGGAAGTGGGTGACAATTACTGTTCCAGATGCAGAAGATCAAAGTGAGATGGCTCAAACAAGAGTTTGAGGGTAACACAAAGCACAAGAATCAGGGAACCAACAGACAGAGTAATACTCCTAGATGCATCCAAGGTACTATAAATCGTTGGGCTTGGAGCCAGAGTTTAAGTGCCTTGTTTCCTTCCCTGAAGGGGAATGCATTAATTGCTTTCTGTCAGGGCAAACAAAAGAGGTCTTTACTTCAGGTGAAAAAGCCTTGATGGGAGTGGTGATAGCCTTTTAATGTCTGGGCAGGTGAGGGAACAAAGGAGAGGTTCCATGGGAAAGGGTTACAGGTTGATGACCATCAGTTGTCCCACTGAGGCAATTTCACTTCTGATTGTACTTGAAGGTTGGGTCGTTGAAGGGATTATCACAAGCCCATCAGTGTCAGGGCTTTCCAACTAATTTACGACCTGGCCATGTTAAAGACATCTGTTTTAGCATATGGCATCCAATGAGAGTCCTTGTCCACAGGCCTTCAGCCATAATTGTGTGGTTATTGTATTAGAAATGATATCACCAATTAAATATTTCTTGCCAATTAGACTGTGCCATGGAACAGGAGTGTATGGCATGGTAACACTTGCCTAATAAACTCTATGCAATTGGTGGGGTTGCTACAAGTTGACAGGTGACCTGATGGCACCCCTTTTACTCTTAACCTGTTTCCCCTATCCTCCATCTTATGTCACATTTTAGATTCACATTACTCAGTTATACCATTTTGATATCACTTTTAACTGCCATGGCTGGATCATACAGAATCCTGTGACTTTCGTCGTGCCCTGGATAACTCACAATCTACAAACTCCACTCTTAGGCAGAGAGCAGTCTTTCTTTGTAGCAAATCAAGCAACACGGCACACTTCTGCCAAAGTTGCCAAGGCTGAAGCGTATAAAGGTTTTATACCTTTCCATACAAATTTAGGCACACAAAGTTGTAATTGGAGAAGGATCGTACATTTAACCTTACCTCACATCTTTTGACCTTTCCCAGACTTGCAGATGTTTACATGCCTTTCATCTTGTGTTATCTCACTGGAAAAACCCTATCCCGGGGTCTACAATTTTGATATTAAAATATGATTCAATGTGCCTGAGAGGTCACCTGGATGGGCACGTAGGCAGCAGTGGTCAAAGATCGAAAACCAGGTCAGGCCAGTAAAATCCCCAGTCACGTAGCCCCAGGAGACCTCAAGATGCGTAAACCCACAATAAACAAAGGGTCCTCAGCCCTAAGACACTGACTTGAGGGGATTAGCGTGTCTGCCCCAAGCTGAGCAAATATTCCATCAGGTGAGGACCATTTATGTGAAGTCACACCACAAACTAACACAGCCAAAGATCCTGAGACTCTGGCAACACCTTGCAATCCCATCACACAAAGGAATTACCATGGTGGAGCTTCGTTATCGCTCCAACACCCATTGTTCTCCCCGGGAAAGGATTAGTCCTCCACGTACTTTTTCCCCTACAAATAGTCCCAGTTTTTGGGTGGTTCTTTGGATCACTCCCGGTCACCCCAGCAGACCATTGTTCCGTCCGTTGAGTGATCCCCTGAGCCCTCTCCGTGCTGATCCCCACTTCTCCGCTGCCTTCTCGGACCCAGGACTTCAGGACAAGGTGCAGTATTACCCCAACTGTACCCCTCCAATACTCCCCTATCCAATTTCCTCTCTTTTGTTTCTTAATAGTGCTTGGGTGTGCGTGTGCGTGATTGCATTGGTGCGTGAGACTTGCATTCAGTAAAATCATTTATTGGACATTCTTGTTTGTTTTTTGGCTTGGCCTGACCCCGTAAAAACTGGGTAAAAGACCCCGCTAGGTTACCCTGCCTCTCGCGTTGCTATTGCTTGTGCTCTGGCTAGTTTCCATTCTCCATCACGTGGAGCACATTGAGGTGTCCCCCAAAGGACCCCGGAAATCAGGGTAACACTTGGATGGGAAACCCCTTGTCTCTAGACACCCTGAGTTCCCAAAACATCTCTTGGTACTTTTGTTTTCGCCTACTGTGATCTTCTCCCCCTTTCATCAGATACATTGTAGCACAGAACAATAATGCAATTAACCATTTGATACATTGGAATATACAAGCATGCTTCAAACAGATGCATTGTTGCAGCCATCAATTAGTATTCAATACTTTGTAGCACTTTTGACTGGCCTAGTGTTTCTTTAAATTGGCTGCCCTGTAACTCCTGATACACATTCAGCAGATACACCATGACATGAGCTGCACATCCTGACAGATTTGTAGTTTGATGACAGAATAGAATTCTCTGGAAGAATATTCTAAGTACCTCCCAAATCTCAGGATTGCATAATGTGGAATTGTGGCAATGTAATGGGATCAAAGTGCTACCATTGTGCAGTGTGGAAGAGATCTATTTATTGGCTGTTGCTCTGTAATAATAAGGATGATAGAAAGCATTGCCTTTACCAATGTGGTGCAGTAATTAGATTGGAACAGAGCCATGGAGAAAACATGAGATAGAAATATAATCTATAAATAATGGCTACCTGACACAAATAATTCAGTTTCAAAAATGGTTGCAAGAATGCTAATTCCTGTGGTGGTGTACTGGTGCTACAGTTATCAGCAATCCAATATATAAAAGTCAAAGTTTGTGAGTTTGTCTGTGTCAGGTGAAGACCTGACCTCATATGATTGGCTGTGTCAGTGAAGACCTCATATGATTGGCTGGCTGTGAAGATTCTATGGAATCCTGGGGTTTGCAGTTTAGAGAAGGGCCTTTAGAATTCTCAGCCAGAGGGGTCTTCGGTCTGGCTGGTTGCTATGGAGATGAGGCCTAGCAGCAAGGAGGAGGGCAGTGTATTCCCTCAGGAACCCAACCTTCTGTATGTTAATAACTCTGAATACAGATTGGATTGGTGATGAGAAAATAAAATCCCAGGTGATGCTGAGTAGATACGCTAGTTGTTTCTAAAAGCAGGATCTTCCCAACATCTGCCACTTGGGATGTCTGTGCATTTTCCATTAATACTAGTGAGAATGACAGATTCTCCAAATGAATCCTGGCTATTAAAAATGCTTTGGGTAAAAGAGATTTCTTAGCAATTTCCTCTGCATTGGAATGTGTTTACGATTGGCTTTCTAAATAAGAGCCACCCATAACCCAGCCAAAATAAGCCCTGGGATGCAGTGGGGAAGTGTGGGTTGAGGACAGACCATTGGCACAAACAAAAAGGCAAAACAGAGTCTTTTTTTCCCCACTTGTGTACTGTTCTCAAGGTAACGAAGCCTTTCAACAGTAATGAGGGACATAGCCTTGCATTTCCAGCTTTGCAGTTTACCAGTGCAAAGTACTGTTACGTAAGCTAGGTGGTTGCTGTGAAGGAGAACATTTCCGCACGACACTCTTATAGCGCGATGATTCCACTTTCAACCTCCTACGGAATCCTGGGGTTTGCAGTTTCGGCCCCTCCTGAAACTGCAAACCCCAGGATTCCATAGGAGGTTGAAAGTGGAATCATCGTGCTATAAGAGTGTCGCGCGGAAATGGCCGGAGTCTGGGGTTTGGACAGAAAAGGGTTAAGTGTGTGAGAAATATTATTTGTGAGTCGCATTCTATCTGATATATTCTTTATGAGCTACCTTTAGAACCTGCTTTTCCTCCAGTGAGCCTGAGATGGTTTCTTCTTTTTTCTTGAGCGATTTCCTCCCCACACTTTTATAGTGCCATTATTCCACTTTCAGCCTCCTGTGGAATCAGTCTGGGCTTTGTAGTTTACTGAAGCCAAAGAGCTCTCTGGCTGAGAATTCTAAAGGCCGTTCCCTAAACTGCAAACCCCAGGATTCCATAGGAAGTTGAAAGTGGAATAAAAGCACTATAACAGTGTAGTGCAGAAATAGCCTTGGTTTAACAAATCTACCTCCGTTTGGGGAAGGGGGGCAACAGCCAGCGTGTTGTAGTGTTTTGAGCATACTCTCTAGAGCAGTGGTTCTCAACCTGTGGGTCCCCAGATGTTTGTGGACTTCAGCTCCCAGAAGCCCTGAGCATTGACCATAGTGGCTGGGGCTTCTGGGAGCTGAAGTCCATGAACATCTGGGGACCCACAAGTTGAGAACCACTGCTCTAGAGTCTTTCGTGGATGCCAACTAGGACACGTGTCACCAAGCAACATCAGAGCATGGTCAAGATCCCAAAAGTTATTAATGAGGGACAACATTCAAACTAAAAGAGGGGCTGCAGCAGTTTGTTTTTGCCTGAGTCTGCAGGGATGGACATGATTCTGCCCTCTCCTCTCCCTTCTGCTCAGTGAATTGAGCGCATACTTTGAACTCAGTTTGTGCCAATGGAAGAGAACTGAGGAGAAAGGGGGAAAGCGGGAGGAGGACAGAGAAACTGGGATTTTTTTTATATGCAGCTGAAAAAGTGAGATAAATTGGGACTCTCCCTGCAAGATATTTGGAGGGTATGAGCAAGCCCTATATTACCTAAAGCAGCCCCCCAACTCTGATAGTAAATGAAGGAAGGAGATGTAAAGGGAATGCTTGCTTGAGCAGTGTATTCGAACAAAAAAAAAATGTGTTTTTATACTCAGAATAATTCTTCTGCCATACTTTGGGACGTTCAGATACTGGGAGGAAAACACATTAAGAGTCTCACAAGTCAATGAGTCTTCCTGACTGGGTCTCCTAACTGTTGGGAAACCCATTCTTTCTACCTGTGAATGAATAATGTCAAATATTTTTTCCATTCTTAACTCGTGTATATTTGGTTACTATTGCCATTCCAGTTAGCCAAGCCAAGACTTTGAAAGTTTATCAGTCTCTGTGTTTACAAGCAACATCGCCATTCAGCACAAGGGTTGCGTAGCACAATCGATGCCTAATTCTACTCATGGGTGTGTACGCTATGCAGCCCCAACACAGGACCTCAGCCATTGCCTTCTCAGTTCTCTCTCTTCTTGATTATGTTTTGAGCTGCTTTGGGTCCCAGTCTTGGGGAAAAAATGTCAGATAAACAAAATAAATCATAATACATGAATAATTAAATTAATGTGTGTATGTCACCTGTTGACTTATGGCAACCCCATGAATTCCCTCAGTTTTTCTTAGGCAAGGAACAGACAGGGGTGGTTTTGCCAGTTCCTTCCTCGAAACAGAGCCTACAGAACCTGGTATTTGTTGGCAGTCTCCCATCCAAGTACTAACCAGGGCTGACCCTGCATAGCTTCTAAGATCAAACAGAATCTGATGCCTTAGAGGATTTAGTTGGCAGGAGAATGAATCAAAGAAACTGTGTATGCCCAAGGCCATTTCCGCACTAAACTGTTACAGTGCTACTATTCCACTTTCCACATCCTATGGAATCCTGGGGTTTGCAGTTCAGGGAGGGACCTTTAGAATTCTCAGCCAGAGAGCTCTTGGGCCTCAGTAAACTACAAACCCCAGAATTCCACAGGATGTGGAAAGTGGAATAATAGCACTGTAAAGTGTAGTGTAGAAAGGCCCTGCGTCAAAATAAAATGAGGGTGTTAAAAGCAATTGCAGTGATCCTTAAATCTTTGAAAAGGGCAGAAACTTTATAAAAAGTGGTGACAGTGGGAAGTGATGGAATAAGGGCAGGAGGGAGGGAGGGAAGGAAAAGAGAAGGACGGAAAGAGGATGACTGCCCCGTGAAATTTCAATACCGAGTGCCTTTCTCTTTGTTCGGTTCAATGCACAGAAACAAAGGCCAAAAAAATTTTAAGAATTTCCAAGAGTTTGCTCAAAGCCAGTTCTCTCTCCCTCTTCTCCTCCTCTTCCCCTCCCTGTCCATGTCTGTTGCCAGCCCTTTCTCCAGGCTTAGGATAGCTGGCATTTGACAGAAAGAATGATTGCAGGGGTGGATGAGCATCCATGGCAAAGGGCACGGGACTGGTTTTGGGAGAGTTATACTTCTGCCATTCCAGATAGCCAAGATAAGACCCCGAAGGCTTATCAGTCAGTAAGGCTGAGCCAGAAGGAAACTTTTTTGTTTGGAAGCTGAATACCTGCCAGGCCATGCTTAATTCCTTGAGTTCGGGATGCATAGAGCCCTCGTGGAGAAAAGAACAGTATAATTGAATCACATGTTGTGACAACCATTTAAAAAGAACAGAGCACAAATATTAAATAATACGGTCACTTGCGAGTAATTTTAGCTCATCATAGGTGCATGGGGATGGGCTCTCTACAAGCAGGGATGCTGGAACTATTTTTAAGATGGAGGTGCTCATCACCGGCAGGCAAATTGTTATTAATTTTGCCTACAAATGACTTTTCTGCCGTTCAAACATTCTTAAATACGGAGACTCGTATGAGCACAATATCTACATAGAAGTAGCATCCATGTGTTCAGTGTAGCTTACTCCAAAATAAGTGCATATGAAAGATCTGGGGCAGCTTTTCTGTCTCCTGTCAGAGCTCAGTGCCAACAGCCATCTTAATATTTCTTAGTGCTTGGTCATTTAGCACATGTCTGATCGATAATGTTTGAGGAGGTTCAACTTACAAAGCTATTTATTTATATTTAAATGAATTAATATCCTGCCTTACCCCGATGGATGAAAGGTGGTCTCATTTTGCCAAATTATTTCAGAGGGGGCTCAGCTGTTCTCCCCAACTTCCACAATCCATGTTTACAAGCCTGTGTTGCAGTACTCATGGATTCCTTTCACACTATCCTATTAAAGCTCATTGATCCTCGCTTTAATTGCCATAACTCCATCCTATGGAAACCTGGGCCATTTCCGCACTAGCCTGTTATAGCACTATTATTCCACTTTCAACATCCTATGGAATCCTGGGGTTTGCAGTTTAAGGAAGGGCATTTAGAATTCTCAGCCAGAGAGCTCTTTGGCCTCCCTCAACTGCAAACCCCAGGTTTCCATAGGATGTTGAAAGTGGAATGATAGCACTATAACGGTGTAGGGCGGAAATGGCCTCTGTCGGAAGGCAGAGAGAGAAAAGCAGATGCAGAGAGAGGGAACAGATGTCAGAGGGAGAGGAGCAGATGAAACAGAGACAGAAGAGTCAGACAGAGGAAAGGACTGGCTATGGTTTTGGAGTGCTATAAATGATTTAGCAGTTTCAGGGTTCGTGCATTATTTTCTTGTCTTTTAATAAACTCGCACTTGTAAAGTCGAAGGCTTTCACAGCTGGAATCCAGTGGGTTTTTCAGGTTTTGAGGCCGTGGTCTATTAGTATTTTCTCCTGACATTTCACCTGCATCTGTGGCTGGCATCTTCAGGTGGCATGGAAGTGAGACAGAGTATATATACTTGTGTGGTCCCTGGATGGGAGGAAGCAATTTGCATGTGTTACAGTTGGCCCATATGATGGCCTATTGTTAAATGGGATATCCCCCAGGGTGTATTGCTAGTCAGGGGATATGCATAATTTCAACAGGAAAAAAGAAACTCAGAAAGTAAACAAAATTTGGCTACCAGTACTAAAGAACACTAAAATCAAGACTCAAAACTATGCCAGTGAACACCACCCAGACTCTGGAGGTCCCTCTACAAGAAACAATTCAATAGATGGCTAATGTACTTAATGACTGTTATGCATATACCCTGCCTAGCAACTCAACCCTGGGGGACATCCCATTGAACAATAGGCTATCACACAGGCTAACTGGGACATATGCAAATTGCTCCCTCCCACCCGGGGACTACACAAAGCCTGAAAAACCCACAGCAAACTTCCACTTGTTTGTATTTATCCCTGTGCCCGTAAGCTCATATTAAGTTTGGTGGAAGGCCTGGTCACACTTACTGCAGGGAACCCATCAAAACAACAAAACCACTGGGCCACAATAGGGGGTCACCTCGAGGCCCAAGTACCCAATCCAGGAGGGGACTAAGGGAGTAAAAGGGCAAGGTGAGTGCCTAGAAACCAGGGCTGGACCTCCAGGCCCAGCCTGGCAAGGGGATCTGTCACACTGGGATTTGAAGTTCGGTGATGCTTGTAAACTCTCTGGCAGAGAAGTCAAACTACCACATGAAACTACAAATCCCAGGATTTCCACAGGATGATGGATTTCCATAAAATGGCACCATGGCAATTAAATTGAGATCAACATACTAGACTGTGACTGGATCATCAAAAGATGCAATGCTGCCTGCACAGATTGGAGAGCTGGGCCATGGCTAACAAAATGAAATTCAACAGAGAGAAGTGTAAGGTCCTACACTTAGGGAGAAAAAATGGAATACAGAAATATAGGATGGGGGACACGTGGCTGGATAGCAGTACGTGTGAAAGCGATCTGGGAGTCTTAATAGACCACACGCTGAACATGAGTCAGCAGTGTGATGCGGCAGCCAAGAAAGCCAATGCGATTCTCAGTTGCATCAATAGGACTATGGTGTCCAGATCGAGGGAGGTACTGGTACCACTCTACTCTGCTTTGGTTAGACTTCATCTTGAATCCTGTGTCCAGTTCTGGGCACCCCAATTCAAGAAGGACATGGTCAAGCTGGAGCAAGTGCAGAGAAGGGCGACCAAAATGGTGAGAGGCCTGGAAGCCGTGCCCTATGAGGACAGACTTAGAGAGCTGGGGATGTTTAGTCTGCAGAAGAGAAGGTTAAGAGGGGACATGATAGCCATGTTTAAATATCTGAGGCGATGTCATGTTGAGGAGAGAGAGGGCTTGTTTTCTGCTGGTCCAGAGACCGGGACAAGGAGCAATGGATTCAAGCTGCAGGAAAGGAGATTCCACCTGAACCTCTGGAAGAACTTCCTGATGGTCAGGGCCGTCTGGCAGTGGAATCTGCTGCCTCGGAGTGTGGTGGAGTCTCCTTCTTTGGAGGTTTTTAAGCAGAGGTTGGATGGCCATCTGTCAGGAGAGCTTTGAGGGTGTTCCTGTATGGCAGGGGGGTTGGACTGGACGGCCCCTGTGGTCTCTTCCAACTCTATATTTCTGTGATTCTATGCCCATTACATGGATTTGTTCAGCTTCCATCAAATTCAGGAGGAGTTAGGTTTGTGATGGCTTCCAGCCATGGCGTGTTGATAACAGTGTTGGCAGGATAAGATACAGAATGCCTTTGAACTGCTTGGGGAGAAACTGGAAGAGTGCTGGTGACTTCCAAGTCAATGTGTAGTGCTTCTGCTTTGGGTTTTAGTCCAAAGTTTAAAGCAAGACATGGAAGACATGGAAGTAGGCTAGATAGACCCAAGGTGTATTTATCACAGGATGGGGCAAAATGAGGACATTGCTCCCAAATAATAATTCTGCCCCCGACCAAAAGTTCCCTTCAGTTCCCAAATTCGAGCGTTACAGAGAGTGAGATGTTGAAAGTAATTTAGACCTTGAACTCTTCTATTTGCCCTGTCCACATTCCTTGGTCTCTTTGCCTTTCGATACCTACACTGTATTTTGAGATGCTCAACTGAAATTTTAAGTTACTGTAGTGCTAGAAATTTGGAAGGAGAAGGAAAACATCATGGTGAGGGCAGAATTCTTACGTGGGAGGGCAATCCTCTCATTTCGCCTGTGTTTCGTAGTTATGCCCCTAGACAGACCTCTAAACTTCAAGTCCCCTGCAGCTCCACAGACTGGGACATAGAGCAATGGCTTCAAACTACAAGAGAAGAGATTCCACCTAAATATTAGGAAGAACCCCCTGATGGTAAGAGCGGTTCCACAGTGGAATATGCTGCCTCAGAGTGTAGTGAAGTCTCCACTCAATAGACGCATACTGTCTAGGTCAAGGAAATAGATGGTATCACTCTATTCTGCTTTGGTCAGATCCCACCTGGAATACAATGTCCAGTTCTGGGCACCACAGTTCAGGAAGGATATTGACAAGATGGAACACGTGCAGAGGAGGGCAACCAAAATGGTAGAAGGCCTGGAAACCATGAAGCCCTATGAGGTTCAGGGAGCTGGGGATGTTTAGCCTGGAGAAGAGAGGATTAAGAGATGACATAATAACCATGTTTAAATATTTGAAAAGATGTCATATGGAGGATGGAGCAAGCCTGCTTTCTGCTGCTCTAGAGACTAGGACATGGAGCAATAGCTTCAAACTTCAGGGAAAAAGATTCCATCTAAACAGTAGGAAGAACTTCTGATGGTAAGAGCAGTTTGACAATGAAATATACTGCCTCAGAGTGTAGTGGAGTCTTCTTTGGAGGTTTTTAAACAGCGGTTGGATGGCCATCTGTCGGGAATGTTTCGATGGTGTAATTTCCACCTGATTTGGCAGCGACAGCCCCAATTAACCACTTGCCATTCCAATTTTTCAGCTGCTTTTAAAGGATCCCCATTGCTCTCTTCTCTTTCCATTTCCCCCCTTCGTCCCCAGTTTATTCCTATTGCTGCCAGCTGAGTCCAAAGAGCAAAAGTAGTTTGTGCTGGATTCACTCAGCAGAGAGGAGAGGAGAAGAGGTGAAATCTTGCCCTTTCCTGTAGGCTCAGGCAAAAGCAAACTGCTGCATCCTTACCTAGTTTGTCTGTTCTTCCCCATTAATGACTTTTGCCATCTTCGCCATGCACTGATGTGGCTTGGCCTCTCATGTCGCAGTTTTCATCTGTGAAATGCTGGAGGGTGTGGGCGCTAGAGCCCTCTGTCAGAGCCATGCAATTAAATTGGAAGCAGACGGCTACCATGTTACAGTGTAAAGGGGCCCCAGGCTTCCAGGCTTACACAGTGTTGTCTGTTCAAGTCTGTTTCCAACTTATGGTGACCCTAAGGCAAAGCTATCATGGGATTTTCTGGGGCTGAGAGTATGCCTCAGGCCTAAGGTCACTCAGGGGGTTTCCATGGCCAAGCGGGGAATCCAACTGTGGTCTCCAAAGTCCCAGGGCCTTTCTGCACTACACTGTTATGGTGCTATTATTCCACTTTCAACCCCTGTTGGAATTCCGGGGTTTGTAGTTTCCTAAAGCCAAAGAGCTCTCTGGCTGTGAATTCTAAAGGTCTCTCTCTAAACTGCAAAGCCCAGGATTCCATAGGAGGTTGAAAGTGGAATGCCTTAGGATGTTGAAAATGGAATAATAGCGCTTTAACAGTGTAGTGCGGAAAGGCCCACTGTCCAGCACTCAAACCACTACACTACCCTGGCTCTCAGGCAACTAAGCAACCAAATTTCTCCCTGACTGGTCCTTAAAAAGGCTTTGCAACAAGATTTTTCACCCAGTCCCTCCTGCCTTGCTTTCAGCGTCACCCTGCTCCATCTCCCACCACTGGGCATGCCTTTGTTATGACCGAAGGAACGTAGCTAATGGAGAGCGAAATTGGGGAAGAATGTTTGGGAAGCCCACAGCTTTTCTCTAAAACAAATAGCCAAATTCCTCTGGTCTTCTGTCACGAGGAAAGAATGGCCGGATCAGGCCGAAGGGTTTGAGGTATCACCGTGGCAACTCCCTGGCATTTTGCAGACAAACTCCAGGAAAGGAGGAGCAGAACTATTGACTCCATTGTGCAGAGATGGAGGCAGGGCTCCCCCCACCAACACTGGGTGGAAGAGATACCCAGAAGGGTGAATAAAAAATACTTTCTGTTCAATGGCCAGCTAATCCCACAGCCCCCATTCAAACCATAAAAGTTCTTCATTGGCAGATCAGCTGGATTCTTCTGTAGTCAAAAGAAAAATTAAAAAGAAGGGGGGAAAAAACAATTTATCTTTCATTTTCCCAAAGCCCTGGCAGCTTTCGAATCCATGCAACTTCTCTTGCTGTTGTTGTTGTTAAAGCAGGGCCTTTCTAAAGTGGAATCCTATAATTTTTTCCAGCACTACTAGAGAATTTGTCCATCAAGACTGACCTTGAACAAGAGAAGCTTGTGTAGCTGAAAGGGAACGAAAAACCATACAATGGCACAGCTCTACAAAGATAGATTATTTTTAAACCACAGCAACTCACAACCAGAACTGCCTACCAATGTTTTTGAACCAAGATCTATCTGTTTTGCTGTTATGATTGTGCAACCCCAGGGCCTGAGCACCCAAGACCATTTTTGGAATTATGTCTCATTTTTTAAAAAATGTTAATCTTTGCTGGAATTGTGTTAAAAGTTGCTTTTATTCTGCTGTTAATTCATTGTTACTTTAAAAAGCCTCTTAACTTAACATTTGTTCTTCATATGATTTTTGAGGAAAGTGCCCTGTAAGTGACAGGCTATATAGGGTTCAGCACCTTGATTAGCTGTTTTAAAGTTCAGACTAAAATCCGGTGCGGACTCACCACCCCCAAAGGAGCCGTGGTTGCCTCTGTTGAAATGAAATAAAGTTGGAAGAGGAGGATGGCAATGCAGAGTGCAACCTATAGGGTTTAGAGCAGTGGTTCTCAACCTGTGGGTCCCCAGATGTTTGTGGACTTCAGCTCCCAGAAGCCCTGAGCATTGACCATAGTGGCTGGGGCTTCTGGGAGCTGAAGTCCACAAACATCTGGGGACCCACAGGTTGAGAACCACTGGTTTAGAGTTTTGGCTAGCTCCTTTAAAGTTCAGACTAAATCCTGGAGTGGATTTACTGCCCCAATGATATGGAAGCCACCAGCTGCTATTGGTGAAATGAAGAAAGTCATAGGAGGAGGATGAGAACCCAGAGTGGGGTTTTGTATGAAGAGACTGTTCTGACACAAGTTCATAGTCTGATCTATATACTCAGAGGTATCTTGACCCTTCTATAAGGCTATTGGTTGGCAACTATTCCCATTTCCCTATCTCATGCCCCCTTCCCTTGTTCCATTTCCCCTGGGTTATGCCTGTCTCTTCAAGGGAAACTGAAAGCAATCAGAAAGTCACTTGTTTCAGATGAGAATTTTGACCGCCCCCCCTTATTTTCTTCCAAGGCACTTTTAAGTAATAACTGTGTGTCCAAACGGACACCCAGTGAAGACAAATGCAATTTAATCAGCGAACTGCGTGCAGTTTAATCAGCGAACTGCACGATTCCAACTCCTGTTTCAATGCCTCCTGCAAGTTACTGCTAACCAAAAGTAAAAATAATACCCCAATACATATCATTTCCAATCCCAGAGCCAATTTTTTTTTCAACCAATTTTGCTAAGCTTTGAATTGTAAGGATTTTTCTTCTTTTAAAAATTGAGGTATTTTCTGGTGGTGGGCAGGATAATGAAAACTGCTAGATTACTGATGTGTTTAAACAGTTTTGCAACTCTATATTGACCTTCTTTTAAAAAAAAATCATGTTCAACACAATCTGAAAGTCAGGGTTATACGTAGTGGAGAAGCTTCCACTTATGAACCTTTCGAAGGGGTAAATGGAAATTATTGTTATCATCATCATCACCACCACCATCACCACCATCTTTATTTATATCCCGCTTTTTTCCTGGTAAGGACTCAAAGCAGCTTACAGTATTTAAAAAAAAATAGTGAAAAATCATAGTATGCAAAAGTTAAAATACAAATTAAACAATCAAATAAGAATCAAAACAAAGTTAAAACGCATAATTAAAACATAAACATTCATACATTCCAAACAGTACCTGGAAAGATCCTGGAGCAGATCATTAAGCAGTCAATTTCTAATCACTTAGAAAGCAACGCGGTAATCACGAGAAGTCAACATGGATTTCTCAAAAATAAGTCATGCCAGACTAATCTTATCTCTTTTTATGATAGAGTTACTAGCTTGATAGATGAAGGGAATGCTGTGGATGTAGCATATCTTGATTTCAGTAAGGCCTTTGACAAAGTTCCCCATGACATTCTTCCAATGAAACTAGTAAAATGCGGGCTGGACAGGGCTACTGTTAGTTGGATTTGTAACTGGTTGACCGACCGAACCTAAAGGGTGATCACGAATAGCTGCTTTTTATCCTGGAGAGAAGTGACTAGCAGGGTGCCACAGGGTTCTGTCCTGGACCCAGTGCTGTTCAATATTTTTATCAACGACTTGGATGAAGGAATAGAGGGCATGCTCATCAAATTCACAGGTGACACCAAATTGGGAGGGGTTGCCAATACGCCAGAGGACAGGATCAAAATTCAAAATGACCTGGATAGATTGGAAAGCTGGGCCAAGGCTAACAAAATGAAATTCAACAGAGAGAAGTGTAAGATCCTACACTTAGGGAGAAAAAATGGAATACAGAAATATAGGATGGGGGACACGTGGCTGGATAGCAGTACGTGTGAAAGGGATCTAGGAGTCTTCATAGACCACACGCTGAACATGATTCAGCAGTGTGATGCAGCAGCCAAGAAAGCCAATGCGATTCTCAGTTGCATCAATAGGAATATGGTGCCTAGATCGAGGGAGGTACTGGTACCACTCTACTCTGCCTTGGTTAGACCTCATCTTGAATCCTGTGTCCAGTTCTGGGCACCCCAATTCAAGAAGGACATGGTCAAGCTGGAGCAAGTCCAGAGGAGGGCGACCAAAATGGTGAGAGGCCTGGAAGCCATGCCCTATGAGGACAGACTTAGAGAGCTGGGTATGTTTAGTCTGCAGAAGAGAAGGTTAAGAGGGGACATGATAGCCATGTTTAAATATCTGAAGCGATGTCATGTTGAGGAGGGAGAGGGCTTGTTTTCTGCTGCTCCAGAGACCAGGACAAGGAGCAATGGATTCAAGCTGCAGGAAAGGAGATTCCACCTGAACCTCAGGAAGAACTTCCTGACGGTCAGGGCTGTCCGGGAGTGAAATCTGTTGCCTCGGAGTGTACTGGAGTCTCCCTCCTTGGAGGTTTTTAAGCAGAGGCTGGATGGCCATCTGTCAGGAGTGCTTTGAGAGTGTTCCTGCATGGCAGGGAGTTGGACTGGATGGCCCCTGGGGTTTCTTCCAACTCTACATTTCTATGATTCTATGATTGTATGATTCATAGCCAGCACTTTTCATCAGTCAGGTCATAGTCACATATTGAATACCTGTTGAAATAAAAACGGCTTTGCTTGTCTGTGGAAGGGAGGGAGGGTGCCAGTCTGAATTCTCTAGGAAGGGAGTTCCAGAGCCTGGGAGCAGCCACTGGAAGGGCCCTCTCCCATGTTCCCACTAGATGCACCTGTGAAGGAGTTGGGATGGAGAGAAGGGCTTCTCCAGCAGATCTCAAAGTCCGGGCTGGTTCACAATGGAGAGTACGGTCCTTCAAATAACTTGGACTTGAGCTGTGTAGGGCTCTAAAGGTCATCACCAGCATTTTGAATTGTGCCCAGAAACAAATCAGCAGCTAATGGAGCTATTGCAACAGGGGAAATACCCTAACAATTTCTTTGAAAATGCCCCAGCAGAGTCAAGACAGTTAAGGTGGTATGAAAGCACCATAACTGAGCAGTATGAGAGACCAAAGAGCAATGATGTATTTAAATCTTTTACTCCAAGTCTCAAGTGTCTACCTTCAAGTGTCAAGTCAAATCTCAAGTCCTTGAAGACACTTTCAAGTCAAGTCTCAAGTCTAGATGCCAACTTTATACTCGAACCAAAATTCCAGAATTACTGGATAGAGTGAAATAAATTCAGTTTTAACAATGTAAGCCAAGTCGGCTCTCCACTTTTGCAATTTTGCCATCTGCAGCTTTGGAAGCGGGGAATAGGATCCTATCTTACTCCCTGTTACTGAAGATTCAAAAACTTTAGAAGGAAGGATCCTTCTTCCTCAAGCCCATTGCCTGACACATTTGCTGTTCCCCTCTGAGAAACACATCATGCAATCTAGGGGTGAGTCTTGTCTTTTGCTCTTAAGAAATGGTTTAGAAGGCTCTTCCAATATACAGCAAGGACAGGCTGCTGAGCAGACCTCAAGCCCATTGTTTGTGTTTGCTGTTCCCCTCAGAGAAATATGCCCACGCTTTGGGCTTGGGACAGATTGTCACCTAACTAGGAGGCAAAAAAAGATGGAAGCGTTGCTCAATGTCCTAAGGTTTCTGGATGAATGTGTTAAGTTACTGAACCAAGAGCAGCAAGTCAGTCATTAAAAATATACAAGTCTTGAGTCCAGTGGAGTCAGTGCATCATGTATGTCCAGTCAAGTCCAAGTCAAGTCACTGAAGTGACTTAAGTCCGACTTGAGTCTATCAACTCAAGTCTACATCACTGCCAAATATAATTCTTTACAAACAGTACAAACTTGCCCATGCTTTGAGATCTGCTGGGGAGGGCTTTCTCTCTGTCCCACCCCTCCCTCACAGGTACATCTAATGGAAAGGTGGATTTCCTCTGTTGCAATAGTTCCATTGGCTTCTGGTCTGTTTCTGGGCACAATTCAAAGTGCTGGTGGTGACCTTTAAAAACCTACACATCTCAGATCCAGGTTATTTAGAAGACTGTATTCTCCCTTATGAACCAGCCTGGGTTTTGAGATCTGCTGGAGAGGCCCTTCTCTTTGTCCCACCCCATTCACAGATACCTCTTGTGGAAACAAGGAAGAGAGTCTTCTCAGTGGTTGCCCCCAGGCTCTGGAACTCCCTTTCCAGAAAAGTTAGACTGGCACCTTCCCTACTGTCTTTTCACAGTCAAGTGAAAGCTTTTCTGTTTCTACAGGCACTTGCCAACTGATTGCATAAAGCCCATCTTGCTTAAACAATGTACTGGATCTTGCTAATTGTTGGGCTGGTGGGGGGAATGCACATTTAAAGGTTGTGTTTTAATATTTTTTTTATTGTTCAATCTCTATTTAACTTTTGTATTTTGTGAATTGTTAACTACAATATTTGCTGCCGTTTAAGACTCACCTTTTCCCCCCAAAAAATACTGTTTGAAAATAGGATGCGGCTTATATGCCAGTGTGTCTTATATGCCAGCCAATAGTATTTGCCAGCATATAAATGGGAGACAACTTATCTGCTGGTGCATCTTATATGCTGGCAAATACAGTATATGTTTTTTTCATTTGTTGTAAGTTGCTCTGAGTCAAAGAAATTATTATTTGTAGTAGAAGTATAGGTATGAGTGCGTTTGGCAGATTAGCTGGGCATCTTAAAAAGTTATAAAACTCATGTATCCAGAGTGCAAACAGAAATGTGCTTTGAGTACCATGCTGATGAGCTTCTGCTCTGTTGTTGCCTCTGTTCTGTTCACTGCTAAAAACTCAACAGGCATTAAAAGAAATCCTCACACGTGAACATGACAACTCCCAGTTTGTTGGAATGGGCTAGCTCCAGCCTCTTTTCCATTGCCTCTTGCACTAGCAGATGGGATTACCTCAGCAGGAGCATTTTGTCTTACGTACATTCAAAACACAGCTGTATTGCTGCTTCTTGCCTGGTGTCGGCTCAGTTTACCATCTGACCTCGGACACTGTCATTAAAATGTATTTAACATTCAGAAAGAAGGGACATTCTTGGGCTTCACTCCCTGTTTTGAATTGAAGGCCAAGGGTTCCATGTTTCACCCTAATTTTAAAAAGAGAGCCATTGTGCTGTAGTGGTTTGGGCACTGGACTAGGATTCCAGGAGGGTTCGAATCCCTGCTCAGCCATGGAAACCCATTGGGTGACCTTGGGCAAGTGCTACTCTCTCTCAGCCTCAGGGAAAGGTAATCATAAATCTTGTCAAGAAACCCTAGGAAAAGTCTTAAACCGGAGTCAACGTGAAGGTGGCTATTTCTGCACGAGACGGTTATAGCGCTATGATTCCGCTTTCAACATCCTAGGGAATCCTGGGGTTTGCAGTTTCGGGAGAGGCCGGCCAGCCCCTCCCAAAACTGCAAGCCCCAGGATTCCCTAGGATGTTGAAAGCGGAATCATAGCGCTATAACCGTCTCGTGCAGAAATGGCCGGTAAATAACAGTTACAATATCCAGCACCCAAACTGATGGATTGCACTTTAGTGAAACCTGTATTAGTCCAAAGTAGTTCATCTGATTTTTATTCCCCTGATGATGAACCAAGTGGGCTTAAAATGCTAGCATAATGATTTTTGCGTGTTCTAGGTTGGCTTAATAAAGTTACTACCAATCTATATTTTGATTTTTGGGTTTTGTTTTGTGTTAAACATAGCTACTCCTGTATTTTGCAATTTTTTTAAAAAAAAGAAAAGAAAAACAACTTCTGCATACAGAAATATAGCATGAAAGGCAAATGGCCAAACAAAGTCCTTCTTCACATCATGCTGCTCTTCTACTTGCAGGAAGTTCTTTCCTCCTTGCACAACGGGGAAGCCCAAAGCCACACAGGTATTTCCGCACTACAGTGTTATAGTCCTATTAGTCCACTTCCAACATCCTGTGGAATTCTGAGGTTTGTAGTTTAGGGAAGGGCCTTTAGAAATCTCAACTAGAGAGCTCTTTGGCCTCAGTAAACTACAAACCCCAGAATTCCAAAGGATGTTGAAAGTAGAATACTAGCACTATAACAATTCAGTGCGGAAATGGCCTTAGTTTCCCTTGCTCTCACCAAGGGCTTTATCATACAAGGCAGTTAAATTGCAATTACAGCAGGATGATAGGGTCTCTCAAAGCCAGCATTGTGTAGTGGTTTGACATTGGACTACAACTGCAAAGACCAGGGTTAAATTCCCCGTTCAGCTATGGAAAACCACTGGGTGATCTTGGGTACATCACACACTCTCAGCCCCAGAAAACCCCATGATAAGGTCATCTTAGGGACACCATAAGTCAAAAATGAGTTGAAGGCACAGAATAACAACAATAGCATCTCTGGGTAGGATTTATCACATGATGTTCCTTTTCTCTTGTTCTCCTGGTGGGAGACCATTTGGAAACCATTTGTATTTTAAGAACACACACACACACACACACACACACACACACACACAAACTGTTAATGACCTCCCCTGTAAAAGAAACATTTTCCAAAACAATCTCTCATGGGAAGGACAAAAGAAGAGGAACCAGGTCATGTGATAAGTCCCCACCAAAGACATTATTATCCTGCTGTAATTGCAAATTACCTACTTCCTATTATAAAGTCTAAAGTTAAGGTACTTTTAAGCTATGAAGTTCCAATGTAAATGAAGGAAGCCACTGAGAATCACAGCCATGCTATGTATCCCAGAATTTGGTAATTATTTGTCCAACAGTACCAGTTCTTGCAACAAGAATGGACACCAAGCTGAGAAAAAACATGTCCCTGAGAAGTTTCATGTCATAAGAACATAATTTAGAAAGAACCAATTCAACATGATTTGAGGAAGGAATAAAGCAATGTGCATATAATGTGTACATATCTATGATCAGACTATATTGCTCTGAGACACATATTTTTTGGAAACTTGTGTTGAGATATCATAAATCAAAGCCTACTGCTATAATCCCAAACACACTTAACGAGGGAGTGAGCTCTATCAGACCCAGAGGGACAGGCATAGGATGGTACTGTCAAGAATCTCTGTCTAGCTAATTGGATTTTAGAAGAGCCATCAATGAGTCACACAATCCATGCCTGCCCCGAGCTATATCCAGGGGAAAAATTCAAAAACAAAACCTGCCCAGTGTCAAAGTTTTGGAACCTGAGGTTGGGCTGGGATCCAGGCGCTGTTCATTTCACGGTCTGTCTGTGCTTTCCAGTAATCCTATGTTATTGAATGTCATCACCTCTCCAGTTAGAGCAATACAGCCCGAAGTAATAATGTTTGGAATTCAAACTTGGGATTAAGGGAGGAAGATGATCACAAGGACATCAGTTTCTGTACACCTACTTTAGGCAACAGGAAAAAAAAAGATAAAGAACACAGGCTGTCTCCAGGTCAGGACAACCAGAGATCTGTTTGTGGGGAAGGAATAACAGGGTGGAAGAAGAAAAACAGACTTGACATCAAGCTGATGGATTTCCCCAACTTTGCAAAGTGAAGGAAGACACCAAATACGTAACCAGGCAAGGAAAGGCTTTGAACAGAGGCTTAATATAAAACAGAAGCAGAGATGAAATTCTGATTGAAAGCCAGTGGGTTTGACTCATGGACTAAGACTCCAGGAAACCAGGGTTCAAATACCCAGTCAGCCATGGAAACCTGCTGGGTGGTGTTGGGCAGGTCACATTCTCTCACCATCTGAGGAAGACAATGGCAAACCTCTTCCGAATAAATCCTGTTAAGAAAATCCCATGGAAGGTTTATCTTAGGGTCTCTGGAAGTTGGAAACTTGAAGGCACACAACAAATTGCAAATGATATGAAATTATTTTTTCCTGCTGGTTGCAAGATCTAGGGGCCTTTCTGCACTACACTGTTCTAGTGCTATTATTCCTCTTTCAACATCCTGTGGAATCCTGGGGTGTGCAGTTTAGGGAGGGGCATTTAGAATCCTCAGCCAGAGAGCTCTTTGGCCTCAGTAAACTACAAACCCCAGATTTCCACAGGATGTTGAAAGTGGAATAATAGCACTAGAATAAAGTAGTGCAGAAAGACCCTAGCACTTGCCATCCAAAAAAGCAAAAATTCCAAGCTCTGGCTTCTCTTCAAATGTTTCCTAGAAGAATGCAGCTTCAGCTGACTCTCTAACTAACACATCTGGGTGGGACTGAGAAACCTCTATAAAGATGGAGTGTTACAAATAAGGTCTCACTACCAAGCAAGTCCCACCTTCATGCCATCCAGATGAATGTGAGGCAAGGCCATTCCAGCCAGCAGGTTCCCATCTGATGAGCTAAGCAAAGGAGGAAACTCACCTGGGAGGAGGCATTACTGAAATACCTTGAGCTCAAGCCGTATCTCAACGCACAACTCATAACTCAGTCGCAAGTAAAGCCTCACCGATCAAGAACTGCCCTTTCTGTTGTGCCCACTCACAACAGAAAAGTGAAACTGATTAGTCAGTAACCAACACAGATTTTTCAAAAAAGAGATTATATGTTCCTTTCAACAGAGAGTGGTGAGCCTTTCAGTCATTTCTGACTTATTGCAACCCTAAAGTGAACCTATCACAGAGGTTTTCTTGGCAAGATTTGTTCAGAGAGGGTTTGCCTTTGCCTTCCTCCGAGGCTGAAAGAGTGCAACTTATCCACGGTTACGCAGTGGGTTTCCACGGCTGAATAGGGATTCAAACCCTGGTCTCCAGAACGGTAAGCCATTTCTGCACTACACTGCTATACTACTATTATTCCGCTTTCAACATCCTGAGGAATTCTGGGGTTTATAGTTTACTCAGGTCAAAGAGCTCTCTGGCTGAAAATTCTAAAGCCCCCTCCCTAAACTGCCAGCCCCGGGATTCCATAGGATGTTGAAAGTGGAATAATAGCTTTATAACAGTGTAGTTCAAAAATGGCCATAGTCCAGCATTCAAACTATTACATCACACTGGCTCTTCAGCATGGTAGGACACCATATTCTGAACCAAGTCAGATTTCTAGAAGTAGGAAATATTACTTTTTTTGACCTACAGCTCCTGGAATCATGGGAGATGGAGTTCTGAAAATTAACTTTCCCCTGAAGTGAGACTACATTACAGTAGTACAACCTGGATTTTAAGGCATATGTGCAGTGGTCACATCATCGTTTGGGCCTAAATAGTCTATAAAGACACCAGATCCTGTCTGATTTTAGAAGCTAAGCAGGTTCACCCCTGATTATCATTTGGACAGGAACCTGCCAATGACTCTCAGGTGCGGTGGGCTATATTTCATAGGAAGGAAATGGCAAAACTCTGACTATCCCTTGCCTAAGAAAACCCTTGGAAATTCAAGGGGTCGCCATAAGTCAACAGGCAACTAGAAGACACATACACACACACAGAGCATCGTTCTCCAGCAGCAGCTATGGTTGATGATCTACCAAAGCTCCTTCTCACCATATGTACCGTCTGGGTCTTTTAGAGTACCGTAAGATCTAGGAGCACATCAAAACAGTGTGATTCATCCACTTGGAGAACCGGTCATTTCTAAACCAATTGGATAACCCATCATTAGACGCTTCTGCACAAGCCTGTTATAGCACTATGATTCCACTTGCAACATCCTATGGAATCCTGGGGTTTGCAGTTTCGGGAGCAGCCAGCCGGCCCCTCCCGAAACGGTAAACCCCAGGATTCCATAGGATGTTGCAAGTGGAATCATAGCGCTATAATAGGCTAGTGCGGAAATGGCCATTGAGACCAGTTTTGCCACGATTGAGTTAACATCCATTCACACACATTAAGGCCACCTCTTCATCCACAGACGGCTTCCAATTCCTCGCCTGGTTTAGATGAAAAGAGGAAACAAAACTGATTGTCATCAGCACACTGGTTACACCTCAACTCCCAAATTTTGGACAGTCTCTCCCATTAATTTTATACCGATGTTGCTGTTCATTACTCTTACAAATAACCTACCTGTTATCCCAGGGCCATCCAGGTTTCAGCATAAATACTGGAAATATTTGTTATAGGATCCCTGATGCTTCACATTTTGGAAAATGAAGATTCAGGATTTTGCACTGGAAAAGAAGGAAATTAAAAATTTGTTTCTACTGTACCGAAAAAGTTGATTCTAGCTCTAAGAGGATTTCCTTTCAACATCGTTTTTTTGTCATATACTAGCATATTTGTGTTTATCATTTTGTGCTGGTATTTCCTTTTGGTATTGTAGGTAAATTAATAAAAATCATGTAAAAATTTGCATTCTTGTTAAAGAAGCTCAGCATGGAATCTTGCTGCATTTGTTGTATGTTTCTGACTTACGGTAACCCAAGGTGAAACCATCACAAGGGTTTGTTTTGGGAGGGCAAGATTTGTTCAGAGGGGGGTTGCCCTAGTCTTCCTCTGAGGCTGAGAGTGTGTGACTCAACCAAGGTCACCCAGTGGGTTTCCATAGCTGAGTGGGGAACTGAATCCTGGTCTCCAGGGTTGTAGGCTAACGCTTGAATTGCTACACCATGCTGGCTCTCATCTTGCGGTATGCTACATGACGATTTCATTCCTGAATCAACATTTCTAGGGGAAGCACTGAGAACATTTCCAGCAAAGGATTTATAACCAAAGAGGCATCCAAGTCCCTCCACCAAGGGAAAGAAACGTCAGCACAGGCTGTCACAGCTCTGAAGGATTTGATAGATGAGGTCTTTCTGCCTTCCTTCGGTTGTTCCAAGAGTGATCCTTTCGGGATGCCTGAAGATGTCAAAAGGACCCAACATTGCTGTAAACAAATGTGGCTCACATTTGGAAACACCTCCTCACCTTGAACCAATCTTTGAAATTCATTCCAGCATTTCTTCAGGAAAAGGAGAGCCGGCAATGGCCGGTCCAGGATGTTTGGCCACCTAAGGCAAAAAACAAGAGAGAGTTCCTACCACCTTTTAAGTATAAAAGGACCGGCGGTCAGATTTTACACTGATAGTGATGTCCTGCGCTACACGGGGGAGAGACATGAAAAAGTCTTTTTCCTGTTTTGTTTTGGTTTCCTGGGCCATTCCCACATTGGTCTGTGATAGTGCTATTATTCCACTTTCAACACCCTATGGAATCCTGGGGTTTGCAGTTTAGGGAAAGGCCTCAAAGGCCCCTCCCTAAACTGCAAACCCCAGGATTCCATAGGGTGTAGAAAGTGGAATAATAGCACTATAAGAGTGTAGTGTAGAAATAGCCCTGGTCTTTCACATCTTTTCTGAGGGCAGTAGGCTGGTTTGGAGGAGATTTAGAACAAGAGGTATGTGCTCCAACTGAAAATGGCTAGGGGCTAGTCTGTGGCCATTTCCGCACTAGCCTGTTATAGCGCGATGATTCCGCTTTCAACATCCTCTGGAATCCTGGGGTTTGCAGTTTCGGGAGGGGCCAGCTGGCCCCTCCAGAAACTGCAAACCCCAGGATTCCAGAGGATGTTGAAAGCGGAATCATCGCGCTATAGCAGGCTAGTGCAGAAATGGCCTGTCTCCCACCATCTACTGCCTGAGGTGGTTTCCATCCTGCCTAATATTTGGGCCAGCTCTGGATGGTAGTACATGGAAGTATCAGGAAGAAACAACTCCCAATATCTCTTATCCAGTGATACTAATGGATTCAAATGACAGGAAAAGAGAATCCATCTAAACGTTAGGAACACCTTCTTGACTGTAAGAAATGTTTGACAGTGGAATAAACTACTCTCCTTCTTGGAAGGTTTGTAAACGAAGGTTGGATGACCATCTCTCCATAGAGGTTTAGTTGTGAATTCCTTCATGGCAGGATGTTGAGCTAGATCAGTGGTTCTCAACTTGTGGGTCCCCAGATGTTCGTGGACTTCAGCTCCCAGAAGCCCTTAGCATTGACCATAGTGGCTGGGGCTTCTGGGAGCTGAAGTCCACGAACATCTGGGGCCCACAGGTTGAGAACCACTGAGCTAGATGGTCCTTGTGGTCTCTTCAAACTCTTTCATTCAAACCTTACACATTTTGCAGCCCTAAGTAAATCATCAAATTGTTCTCAAAGAGCACAACCCACAAAATAGCCCAATGCTCTTTCCTCACTAGTAAATAAAGGAATCTGACCAACACTGAGTTCTCTCATTCTAACCTTCTTGTCTAGTCATCAATTTGCAATTTTAATAAACCACCTGAAAATACATATGGTATTTCCATGTGCGTCTTTCCCCTTCAGTGTATGCATATTTGAATGCAATTCCTTCTTGAAGGACATAGACTGCAGTTTTGCAAATGCTTATGCCAAATAAAACTTGTTCTACACATTCTGTAAGATCCTTTCTTGTTTTTATCTTTTCAAGCTGTGTTCCTTAATACAATGGTGTAGGTGTTTCCCCTCCCTGCCACATAAATATAAATATTTTTGCATGTACATTTCTCAAATACTGTATTTGCTGGCATATAAGACTCACTTTTTCCCCCCTGAAAAATACTGTTTGAAAATGAGGTGCATCTTATATGCCAATGGCGAATGGTATTTGCCAGTGTATAAATGAGATGTGTTTTGTACACGAGTGCGTCTTATACACCGACAAATACAGTAATATACACATTGTGCAGGCAATTTTAATTCAGAGCATTGTATCAGAAAAGTCTGAGAACTTGGGGCAGGATAACTGTCTTGCAGTCTGCTTTGGTTTGGCATGTACAAATTGGATAACTTCCCACAAAAATGTGAACAGAATGAAATTCTCCTCCATCCTAGCTCCTCACTCAAAGACCTTCTGGCCTGATGGATTTTCTCATTGCCTCACATCTCTTTTCTGCAGTCATTCCTAATAGGGATGGTGAGAAATATCTAGTACATCGAAGCCTCAGGAGAATTCAGCTTCTTGCTCAAAATGTATTTATTGGCCTAAATCCAATGTCACATTTTCTGCTTCTCTCCTCCCTCCTGCAGCTTTTTCCGTGCTGCTAGAAATCCCACTCCAGAGGTTTTGCAGCCTTCTGAGGCAGATTTTGAGGGTGCAAAGGGGGTATGGGGAAGGGAGAATCATTCCTCATAGAAGTAGTTGGTTACTGGCAAGTACGATTCTGTCAGTAACTGTGCCTTCAGGTTGTTATTGGCTTACAGCAACCCTAAGGGGAACTGAACCTGCCGAAATACCCTAAAGGAAGCAGATCATTTCTGCTCTTGGAAGCAAAGCAGAGTCAGCTCTAGAGACCAGGGTCAGGATTAATATTTGGATAGGAGACCTGTAGGTTACATTTCAGAGGAAGGGACTGTGTTACCCTGTTTACTGGGGGTCCCGTGAGGGAATCCAAAATGTGCTCAATTATAGGTGGGGAAAATTAGCTCTGAGCACTGCTTTAGCGTTACGAGAGGCAGGGTAACTTAGCAGGATCTTGAACCCTATGTCTACGGGGTCAGGCCAGTCAAGAAGCAAACCGTTTTGAAAGAATAAATGAAATCTTTATTAAAATACAGCCAAACAGTGTACGCAACTCACTCACTCAGATGACTATAGAAAATAAAGGTGGGATGGGATAGAGGGATTTTTCAGAGGGATGGTTGATTTGGGTGATACGAAACCTGTCCCGAAGTCCGGGAGAATAGAGAGCGATGCTGGGGTTTGATGTGGCTCAGCACGTGGAGCTGAGGGGAGGCTCGCCAAGCGAAGCAGAGCAAGGCGGTCTGGAACTCGGGAGAGATCCAAGGAGGGTCCCAGAATCAGGGTTTTTATAGGGAGAGATGTGACTGCAGACTATGCCGTACTTGGTGAGAACAATGGATTTCGGGTGCAAGACAAAGCCTCAGAAAGGTCAAAATTTAACATGATGGAGTTAGGTCCGAATTGAAAAAGGAACAGCCAGTATGCAAATGCACGATGCTGGACAGTTGATAGTTCAGCTAGTCAAGTCATCTGCTCGGGGCAGGGAGTCCTTTGTAGCTGGCGCACATACATAATAGGGTGTTTGCCGGGAGGTCTCCTGAAGCTGCGATCTGGCTACTTCTGGCCTGCCTGTATTGTTTAGGAATATTGCAGCAATCAGCCGCCGAGCCTAGTTTAGCGCTCGTCCGGGGGCCTCACAAACACGTGGAGAGGGGTGGTGGAAGAAAGCCGAATTACTGATATCAAAAGGATATCTTTATGCTATCGGCAAGGCAGCCTAGAAGCTGCAGTAACAACTGGCAAAACCACCTCCAAGTATTCTTCCTTAAGAAACCCCTCGGGGAAATTCATGGGGTTGCTATAAGCCAACAGATTACTTACAGACACACATGCACATAGACTGGGAACCTATCGCAAGATTTTCACATCAGAATTTGTTCAAAAAGGTGTAAGAATTAACTAGTACTACATTTATTATTGCTTTTCATTGACACTTTTGGTATAACCATGAGGATGCTAATATTCTGGTTATAAAGGTATGATACATTGAATTTAATTTAAAATAGCAAAACTGTGGTAGTAATGGTGTATGATTGATCATTACTATTCTTTATTAGCTTTTTATCAACTAGGTGAATTTTATTTTCAGACTATAGGGATAAGATTACAAAGACTATTAGCAACAAAGTTTAGTTAGATTATTTAGCTATGATTTAATAAGAGATAAGACAACACAAACTATTAGCAACAAGGTTTATTTGGATTATTTACTTATGATTTAAGTACAAGTATTTACTAACAGCTGTATGCAATGACGGTGGAAACCAATTTTTAGTACTTTGTAGTCTCTATTGTTCATTGTAATTTTATTAGATGCTTGGGGGGGTATTTGTTTTCTTACTTGTATTGTATTATTATTATGCATTTGAAGTTTTATATATGGTTATGTAGTTTTGTTGTTTGTTCCTTTTACTTTCTTCTTCTGTTAAACAAAAAATGTTCTTAATAAAAAAATTGTTCAGAAGAGGTTTTCCATTGCCTTCCTCTGAGGCTGAGAGCATGTGATTTGTTCTAGTCACCCACTGGGTTTCCATGGCTGAGGAAGAATTTGATCCCTGGACCATTTCTGCACTAGACGGTTACAGTGCTATTACTCTACTTTCAACATCCTATTGGAATCTTGGGGTTTACTGTTTAGGGAGAGGCCTCAAGCCCCTCCCTAAACTACAAATCCCAGGATTCCATAAGATGGTGAAAGTGGAATGATAGCACTATAACAGTCCAGTGTGGAAATGGCCCTGGTCTCCCATAGTCACTACCATGCCACTGTACCATGCAGTGGCATCACTAGGGGGTGTGGGAGGTGCAGACCACACCAGGGGACACCATCGGGGGGGTCACACTAAATGACTGCCTGCCCCTTCTTTCTTTCCACCCTCCATGAGAGCCCACCAAGCTTCATATAGGATGACCACCCCTTTTTCTTATGTCAGAAGAAGATCCCTAGTTCCTTCTTGCACACGGAGCCAGGAGTGTAGAGCAGGACACCCAAAGGGCAAGTCCACAAGGCAGTAGATCAGAAAATTTTCAGGTTGCTAACACACTTTTTAGACATGCATCCATTTGCAGCACAGTAATTCAGTAAGTAATCCAGAAAATGGAGGCAGGTCCTCCCAGTCACGTAGGGAAGGGGTGTGTGGGGGGAGGTTCGTCCTGGATGGCAATGTTTTTGTGGTGTCCTGGCCTGTAGCTACGCCCCCACGCACCCTGGCCATGCTCCCATGCACCCTGGCCACGTCCCCATGCACTGCAACCATGCCCCCATGCACAGTGGCATGCACCTCGTGCCGTAGCCCCGCCCTCTCCCACCCCCCTTCCACACACTCCAAGCTCTGCCACTGGCCTCTCCACCTCGGCCTGGCCTGCTGCCACCGCCACCACCCTCACCGGGGTCTTCCTCAGCCCAGGGCGGCAGCGGGAGAGGCAGCCCCTCCACCTAGACCTGGCTCATCACTGCTGCCGCCACCCTCATCGGGGTCTTCCTCAGCCTGGGGTGGCAGCTGCAGCAACAGAAACAGCCCCTTCACCCAGGCCTGTCCCGCCACGGCAGTGAAAAAGGCAGTCCGTATGCCCATTATGTTCATGTGACACACCTACACACTGCAGCTGACACACTAACGTGTCACAACACAGAGTTTGGAAAGCTCTGCAATAGATTGAGACTCTTGGGAAAGGCTCCATGGAAGCGACACCAATCTATACCTGTATACCTGAAATTCAGTTGAGATGGAGCTAGCCTGATGCTAGCTGGTAGGAAGTTCCACCATCAGGTTGCTGCTGCATAGAAAATCCTGTCTCATTCATTCAGAGTGGCTGAATACACAACATGCAAGGATGAAGGCTTCAATCCTCTATCTGCTTACCTGGGAGCAACCATCACTGAACTCAATGAAACTTCCATCTGTACAGGATCACACTGCCATGCCCTCCAACATTTCACAAATGAAAACTGGGACGCACGTGGCCAAGTAACACCAGAACGTGGTCAAGATGGCAAAAGTTATTCATGAGGAAGAACACAGGAGTTAGGAGAGACTGCAGCACTCTGCTTTTTGTCTTAGGCTACTGAAAAGGAAAAGATTCTGCCCCCTCTTTTCTCTCTGTCTTGGGGAATGAATTGAGCTTAAACTACTTTTGCACTTTGAATTCAGTTTGCAACAATTAAAGCAAGCAGAGGGTAAAAGGGGAAAGTGGGAGGAGGAAAGAGAAGGCAGGACATTTTAAAAGCAGTTCAAAAAGCGGGATGATAGAGGATTAACTGGGACTCTCCTTGCCAAACTGGGATAGTTGGAGTGGATGCACTGCAATGCAGTTTAACATTATATTCCAACAGATTTAAACCTTCACTTGGAAACTGGGCCATTTCCACACTATGCTGTTATAGTGCTATTATTCCACTTTCAACCTCCTGTGGAATTCTGGGCTTTGTAGTTTCCTGAGGCCAAAGAGCTTTCTGGTTGAGAATTCTAAACGCCCCTCCCTAAACTGCCAACCCCAGGATTCCATAGGATGTTGAAAGTGGAGTAATAGCTCTATAACAGTGTAGTGCAGAAATGGCCCTAGTTTTGCTGGATGTTTCAAGACAGGGCAACTCAAAATCATTTTCTCAGTTTTCTAAAACAATTAAGTTTCTATCAAATGTATAAACTCTTTCGATGATGATTTAGCAGTTTTATGGCTGATTGAAAAGTGGGACTTTAAAGTCTTTGCACTATCAAAGGTAGTTTACTTTATCAGTCCCTGCTGACTAAAACCTGTCCCATACATTTTTTTCCTTTTCCAAGTTTTGTCTTCTGTTCTTAAAAGCATGAGTAGATAATGATCCCTTAAATATCCTTTTCATTATTTGATCTCTTTCTTGCTATTAAAATCAAGCTAACTACAGGGGGCGGGGGGGGGTTGAAGTGTACAAGTCCCAATCTCTAATTAAGCACCTGTAGTTATGCAGTTTTTCTAATTTAATTAATCAATTTTAATCAAACAAATTAAATGCCTGCAGCTTTTCTGTACACATTAGTACAGAAGCCAAACTACATGTATAAGAATGTGGCTCAAAATAAGTCTCGCTCAGAGAAAATCTGAAATAAGGTAGTGGGCAAATCTTGATTCTACAGTTCTAATTCTTAGATAGATAGATAGATAGATAGATAGATAGATAGATAGATAGATAGATAGATCAGACAGACAGACAGACAGACAGACAGACAGACAAACAGATAGAAAATATTAAATTTTTGCCACTAAAAATAGTCTTTACTTTCCTCATGTTTGTATCTCTTCAAATTATTTTCCTGTTGGGGAACAATGTGACAGAGGTAAAAACTGTTAAAATTCTAATTATAGCATCCTTAAATAGCTATATGTTTTTAAATATATAAGAATAGGGTTGCCAAGTGCCCTTATTATAAAGGTTGTCCCTTTTTTTGAGATCCAGAAGGATTGTCCTTTACAGGGCTGACAGATGTCTATGATAAGAGATGTCCCCTATTTAAAGGTTGGAATGAACAAGAGGACAAAAAATCCCATATTTTAGGGTGTAGGGCCTTCTAAAGACAGAAATGTGTGCATCATGTCATTTATGAATGTAGACAAAAGCCGAAATTCCAGATCAGCTACTTAAGTACTTAGAATCATAAAATCATAGAAACATAGAGTTGGAAGAGACCACAATGGCCATCAAGTCCAACCTCCCACCATGCAGGACCAAACAGAGTACCCCCAGCAAATGGCCATTCAGCCTCTGTTGAAAAACCTCCAGAGAGGCTGACTCCACCACACTCCAAGGCAGCATATTCCACTGTTGCACGACTCTGACTGTTGTGACGTTCTTCCTGGTATTTGGGTGAAATCTCTTTTCCTATAGTTTGAATCTATTTCTCCATGTCCTAGTTGCTGGAGCAGCAGAAAACAAGCTTGCTCCATCCTTAACAAGACATCCCGTCAAATATTTAAACATGGGTATCACATTACCTCTTAATCTTTTTCTCATCAGGCTAAACATACTTGCGTCCTTAAGCCTCTCCTCACAGAGCATGGCTTCCAGACCCTTTACCATTTTTGTCTCTCTCCTTTGGACACGTTCCAGCTTGTCAATATCCTTCTTGAACTGTGGTGCCCAGAACCGGACACAGTATTCCAGGTGAGGTCTAACCAAAGCAGAATAAAGTGGTATTATTACTTCCCTTGATCCCGATGCTATCCTTCTGTTGATGCAGGCCAGCATCACTTTGGCCTTTTTAGCTGCCACATCACCCTGTTGACTCATGTTCAGCTTGTGGTCCACTGAGACTCCTAGATCCCTTTCACATGCAGTGTTTTCAAACCAGGTAATCACCCATCCTATATCATTCTTTCTTCCTAAGTGTAATACCGTACATTAACTAAGTAGTTAACTAAGTAGCATCTCCTGGAGCAAGCTTCCCTACAGTTCTGACTTACTAGTCATCAGTTGCTGCAAGAAACAGGCATCTGTTCTTCTGCTGATCAGCAAGCAGCAAACCGGTTTTTCCACCCGGCCTCCCATAAGCGATCTCCCATGCAACAAGCAGAAGGCAATTGCCCTGAGGCAATTCCTCCTCTCATCAGAGGCTGCTCATGGGAGAGAGGGAAGAATGTCTACACAACAGAAGAACAGACCTCTGCCACTTGCAGCAGCTGATGCCCAATCAAGAAGGACTGAGGATCTTTAGCACGTATTCCCCCCTCTATTGAACTGGTACTGATGATGAAAATGAATCAATTACAAATGCTTAACTCTAGGGCCATTTCCGCACTAGCCTGTTATAGCGCGATGATTCCACTTTCAACATCCTCTGGAATCCTGGGGTTTGCAGTTTCGGCCGGCTCCTCCCGAAACTGCAAACCTCAGGATTCCAGAGGATGTTGAAAGTGGAATCATCGCTCTATAACAGGCTAGTGCGGAAATGTCCTAGGTGACACATTGGTAACTGTGATTGTAAATTCCAGTTCCTAAGTTAATTTTACAGAGAAGTACGTAGCTAAATTAACTGAAATCAATACTTTAATTTAGTATTTAGCAGAGAGGTATGTAAGTTGGGGCAGATAGGGTACATGCTCTGGGTGCCAATACCAGAGGGTGCAAAAAAGCCAAAGATTTAGCAGAGGAGGAGGAGGAGGAGGTAGCAGCCTGGGGCAATTTCCATGCATGCCCTAGGCACTGTTTGTGCTAGATATGCCTCTGGTATTTAGGGAGACCACAACATACTGTAGAGGTCTGAATACTCTGGGAGACCAGGGTCTGAATCCCCACACAGCCGTGGAAATCTGCTGGGTGACATTTGGCAAGTCATACTTTCTCAGCCTCAGAGAAAGACAGAGAAATCCCCTTTGAACAATCTGGCCAAGAAAACTAACTGATAGATTTGGCTTGCATATGAATATGCGCCTTTGAGTCATCTTATGGGAACCTGCTGAATTTCATAGGGTTTTCTTAGGCAAGAAATACTCAGAGGTGGTTTTGCCAGCCCCCTCCTCTGACATGGAGCCTACAGCACTTGGTATATATTGGCAGCCTCCTATCCAAATACTAACGAAGGCCAAACCTTAGCTTAGCTTCCAAGATCAAACAGGTTCTGGTGCCTTTAGGGTAATTATGTAGGTTCACCTTAGGGGTGCCATAAGTTGGAAAAATAGATCCTCATTTACATATGCAATGTATTATGTAACGACAATCCAGTGGGGAAGTCATGTGAAGAATGGGAAATTGTATGATTGATAGATGGTCAATAGACTGTTTGTTTGATATATACTTATATTTTCATGATTGTAGAGACTTTCCCTTTTTTTAATCTCTGTTTTGCAAACTTTAATAAAAATATAAATAAGAAAAATATAAGAAAACAAAGTTGTTAATAGCTGTTTCCTGACTGCCAACCCTGCGTGTTATGATTTTTGGATTCCCCTTATCACTGTTTTTAAAGCCTGGCAACCCTAATGCAGACACACTTCCTCCCAGTACTGATGCTGCTTTAAAAAATCCAGCTAGACAGAGAACAAGGAAGAAGCAGGGGATGAGACGTAGAAAGAATTTTGGAAAAAAGAGTTTCAGAGACTGTGTTAAATGAAGTATGCTTGTCATATGTAATCCAAAACTCCCTAAGTAAAACTGGGAAGGCTGCAAAAGGAGCATGGCAATAGAAGTGCCAGCTTCAAGTGATATAGACTCGAGTTGACTGACTCAGACTCAAGTCAGACTTAAGTCACTTCAGTGACTCAACTCGGACTTGACTTGGTAATAAATGATGCACTGATTTGACTTGACTTGAGACTTGTATATTTTTAGTGACTGTCTTGCTCTCCTTGGTTCAGTAACATAACACATTCATCCAGAAACCTCATGACTTTGAACAATGCTTCCATCCCTTTTTGCCTACTGATCACATGACATCTTGTCTCAAGCCCAAAGCGTGGGCTTATTTCTCAGAGGGGAACAGCAAACGGGTTAAGCAATGGGCTTGAGGGGGGCTTGAGGTCTGCTCAGCAGCCTGTCCCCACTGCACGTCGGAGGACCCTTCTAAAACGTTTCCTAAGAGCGGAAGACAAGACTCGCCCTGAGAGTGCAGGGTGCATTTCTCACGGGGAACAGCAAATGTGTTAGGCTCCGGGATGGAGGAGGAAGGATCCTTCCTTCTAAAACTTTTGAAGCTTCAGCAATGAACCTTAAGAAGGATTGTAGTCGCCACCTCTGAAAACTCCTCCAGCTTTGGAAATGGGATGTAAGAAGGATCCTGCTCCTCACTTCTGAAGCGGCAGGCTCTTTTATGCCCATCGGCACAAAGGCCTCGCCGCTTCATGACGGGGGAACAATGGCAAAATTCCAAATGTGGAAGGCCAACTCTGCTTAGATGGTTAAAACTGACTTTATGGGACTCTGTCTAGAAATTCTGGAATACAGGCTGGGGCATAAAGTTGTCTCCCAGACCTGAAACCATCTTCAAGGACTTCACACTTGACTTGAAGGGAGAGACCTGATGCTGGAGACTTAGGCCATTTCCGCACTAGATTGTTACAGTGCTATTATTCTGCTTTCAACATCCTACGGAATCCTGGGGTCTGCCCCCCCAACTGCAAACTCCAGGATTCCACAGGATGTTGAAAGCGGAATAACCGCACTGCAACAGCCTAGCGCAGAAACGGCAAAAGACTTAAACACTGCCCTGTCCGCTCCCTCTCCAGGACCGCTCCTCCCCCTCTTCTCTTCTCATCACCCCAAGTCCAGCCCGCAATGGGGTGGCTCCTCCGCGCTCCTCCTTATATAGAGGGATGGGCGAACCCGGATCAGACGGACGCAGTCTCTGGCCAATGGCCGCGTGCGGAAAGCTCCAGCCATTCAGGGAACCCCGAAGGAAGCGGAGGGGGCGGCGAGGGGAGGGCCAATGGGGCACCCCTCTGCCTTAGCCCCGCCCGCCGCCGGCCCCCCGGCGTCGCATCTCTACCTGGGAAGCGGCGTTGCGGGCGCTCAGTCCTGAGGGCGCCGCGAGAGCGCGCGGGGCGGCGGAGACCCCCGGGGACAGAGGCGAGGGAGCCGGAGCTGCTGAGGGGAAGCGGGAGCGCGGTGGTCGCCGCCGGTGGAGCCCCGGTTGAGGCGCCGGGCAGCGCGGGACGGAGCGGCTCTTCCCCCTCCGCGAGAGCCCGAACGCGGGGGAGAAAAGGCGCCCTCTTCCCCACAGGGAGGGCTGAGGCGACGGCGGCGGAGGAGGACCGGGCATCTCCACGCGGCCCCGCTGCCTCACGGGGGGCTGTTGGGAAGAGACTGAGCGGGGACAAGCTCTTCCAGCCAAAAAGACCCCCCCTCGCGACACGCGCCCGTCTGTCCCGCCAAAACAATAAAGGAGGGGGCTTCGAGAGCGCGTCGCGGCCGCCCGGAGCTGGCGCGCTCTTGCTATGCGCAGAGGCGACGCGAGACGAGGCGCGCCCCCGCCGGGCGCCCGGCCATGCCGTCGCCGTTGCGGCTCCTGTTGTTGCTGCTCCTCGCCGCCGGCTCCTGCAGGGGTAAGGGCCCGCCGGGGGCGGGGGGCGAGGGTCCCGCTTCGGAGGGAGAGGGGGTTTGCCTTCTCCTGGAGGGGTGGAGGGAGGGAGGCTCCCCAAGGTCTCTGTTTGGGAAAGAAGGGGATCTTTGGCTTCCCGGGGTGGGTCGGGGGAGAAGCAACACGGGTCAGAATCCCCCCCCGCGCTCACTTTTCTTCGAGGTCCTGGGAGGGCTTTCCGATCCTTGGCTTGCAGGTTCGAAGGGGGGCTTGGGAACATGGACCCTGGATCTCTTTTTTAAGATGGGGGGGCTCAGCCTTGGCCAGTTGGTTATAGGCACAGGGTGTACGTTGCTTGGTGTAGTTTGCTCCCCAAGGAGTGTGCCTAAAACCCGAAAGAGACCTGATCCTGTCTGATCTTGGAAGCTAAGCAGGTTCATCCCTGGCTAGTATTTGGATGGAAGATTGCCAGTGACGGATTAGGTCAGAGGAAGGACTCTTCATTGTTTGGCAGAAGTTTCCTTGCAAATAAGTGCGCATAAAACCTTAAAGACACCTGATCCAGTCTGATCTTGGAAGCTGAGCAAGACCAGCCCTGGCTAGTTACTTGGATGGGAGACCACCAGCAACTATGAGGTGTTATAGGCTCTGTGTCGGAGGAAGCACTCTTCATCGTTTGGAGTAGTTTCCTCGCAGATAAATGTGCATAAAACCCTAAAGACACCTGATCCCGTCTGATCTTGGAAGCTAAGCAAGGTTAGCTCCAGCTAAGTATTTGGATGGGAGACTGTCAGCAACTATGAGGTGTTGTAGGCTATATTTCAGAGGAAGCAACTGGAAATCCCACTTCTGAGTATTCCTTGCCTAAGAAAACCCTGTGAAATTCATGGGGTCACCATAAGTTGACAGGCAACCCGAAGGCGCGTACAGTAACTGTCTTACGATTTCTTGGCATTGGCAATTTCTTCGTAGGCTTCTGATTGATAGTGCTTGATAAGGCTCCACTGCACAGGAGTCTTGGTAGTCCAGTTTTGCCAGATCATTTCAAGATGGGCTCCAGCCCCTCTTGTTCCCCGTTGTTCAGGATCCATGCTCGGAAAGGTTAGAGCAGGGATGGAGTGTGTATGTGTGTGTGGAAAAGGAGGCATCAAAGAATTTGTGCTTTGGGGGAGAGCACAACTCACTTAGCCCCCTTTCCACAAGCAGGGGAGCACAAAGGATGCTGCTTAGACTAGAGATGGAAAAAGTGCAGCTCATTGACCTCATGTGGCCCACAATTCATTTTTTGTGGCTCTTTTGGGACACTCCCAAAGCCATCTGATTCCCCCCATTAGATTTTACAAGGAGGATTATGGGTTGCAAGCTAAATATAGAGGGCTCTGCTTCTACTGACACCATGCTCTGTCCCATCAAACTTGCTGAGCATAACTTGTGACTTTGGTTGGGAGGCATTAATATGACCCTCCAGTCTTTGGCATGCGCGGCGTAGCAACTGATGGAAGAACACTGAGAAAAGAAGCATCAGTTTGAACCTGCAAAGTCTCAACGTAAGCATGGTGCTGTAACAGGGTATGCTCACATGCACCCTCCTTGGTATGGTGAAATCAACATGTATTTGTGGATTTTGCCATGTGGATTTTGCCTGCTTTGATCCAAGACTCTGACCCATAATGCTTTTGCCTGGGGGGAAAATTTGCTGGCTGAATTGTGCTGTATGTGTGTGATCAGATTGGGGATTTGTAGGAGGAAAGGGCTCCAACCTTTCAGCAAGAGAATGTCAGAAGGATTTGCCAAGAAAGAGTGCTCCTAACCACGTAACTGTGCACTTCCACATTCTATCTTGTGTAGCTGGCATGAACACATCTGGGATTAGGAATGCAGCTGGCATGAACACATCTGGGATTAGGAATGAGGCTGCCAGGTGCAGTGAATGGTACCCTGTGATGCATAGGCCTCCAACCTCCATCCCACCCCCAGCATGTGTAGTCATCTTTGCAAAATGAGAATTGCTGAAAGGGTGTGCTGTTTTGGAACATCAGATCCCCCCCCCCCCAGGATGTTCTTGTCTCTTTGAGTTTGCTGCTAGTCTACGTAGTGGTCTTTAGTTTGCTGGCAAAAAGAAAAAATCTGATTTTGATTTTTTCACGCCAATTTTCTCAGTACTGTTGGGCTTTCAGTGTTGAAAAAAAAAAAGTAAGAAAGGAGATACAGAATAACTCTAGCCATTCATGGCTTTACCATTCCCCCAGAGGAATTAAGGTGTTAGAAGAAAAATCTTGAAGAGATTATTAACATGGTTAACACTTAATATTTTATTTAATGGTTGATATCTTGGACTTAAAATATGGATGAGATTCCCTTCCACATTGAGCTAATCCTCTGCCTTGCAGTATTCACTCTCTGAGTTAGTCAGCTAGATGAGGATCTAGCAGAGCCCGAGAAAATTACTTTTTTGGTGGGAGGGGGTGGTAGCTCCCAGAATTGCTCTGCTTGCACGGCCAGTGGCCCTGCTGGCTAAAGATTCTGGATTTTTGCTCCAAAAAAGTAATGTTTGTAAGCTGTGGTGTAGGCTTTGAATGCGATTGCAACAGTTCCTCATAGTTTCGGAAATGGGTCTTTCATTGCCAGGGATTGAACGGGAGACCTTTAATATGTGAACCACACCATCTACCATGAGATCCCCAAAGAGTTATTTTCCAGCTGGCTGGGGAGATTTGGAGAGCTGTAGTCTAAGGGAAAAAAAGCACCAGATCCTATCTGATCTTGGGAGCTAAGCAGAGTCAGGCTTGTTTAATACGAGGATAGGAGACTACCAATGAATATCAGGTGCTGTAGGCTATATTTCAGTGGAAGGCAATAGCAAAACACCTCTATATTTTGCTCAAGAAAACCCTATGAGATTCATGGGGTTGCCATAAATCAGCAGGTGATTTGAAGGCACATACACACATGCGGAGTCTATAAAATAAGGTGTGGGATTAGGGTTTAGACTCTCTGGATGTAGAATATCAAACTGATGCCATTAAAGTTTTGGTTTTGGTCCTTTGTGAGGGGTATTGCCTCTTAGGATAGAACCTGAGGTGCTTCCAAATGCTGTTACTCTCTTTTGTGTTTCTCCCATGTACTCCTTGCTGTCCCTTTTTGTTGTTTTGGACTATGAATACAGCAGTGATTCCTTAGTGCAGCGGGGTGGGCAACTTTGGTGGTTCGGGGGCCAGATTTTGCCAAGAGGGTGCATACAGCCAAAAATAATTTGGGGGAAAAAAACTTTCCCCCCAAAAAAGAAGTTAATCATGGAGGGATTGTGACCTGTTTAAAAGGCTTCCCAGGGATGCAGTTCTACCTTTTTTCCTTTTTCTTTTCTTTCCTTTCTTTTCTTTTCTTTTCTTTTTTTTGGTCAGATCAAGGGGAGTAGGAGAAGGGATCTGAGGGTCCCAGCACCTTGGCCACATTTTACCACACTTGCTTTACTACTTTACATAAAGTATGATAGAAACAGGCAAAGGAGAACAGGGCTCTGGAAGGGTGTATGTATGTGGAAAGACTCCATCATGCCAGGAGTTTTAAGCTGCAAAACCCCATGATGGATTAGATGGAAGAGTTATACTTGTTTGATCTTGTTGATGCCAGCAGCAATGAGGACAAGGACCTATATGGGCCAGTAACTCCATGAGTGGTTTGTGGACTGCAGAGCTGGATTTGAGTTGTCACCAGAATACTTGCTGTCTGTGCTAGATACCAGTCAGCCTGCTATATATGAATCTCTCTCCACTTCAGAGCTTGAGAAAGTTACTTTTTTGAGGTACAGTTCCCAGAATCCCATTTCCGGACTACGACTCAACAGTGTGCACACAACTAATGCTGTGTCCTGCTGTGGTGTCATCAAGATCAGGAACCCAAAGTAAGGTTTTAACCCTGACCTAAGGCTGAAAGGCTAGGGCAGCAGAGAGCAAGTATAGGCAACATCCTGTGGATGGGTGCTTTGGGGTTCTGTATCCAGAATCTCATAACACCCTAAGAAATAATGTACCCTCCCCAATGCCGGTAATACAGACTACAGAATTTCTATATCTATACTCAGGTGCATACCACTTGCCGAAAAAGAGAGCATTTTGCTGTTCAATGCTAGTGACAACAAGAGAGCCAGAGTGGTGTAGTTGTTTGAGCGTTGGAATATGAGCCTGGAGACCAGGGTTCAGTTTCCAGCTCAGCCATGGAAACTCACTGGGTGGCCTTTGGTGCATCATACACTCTCAGCCCCAGAAAACCTGTGATAGGTTCAGATTAGGTTCTCCATAAGTCAGAAACACCAACAAGATCAGCAACAATGATGAGTGCTTCTTGAGCATGATTAGAGTACCCTTTTTTCCCCTGCCTACCATTTTAAATAAGCATAGATTCTCTGGAAAAGGGAATTTTTGCAGGTGCAGCTTCTCTCAGCTCTGCCACACAGTTTTGTAAATCCCATCTTCAGCAGAGATGGATAAAAAGAGGCCGTTTTTCATTTCTATACCCAACCAGCGGCTTGCACCAGCCTTCCTGATGCAACCAGAAGTGACTTCATGTCATTTCCAATTTTATTTTCAGCTGGGTTTTTTGTTTTGTTTTTACTGTTGGAGTTTTTAAATGTTTTTGGTTATGAGGGGGTGGAGGGAAGTGGCACAAAACTACTTTTGTGCTTTGTGGTTGCTGTATTTTTAATTGTTTTGACTGGTTTTAAATTTTGGGGGGTTTAATTGATAAACTAGGTAGTATATTTTTAATCTTTTAACATTGTTGTTATTATTTGTTGTTCTAAATCGGTTTTATTGTAAGCTTCCTTGAGATCTTTGGATCTAGAACAGGAGATAAATACAGAGTGCCCCCCCCCAAAATGTATACACTCTTTAACAGCTGATAGTAGCTATGGTGATTATTTGAATGCTAAGTAAATATATTTATATTGAAGAATAAATATTATCATAATGATTTAACCAGAGTTACAAATGCCATCTTAAATTACAGTTTCATGTAACGTGTTCACATTGTTGTCCCTGTACAGCCATGTACTGCCCGCGTTGTCAAAACACGGAGCTGCAAATCTCACTTAAAGTTTCTCTTGTAATTTTGCAGCACCAACTATTCTCTATTATTGGAATCTTTAATCCTGCTAAGGATGTATACAATTTTTGTAGGAGAAAATACAGAATAATCATCATTGTCATCATCATCTTTGTCCCATAATTAAAAACTATTAAAAGTGTAGAAAGAGTGTTTTCATAAATTTTAAGATTATTTTTATTGATAATTATAATTTTATTATTTTATGTATTTTATACTTTTTTATATTTTATATTATCAGTGGGCAGAATTCACTTGGGAACTTCTTATGTCTTTATAAATGGACTTAAAGAGGAAGCATGGTATAGTGATTGGAGAATTGGACTGTGATCCCTGCTCGGCCATGGAAACCCTCTGGGTGAGCTTGGATGTGTCTTAGGCCCTTTTCGCATGGCATTTTGCATGCAAAAGGGCACCTGGAGCATTGCGCGATTGTGGGGGTGATCTGCATGATGCACTCACAATCGCACAATGTTCCAAGGGCTGGCAGGCGCTGATTGCGCACCTTTTCATTTTTGACTGGAAGCCAAAAATGGTGCGCGATCACACATTGCTCCCAGGCCCCGCGCGCACTTACCTGGCATGCGGAGCCTCCGGAGCCGTGCCGGTCACGCTTCCTGCCCCGGTGCAGCCTGGGAAGGTCCCAGGCTGCACTGCGGACGGAAGAGGCGGGGCTCTGGCGTGAGCAGGCAGCTCGTGTGGAGCCGAAGGACCCCAGACAAGAGACTCTCTCTCCAGAGGCTACTCGCGCAATCCCTGTACCCCAGCGCCAGAAGAAGGTAAGGTGAGGAAAGGACCATACACTCTCAGACCTAGAAAACCTGTTGATAGGTGTCAGAAAGCACACAACAATAATGTCAACAAGGGTGTGTACATATTTTGGGATACCCAGTAAATAAATGAATGTGGCTGTGATTTTGACCCATTTTGGGGGGCAATCACCCATTTTTTAAAAAAAATGGGACATTGGGAGCTTGGGGTAGTCCAAGGGCTCTGGGTTGGAGTCCTGAGGGCCACAGGCTTCAAGTGGCCCTTTGCCCAACCCTGTTCTGTCAGAACTTTTGTATATTCAAGAGCTGTATTATTCCCTACTATAGTTAATTGATATATTCCCCTGTGTCTGGGATTTGGGACGTGCTCGTGCAAGGAAGCTGACTTAAAGTCTCATTTGAATCCACACTCTTTAAAAAGGCATTCCTTTTGTTGAGAGCGGAGCAAGGGAAGACGAGTTCGTTGCCCATTCCATCAAGTAAATGTTTTGATGTTAGTCATAAATAACCAAGTTGCGGTGCTTTTGGTTAAAAGCTCTCCATGCAGGGCAGCCTGATAGACTCAATAATCCATGGAGGAACTGCAAATGTTCTGCTTTGGTAGTGTCTCAGGGGTGTGAAGTCTAGAATAAATAGCTTGCAGTAGGAAAGTACATATGAAAAATACACTGGAGGAGTAAGCCTTGAGAGATGCTTATATTCTACAGTGGGTTTGACGGCAGGAGCTGGGATTCTGCCTTATTCAATTCAGTCCTAACTGTTTTGAGAGCATGTTTTTAAAGACCACTAAAACAAGGTGGGGAGAGACAGTGTAGTATAGTGGTTTGAACATTGGCTGTGACCCTGGAGAACAGGGTTGAATTCCCTGCTCAGCCATGGAATCCCCCTGGGAGACCTGTCACATGCTTTCAGACCCAGAAAACTCTTTGCCTTAGGGTTTCCATGAGTCAGACATGACTGGAAGGCACACGATAACAACAAAACACTTGGATTTCTTTCCCCTTTCATTATTTGTAGGAAATACTTGCACTATTCCCTTTATTTATTTATTTACACCATGAATAAAATGATACAATATTTAAGACACATCAGAAAAAAAATGCTGCTGTAGCTTAAGCTGTCTGGAGATAACATGCTCTGTTCCCTGTATCCAACGACCTTCTAAAGCAGTGGTTCTCAACCTGTGGGTCCCCAGATGTTTTTGGACTTCAGCTCCCAGAAGCCCTGAGCATTGACCATAGCGGCTGGGGCTTCTGGGAGCTGAAGTCCACAAGCATCTGGGGACCCACAGGTTGAGAACCACTGTTCTAAAGAAATGTATTTACATAAACACCAAACCATTTACATGTTTCTTATGTATATGCTGAAGAGGCCAGGTGCATTTCTTGCAGAAATGGTGGCAGATAAAGTTACTTATTGGCCTACAAGTCCCATCATCCTTTAGTTAGCATGGTTATTTGGACTTGTAGGCTTAGTTAGCATGGTTATTTAGACTTATAGACTTAAGTAGCTTTCCCATGCTCGGCAAAAAGTAGTCATGCTGGCTGGAGAACTTGGGGCAGTGGTAGTCCTGAAAAGTAACTCTAAAAAATAAAGGGGAAGTATTTGTGGTCACATTCACTGGAGAATCTGTAGTCAAAAAAAGCAAGCTCTGATTTTTTTAGTGGCATTTGTTGTACAGGACTGGGGCAACCACCCAGAAGCCCTCCTCATTTATAGAAGGTAGTCAAACTTCCAAAAGGACATGATGATTTAAGTGTGTGATCTCTTATAAGCCAGGCTATCCTCAGAGGTAATGCCAGTTCCCAGATCTTTATCCCTTCACATCTCTCTGCTCTCACATCCTGACCATATCCTTACTTATGTATATTGCTTGCTTTCTCTCTGGAGCAGACTTCAAAGAAATTAATGCTAGTTTTCCTGAAGCTCTCAGGAATCCTTCCCAGAACTGCTATGGTATCCGCAGCGAGTAGGTCTGGTGGCAAAGCTGCAAATCTTGAAATGTAGCACCCCAAGGAGAGTCCAGAAATGTAGGCAACTGTCTACCAGGAGCAGAGCTTTTGTAAATCTAATTGGTCTTTCCCACGTGGGATTAAGCCACTATAAAATGTGCTGGACTGTGGCAATAGAGGATAGTTCATAATAATGCATTATTGCTATAGGAAAAAGGATTCCAGGTTTGAGCTATTGTGGGGATTGTAGCTGAAGGGGAGTCTAGAGGGCTGACAGATGATGTCACATCCCTGGTGTTTAAAAATTCTTAGGGTTTTGACCCTGTGAGCCCTATACCTCTGAGTATGACTTGACCATTTGAAAAAAACTTCCAGTTCTTCTAGAGTATGAACATGGGAACTTCTGTAGGCCAGGCGTGAGTTCTGCTGCTAAGACATGTTCCACACCACACTGTACTTTCAACATCCTATGGAATCCTGGGGTTTGCAGTTCCAGGATTCCATAGGATTCCATAGGATGTTGAAAGTGGAATAATACCACTGTAACAGTGTGGTGTGGAAAGGCTCTTAGTTATAGCCCCTGAACGTCCTGTGTGTTTGTAAATACACGCTTTCACCTTCCGCTATTCATGGATGAGATGCCTGTAGCCCAAACCAACAACAAAAGAGCTTTTCATCTGTTTCCAAATAACCTGTCTCTTGCTAAGAACGCTCTATGAGAAAGTGAGGAAGGATAGCCTAGTGGCTTTGCAACAAGACTCTTTATTGTTTTTTCTCTTGCCTCCTGCATTGACCTTGGAACAAATCAGTTTGGTTCCATTATGACATTTATTCAGTGCTTGCAGGATGCCAGACTACCTCAGAAGGATGATAGAACTGACCTAGTCCCTATCCAGATCTGTCTAGCAGATTATTTTAAAGGATTTCACCTCTTTGATGAGACTTATGTAGAGAGTGGAGTGAGCCCTTGACGACTGGCTTTGCCCACTATGTGAGGTTGATGTCACCTGTAAACAAAGCTCAAAGCAATTACTTTTTTAGGCTGTGACTCCCATTTTCCCCCAGTCAGCATGGGCACTACAGATTCTGGCTGTTCCAAAAGTGCTTTTCTGCAGGTTCTGCCTGGAGATGCATGCACATGTCTACAGACTGTATGTGTATAGCAGGGGTGGGCAACCACAAGTGAGTCTGGAGGCCAGTTTTCTGCTCTTAGGATCCTTTAGAAGTGCACTAACTGCCAAAAAAAATAAATGCTATAAAATGAAAAACCCAGCAGTGGCCATATGTCATTTCTGTTTTTGAAGAAAAATTGTAGTGGCAGTTTTGAATTTTGAGCCTTGCAGAATGACTGAAAGACGATTTTCCACTCCTGGAAGGATCTTAGAGAGAGGCAGCTGGTGTTGCTGCTTGCTCCTATTCTTCTACTTTTTAGGCAAAAACCCAGGTTATCCAAGGAATCTGAATGGGCCGATGGCTGAAAAAACAATCTTGCGGGGTCGTGTGTGGCCAACGATTGCCCTTTGTCCCCCTTGATGTATATGTTCTGTATCCGTGATCATAGAGCCTTTGGCCATTTCCGCACTACACTCTTATAGTGCGATTATTCCACTTGCAACATCCTATGGAATCCTGGGGTTTGCAGTTTCGGGAGGGGCTGGCCGGCCCCTTCCAAAACTGCAAACCCCAGGATTCCATAGGATGTTGAAAGTGGAATAATCGTGCTCTAAGAGTGTAGTGTGGAAACGGCCCTTGATAAAAATGATAATCTGTTCTCAGTGAGAGAGCCTGCACATAGGGTCGTACCAAGACGTTTCATTGCCTGAATCAAAGGATAAGGTTGTGCTCCCTTCTCAGTCACAAACAGATGCAAAACTGACTTGGCAGCTGAATTTTACTTGTCTCACTGGGGACAGATAATATTCACTGTTGCACCTGATGTAGCAGGCTACTTCAGATTGCTTAGAGCAGGCAGAATGGCACACAAAGCTCTCTTTTCCAGGAGAGAGCAGTGATGGGCTGCTGCTTATCCTCCCAGCGTCGACCACCTGAGGCACTTGCCTCAGTCCGTCCAGTGGTAGGGACAGCCCTGCATATATAGCCCATTTTGCAGGTTATGACAAGTGTACGTGGACTGGGGACATCCATTCTTAAGGGGATGTGATCCTTTCGCTCTTCCCTCTTTTGTGTGTTTTGTGTCCTGTTTGAAGAATTCTAGCCCTGCAGGGATGGAGAGAGAAAGAATCCATGGTAGACACTGGGAAGAGGACTGGAAGAACAGAGTTTATTTTTTTTTTATTAAAAATAATTTTGTTATCAAATTCACTTTTAAAAACATACAAACAATTAATTACATACACTCAAATACACTACATAATACTATACAATAAACACAATAAACACAATTATAGCAAATTTTTTACACAAAACCTACATACACACCCCAAAACATTCACATACATTCTTCAATTCCATACATACCTTGACTTCTTTCTTTATCACCATTGGTTAACTTACTCTGGAAGAACAGAGTTTAAGGATGTGTCAGTAAGGTTACTAGCTGGTGCAAACCGGGTGAGTTAACATAGAAGTAGAACAAGGCTAGCAGAGGGCACAGAAAACGCATTCAGTGTAGCAACCAGCCCAGTTTGTTAAGTTATATCTTTCTAAATCTCTTGGTTAGACTTTCTGTATTTTTTATTTTAACATTTTTTTCTTTAAAAAAATGTAACTGGCTTGATTCGAGAGAAGGCAGAGTAAAAATGCTGAGCAAGACTTCTTATTTAATCTGATGAAAGGCTGTATATGTGGAAAGCACACTACACATTATCTGTCATCTGCTAATGTCATCATTTTCATAATCAGTATGAATGCTTCTCACAACACGTAGACTGACGGTTAGGGAAGGCACTGAACGTTAGATAGTGACCCACATGTGGCCTTTGAGGCTATTGTAATATTTCAGCAAGGGGCTTGTTAGTGTCTGGAAAACTCTGACAACTTTTTTTAAAAAAATAAGTTTCTAGACTTCATGGTTGGGCATAGATTTTAATTACAAAGTGATATGACCTTGATGAAAGTGAGACTGAAAACAATGAAGTAAGGCAAAATAGTGAATTTGAAATTAAATTTTATACGTCTTGTGACTTTGTTTCAAAAGCTGCAGACGGTGAGGGAGACATTGCCAACTTCCTCTACTCCATCTGCGATTACAACCTTCTTTTCCAGCAGGTTCACGCCGTAAGCAATTGCACAACAGGCAAGAAGTCAAGGCTTTACAAGGCACTGAATTGTCGGAACTCTGTATTGGAACAAGCTGCCTTCGTTGAATTTTCTTGTTTGCTGGTGATACATCTTTTGAAGACAGAGGAGCCTTGACCACAGAAAACATGGCAACTCCAGATGGACTCTGCATTTTTCTTCTGGAGAGGGCAAAGCAGAAGGAAGTCTCCACACGCTCTTTTCTGCTGCTGCCTTGTTTTCACAAAGCCAGGCCATCTGTTGACGTATGCTGAATGTGCTGTAGAGAAGCTGCAAGTGGAAATGATGCAGCAAGACAGAAAGATTAATACAGATTGGCTTGTGTGCATAGTCACTGCTTAGATTAATAAAGCCATCTTCATTCCCAGAGGAACCCGAAGCCCTTTTCACCAGGTCAAGAAACTCTTCAGAGAGGTCACCAACCTATCAACCCTCCACCAATAGAATAAATTAGTGGGTGTTAGGAATATCCCTATCGGATTTTCTACAAGATCATAAATAGGAGGAATCTGCTTTTCTGTTTATATCTACTCACTCCCTTGGTCATCCGTTTACTTTCATCAGCTCCCCCATGAGAAGGCGGGGACAATGGGCAATAAAAGACAAGTAATAAAATTTCAACTTCATTAGCAACAGAAGGGAAGACCCTTCTAGAGACTCTTACTCTAATATTGTCACCTTTATTTTTTGTCCTGTTTGCCATCTTTGCCTGATGAAGAAGCCAGTGAAGCTTTGAAAGTTTGCACAGTTCATTTTCTGCATCTTGGTTGGCCAATAAAAGGTATCACCTTTTTGTGAATTTTGGATTTTTGTTGTAAACTCCTTGAAGTGAAGTGGCTTCAAGGAGTTTTCCCAGGACAAACCCTGGAAAATATTCTCACAGAGCTTCTTAGCCACGTGTCCTCTAAAAGTGGAAAGAAAACATTATTCCCTGTATAGTGTTAATTGCTAGAGAACTGTAGCCAAATACTTAGCTGGTTGTTTTGAACTACTGTGTAAATTTCAACCCTTCCTGCATCTTCACACAAATTGCTTCCAGTGCTTCCTGTCCAAGGGAATGTAGTTAGATTCTCTGTGCTATCTTTTTTCCTCCCGTTTCTTCGTTTCCTTCCTTCCTTGTGTACACAGACCTTCATGTCCCCAGGTCCATGTGAGATTTTCACATATTCCTTCTTCTTTACTCCTCACTTCTCTACTCTGGCTTGTTCCTTCCCTAGGCCACGTGTTTGGTATTCATATCATTAAACTGATTTTTCATTCCTCTTGAAACAGCTGCCTCTGTTGCAGAGGTTGGAAAAGTTATTGTTTACAGTGATTGAAAAAGTCCTAACACCCATGGCCCCTGGGGATGATGATGGAAGTTGTGGTCCATAAAAGTGACTTTTACAAGCTCTTTTCCTTTGTACGTAATGCCTACTTGAACCATTACTGTGCTAGAGAAGCTGTAATGTACGTGAACATTCTCTGACCTCACAGTAACTCAACCCATGGCGACAGAAAATTTGCAGGTGGTCCTTAGAGTGTTTCTGCGCACAATTTCTCCCCTTTAATTCTGAAAGGACTTACGTTTACAGCAATGAAATGGGAACCAATTTTCTCTCATCTTCTCATTGCTGGCTTTGGTGTTTTGCTTAACTTTGCAGTTTGCTTGCTGGAAACTGATGTCCAGCTGGGCTGCTGTAAAGCCTAATTAATGAATTGCTCCTCAAGCAATAGCACACGGTACTTGAAGGCATTGAAGCGGTTGCTCTTAATAACAAGTGATTATTTGAGTGCTGTCTTGCAAACCTGAATGATGGTTTTTGCTTTTCTTATGGAGCTAGCACTTAACTGTTTTACTTTACATATTGCAATTAGTTGCAACTGGTGGTTTCCACATCATGGGGCCATGAGTCCATTCTAGGGTTTAAGCTGAATTTTAAAGCTGATATCTAGGGTGCTGAACCCAACCCCCCACCATAGTTCAACACCTTGGATAGTTCTTTTATTTAAAGTTCAGGCTAAAACCTGGAGTAGATCTACTGTTCCACTGATATAAGAGCCTCCCACTACCACTGATTGTGAGATTTCTTTCCCTTTTCTCCCACAGGCTTGGACTCTCATATATAATAGGCTCAGTTCTGGTGCTTTAGAGCACACTGGACAGGATCCACATTTAGTCATACTTAAAGACATTTAAGTATGTATTTTTCTCACATTCATCAAAGCAGAGGTGGGCACAGAGAGGCCCATGGGGTTCTGGCAGCCTTCCAGCACTGTTCTTCTCATTCTCAGCGTCCGTCAGCTTAAAAAAAAAAAAGCATTTTTGTTAAAGTTTATTTCCCTCAAATATCCTTTAGGAGATTATTGGCCTTTCTTCCGCCAATTTAGGCTCAGGAGAGGCTCTTTTTGAAACAGGAAACAACTTGTGCTTATTTCATGTTGCCAAAAAAAGGTCCCTCCCAAGCCTCAGATGGTCCAGGAAGATCCCAAAACATAGAATGCCCTCATGTCCCCTAGAAGGTACTAGGGGGCATTTGGGGACAAAAAGTTGATCTTTTTTTAAAAAAATTTATCTATTCTGCAAGAGTGGGTAGAGTGTGAGTGCAGCCATCCAAAGTCTCCTGGGGAGCTGTTGCACCCCTCAGCCTTCCACATTTGTTCATCTTGGACTAAAGCATATTCATCAGCATTTTTCAAACGTGTGTGTTTTTCCCTTGCATGTTCTTCAAATGCACAGGTTTTGTAGAATGCATCATTTCAAGGGGAATGCTGATACTAGATCTTAAGCTCACAAATTTTTGGATTTCAGATTGCAAATTGCATTCAGGTCCACACTCCAGTCTGGGAGCTGTGAACCAGAAAAAAAAAAAATCCAGTTGAAGCCAAAACCAGTTTCTCTTCCGTTCTGAATCAAGGTTTGGAATGTTACAATAGATTTCAGAAGTGGAAGGTTCCTGACTCTTAATTTCTTTAGCACATTTCCTCATTCCTTCCGGGTGACTCTTAGCAGCTGTAGGAGTTGCTTGCACTGGTATCTCTTCCACTGCCATGCTTCCAAACAGGTTGTTTGTGCAAGCACACTGAATCCCCCATCCGTTGCTGCTCACAGAGATCCAGCTGCTGCTTTTGCCCTGTACAGTCCACAGCCATCTGTTTATTCTGTCACCAGGCAGTCAGAAAAAGGCCAGCTCAGTTCTGTGCCAGCCAGTGAGGGGGGACTGCAGCTGTGTGCTGCTGACCATGTTTATGTCCTTTGCTGAGAGCTCAGAAGGGATTGCCTAAGGCCATGTAGATGTGGAGGAAGGAAACTTCTGTATGCTCTCTGGATTCATAGGAAGATGGGATGTGCAACAGGAAAAAAGAAAAGGACGTTCATTTTCCACAGTCAAAATTTGCTACCGTCACTAGCTGGGGGGGCCTGCTTTTTTGTAGATTCTTTCCCATATGAATTGGCCATAAATGAACCAGAGGTTGGGCACCAAAGGCCTTCTCACTGGCTTCTTTCAGGATATGGAACTCCCTCCCATAGGAAGCTAGGTTGGTCCTGTGTGCTCTCTTTCCACCGCTATTTAGACAAGTTTTAGGCTGTTAACTGGTCGTTGCAGAAAGGTTCTTGTTTTTTTAATGCAGAGAGTTGTTCTTTTATTCTTACTATCTTGTTTTAAATGCTTTTAAACTGTTTTAAGTTAGTGCTTTTTTTAAACAGGATAACTTACTTAATTTAAAAAAAAAACTTCCCTGTATAGGTTGTGCTTCCCAAATCCAGAAACCCGAAAATCTGCACAACCTGAAACTTCCTGCCACTATCTGACAGCTTCTGCCTTCAGAGTAGCAGCAGCAGTGCTCGTGCTCATCTGCCTCTCAGATCCTCAGTCCCTAGTTTCATACACCTGTGGTTCTTGACCTTTTCTTTACTGTGGACCCCATGTAAATACAATTTGTTGTTGGGAACCCCCAAGACTTAAGATTTATTTAGTTAAATATTAAAGTATTCAATTATTCATTAAAGGTTTCTGGAGACTAGGATTCAGATCCCTGTTCAGACACTGGATGACCTTGGGCAAGTTGCATTCTCTCAGCCTCAGAGGAAGGCAAAGGCAAACACCTTCTGAACAAATCTTGCAAAACAACAACAGCAGCATTGTGATAGGTTCACCTTAGAGTTGCCATAAGTCAGAAATGACTTGGAAGACAAACAAGGGAGTAATTTTCATAGAATCATAGAGTTGGAAGAGACCACAGGGGCTGTCGAATCCAAACCCCTGCTATGCAGGAACACACATCAAAGCATTCCCAACAGATGGCCATCCAGCCTCTGCTTAAAAACCTCCAAAGAAGGAGACTCCACCACATTCCAAGGCAGCATCTTCCACTGCGCGACAGCTCTGACCACCAGGAAGTTCTTCCTGAGGTCCAGGTAGAATCTCCTTTCCTGCAGCTTGAATCCATTGCTCCTTGTCCTGGTCTCTGGAGCAGCAGAGAACAAGCCCGCTCCCTCCTCGACATGGCATCCCTTCAAATATTTAAACATGGCTAACATGTCGCCTCTTAACCTTCTCTTCTGCAGACTAAACATACCCAGCTCCCTAAGCCGTTCCTTATAAAGCATGGCTTCCAGATCCTTCACCATTTTGGTTGCCCTCCTCTGGACACGCTCCTTGCCCTGCTGCCACATGGCTGCTGTTGCTTCTCGGACCCCAGGTTAAGAATCACTGTCATACGCAACACAGGTAGCAAATGAACAAGATACGAGGCTGGAGAGAGACACAAGGCTCAGTGAAATGGTGGGGGATCCAAGTGTAGTGTTCTGCATGAATCCACACCTCCCACCATTTCACAGATCCTTGTGTCTCTCTCCAGCCTCATGTCTAATTTCTTGGCTACTTGTGTTGCATATGAAATGCAAAGCTGGAGATACACTGAGGATATCAGGGACCTGAGACCTCAGGCCACACTCCGCTCCACAACAAGCCCAAATACCTCAGTTTTCTTCCACAGTTACTCTTAAAATGGCAGCAAGAAGTGATGTCCTATTACTTCATGCCATCATTTTGAGAGGACTGCAGAGGAAAATTGAGGTGTTAGGATAATAGTACAGGGTTATGACGTGTTTGTGGGAGCTATTTTCATGTGGTTTTATGTACCTGAAGTGCTTCTTGTGTGGCAAAAGTGCCATAAAATAGCACCGTTTCTTTTTAAAAATGGGGATTGGGGACCACACCTGATCTAGACACTCCAAATACTGTTTAATAGCATTTTTCCAAAAAAAAAACCAACAACAAAAACCACAAAAAACCCATAGTCAACTGTGGTTGCTTCTTTCTATATACCTTCAAGTAATTTCCAACTTGTGTTGACTGTAAGACAACCCTGTCTCAGGGTTCTTTGGGGCTGAGAGTGTGTGTTGCACCCAAGTGGGGTTACCATGGCCAAGAGGAGAATCGAACCCTGCTCTCCAGGGCCATAGTCCAGTGCTCAAACCACTACCAACAGTATGATTCTACACCATGCTGACCCTAACTAACCTTATTTAGGGAACTCTTATTCCAGCTCCTGCCCTTAGTAGCTATTCTTGTAATCAAGAGTGGGGTGGAGGAGATTCTTGTGCAGCCTCATCTTTCTGTAGAAACATATTCACACCACCATTTTTTTTAAAAAAATTGATTTTTGCACACACTGTCCATCTTTCAGTGGATTCTGTAACCTCACCCATCTTCTTCATCTTCTGCTTTCTTAAAGAAAGGCAACCTAGTTTTTGAGCCTTATTGAATTGCTGAGATCCCAGAATATCCTTGTCAATTCGGTTTTATTACTCTCTTCTCCCCCTTCCCCTGCCCAAATAATGTCTTGAACATGGTTATATAATAAGTGAGGAAAGCCTGCAAGCAGTACTGTGAATTCAAGTGCTTCAGCAAGTCTAGTTTGCTTAGATCAGATATTTTAATGCATGAGTCCAGTCTCCCTGTGGCAGTGGAAAGCTAAGTTGCTCTTTCAGAGTTTGATAGGAAAAGGCAAAGAGCTTTCTTCTCAGTTAGCGAAGTAAGATTCTCAGCAAGGATGTGTTCATATTCAGTATGAATATTTTCAGAATAAAAGCTGAGAACCTGTATCAGGATCTCCCAATGTGATCCTCCAAAACCCACCTTAGAAGCCACACGGCACCACTAACAGGGATTTCTCAGTTGCTGGGCTGGAGGGAATCCTTATTAAATTTGCAGATGATACAAAACTGGGAGGGGTAGCTGTCACATTGGAAAATAGGAACAGAATCCAAAAGGACCTTGCTAAACTGAAAAACTGGGCTGAAATTAATAAAATAAAATACAGCCTAGACCAGTGGTTCTCAACCTGTGGGTCCCCAGATGTTTGTGGACTTCAGCTCCCAGAAGCCCTGAGCATTGACCATAGTGGCTGGGACTTCTGGGAGCTGAAGTCCACAAACATCTGGGGACCCACAGGTTGAGAACCACTGGCCTAGACAGATGCAACATTTTGCTTTTAGGTTATGAAAACCTAACACACAGGTATAGGATGAGGGCTACTTGGCTCAGCAGTGCTACGTGAGAAAAGGATCTTGGGATTATTGTTGATCATAAATGGAATGTGAGCCAGCAATGTGGTGCTGCAGCAAAGAAGGCAAATGTTATCTTAGCCTGCATTAAAAGAAGCATAGTTTCCAACTCAAGGAAAGTAACAGCCACGCTACCTTCTGGGCTGGTCAGGCGTCATCTGGAGGTACTGCATTCAGTTCTGGGTGCCTCATTTAAGAAGGATATAGACATGTTGGGATGGGTTCACAGAAGGGCAAGAAGGATGTTAAGAGATAAGACAAACAGTTTATGCAGTTTAGGAAGGTGCCTTTCGAATTCTCAGCCAGGGAGCTCCTCGGCCTCAGTAAACTACAAACCCTAGAGTTCCACAGGTTGTTGAAAGTGGAGTAATAGCACTATAATAGTGTAGGGCAGAAAGGCCCTTTAGCCTATTCCACTATCAAACAGCTCTTACTTTCAGGAAGTTCTTCCAAATGTTTAGTTGGACTCTCCCTTCTTGCAATTTGAATCCATTGATTCAGGTCCTGTGTTCTGGAACAGCACAAAACCAGCCCCCACTCTCTTTGCTACCTGGCAGCTGTTCAAATATTTAAAGATTTTTTGTTATTGTTATTCTTAAAAAATGTCACTACGTTGGAATAGTCCATCTGACACCTCCACACACACCCCACACGCATTCTTACTGCCTTAATGCAGACAGATCTCCTCATCTAGGAAAGGTGCCATGCCACTTGCAAGCCTAAAGTAGAAGAAGGATTGCTGGATGGAGAAACCAAACATTTCCAAGCTTGGCACAGAGCATACTAGACTATAACTGCAGGGTCCTTCTGTTTAGAATACAGAATATAACTGGGCTCTCCAAAATAGTTCTACTTGTTGACTACTGAGGAAGAACAGTAATCAGTGGAATGAGGACCCCTACATCTGGAAGAATCCAAAATGGCAAAATAAAAATAAATGGAAATAGAAAGCGTTGGACCATGAAACTCCCATTGAGCTACTAATGGGTCTTCCATCTTGAACCTGGGGCGAATTTGACAACAGCTATTAATATGAAGTTTCCTCCCCTGCTGTATACCCTTCTGGATGCCAGATTTTCACTATGCGAGGGAGTAAAAACTGGTCCCCCAAAGCTGTGTATTAGAACTGGTGCCTTTAAACTGTTCATCACCAATCTGGTGTTAAAACTGAGCAGTGACGTAGCCAGATCTCTGGAAGACAGCAGATTTCACTAATAGTGAACTGAAGTTGCCAGTCTGACCATTTCCGCACTAGCCTGTTATAGCACGATGATTCCACTTTCAACATCCTCTGGAATCCTGGGGTTTGCAGTTTCGGGAGGGGCCAGCTGGAATCATCGTGCTATAACAGGCTAGTGCAGAAATGGCCTATGTGAGCAAGCAACTATCTGGCAAATGATATTTAATGTAAGAAAATGCTTATAAGAGCAAAAATTCCTGATTTCACGTATATACTGATTAGGAAGGAGAGTACTGACCAAGGAAGAGATTTTGGGGTCATACTAGATAGTGTAATGGAAACATTAACCTAGTGTTTGCCTGATGTAAACAAATATGAATTGTGTTTTGGGAATCATTGGAAAAATAAACTGCCCATTTTTATAATGCTATTATGGGGATTCTGGGAGTTGTCCAAAACACCTCAAAGCTCTGCTTTTTCCCATTTTTCTCCCAATCACTTTTTGTATTTGAGCTGCATAACTCATTTTGAGGACAGACTTTCAAACCTCTTGGTGCACAATGCATACATGTTAGTTGCTACAGAAATAAAATACCTTGAGCAAAGTTCCCAGTAGTCAAAAGAGAGAGCCAGCAGCATCATGGTAACTCTGACAACAGAGTTCTGCTGGCATTCTGGGAAAATGTTATTAAATTCCTTTTTTTAAAAAAAAAAATCTTGGTGCCAGCACTCAGAGTAAGAGAAAAGGTTAGACGATACCTCATAGGGCATCTCTGCTCTCCAGAGCTTGCATTGATTTCACTCAGCTGCAACAATCACAGCCTGCAAAAATTCAAGATCTGCTGGGAAGAGACAGAGGCAGCAAGGCGAACTCAACCCACCTCTGTTTCTCTCTTAGGTTGCAATTTTGTCTTCAGCAGCCTATCAAGTTCCCTGCTGTAATTAACCTCTTGGAGGAGTCATCCTTTGGGGTAAAGAACAAAGCAAAAAGAAAAACACCTTTCTCATCCATCTGCAGTTTTCTGTTAGTTTATGGAACAGCCTATTCTTGGTGACATTGTTGGTTTCTTCCTCCCCCACAAAAATTGAAACTGGGTATGACCAGAGATTCATTTCCAATCTTTTCTTTTTTTTGCCTTGCAGGTGGGAGCTGGGGGGTGTGAAGACTTGCGCTCATTTTACCACAAAGTCTTAAAGAGCTGAATACTGGTTGGGTTTCCCTTATCCAGAAACGTGAAACCCACAAACCTCCGAAAACCAAAACTCTCTGCCACCAGCCGCCCACTTCTGCTCTTGAGGCGGTGGCTGCAGCACTCCAGCTTGTTTGTCTTTCAGATCTGAGGAGTGCTGCAGCTGCAGCCACCACCTTGAAGGTGGAAATGAGTGCTTGTCAGCAAAAAAAAGGAGTCTGTAAAATGGCAGGAGGTGTGGATTTGCATCAAGCACTATACTTGGATTCTGCTATTTCACAGATCCTTAGTCTCTCTCCAGCCTCACATCTCATTAAAACAAGTAGCGAATGAACATGACACAAGGCTGTTTTGAAAAGGTATTGTATTCCAGTTTCTTTAAAAAAACCTGAAATACGGAATACTTCTAGTCCCAAGCATTTTAGATAAGGAAACTTAACCTATAATCACTGTGTGTGTGTGGGGGGGGGATATTTTCACTTGTGGGATATTGGTGGGAGATTCAGGGATATAAGAACAGCCTTTGTGGGGAATCTTTACACTGGGGCCTAAATGATTACTTGACACCCCAGAGAATGTGCAATACCTGGGTATATCATAGAATCTTAGAGTTGGAATTGACCGAAAGGGCCATCTACTCCAAACCTCTGCCATGCACAGTCTCTAAAGCCTCGGAGGAAGGTAATAACAAAACTCTGAATAAATTTTGCCAAGAATATCCTATGATAGGGTCACCAGCATGTTGTGATGGTTGGCGTATTGGGCTAAGTTCAAAACCCCACCCAAGCATGGAAAGTTGACTGATTGACCTTGGCTAGGAAGAAGCAATAACTGGCAACCCACCTCTTAACAAATCTTGCCCAAAAAATCATTGATTGAGAGCCAGTGTGGTGTAGTGCTTTAAACATTTGAGTTATGACTCTGAAGACCAGGGTTCAATTCTCTGCTAAGCCATAGAAACCCACATAGAAATCTTGGGCACATCACACTCAGCCCCAGAAAATCGAGGCCATTTCCAGCTGGCCAGCCCCTCCCTTAACTGCAAACCCCAGGATTCCATAGGCTGTTGAAAGTGGAATAATCGCGCTATAACAGTCTAGTGCGGAAATGGCCTCAATTATGGGTTCACCTTAGGGTTGCCATAAGTCAGGATTGACTTCAAGGCGCACCACAACAACAGCATCACCTTGGGGTGGGCTTTAAACCATACAACAACAAGCTGAGATAAAATAAGCTCATATTTTTTGTCCCAGCCTTTTTACCTTTGATTCCTCCCAACACTGGAATATAGTTCCTCCCTGCCTGAAAAAACAAAACAAAACCACGTTTCTGAAACTGAGTTTGGCTCTTAGGCTGAAAGAGATTTCACATCCTTGGTGTAGAGAAGGTGGAAACAGAAAGACAGAGTTGTTTGTTTGCCAATTTTTAATCCATTTTGTTAACCTTGGTTGATCTCTGCTGGTTTCGTCTGTTATCTTTGGCTGCCCGGTTGGCTGGCTGGCTGAGAATTTTGTTGAATCTGTTGTGTATTGCATTGGGAAGTTCTTCTTGGTCTGAATTTCAGTTCAAATGCAAACACAGCTGGCAGATTTAGGCAGCCAATTATTCTCTCTGTCTTAGTTTTCTCCTCCGGGCAGCATGGTTATGATAATATGTGTCTCTCTCAGTTGGCTTATGGGAGAGTTGTAGCATTTAAATCCTTGACTATTCTATCCTTAAATGTGAGAACATGCAATTACAATAGTTTTCTCCTTGCTGAAAGAGAAGACAAATATTCCTCTGCGATATTTTCCCCTTGTTTGAACATCCCATAGTGTTACAGAAATATTGTTCTTCAGAGAAAAATGCAGGTTTTCATGTAGAAAAAAACTTTTTTGTACAGAAAACTGATTTACAGTGCAGGAAACAAATTTTCTGTGCAGAAAAGTTTTTAATGGAAAAAAATAATAAAATATTTGCTTTTCTCTGCAGAATAATTCCTCTGCAACACTTGGGATACTCAGATAACAGAAAGAAAACTGTCCATAATTATCACTGGTACATTATTCTTTCTGATGGGGCTTCCTGACTAACAGGAGACTCTTTTTTTCATCCAACCAATAGAGGCTCGTTAAGAAAAAGATATAGGGGACACCTTGAATGTTTTCAGGGAGGAAATGATGGCCTTTATAAGTGATGGGCAATGGAATTTGGGACAAATTTGGGAACTGTGTCATCTGCATTCTGATTTGGAAAATCTGGTTGTCCTTCTCTCTGCTGTCATCAGTCTAAGTATATATGACCACATGAGACCTGCTGGGGTTTAGTGGTTTGAGCATTGGATTCTGACCCTGGAGAACAGGGTTCAGTTCTCCACTTGGCAGTGGAAACCCACTGGGTGACTTTGGAGAATCACATACTCTCAGCCCCCAGAAAACCCCATGATAGGTTTGCTTTAGGGTAGTGGTTCTCAACCTGTGGGTCCCCAGATGTTTGTGGACTTCAGCTCCCAGAAGCCCTAGCCACTATGGTCAATGCTCAGGGCTTCTGGGCGCTGAAGTCCAAAAACATCTGGAGACCCACAGGTTGAGAACCACTGCTTTAGGGTCTCCATAGGTCAGGCCATTTCTGCACTGGACTGTTATAGCGCGATGATTCCACTTTCAACATCCTATGGAATCCTGGGGTTTGCAGTTTTGGGAGGGGCCGGCTGAAGCTTAGGGCTTCTGGGAGCTAAAGTCCAAAAACATCTGGGGACCCACAGGTTGAGAACCACTGATTTAAGGCAACATGTGTAAAATCTGCACTCATTCTTAGTGCTGTGACTTGGTGGGATTCAGCAAAATCTATTGGCATCAGATTCAGGAGAGATATATTCTTGTTCTGTGTGACGGTAGCTGTTTTCCAAAATATTTGGAAGAGAGCAGGTTGGAGAAGGCAGGATTGGCCAAATTAGTGGGAGAGAAGACTATTTGTTATTGGAACCATGCTTCTGAACAGCAATTGCTAGAGAAAACAAGAGGATGAGGGGATCTCATTCATGTCCTCCTGCATTTTCCAACATGCTGGACTAGATATTTCTGTGGTCCAATCCATCAGAGCTTTCTTATGTTTTTACATTACAAAAGAACATAAAATGCTGCTTTATTTTGAGTCAGACCGTAGCTCTGACTGGCAGTAGCTGTCCAGAGTTTCAGGGCTTCTTCTTTTCCTAGTCCAACCTGGAGATTCCTGGTACTACCTTCTGGTCTCCCACCTAGTATAAACCAGAGCCAACCCTGATTAGCTTCCAGAATCAAACGTGATCACATATTTGTTCAGGGTGGTCTGGTGGAAACCTGCTTTGCTTATATGTGAATAGGGCTCATATTGAAACAAGCAAAATGGTTGCTGTTGTTGCTCCTGATTTGGCCCCCAAGACGTTCAAATGTCATGGCAACACGCACGCTTGTTTCCATATGTAGACATCTCTCGCTTTTTCAGATCAATGAGATTCCTTGGGGGAAAACACATCCCAAAATTATCAGGCTACACTTCACTTTGCTGTCACTCAGAAAAACTCAAGTCTTTACCTTGAGGTACCATAAGCCTATATCTTTGATTTTGGCATGCAAATCTACTTTTTAAGATCCTTTAGACTGCAATCCCATGCATGCTTACCTGTGAGAAAGTGTTACCAGACCTTCTATGATTTATGTCTGAATAGACTATTGGTCACTGCCAGATTTTAAGGTATGATCAGTTTATTAGCTGTGGTTTTAGATGTAGTTAATCACTGAGAGAAACTGGTATGCTGGTACACTAGCACACAGTCAATGGGTTGGCTGTGGATCAGTTCCAAGGAAGTGGTGAATATATTCTTGGGCCATTTCCACACTAGACTGCCATAGTGCTATTATTCCACTTTCAACAACCTATGGAATCCTCGGGTTTTCAGTTTAGGCCCCTCCCTAAACTGCAAACCCTAGGAGTCCATAGGACGTTGAAAGTGGAATAATAGCACTGTAACAGTCTAGTGTGGAAATGGCCTTGGTTTGGTTGCCGTGCCCCTCACAGCTGCTCCAGTTTGTATAGGAGTTCTGCTCATTCTAGAGTCCTGCACACTCCTCTACAATCTGGAACAGCTCCTATTGTTAGTCTGAACTAGAGCAGGCCCATTGAATCGGTGGGATTCACCTGTGTGTTGACTCTCCGTTCAACAGTTGATGCAATAGGTCCACTATAACCAACAGGAATCTGGCCATGTAGTGCATTTTCAACCCTTTAAAGTACATAACAGACATTATCTTGATCATCCTTACAACATCGCTGTCAGGTTGACCAGTCTTACATTTATTGCCATACTGCTGATGGGGACAGGGAAGGGAGTAGAGGCTGAAAGATGGTAGTTGGCCAATGGTAGGAATAGATAAGCCTATAAGCTTCTAAGCTTAATCGCAAACTACTGTGTTTAGTTACCAAAACAAGAGGTCTATTAATTGAAGCAAGGTCCATTAATTGAAGCAGAGGTCCATTAATTGAAGCAAGGAAACAGTTGAGGGGAGAGGTAGAATTGGAACAGAGCCTGAAAAAGTTACTTGGAGAACTGTAATCCCCAGAATCCCCCAGAAACATATGAATACCATTTTTGACAGCAGCTGTGTGTGAGTCACAGCATTTCATGTCTTCCTTACCTGTTAATGGTCTCCATTAGCTCCTGGATAACTTGTATTCCACAAGCTTCACTCAGAGTTGAACAGCAGGGTTTATTTGCATCAAAGCAAGCAACATACCACACTTCATCCAAAGTTCCTGAGACTAAATCATACACAGTAGTTGCAAGTTTTATACCTTTCCATACAAATTTAGGCACGTAAAGCTGGTTGGAGAGGGTCATCAGTATCACATCACCCTAGAAGTTTCCCAGATTCATAGTTCTTTACCTGTGTTTCATCGCTGAGGCTGGAACATGTTTCCTGCCTGTTATCTCAAAGCACTTCCAGTTCTCACAATAGCTTTTGGTACTTTTGCTTCCCCCCTCCAATCTGATCTTCTCCCCTCTCCCAGATATACTGTGGCAGTGGGCAATAAAGCAATTAACCAATTGATGCATTGGAATACACAAACAATCGGCAGATATATGGTTGCAATCACCAGTTGGCATTCAGTATTTTGTAGCACTCTAGCTGACTCTAGTACTCACTAAACTAACTACCCAATCTATTCTAAAAGACATCCAGCAGACCCTTTATGATGGGAGCTATGCATTCTGATAGTGTCTAAGTATTTGACCGAAATTCTGAATACACCAACAAGTAGATATGTTTGCCAAGAAACCACTCCTGCCACACCAGTGGGTAGGGTATGTAACTCTGCTAGTTTTGATAACTCTGAGATAATTTCACGTGGGACTAGAACCTACTTTGAACGTAGGGAAACAGCACTCATTGCAGCTGATTTCAAAGAATAAGACTTATTAGACTGGAGGATGAGGATCAGATTGGTCTTTTGGTTGAGATTAAGAAGGATTTGGGTGTTCTTTGTTCAGTGGGATATTGAATCTGTACTCTGAGGTATTCCTCTAATTAGCTAAGTTGACATTCTCGGTCAGTCCCGAAGAAATGCAACCTTACTATGCAGAGGTCAAAGCTACACCTAGATGAAAGGATGTTCTGTAGTTTTGAACTGCTCTTTGTTGGAGAGACCACTTTTAAGTTTTCAGGTCAGCTGTTTATTAATTATTACTTTAAAAAAAACCCAGATGAGTTTCTTTCTGAAGCTGAATCAGAAGGGAGTTTGCCTTCATCGTCTAAAAAGCAGGAAGGTCGGAAATGGCCTCCCCCATCGCAGAACCAAATAAAGGGAAGTTGGAAGTTTTAAATAAAATGGCTATGGGATCTTTCTGTTTATTGTATTTAGTTATTTTTTTAAAGAATTCTTGGCTGGTTTTTGAAGGCCCAAGGAGCATAGTAGTGTTTGAAAGTAATTTAAATGCTAGATTATAAAATAGGTTGTTAATGTTAATCTTCCATTAAACCCACACACTCTGCTCAATAACTGTTTGCCTGGACAAATAAATGTAATTGTTGCAGCTGCATCTGACTATGATTTAAAGTGTTTGTCTGTTATGCGGTACAGATCTGTGTGCTTGATCACAGAGTCGCTGGACTTGTATTATGTAATAGGAATAAAAACACTGTACTAAGACTTTTGGACCTGATCTGTCATCCAGTTTGGGTATCTCCTGAACAGACTTCAGATTTTTGTAAATTTTGTGCTCTAGAATATGTGTGTGTATTTACCAGATTTGATGTTGAGACTTCAGTTGATCTGCTAAACATTTTTATTCAAGTTTGAGATAATTATCAAACTTCTGTTTTTTAATGGAAGAATACAGTGGGTCCTCCTTACCGGCAATCTCCAGCAGTCCAACTTTGAGCAACCATGGCTCTGTTGTATCCTATTCTTAAAATGATGGCATCACTCGTGCAGACATGCTGAAGTGTTTGTGTGCGTGTCGCAGCCATTTACTGTCACGGGACGCAAACATTTGTATTTTTTCTTTTACATCAAGGTTCCTAGAACGGAACACCGGCAGATGCAGAGGCTCCACTATACTTTGTTTTGGTCCATCCTCCGTGAAACTTGATGTGAAATAAATACCACCTTATCAAACTTTTGTGTCATTCAAATCATTAGCAAAATCATCAACATCAGTCCTAATGTATTATAAAGTTTCCTGGTACATTATAAAATTATAGCACAGCACAGTGAAGTGCAGAACAAATATTTTCTTAAATGCGTGGCGCACTTGCATAATATGCTAAACTATGGTTTAGCGCGCCATGTCTACATACTGAAATTAGAGTCTAGGATTTTGTCATGCCCTGGATGACTCCTAATCCACAAACTCCACTTTGAGGTAGACAGTAGCATTTACAGTCAGCCCTCCACATTTCCAGGTTTTACTTTTGCAGATTTGATCATTCACATATTGTTTGCTGTCACCTCTGCTGCCTCCCTGTGCCATTTTGAGTAGGGACTGCAAGCCTTGTGCGACTGAGAAACTGCAAATAAGGGTTGTAAGTCTCTTTTAAAAATGTTGTGGGGCAGCAGTGGAGGTGGCATTAAGTCCCCCAGCCCCCCACTTCTGCCTTGTGAAGGAACCCTGATGCCTCAAAGGAATCCATGGTAGGTTGAATATGTTGATCATACTTTTTTGTTTGTTAAATATGGTTTGGGAGGGCCTAGAATTATTCACATTTTCTTCACTTTCATGGGGGTCCTGTGCCCCAACCCTAGTGAATGTGGAGGGATGACTGTATTTGTAGAAAAAAACAAGCAACTCAGTACGCTTCTTCCAAATTTGCTGAGACTAAAGCATATATAGAGTTCACAGGTTTTATATCTACACATACAAATTTTAGGTGGGTAAAGCTGTGATTGGAGAGGATCATAAATTTAACATCACTACACATCTTTAGACATTTCCCAAAATTGCAGTTGTTTACCTTTCTTTCGTCCTTGGGGCAGGAACATATTTCCTGCCTCTTATCTTTAGACCCTTCAAATTCCCAAAACACCTCTTGGTACTTTCATTTTTGCCCACTCTAATCTTCTCCCAGCTCAAGTAGATACATTGTAGCAATGGCCAATAAAGAAATTAACCATTTGATACATTGGAATACACCAGCATGCTTCAAACAAGTATATTGTTGCGATCAACAGTTAGCACTCAATACTTTGTAGTGCTCTAACTGACTCTGGCGTTGCCCCTACGCTGACTGCCATCCACTATTTCAGTTGCCGTCCAGCAGATCCACTGATGGCAGGAGCTGCGCATCCTAGCAGATTTGCACATAAAACCAAACCACCGTGGAATGATAAGTATGTCTATTTAAAAGTGTTGTGGTGTTGAAAGGAACGTATGCCCCTAGAGCAGTGGGTCTCAACCTGTGGGTCCCCAGATGTTTGTGGACTTCAGCTCCCAGAAGCCCCAGCCACTATGGTCAGTGCTCAGGGCTTCTGGGAGCTGAAGTCCAAAAACATCTGGGGACCCACAGGTTGAGAACCACTGCCCTAGAGTACAGCCCAAAGGCACCAGATTCTGTCTGATCTTGGAAGCTGAGCAGGGTCAGCTCTGGTAAGATCTTGAGTGGGAGACTGCCAACAAATACCAGGTGCTGTAGGCTATATTTTAGAGGAAGGAATTCTCACAACCACCTCTGTGTATTCCTTGCCTAAGAAAACCCTTCATGGGGTCTCCATAATTCAACAGGCAACTTGAAGACATACACATGGCACTACGGTATATAAGACTGCTATCTCAAACTGAAGGCATGTTCTTTGCCTCTGCTAACTGTTGGGTTCATGTTATACTTCTTCTTTGAATAAAGAATTTGCCAGGGAGAGATAGTGTCTAAACCCAAACTATGCCCTGCTGTTAAGCTTCACATAGGCAACTGGTTGGCTGCTGTGTAAATGGAAACTTGGACTTGATAGGCTTTTTGGTCTGATCCACAGTGGCTCTTCTTACATTCTTAGCACCATCACCTGAGGAGCACCAACTTCTTTAGTATTCATCTTTTTACAGAACACCATGTTTGTGGCAGTTCATAAAGAAACATATTTCACAGGTCTCTGCTCCAGTGGGTTTACAATTTAAAATAGATGTAGGAAAAGAACAAAGGAGATGAAGTGAAGGGAGGCACGGGAATTCAGGAGAAGAATCCATGATTGCTTTAATTGTGTGTACTTTGCTTTACCTGATAAAGGTATTGGGAGTGGGGAGTAGGCGATGGTTTTGAATAGGCTTCCTAGTGGGAACGGCTTTCTTTTCTGTTTTGTTGGTTTCCCAGCAGTATCAGACTGGATATTTTATTGGTCTGATTCAGCAGCAGGACTTTTCTTATGTTTAAAGGTCACCTTGATCACACTCATGTTACCATCCGTCTCCATCTTCTGCTTCAGTATCAGTCACTGTCTCTCACATACAACACTTGTCATATTTTCTGCATGACTCTTGATATATAAGTGAATCATTTCTGGGTACCGTTTTCAAACTGGGATATGACTCAGTTGGGTAGGATTGCTAGCGGGAGTATGGATCCACTAACAAAGGCCAGGGAAATAGATAGGTCAGGTTTGGCAGGATTGCTGTTGAACTTCTTGTTTTGAAATGATACAAAGGAGCCCCACCATGTTCATTGAACCGAGGAAACCAAATAGCCTTTCCTGGACGCTCAGTCATTTCTCCTACAACCACCCCTCTCTTCCTCTTTCCCCAGATCCCATTCTGCACCAGAGCTTAACAATTTAACAATTTGTGCTGGGCTCTGTTCTTGATGGAGCTCTGAAATATATATGTATATTTGATTTGAGGGATTAAAATAAATATCCTGCCACATGGCCTGCCAGAACATGCAGTGTGAAGACACACAGTTCTAGTGACAACACATGCAGTAGTGTGTGTGTATGGTTTAGCTCTGTGGGATGGTCTTTTGAAGAACTGGTTTCATACTATAGGTTTTTATGCTTTAGAACTGTTTTAGCCACACTTTTTCTTTAACCTTGTTTTACTGGTAGCTGCAAAACAGTTAACAGTAAAACTGGAAAACATGCAACAAGAACTGAGCAAATGGACAAAAATGAAGCAAAAACCTGTTGCAGAGTTTGGAAAAGTTGCTGGGGAGTGAGTGGGATACATTTCCCGTAATCTCTTGCTAGCTGGCAGTCTGAGGGTTGTATAATCCAGAGATTTGTTGGTGAATGAATCTTCTTGACTTCAAAACATATCTCCCACTTAGCTACTCCAGGTGTGGACTCCCATTGAGCAATCATTATGGGGCGGGGGTACCCAGAGGCACCCATCCCTCCTTGCTGTCCTTCCAGCACCTGAAAACACTTTTTTGCCACCAGGCTTTTAGAAAGTGAGTGGGGTCATCTTTTAATGATGTGCTCTGAAGTTTTGTGGTTTGTATGACCTTTAAATGTTTATAAATTGTTTAAATGCTTTTAAACTAACTCTTGTATTTACACTTTTATCAAAGTTTTTGAGTCGTTTTTGTCTTGTTTTTTAAAAGTTGTTAGCTGCCTTGAGTCCCATTATTGGAAGAAAGGTGGTATATAAATGAAAATAATAATAACAACAACAACAAGAACTACTACAGAAATACATCAGTTGATGCAGGATCTCAGCCAGAAGCTGTCCAAAACTTGAGGACCCAACCATGTTAGGGGATTCTGGGAGCTGCAGTACAAAAAATAACTTTTCCAAGCTCTAAGAAATTCTGGCAGTGGACCTTCTATTGGCTTTGGGAAACATGGCTAAACCCTGTGAACCATCCCTGGATGTAATGAGGGGGAAGGAATCTGTAACGAAGAAAGGTAGAAGAAATTAAGAGGCTGAGCAGAAAGTTGACTTGGGAGGGATTGCTAGACATGTCAGGAAAAGGAGCTGGTCAGCTAGTTTCCCTTCCTGTCAATTATCCAAAGGTGAACTGGTAGGAAGATGGATGGAAAGAAGTGACAGCTGTTGTCTCCCATGTTAGTGAGGTAGTAAATCTAACCTGGATTTTACTCTAAAATGTTAAGGAGATTTCTAAGGCACTGAACCTGTTTTTGGAGGATCAGGCTCAGCACTGTAAATAGCTTCTTAGAAGTTCAGACTAAAATCCATCAAGGACTCACCACTCCACTGACACATAAGTCTCCAGCTTCCACTGGTGGACAAGTTGCTTTGCTATGTTGCCTGAAATGGTTCTCTTGCCTCTAGACCACAGCCTCCAACAGTTTGATTGTGAGTTTGATTGTTTGATTGTGAATGTGGGCACATTTGTGTTTGGGGAAAAAAGAGCCAGGAAATGGGCAGAGCTGGAGATTCAGATATAAAGGGCAGCAGAAGGCGGTGGCTGGAGAGGAAGGGCCTCTCCCTGGGGTCAGCGGGGAAGCCAACAATCTTGGAGGAGAAGGAACACTGAGACAAAAAGGGCCTTCCCTCCAGTAGAGACTGGGGGTGGTGGTGGTGCTGAAGCATGAAACACCCTCCCTCACACCTGAATGCAACAAAAACTGTATTCCAGAAACTGTCAAACAGTAATTTGCACAGACAAATTGCAGACGGGGGCCAACAGTACTGGAAAAAAAACCCTCATTATTTATTCCTGTGGAACAGGGTTGGAACTGTGTGATCTTCCACATGTTGTTGGACAGCAGCTCCCAGCATTCTTCATCATTCGCTGTGTTGGCTAGGGGAGCTGAGAGCTGCACTCCAGCAACATCTGAAAGGCTGAATGGTTGCCACCCCCATTCTGAAAACCCAGAGGTTATCCTCTGCAGGCAAGGGCCATTTCCGCACTAGGCTGTTATAGTGCTATTATTCCTCTTTCAACATCCTATGGAACCTGGGGTTTGCAGTTTAGGGAGGGGCTAAACTGCAAACCCCAGGATTCCATAGGATGTTGAAAGAGCTGTAATAGCATTATAACAGTCTAGTGCGGAAATGGCTGAGGTCTTGAAACAGAGGTTGGGGAAGTTACTTTTTATTTGGACTGCAGCTCCTAGAATCTTCCAGCCAGCAGCCAAAAGGAGGATTGTATAAGTGATCTGATGAGAAAGTTACTTCCCCAAGCTCTGGTCTGAACATAACATTTGAAAGTTCAGGAGGAATAATTGAAATGGAGTTTGTTATGGAGGAATGTCTAAGGATGGAGAACCACAACAGGGATTATGCTGCATTCTACTGCCACACTGAATGCTAAGGTTCATTAGGAAAGGAAAGACCTTGAGTATCACAAGCCTTTGTACAAAACTGTAATACAGCCATACTGAGGAGACTGGGTCCAGCATATTTTAATGACTTGGGCATGTGTAAGTGCAGCTTGCATATGCATAAGACTCTTTTTGGGTAGAATGCAGAGAGCTATTCTCTTGCCCTTGCACTCCATCCCAAAACCTCCCATGCCCAGAAGTGTCAAGCTGTTGTTCCAGAGGGAAGAGGAGGAGGGAAGAGGCAATTTAAACCATGAGTATCAGTCTGCTCTGGGCTCCTGGGGGAAGGAAGAAGCATGCGCACTCCGTTTGAGACCATACTCTCATTTCTTTTTCCCTGGTTAGCTGAGACCAGCTGCTGTTCTGGTCTGAATTGCCTCCTGCTTCTTGTCCTTCCTCACTGGTAAGTGACAGCAGCAGATCCCTTCAAGGCTTTATAGCTGCCAGGCAGTGGAAGATTATGGAGCTATACATGCAAATCTACAAACACATGTAGGACCTTGGCCAGTGTCCCTGTGACAGCTGGTGACCTCTGGGTCAGTGAGATGGTATAGTAGCTCCAAGTCTTAGTCCACACTTCAAGGGAATTCTCCAAGCCGCTGAACCTATTTTAGGGGTAGGTTGAGTATCGTGGAAAGATCCTTCAAGGCTTGGTATGATGCCCAAAGATGATTTACAACCCCACTGACAGTGGAAAACACCAGTTAAGACCTCTGGTTCAATTCCAAGTGCCTGAAAAAGAGTATTGTAGAGCTGGTGAATTTCCAGTGATGTAGCAGTAAAAAAATCAAGGCTCTGGATTAGCTTTATTTAGTTAGTTGATTTATAACTCACTTGGGACCTAAGGAGGCAGACAACTGAAAAAACAAGTGTGTATGTGTGAGAGAGAGACAGAGAGAGAGAGAATGAAAATAGGACAGACCGTATTTGCTGGCGTATAAGACGCACCCCATTTTCAAACAGTATTTGTTGGGGGAAAAGTGAGTCTTATACGCCAGCAAACAGGGTATAACATTAAAGCACAATAGAATTATAAGTGAATATACATGAAAAGGCACTAGATCCCATCTGATTCTGGAAGCTGAGCAGGGTCAGTTCTGGTTAGTACACGGATGGGAGGCTGCCAAAGAATACCAGGTGCTGTAGGTTATATTTGAGAGGAAGGAACTGGCAGAACAACCTCTGAGTATTCCTTGCCTAAGAAAATCCTGGGAAATTCGTTGGCTTGCCATAAGTCAACAGACAACTTGAAGGAACGTTGTTGTACGCTTTCATGTCATTTCCAACTTATGTCAATGCTAAAGTGACCCTATTATGGGTTTTTCTGGGGCTGAGTGTATGTGATACATCCAGCGTCACCCAGTAGGTTTCCATGGCCAAGTGGGAAATCAAACCCTGATCTCTAGGATCGTAGTCTGACGTGGAAACCACTACACCACCTCTTACATACACAAAACCACAGCAAGTTATATTACTAATTCAGCGTTATGTCATAACAATAAAACACAATAGTATTATTGTTATAACATTGAATGCTAAGTTCTAACATCAAAACACAAAGACAGTTTAAAATTAGATCAGTTAAAATAATGATATGAGTTAATTAAAATTATTGGCCAGAATTCTCTATCACAGTCTACGTTACGTAACTGCGTGTACATATAAGTCATCACAACATATCAGTTGTTATAACAACTAATCACAAATTGCTAATCACCACTACCATCATCATCGTCATCTACAGTGCTACCCCTAAATTGCAGATCCTGAATGGGCATCTCCATTCTTCTGTAGTCATATCCAGCTAACTGTGTATCATTCTGTCTCTGCATCCCAAGATGAGCGATGAGAATGAATTAATCCCTCTGGTACACTCTGAAATAAAATTACTTTGAGACTGCTTGTCTCCGCCCCAAAGGTTGAGTGCCTCTTGACTAGCCGTTACTAGATATTGATGACACATTAGCAAATACAAACCCCACACACATAACATATCAAGCAGAACTCTGTATTACCTCAGACCCTTTGCTTAGTTGGTCCTTCTGTTACTTCCTTCTGAATTATTCAAAGAGATGCTTCACCCGTTCCTGCAACATAAGTGCACATGTGAGCATGCCCACTCAACTTTATATGTTTTATTTCTGCAACGGTAGCAAAGTAAACCAACACAATCAATATGCACCCAGACAGGCTTCATGCAAGTCATTTGGAGTATCGAACTGAGTTATCTTTTAACTACAATCATGTTGATATGATGAGCACATTTACCTGTGGATGGAAAAGTTCCCATATCTTTCTGTGTTAGCTCCAGAGAAAGCCACACACCAGAAGTGGGAAGCTTTCTTATAAAATTTTAGGCTACCTTGGGCCTGTTTCAGTCAGAAAAGGCCTTTTTTTTAGAACGAGGAAGATAACTGTCATGGTTCGGGATGCTGGAAATTGTAGTCTTATCACCTCTGGAGGCTGCCAGGAACAAGGAGGCTGATCACTTAAATCTAGCCTAGACGTGTGTAGTAATTGCTTATGTGTATTAACAGTCCTTGATTTTCTTCCTTGTTATGGCACTCAGGATGATATATGTGGGCTTCCCAGTCAGTTCCTCATCCAGAGACAGACCAGACTTAGCTTCCACAAAGTTCCACATATCTTGAGACTGTTGTATCAAGTGAAACCTTGGGTTGAAAATGCTTCACTTTAAACTTAGCTTAACTGCACTGTGACAGGTACTGAACTCAACCTTAGTTGTTGGTTCTTGTGTGCCATCGAGTTGTTTTTTGCTTGTGGCAATCTCATTAAGATCAGAACTGTACTTCCTTTGATGCTGTCTATCCACCTGTAATGCAGTCATCTTCTCCTTCTCCCACTGCCTTAGACTTTATCAAACACGGGCATATATACTCAGCATTGCCAGGGATTTTATTTTCCCATAGGTAATACTTGTTAGAAAGATTAGAGATCCTGTGTCTCTAATTCCCCAAACTGTCTTGTCCAGTATCTGTAACTTTTCCTCATATTCCCCAATCCAGTCTGTATTCAGAGTTATTGACATGCAGGGGCAGGGTTCCTGAGGGAATACACTGCCCTCCTCCTTGCTGCTAGGCCTCATCTCCATAGCAACTGTCCTATTCAGGACAGGCACAGTTGACCGAGGCCCACGAGCTCCCTGGCTGAGAATTCTAAAGGCCCCTCCTTAAACCGCAAACCTCAGGACTCCATAAAATCTTCTTAGGCAGCCAATCATATGAGGTCTTCGCCTGAGACAGACAAAAAACTTTGACTTTTGTATATTAGATTATAGCCTTTTCTAATGAGCCGTGTTGTCTCATGATGCATGCAAAGTATGATAGCCTCAATTTTGTCACTTTTGGCCTCCAGTGAGAGTTCAGGACAAATTGCTACTTGTCCATTTAGAAGAAATTCCAGGATGCTACAGAAAAAAGGGGGGGGGGGAAAAAAAGTGGCAGCTATTTTGCTTTTTGTGTTCTAACAGAGCAGAAGCAATCGGATTTTCCCGCCTTGTTACTCTTAAATTATGATTTTTGTTTTGTTTTGTTTTGTTTCTCCTTGTATTTGTGTATATGTGCATATGAGAATTGGAATAAGCCCTCCTGTCTTACTGGGAAGAGAGCACTCATTAGCCTCAGGCCCTGTAGAGCTACTAAGCTCTAAGCCGATTTCCTCAGCAGCCCCGAGGCATCTAGGAGGTAGGAAGGCTAGGAGACTAATGGCCAGCTGGCTTATACTGTCTTTCTTTTCCCCCCTCTCTCTTGTTTTATTTTATTTCTAAAAGGAGGGGCCACCTGTCTCATCTACTGCCATGGGTTTAAGCCTTTGATAAGCTTATCTTGTTTTCCCTACAGAAAATCAGCATCTGAAATTAACAAGCTTGTCTCCAAAGACTCAACCCTTTGTTTCCTGTTATCAGCTCCTACACAATATTGGGGGGTGCAGGGAGAGCTGGCCAGTTCTTTGTGAACTAATTAGCTTTTGGGTTGTCCACATTATTGCTTTTTCGGTGTGTGTTTGTGATGGCTCCTATGTATGTTTGAAAAATTCAGCCTTCAGAAAGGGAGCACGTAACACTTTTGTTCCAAAGTCTTTGTGGGCCAGAAAGATAGCTGTTTTTCCCAGCTAAACCTGAGGTACCAAGAAGAGTTATCACTTTAGGCCTGGGCTGGCCAGCTGGTAATAGTGATGGTTTTATGCACACACACCCAGGGGGGTTGTACCAGCAATGGTCACATCACTTCCAGTTTCATTTTCTGCTGATTTTTGGCAAATTTTTGAGGGGTTACTTTTGAAGCTGTTGGAAATCTTTGAGGGTTTAAGGGGCAAAACTGCTATATTTTTCAGGAATTTTTGAGCTACTTTGTGCTCAAAATCCCCTTGTAAGAAGAGTGTCATGTTTCCTAAAATGCACACGTGACCATCTGACCACGGCCTTTTACGCTAGTTGCCTTTTCTGGAGACTTCAACATCAGCCCCACGTTGAGTGCACTACAGCAGTCTAATCAAGGGGTGATTAAGGCACAAGCCATTGTGGCCTTTTCCGTCTATCCTAGAAGAAGATGCAGCTGGCACCTCAGTCAAAACTGGGCAAAGACACTTCTGGCTGCAGTAGCCATCTGGCCTTCCAGGAGCGGTGCTGGCTGTAAGAGCCATGCCAAGCAACAAACGCAATATTTCAGGGGGAGCGCAACCCTATTGAGAAAAGAATGTGATTCCAAGCCCAAGTTGGTTTTTCTGCTGACCAGCACCACTTCTGTCTTGTCTGGATTAAGCTTCAGATTGTTTAAGTACATCCAGCCCTTCACTGTATCCAGAAAGCAATTGAGGACTTCGGCAGCCTCCTTGGCATCATTTTTAAAAGAGATATAGAGCTGGATATTACCAGCATACTGATGACATCCAGCCCAAAAGCCCCAGATGGCCTCCTCCTGTGGCTTCATGGAGATGTTGAAAGGCGCCTTGACCCCTGTAGGACTCTTCCCCACCACCCTTCAGCCACACATTCTAATGGCCAGGAGGCTGAAAAGCGGTCTCCCAGCACCACCTTCTGGGAATGTAGGCTCCAACTTACGACATCCGTATTATGGCATAATTTATTCAGAGGATGTTTGCCATTGCCTTCCTCTGAGGCTGAGAGAGGATGCCTCACCCAAGGTCACCCAGTGGGTTTCCATGGTTGAACAGGGATTCAGAGTCTGGTCTCTCAGAATCCTAGTCCAGTGCTTAACTGGATTCATCATGGGTTAGGGAGTCAGCCTGGTGTAGTGAATCTTTCTCCACCATTGCTCTAGGCATTTACCCAAGACTTTCATAGCCCTGACCTCTTTTTTAAAAAGTGCTCATTCTCTGCATCTCTCCTTAGGAAGAAGAACTGTGCATGCAAAAATATGCCAGTATTGATATCTATTTTGGCAGTTTGTATGATTCCCACAGGCTCCTGAGCACAGAAGAGTGGTCTCTGGATCCACAGAAGTAACCCACCCCTGTTCTGCAACCACACTGTGATGATATAGATCAGACAGAGATCGAAAGAATGCAACTGCTTCAAAGTTACCCAGGATGTTTCAGAACTCAGTTGGGAGCTAAACCTGGATTTCCCAAGTCCCAGTCTGACATGCCAACACACTGGCTCTCATCAAGTGTTCAGATGGGAGCTGGAGGACACAAAAAGGACTTTGTGAAAATGAGTTTCATTGTCCATGACTTTGTGAACTGAGTTGTGCCTATATAACATTAAAACACTGTTGAATTTTTTAAAAGCAATTTAAAAACACATCTTTTTTTTATTTTTATTTTTATTTTAAGGAGGACAGCATCTGTCTAAAAGTCCTTTTTTCCTCAATAGCTAGTCAATTGCCAAAAGGCTTCTGGAATTAAAGATGGATGGATGGATGGATGGATGGATGGATGGATGGATGGATGGGTGGGTGGGTGGGTGGGTAGGTAGGTAGGTAGGTAGGTAGGTAAATAAATACTGTCCAGCCAGGAAGAAGGCATTACATGTTTGCCACCTCCTCTTCCTCCCACTCTTGCAAGTTGAAATAAAAAAGCAGGAACACCATAATGTTTTGCAGCTTGCTTCACACCCAGATCTGCTCAGATCTCCTGATCAGATCTTTTCACTGCCTTGGAAATGAGTGTTGGAAGGGCATGGTCCAGAGTCTGAAAATCCAAACAGTAATGTATCCTTTCAGGATTCCCTGCAATTTGTGGGTTACTATGTATATGAAATCAACTGCAGGTATAGGAACCAATTTGCTTTTCCTTTGTTAGATGCTAACTCACTAACTAACTCTGCTGGGGATGCCTTTTTCCAGCATCATATTGGCCTGAGCAACTCTGGCAAGTCAACCTCCCCCATTCAGTGCACTGCCAAACTCACAGTCTGTTGCCTACTTTACATTCCTTCAAATTTCAGACGGGAAATGCCCAAACGCTGACTGTGTCAACATCCCACTGTCGTGCAAGGTGGTGGGAACTAGACATGAAGCCGCATTGCTTGGATGCTTTCTTAAAGCTGGTCCCAGCACCCCTTCCCTCATTCTGAGCAGTAGTTCAATAACTTGAAGGCTAAATAAAAGAGTGGGTCTCCTTTCCTTTATACTTTATGTCCCTTTAATGAGTCTCTGTTTGAAGACAACAAAACTATGTCTTATGGGTCGAGCACATCTTCTTGCATGTAAAAGATCCCAGTTCAATCCTAGCATCTCCCAGTTAAAAGTCTCTGGTGGGACTGGCTCTGGATTTAATTGCCCTTGGGTACTCCCTCTGCTACACTGATGAACCTTACCAGGCTGCACCATTATGAACCCCCATGTAAATTTCCCACAATACCTTATGAAATCAGTGGATTCAAATTACAAATTACATGAGAAAGAACTTTTTTTTACTGTAAGAACTGTTTGACAGCAGAATAGAATGTCTCAGAGAATAGTGGAGTCTCCGTCTTTAAGCTGAGGTTGGATGGGCATCTTTCAGGAGTACTTTAATTGTGTGTTCCTACACAGCAGGGGGTTGGATTACATGGTATTCCCTCTGCTATGCTGATGAATCTTAACAAGCCACACCATAAATTTCCTGCAGTGCTTTATTTAAGGAGTGGATCGAAATTGCAAAAAAAGATATTCTACCTAAACATGAAGGAGAACTTCTTTACAGTAAGAACTGTTTGGTAGTGTATCTCAGAGTAGTGGAGTTTCTGTCATTGGAAGTCTTTAAACATGGGTTGGAAGGACATCTTTCAGGAGAGCTTTAGCTGTACATTCATACATGGCAGAGGGTTGGACTTGCTGGCCCTTGTGAGTCTCTTCCAACCTTGGGGGCATTGTGGGAAATGAAAATGACAGATCAGACCCAGCTGAGGAAGCCTGGATAGGTGTCCATGTTACCCTGTGACCTGAGAGTCCCGTGAGGGACACCCAAATGACCAAAACAAATACAACAAGGTGGGGAAATTATCTGGAGCACTCTCTTGGCTAACGAGAGACAGGGTAACTTAGCGGGGATCTTTTACCCAATGGATACAGCGTCAGGTCAGTGAGCAGTCAGGCAGTTCAGACTAACAACAATATTTATTAATATAATTATTAAGAGAAGCACAGCCTCTCTACTACATAAGAAATAGAAAAGAGAGTTTTGGGGAATGGGTGATATGCCACCTTTCTCGTAGTCCTGAAGAAAGCCAATTGAGGGCAGGAGGACTCGGCGTGGCGGCCGAGGGGACCTCGCAGACCGAAGCAGTGGCAAGGCGAGATAGCACTTCGGAGCGGTCCGAACGCAAGTCTGTTGAGCAGTCCGAGAAGCTTTCGGAACTTGGGGTTTTTAGGGGGGCGGAATGATCATAGGCTAGTCTGGTCTTGGGTGAATACAATGAGTTTTGGGCTGGAGACAATGTCTCCGAAAGGTCAGAATTTACATGATTGAGTTAAGGTCCGAATCGACAATAGTATGGCCAGTATGTAGATGCGGCTGGCTCGGCAGTTAAGCACTTAGCTTGCCAGGGTGCCCTTTCGGGGCAGAGGTCTCTTTGTGTTAGCGTGCGTACCTTGATGAGAGTGTTTGTTTCGGGAGGTCCCCTAAAGCAGATCTGGCAGTTTCTGGCTTGCCTTGGTGTAAACAAATATGACACAGCAGATAATAGCCATGCCTAGCTTCGGGCTTGTTCGGTGGCCTCACAAACACTTGGCTGGTGGCAGAGCAGGGCCGAATTGTGATATCAAAATGATACCTAAAGGTTACCGAAGGCCAGGCCAGTTCACGGTGGTAACATCCATGAAGCAGTGAGTGCTGCTAGACTTACAAGTGACAAATTAAAAACCATATATTAAAATAAAGGACTAGTGTCATTACTTTGAAACATTTTAAGAAGAGTGAGGCAGAAATTAGGCTTGCTTGTGCAAAGAATAATACTTATTGGTTATTGAAGAAATGCCACTGAGAAGCTGAAGGTGTTGGCCGTTGGAGATTTAGTTTTTTAAAAAAGCATTGACAGTAACATGTTAATAATGTGTTATGTTACCCTGGAGCAGTGGTTCTCAACCTGTGGGCCCCCAGATGTTTTTGGACTTCAGCTCCCAGAAGCCCTGAGCATTGACCAGAGTGGCTGGGGCTTCTGGGAGCTGAAGTCCAAAAACATCTGGGGACCCACAGGTTGAGAACCACTGCCCTGGAGTAAAGAGCTGAACAATATCGATCATTAATGCAGTGCTTTATACAGTTTATAACCTAACTAGCTTAGATCTGGACTATCGAAAAGACTATATCTCCTTATAAGAACCTGCCAAAGCTCTAAGATTCGCAGAGGAAGGCTTTCTCTCAGTCCCACTACCATCCCAGGCTCAACAGGTGAGGAGAGAGCCTTCTCAGTGACTGCTCCCACCCTGTGGAACTCCCTTCCTCAAGAAACTAGGCTGGCCCTCTCCTTGCTCTCCTTTCACTGATAGGCAAAAACATTCTTATTTAAGCAAGCTTTTAATATGTAAACAGGTGGGCTTTTAATTTATTAAAGAAGCATTTAAAAAAAAGTTTCTTTTTTAAAATAATTTTATATGTCTTCTATTGCTTTTAATTGTTTTAAATGCTTTATTGATTTTTTAAAACTTTTTTGGGGCCCTCTTGGGTCCTACTCTGGGAGAAAGGCAGGATATAGATAAGATAAAATCAAATAAAAACAAAACAAACAATTCAGAGATGAAAGCCAAGACATGTTTGGCCAACCAGCATCAGAATGTGGGAAAAAGACAGCAAATTATTAGTGAGGAAGAAACCACAAACTAGGAGAGGTTGCAGCAGCTTGCTTTTGCCTGAGCCTACTGGGAAGAACAAGAACTTACTCCCTCCTCTCCTCTGCCGCTACTTTTGAGTGCCAGCTACTTTTCTCTCTGTGAACTCCGTTTGCAGCAACTAAAATAAGCTGAGAACAAAGGGGGGAAAGTGAGAGGAGGAGAGAGAAACTGAGACATTTTATTTATTTTATTTTTGTATAATTTTTATTGAGAGTTTGTCTCGAAAATACCCCCCCACACACACTTTTGCATGCTAAAATCTTCCAGTTGAAATTGCTTATTTCCATTCCATTACAAACATAATTTCCATCTTACAGAGAGAAGAACAGTTACGTTATTTCTTCTTTGATTTCTTCTACATTTATATCCTTACCCAATCCAATACTCTTTTCCATTCTTTCTCAAAGTTCTGGATAGATTTATTCTCCAAAGAAAATGCTAACTTTTGCATCTCTATCATCTCCAAAACTTTTTACTTCCTGAAACTGAGACATTTTAGAAGTAGCACGAAAAGTGGGATGACAGAGGTTTAACTGAGACTGTGGCCATGTCCACACTGGACTTTTATAGCGCTGTTGTTCCACTTTCAACATCCTATGCAATCCTGGGGTTTGCAGTTTCGGGAGGGGCCAGAAACTGCAAACCCCAGGATTGCACAGGATGTTGAAAGTGGAATAATAGCACTATAACAGTGTAGTGTGGAAATGGCCTGTCCCTGCCAGTTCAGGAGAGTTGGGAGATATGTGATTCTAAGTTCTGTGGTCTCAAGTCTGTGGCAACTGGCTGCATACTGTCAGGTCTGATCGCAGGTAGCAAAACTGGGAAAGAATCATTGCCCCAGACCCTGGAAAACTGTTGCCCCTGACCTTGTACGGTACAATGGTTAGAGTGCTAGGCTAAGACAAGGCAGAGAGAGCATCAAAGCTGCATTCGTTCATAAAACTGACTGGGTGACTCTGGGCTGGTCACTCTCTTTCAGCCTGGCTTACCTCACAGGGCTGTTGTTGCTCAGGAAAGGGGTGTTACAGAGGTGGGTGAGACTCACCAAACTATCGAAACTGTGAAGTCCTGAGAGGAGAGGTTTAGGGAGCTGGGTATGTTTAGCCTGGAGAAGAGAAGGTTAAGAGGTGACGTGATAGCTTTGTTTAAATGTTGAAGGGATGTCATATGGAGCAAGCCTGTTTTCTGCTGCCCCAGAGACCAGGACACAGAGCAATGGCTTCAAACTTCAGGAAAAGAAATTCCATCTAAACATTAGGAAGAACTTCCTGATGCTAAGAGCAGTTCAACAGTGGAATACGCTGCTGCCTCAGAGTGTGGAGTAGTGTCCTTCTTTGTAGGATTTTAAGCAAAGGCTGGATGGCCATCTGTTTGGAGTGCTTTGATTGTGTTTTCCTGCGTGGCAGAATGGGGTTGAACTGGATGGCCCTTGTGGCCTCTTCCGGCTTTATGATTCTGTGATTCTACTTGTCTTTTTGATGGCCCATGTGTCCATAGAACTCTCACAAAGGTGTTTATGTTGAAGCTTCCTGGAATCCACTAGTCAGAAGCAAGCTTGACAGGCGATGGTTTCCCTTTCACTCAAGGAGCCAGAACTTTTGACAAGGAAGAGCCCAGTCCAGTCGCCCTCCTATTCATTTCTATTTAAAGATCCTCCAGCACAAAAGCCTTCCCCAGGTCTTACAGCAACTGGGGCAGTGTTGTTGCACAATTGGGCAATGTTTTATTGTTTCTTTGTAAATGCAGCTTGGCACGATTCTGTTTCAGAGATTATCAGAATAAGCCACAGAGTTGTTGTTTGTGTTTTTTTTAAGGGGACAGTAAGGCTAGTTCCACACTAGCCTGTTATAGTACTATTATTCCAGTTTCAACATCCTATGGAATCCTGGGGTTTGCAGTTTAAGGAGGGGCATTTAGAATTCCCAGCCAGAGAGCTCTTTGGCCTCAGTAAACTACAAACTCCAGAATTCCATAGGAGGCTGAAAGTGGAATAATAGCATTATATAACAGTGTAGTGCGGAAGTGGCCATAGTCTAAAAGTTTTAACTGACCAGCGTACAAGGATGTGCCATTAGATGTGCAGTTTTTGGTATTCAGTCTGCATTTTTAACTGTTTGAATTGGATGTATAGTTTAATGTTCTTGAACTTTTTATACTCTGTATTGTTTTAGATACTTTGTTTTAATTTATATTGTAAACCACTTTGAGTCCCATTTGGAGAAAATAAGGATGTACTCTATATTTTCATGTATAAACCTAAACATTTTAGAGAAATTGACTACCAAATATACATAAATTGTAATAATGAAATGTATGGGGACACCACATGTCTCATGAAAACCTTTAATATATTTTTAAAAATATATGATTTAAATATAATAACGTACATTTCCAAGATTGTAAGCAACATACCTACACACTTCAGGTGACACACTCATGTGTCACGGCACACCATTTGGAAAGCCCCGGACTAAGCTGTTATACTCAGTGTGTTTATTAGACTGTTATGGTTAGTAAACAAAACTTTATTTCAAAGTATGTCATGGTGATTTGGCATGGCAGAGATGACTATCTCAGGAATTTTTCCAATAGCTAAATACATGTGTGGAAATATCTAATGTGTGTTATGGGGAGAGATCAATAAAGATGTATTTAAAGCACATCTAACACATATCTCTTTAGAAGCCAGAGCTTGGGAAAGTTTTTTGGATGCAACTCCATTGGTATTCTGGGATTTATAGGTAAAAATCTTGCATTGAGCAGGTTGAGTGTAATGTTTGTATGTTCAGTTCCACCTCCATCAAATCCCAGAGCTGCTTTTGCTTTATCAACAAGGAGGGGATAGAAGGGGGTCATTCAGACAGTGAAGAAGCTGCTGGTCTCAGTTCAGAGAGAGGAAGAAATGAGGGTACACTCATAGATGGTGTGCGCCCTATTTTTCCTTCCCCTAGGAGCCCAGAACATCTACATCTACATCTTCATCATCTGAATTGCTTCCTCTCTTTCTCCCCTTCCTACCAGTAGCCAGCAGCAACCCCTCCTAGGGTTTGGTAGCTGCACGGGCAGGGGGAGACATATGTGAACAAGCCACACTTATGGGTAGATCTCACTAACAGGACACTCCATTGTCCCCCGAAAGTGATATATTCAAGCACTGCTGAGATTTCTCAAGACCCAGGTAGCAGAATGACTTGGGATCTTCTGTTCTTTTTCTAACATTTTAGAATTTAATTTTTTTTAATCCCAATTTTCTTGAAGGGCAGTGTAGAAACAGAAGGAAGGAAGGAGACTAACTTTTAGGAAAATGGTGTAGCAATGCATATTGGAAGCCAGTGTGGTATAGTTGTTTGAGTGTTGGGATTGAATCCTCGCTCAACCATGGAACCCCACTAGGTTCATACTCTCTCAGAGGAGGGCTATAGCTTCTAAAGAATCTTGCTACGAAACCCCATGAAAGATTCACCTAAGACAGTGGTTCTCAACCTGTGGGTCCCCAGATGTTTTTGGACTTCAGCTCCCAGAAGCCCTGAGCATTGACCATAGTGGCTGGGGCTTCTGGGAGCTGAAGTCCACAAACATCTGGGGACCCACAGGTTGAGAACCACTGACCTAAGAGTTACCATAAGTCAGAAATAATTTAAAGGTTTGTTGTGTGCCTTCAAGTCTTTTCCAACTTACAGCAACCTATCGAGGGGTTTTCTTGGCAAGATGGGTTCAGAGGGGATTTGCCTTTGCTGTCCTCGGAGGCTGAGAGAATGTGACTTGCCCAAGGTCACCCAGTGGGTTCCCATGACCAAGCGAGGAATTGAACTCTGGTCTCTAGTGTCTTAGGCCATTTCTGCACTAGACTGATTCTGGGGTTTGTAGTTTACTGAGGCCAAAGAGGTCTCTGGCCGGGAATTCTGAAGGCCCCTCCCTAAACTGCAAACCCCAGGATTCCATAGGAGGTTGAAGGTGGAATAATAGCACTATAACAGTCTAGTGCGGAAATGGCCTTAGTCAAGCGCTTAAACCACTGCATCACACTGACTCTCACAAGAAGAAATACATCCTGGGCATTATTTATTAATTACTCTCAAACATACTCAAGGATCTATTTGGAAAATGATTTCACTGGACTGCATAAAGTCTTGAGGCATGACAACTCCATAGCATATATCTCTCTTATATTGTTTTGCTTTAAAGAGTTGGAAGCAGGAAGTCACTGAAAAGTGTTAACATACTAATTGGTAAGCATGAAGAATTGAGCACATAAAATGTTTGTGCTGCCTAGAGGTGGTCATCTGAGAATTACAACTTTTATTCTAGATTTGACTGGTATTATGCCCATCTTTGTTTACTCCATTCAAGTAGTATTATATCCATGCATTATCGGACTAGCGCTGATTGTTTATGAAACAATGTATTTCTGAAAATGGAATGTTTTCAGTGGAAAAGTACAGCAATGGAAAAATATCCACCTAGCGTCAGTGAATATGAGGCAGGTGCCTGTGTCCCTCAATTGTGTTGCCATAAACAAAGGACTAGCCTGGGTCTTGCAGTGACGCATGATTTGACCACTTTGCTGTTTGGACTAATGTTTAGACTACTGCAGTATACTCAATATCGGACAGCCCTTGCAGGTTCTACTTTGATAAGCTAATAAGGAATGATTCCTTGAAATGGGCTATATTCAGCGATGCCATTCAGAATAAGTATGAAACAATTCTGTCTTGTTTTTTGCCAAAAAGTATACAAGTGCAAATGTGTACCACCAATCTCCTTTCACCTACCTCCCTGTTGGGATCTGAGAAGCCAGTTTTTCTCCCAGCCTCTTTTTAATTTATGCATTTCACATGCATATATTGTTAGTTTCGGATGAAAAGTTTTTTGTGATGTAGGAAGCTATCCCTATTCATTCTATGTTATTTCTGCCTCTGTCACCTGATTTTCTGTTAAAAATGTAATGCTCAGGAACACATAAACTTTTAAAACTGAAGTATACCTGTTCTTGTTTAAAAAGTACAGTCATCCCTCCATATTCACTAGGGTTAGGGGCACAGGGCCCCCATGAAAGTGAAAAACCATGAATAACTCTAAGCCCTCCCAGACCATATTCAACACACACAAAAAGTATGATCAGCATATTCAGTCCACCAAGGATTCCTTTGAGGCATCAGAGTTCCTTCACAAGGCAGAGGTGGGTGGCTGGTAGGGCTGACTGCCACCTCCACTGTAGCCCCCCACCATTTTTAATAGGGATTTACAAGCCTCATTTGTAGTTTCTCAATCTCACCAGGCTTGCAGTCCCTATTAAAAATGGCACAGGGAGGCAGCAGAAGTGAGAGCAAATAATCCGTGAATAATCAAATCCACAAAAGTGAAACCCGCAAATGTGGAGGGCTGACTGTAGATGTTTTCCTGAGCATTATGTTTAACTAGGTATACGTGTACTGAGCCAATGTGGTATAATGGTTCAATTCCCCACTTGGCCATGGAAACCCACTGAATGACCCTGGGCAACTTACACTCTCTCAGCTCTCAAAGGGAGACAAAGGCAAAGCCCCTCTGAACAAATCTTGCCAATAAAACCCTGTGATGGATTTGTCTTAGGCAGGCCATAAGTCAGAAACGACAGTAAAATTCCTCCAACCACACTCTGAATAAATTACTTGTAGGAACTTGCTTTTAATTTATTGAAGATTATTCTATCAGGAAAATCCCTGTCTACTTTAAAAATCCCCTTTAAGTAGTTTTTATTTAATTTTAAAGATTTTTAAAGGAATCTACTCAATTGCAGTTTACAATTGAGATGCTCTAATGGGTAGTTAGAGTGACAGCAGCAATGAATATCACTGTAAACTGGCTTTACATTTAATGATCATCGGAGTTTGGCAAGATGATTTGTGGGGACGCAGGAAATTGTGAAACCAGAGAGGCCATATAGGCCAAGTGATTCCAGTCCCTTCTCCAAAACAGTATGCGATCGGACAAAAGCCCCTTAGATCCTGTTGTATTAGGGCAGTGGTTCTCAACCTGTGGGTCCCCAGATGTTTCTAGACTTCAGCTCCCAGAAGCCCTGAGCATTGACCGTAGTGGCTGGGGCTTCTGGGAGCTGAAGTCCACAAACATCTGGGGATCCACAGGTTGAGAACCACTGTATTAGGGCAACCATTAGATAGGGTGTGGAGACTGTCGGAAGAGCAGTCTTGCCACTAATAAGTATTTATTGATTTGCCACTTATTTTTATTGTTTATATGTGGAGAAATACATACCCTCGAGCATTTCACAGGACACATATTAGCCAAGCAACACTGGGATATGGTCAAGATGATTATTAATGAGGAAGAATAGACTAGGACAGCAGTTTGTTTTTGTCTGAGCCTACTGGGAAGAGCAAGAATCCACCCCTTCCTCTTCTCTCCCCCTTGCTGATCTAACTGAGTGCAAACTAATTCTGCACTTTTGAACTCAGCTTGCAGCAACTGAAGTAGACGAGAACAAAGGAGAGAACGAGAACAAAGGAGAGAACGGGGAAGGAGAGAGGAATTTGGACATTTTAAAAGCAGCTGGGAGGATTAATTGGGACTGTTCCTGCCATATCAGGATAGTTGGAGGGTATGGTAGTATTGCTTTTTGAATATTGTGCAAGCATATCCGACAAGTTAGGGACCAAAATGCTTTCAGAAATTAGAATTGGTTGAGAAGCAGAACCCAGTCATTCATCGGTTTTTCTCCATAATTCGAAAGGAATTATGGAGGCTTGCTTGGGAATTACGCACATGTGGTTCCACATGAGCCTCCATAATTCCCTCTTGTTCCTTCCAGGAAGAAGGCAAGAGAAGAAGAATTGATGAAAGAGCATTGAAAGAATGGTATATGTTTATAATTTGTGATAGTTGAAAGAGTGGAATATGAAAAACGAGTCGTCAAAAAGCAGGAGACGCCTGTATTTCAAGACTCATGATTTCTGAAATCAGTAATGCTCAAGCTACTGTACAGGAAGCTAAGTTTGGAAATGTTACTCTTTTTTTTTAGTACAGTTACCAGAATCCCTTGCAACAACACCATGGGTCAATCCTTGTGACGGGCCCTTACTCCAGATTGGTGTAGCAGTTCCCAATCTGATAAGGTGCCCCGTCTTTATCACACAGCTATACCCCACCCCCTTATAACACCATCCTTGTGTTAAAAGGTGAGGGTTTTCAGTGTTTGTTTAGAACTACTCAATAAATTTATGGTAGCATGCTTTCTGTGTTACCTTATATACTGTATAGAACTCAGCCAAGTTAGTATTTAAAAAAAAAGACTGTAACTTTTATTTAGATAGCAATAAGAATAAAGCAGTGTGTTAGATTTCAAATGCAGGTCAAGGTTGATACATATCCTCAGTGCACTTTTTAGACAATATAACAGGAAACTTCCTGCTCAGAAACAGTTCAATTATATCTTATAGACTTTCATATAGGACATCAGTATCATATAACAGCCCTTTGGCTAAACTCCCACCAAAGGCGTAACCCCCAATCTAAGTCATACTCTCTGCCCAGATCCTACTAGGTCTAAATTACTCTGCTGCCTCTCACTAGGCTTCCACTGAGAATTAAACCTCCCAAAAAAAGCCACGTTCTCTGGGTGATAGAGGGATTGTACTCCCTAGCTCCTTGCAAGGCTCCTACTGAAGGAATCTCCAAATATGCAGAGGAACGTGGCTTTCTATAAATTTTCTCTCAGCCATAAGCCCTTCCCGCACACTACTGGGCTGGGTTTCTCTCCTGGAGTGCTAGTCTTGCTGTGCAGGTGTTTCAGAGAGCCACACCTCCAGAACTTCTTCATAATGCCGTACTGCACAGCTCTAGGAACTGCACATATCATCAGTGATCTGGTGATGCTCCCAGATTCCCGAGGCTGCTTTTCCATCTCTCCTTTCCTGAGCCAGGGGTCATACTGCTGGGCAAGCAAAAATTGCACCTGACGGTTACCTCCTCTAGAAGCTTTACACTTCTGATGCGAAGATTAACATAACCCACTGCTTTCCAACAACACTCGCATAGGCTGTTTGTTCTCCCATCAAAAGTAACTTCCGCATCAAGGCCTAGTAATTAGTGGATGCATGCACAGGGGGTATATAGGGGAGACTGTGCAGGAACAGCATCAGGCAGACACGTTCCGTTGTGGGCTCTGGTGTAGCTGAGAAAAAGAGAAGATGACAAGGGGATGGTGGGATTCAAACAGTCATATGAGAAGAACTTTAGAAAATTATTCATGGTGTGGAGAAAGTGGACATTTTCCTCCCTTTCTCATAATACTAGGAACAAGGCAGTGTCGTCCCCTAAAGCTGAATTGTGGGAGATTCAGGGCAAACAGAAATAAGGCTTCTTTAAAGAATGCATAGTTAAACTGCAAGCTTTGCTTCCATGAAATGTGGCATTGGCTACCAGCTTAGCTTTAAAAAGAGATTAGACAATTTCATGGGGGATGAAGTTATCAGTGTTTTTCCAGTCATGATGTCTGTGCTGCTACCAGGATCAGAGGTAGCATGCTTTGTAATACCAGTTGCTTGGGAAAGAAGTGAGGGTGGGCTGGTGTGGGATTCCTAGAGGTATCTAGTGGCTTTGGACCCCGTGAGAAACAGGATGCTGGAGTAGACAGTTCTTTAGTCTGACCCAGGATTGGCCCTTTTGTTCCAGTGTGATAAGCAAAGATTTTAATCAGGAAGCAACATGAAAGGAAGGTTTTAAAAACTACTCCCTCCATAGTTGCAATTTTTGAAAAGTGGCTCTTGCTTACTTCTTTTTGACCACTGTGACTCACACATACAAGTCACCTGTACCATGCATCATTTGGAAACTTCTAAAGCGGACCAATCATTTTGGTGATAGCCTTGCCTCTCCCTGTGAACACATGTCTAGTACCAGTTCCTGCTCATTCCCTCAGTTACTTTTCTCCGCCACAGCAACATCCTCTCCAACTCTCCTGATTTGTCAGGTATAGTCTTTATTAATTCTCTGTGTCACATGTTTTCAGCTGCTTTCTCAGTTTCTCTCCTTTTCCCATTTTGTCATCAAATTACTCCAGCTTCTGCAAACACAAAGTTCAAAGTGAGAAAGTAGTTTGCACTCAGTTAAGTCAGCTGGGAGGGAGAGGAGAAGAGGGGGCAGAGCCTTGCCCTTCACAGTAAGCTCCAGCAAAAGTAAACTCCTGCGGCCTCTCCTATCTGTTCTGCAGTAATCATTGTGTGTCTGGCTACCGTGAAACAGCCAAATACTTTTCCAATCCTGTCTCCAGCTCTCCACCAGCCGTGGAATGGCTGTGACTCTTAACAGTGAGTCCAAGCATGTGAGACTGTTAATCTATGCCAAGGCTTTCCAAATGGTGTGCCGCGACACATTAGTGTGTCGCCTGAAGTGTGTAGGTGTGTCACCTACAATCTTTGAAATCTATGTTATTATTTATAAATCATATATTTTTAAAAATATATGAAAGTTTTTTATGAGATATGTTGTGTCCCCATATATTTTGTTATTGGAATTTAAGTATGTGTCTGTATCTCTTATAAAGGGTTCGATTAACTCCAGTTTTCCAGTAAAACTAAAATTACTGTGTCGTGAAATGATGCGTGTCTAAATAGTGTGTCACCATCATGAAAAATTTGGAAAGCTCTGCGTTTTACTGTACCATACAAGACCTCAGCCTCTGGGTGTTACTTGAGTAACTTAGTAATAAATTTGTGGTCTACAGGCTATTATTCTCGGCCAGGATGCCAAACTGAAAATGGATTCAGATATGAAAGATTCTGTTCTGCTTTCTCGTGTGCTTTCCAGTGTGTTGCTGTTGTGTGCCTTCAAACCATTTCTGACTTTGGGTGACTCTAAGGCAAGTGTATCATGGAGTGGTCTTGGAAAAAAAATGTTCAGAGGGGTAACCACTTTGCTCTGAGTCTGAGAGTGTGTGACTTGCACAAGGTCACCCAGTGAGTTTCTGTGACTGAGTGAAGATAGCAGCCCTGGTCTACTGGAGTCTTAGTTCAGCACTCAGGTCACAATACCATTTCAGCTTTGCAGCATATGTATTGCTTATTTATTTATTTCCTCCCTGTGCCATCCCTTCCTATAATGGCTCATCCAGGGGTCAGAAGGAGGGTTTTGTTTTTGAAACTGCTTCTGGGTCCCAGTCTGCCTAATCCAGCCTTGCTAATCACATCCTTATCTCACCTTAGGCCCTTTCCACACCTTACCTTCTTCCGGCGCTGGCATTGTACGAGCAGCCTCCAGCAAGAGGCTCTCGCGTCCGGGGTCCTTCGGCTCCGCACAAGCTGTCTGCTCGCACGAGAGCCCCTCCTCTTCCTTCCTCAGCACAGCCTGGGAGTTTCCCAGGCTGCACAGGGGCAGGAAGCGCGATCGGCACGGCTCTGGAGGCTACGCACGCCACGTAAGTGCGCACGGGGCCCGGGAGCAATGCGCGATCACGCACCATTTTCAGCTTCTAGCCGAAAATGAAAAGGTGCGCGATCAGCACCTGCCAGCCCCTGGAGCGTCGCACAATTGTGAGTGCGTCATGCAGATCACTCCTCACAATTGCACTACACTCCAAGCCCTCTTTCGCATGGAAAATGCCATGCGAAAAGGGCCTTAGGAGTAAGAAGGATGTCCCTAGATAAAGGATCGGGTCCTGGCACATTGACCTCACTGCATACAGCAATCAAATTCCCAGCATCTGTTTTAGACTTGGACTCCATTCTCTTCTCTTCCTGCCTCTGAAGTCCTATCTCATTTCCTGATATGTGGGAATCGTTTTTTCCCATCTCTCTCACAGTACTAGTAGGTTGGGACATATTTTCCAGGCTTCTCTGGAAATTTGTTTTGTGACGAAGAACCAAGGTTCATGGATGGGAATGTCGGTGTATTTATCTGAGCACTCCTATCTTACAGATGTGTGAGAAATATTTTCATTGCATCTTCCACTGTCATGGGCCGGCCTTTGCATTGTCATGTTTTGCCAGCTCTCTTCTCAACTAAATTGAGATTCAGACTCTGTTCTTCCCACTGGAAAGTGATTTGTTTTGCGCACCTTGTTGCACTCTAGCTTCCCCTGCTTAATATATCTCTCAGAGCTAGATGTAGCAAGAGATTAAAGGCAGAAAAAAGAAAGTAGGCATCAAGTCAACAAATACAAAGACATAAGGACCATAACAGAACTATCCAGGAAGGGAGAGATTTTTTTCCCTCTCTCTCTCTCAAAATGAATCAATTTCCTGCATTTGCTATATGCTATTTTTTTCCCCAGGAAATCATTCTTAAAGGGAAGGAATAGATCTCAGTGGTATTGCTCATGGCTTCACTGAAGAAAAAATAATAATAATCCCAAAGTCATTCCCAGGGATCTCCAGTTTCAGAGGGTCTCTTAAGAGTAACGATGCAGTCCAGGAACGTACAGCCAGAGTTCTGTAGTAGCCTAAGAAAAAGGTAAGAAGACCCTGTGATGAGATCACCAAAAGCTAGAGGTATCTTGAAGGCACATAACAAAAACCAGGTCCAATACTATGTTGGTATTAGCTACACATTGGCTACAGCTCTTTCTTTTCTGACAACTATCTAGGGACCATCAGTTAATATTGCCAGACCATGAACCATCACTTTGAGCAGCATGAGTCTAAATAACCCAGAATCTCACTGCATTTGTGATGTTTTAGTGATTCTAACAAAGGTATTGAGAGCCATCATAGCGTAGTGGTTTGGGTAAGTGGGCTACGAGTTCAGAGACCAGAGTTCAAATCCCTCCTCAGCTGTGGAAACCCATTGAGTAAAACCGGGGTAAGCCACACACTGTCAGCCTCAGTGGAAGACTATGGCCATTTCTGCACTAGACTGTTATAGTGGTATTATTCCACTTCCAACATCCTATGAAATCCTGTGGTTTGCAGTTTAGGGAGGGGCCTCAAAGGCTGTGCTTTGTTTTATACAGCTAAAAGCTTTTTGATAACAAAAGTGTAAAAACCATTAAATTAATGCTATTAAAAGCACAAAATTAAAACAGCTGGAAAACATGTAAACACAGAAAAAAGGGTAAAAGCACAGTAAGTGAAAAGCCAAAGGCTTGTCTAAACAAACAGGTTTTTGCCTGCCAGCAGAAAAAGGACAAGGGACTAATCGAATCTTCCATGGGAGGGAGTTTTACAGCTTGAGAAAAGACTCTCTGGTGTCCTCACCAAGGCCATTTCCGCACTACATTCTTATGGCATGATTATTCCACTTTCAACATTCTATGGAATCCTGGGGTTTGCAGTTTTGGGAGGAGCCAGCTGGATGTTGAAAGTGGAATAATCACGCTATAAGGGTGTAGTACAGAAATGGCCCAAATGTACCTGTGATGGTGGCAAGATGGAGAGAAGGCCCTATTTTTTCCCCCTCTAAATAAGAGCAGCAATAGTTTGTGGCAAGAATAAGGTTTATTGATAGAAGACAACAGGCACGCATGCAATGCTCTAAGCCCAACTAATGAGCTCTTAGTTCCCAGGGCTACCAGTGTTTTGCTTTTTATGGCCATTTTGGGCGTCAGTCTGTTCCAACCCTATTCCTACCCTGTCTCTTAAGCCCCTAGCACCTGTCAAACTATATACCCTGCCACTACAAGTCTCATAAAGTGTGAGGCTCGTTGTGAATCATTGTGCTACCAGTCCTGTCTGAGCTGGGTTGATAAGAGCAGAAGAGTGTTCTTTACGGGATGGGAGAGGGGTGGTGGAGGAGAGATTGGAAAAATGCCTGTCAACTTTCCATCATGGTGCCACAAAAGAGTAAGCATTTTTACCTGGCAGTCCCTTTGGATCTGGATGAATGGCACTTCCTCAGATAGCTTGTCCCCTCAGAGTTTGTCTGTGATGGCAGAAAAGGCAGTTGCTGATGGGGTTGTTTGTTTGTAATTGTCACAGTCGGAACTTCTGTCTAGTGTAGGGAACCCAGCTTTTAAAGGCCAGAGCTTCGTCAATCAACCCCTCACCCTAGAGATCTCTTTTAAGGAAAAAAGTGTGCATGGGGGCAGAGTGTAAATGATAACTTTACTGAAACTAGGTATCTCTTCTAAATTAGGAAACATCTTTTACTTGGTGGAAGGCCATTAATTGAAGAGGAACAAGAGGAGGGGTTAAGGTTAGGATAGGTTTGGTGGGTTTGGCCAGGAAACAATGCGTAGTTCATAAAATCATAAAGCTGGAAGAGACCACAAGGGCATAAGTCCAACCTCATTTTGCCGTGCAGGAATACATCATCAAAGCACTCCCAATAGATGGCCGCCCAGCCCCTGTTTAAATACCTCCAAAGAAGGAGACTCCACCACATTCCCAGGCACTATATTCCATTGCTGAACTGTTCTTACCATCAGGAAGTTCTTCCTAATGTTTAGGTGGAATCTCTTTTCCTGTAGTTTGAAGCCATTGCTCCATATCCTGGGCCTTTCTGCACTACACTGTTATAGTGCTGTTATTCCACTTTCAACATCCAGTGGAATCGTGGGATTGGAAGTTTAAGGAGGGGCATTTAGAATTCTCAGCCAGAGAGCTCTTGGGCCTCAGTAAATTACAAACCCCAAAATTCCGCAGGAGGTTGAAAATGGAATAATAGCACTATAACAGTGTAGTGCAGAAAGGCCCCTAGTCTCTGGAGGAGGAGGAGACAAACTTGCGCTATCTTTGATTCAGGATCTCAGCCTGTGTTTTCAAACTGCTTATTATGATTTTTCATTGTATATATTAAACTGTTTTTAGTGTTAATGATAGTTCAATGACATTTTGTTTTTGTTTTTCTGATTTTGTTATGTTTTAGCTATATCGTATTTCTTTTAAATTGGAAGCCCTTTTGAGTCCCACTTTTGGTGGAAAAGGTGAGGTGTAAAGATGATGATGATGACTGTGATGAAGGTGGTGGTAGTAATTAATAATAATTCATTTAAAGGGGCAGTGAAGGGAAACAGCAGGCTTGTACACGACACTTATCATTGCTGAATTGCCTCCTCTGGCGTTGAAGGGGTATATAGAGTTAGGCCTAGCAAAATTCAGCCAGTCAGTCTCCTGCTTCATTTCTTGATCGTAGGCAAAATTTTCCTATAGTCTTGGATTCTGCTGTGCTCACTACTTTTGCATTCCGATCACCTGTGATTAACCAGAAGTCCTATTTTGGTGTATGATCCATTTCCTCCTGTACTCCTGCATAGAATCTGTCAGTTTCTTCTCCTTCTGCCTCTGTAGTTGGAGCATAAACCTGGATTATGAAGCCCTGTTGACATGATTCAGTCAACTTTGCATTGCTAACTTTGCATTGCTGACTTGGCCACAGTCTATTGTTGGTTGGCCACATGTGTCCCAGTTTTCAGTTGTGAAACATTGGAAGGTATAAATCTTTTCACAGAAACCCCAACTCTGCACAGCGTCCTGTCCCTCCCCTAGAGTTAAAGCCCTACTCCCAAGCAATGCCAAGATAGCTGGAATGGGCATGGGTGGAGATCCACACCCAGGAGGCAGGGCAAAAGGTGTGTTCCAAGGAAGAAAAAAGTCACTGGACAGAAAGGGAGCTGGGAACCTAGAAGGACATGGAACAGGCTCTGGAAGGGTAATCATCTTATTTTGGCTCGACCGGGGTAGAGTGCTGAGGCTTGCCCCATTCCCTGTTGCTCATATTCAATGATAGGAACTGACAAGCATGTCCCGCAGAAGGATGGCATCCTTATATCAGTGTTTACTGGAGTGGTAAATGCCAAAGCAATTCTTGCCCTTGAATGGAGTTCTGCTTTGTTACAGTCATGGAATATTTGCTTTCCTGCTTTACAGGAAAACAATGATAAATAGATTTTCAAAAAGCAGATAATACACCGAAGCTTGCATGTGTGCAATCTTGTGTATTTCCATCCCTAAACTACAGGACAAAAATCTTATTTTTCTTCATTGCAACTGCCCCAGCACCCTCCCTCTTCTAGCCAGAGGCCATGCTGGCTTAGGAATTCTGGGAAGAGTAGTTTTAAGAAGAGGCAAAAAACCCAAAACAAAGCAAAGGCTCTGGTCAAAAGAATTGTGGGGAGAGAGCATCAGCAACAGTTCTGATTTCTGGGGCCATTTTCACACTAGACTGTTATAGTACTATTATTCCACTGTCACATCCTATGGAAACCTGGTGTTTGCAGGATTGTATTCTTGCTCTGCAAACCCCAGGATTCCATAAGATGTGAAAGTGGAATAATAGCACTATAACAGTCTAGTGCAGAAATGGCCCTAGACTCACGGCTAGGTCCTAAATACCCTGAAGGCACTAGATTCCGTCTGATTTTGGAAATTAAGCAGGGTCAGACCTGGTAGCATTTAAAAGGGAGTACAGGATGCTGTAGGCTATAGTTCAGATTGATGCAATGCCAAACCACCTCTGAGTATTCCTTGCCTATGAAAAAACCCTGTGAAATTCAGAAAGTGAGCATAAGTTGAGCTGAAGATATGAATACACACTCAGACCCACAACTCCCTTCTTCAGACAGTTACTCCTTCCTATAGCAAAACCAGCCTCACATCTTGAAGGTCTTCAAAGAATTTCAGACTCCCCCTGGAAGAACTCTTTGATGACACTAACTTGTGACCCTCCTCTTAGAAAAGTCTGCAGAGAGGAAATGGGCATTTGCAAGACTCTCAGCCTGGGGTCCTCCGGCTCACTAACGTCAACGTTGCCTGCTGTCGCCATCCAGCTTTTCCCTGCCCGCTTTGGGAGCCGGGCTGTGACTCTGTGCCAGAGACATGCCTGCCTGCACTGAGCGGGGTGTGTCCTTGTGGTATTTCCTGAAGTTATTCTTTTGCATTTCCCTTTCCCCCTATTAATAGATTCTGAGCCTGTCTAAGCCATGTCACCAAGGTGGCTGGAGGCAGGAGGAAGCCCTTCTCCAGATAGGAAACATTTGGATGAGGAATGAACTCCCAACAGCGTAAACCCTGAAATGACTCGGATGAAGGTGGAGGAGGAAGGGAAGGGATGGGATGGTGTTTTAATTTTTTTTTTAAAGTTGTGTTCTTGCTCTAAATTGGTTCAAATGGCCTTGGATAAAGACTGCTATTATTTATATCCATCTCTCCTGCCCATAGAGCACTGCGTCATGCACAGAGCTTGGAGGGGTTATTTTATTGGCCTGCGACTTCCCAGAATCTCACATGGCCACTGAGTGTTATAAGCTAACACAGTGGACCCCTGGGGGCCTGTAGAGCCCTTACAGGAGGTCTGTGAAGCCCTGCTGCTGGACACGAGCTGCAGCGGCAACGACAGGGACGCACCAGCAGGCATGTATGTGGGTGCCAAAACTGCTGTTTCCATGGCTGAGCAGGGATTCAAGCCCTGATCTCCAGTTGTAGGCCATTTCCGCACTACACTGTTATAATGCTATTGTTCCACTTTCAACTTCCTGTGGAATTCTGGGGTTTGTAGTTTGCTGAGGCCAAAGTGCTCTCTGGCTGAGAATTCTAAAGGCCCCCTCCCGAAACTGCAAACCCCAGGATTCCATAGGAGGTTGAAAGTGGAATAACAGCACTATAACAGGGGCCATTTCCGCATGAACCTGTTATAGCATGATGATTCCACTTTCAACCTCGGCCGGCCGGCCCCTCCCGAAACTGCAAACCCCAGGATTCCATAGGAGGTTGAAAGTGGAATCATCACGCTATAACAGGCTCGTGCGGAAATGGCCAGGGTTGTGCACAAATGGCCATAGGTCTGTGCTCAAACCACTACACCATGGTGTTCAAAAGGGTGGAAGTACGCTTTGGAGTTATAAACTGTTTCCTTGAAACACAGATACCATATAAACAGAAGACATAGGCTTTAGTCCTTCAAGAAGAAAGTACTTGGAAAAGTAGTCACAACTACAGTTCCAATGACCCCCAAAGAAGTTGGTCATGGTTATAGTTACATTTTTAAAAGATGTATTTCTTTACGTCACTATTTCTTAAGAGTAAGTGAAATAGATAAACTCTGTGAATCTGAATAGGGCTGTTGTTCATTTGAATGCCACAGACCAGTGGCCTCTGTGGTAACCAATACACTCTTTTCCCATCTACCTCAGCATCACCGTATCAGCCACAACAGATGGCAATGAAACAAGCCATCCTGTGAACAAACTGATATTCCTCCTTCACCATTCAGTGACAGGTAATGGTTGGCTCCGATGTCAGTGGAGCTGTGAATCCTCTCCAGAGTTTAGTCTGAACATTGAGGGGACTATCCAAAAGTGCAGAACTGTTTTGGAGATAGGTACAAGCGTCTTTGGCAGCTTCTTCACATTTCAGACTAAAACCTGGAACAGATCTACCACTCTGCTGTCATGGACCTGAATGTTGTTGGTTAATCCCAACTAAAGTAGACCAACTAAGTCAGATTTACCAGGAGGTTGATCCAGGTCTTATTTAACTGGAGTCACTAACAGCATTCAAGCGCTGAAAGAAAATAGTCATCAGTGCCAACATTAAGGCCATTTCTGCACTTAACTGTTATAGCACTGTTATTCCACTTTCCAGCCGGGCCCTCCCTAAACTGCAAACCCCAGGATTCCATAGGATGTTGAAAGTGGAATAACAGCACTATAACAGTCTAGTATGGCCTTAGAGAGGGAACTATACAAGTCAGTAAACGTAAACATTATGCCACAGAAGGAGAGAAGTTCAGAGGTTGGAGTCCTGGGATAATAACCCTACTTCCAAAGAGAATTCCAGAGTACTTCAATCACATGCTCATTAGTTATATAAGTTGATTCATGTTTCATTGCTTTTTTTTTATAGATCTCTTTAATGTCCTTCTTCCAAAGATAAAAAATAGTGCTGTGGTTGTTTATATGGCAAGAAGTCTCATTTCACCAAAAATTGTTTGTTCAGCTCACTGAAAAATTTAGTGCTTAATCTCAGTATTGCTCATATGTGGGGTAAGCTAGGCTCATAACTGCCTGGCCAACAGCTTGGCTGACTGGGTATGATGGGAACTGTAGACCAGTGTTATTTGGAGGGTACCCATTTGGTGAGTTAATCACTTCCAAAATTTGCCTAACTCTTTGCATCTTTTTAGGAGATGCCTCCAGCACTTCAGCCAATTCCACAACAAGTGCACCTTCAGGAATTGCAACCACAGTCAAATCCAGCACTGTAGCTTCTGAGACCACTGTTTCTTCAACAAGCAAACAGATAACTTCAAAAGCATTTTCCTCCAGTGCTGTCAGTACAACTACAGCTGAGAGCCTCTCCTCTACAGCAACAAAAGCAACACAGAAAACCACTTCAGGAACTATCACACCAGCGTCCGCTGGGTCAACACCAAAAGAGACCACTACCAAGCCATCTTCATCTGTAATAGACAAAACTACTCAGCAGGCGGCAGCTTCTCTTGGGACACCCACAGTCACATCATCTTTGACTTTCAGTGGCCCAAAAACAGTGGCTTCATCCACTAGCAGTGATTCATCTGGCACAGTGAAGACGACACCTTCTCCATCCGCACAGTCAAAGGCCACATCTTCCTCCCCTGTCCCCACAGGTACTGCCTCAGTGAACTGAAACAGAACATACTGAGAAAACTCATTCGTATATCCTTCCTTGTACTCTTGATGGTGGCCGGGGCTATGCCTCTGCCCACACCTCTTAAAAAAAAGCGGGGAGGCAGACTGGCTAACACTCAGGTGTTCTAGAATGAGGCCTTTGACTCTTGAGAAAGCCGAGTGGGCTGTAGCATTTCAGGTCCCAAGTGGGGTATGAATGTCCATGTGCTGTGCTTGGCACATCCTGTGTTTGAGATATACTTCCCTGTGTTTAAAAAAATGCGGAGAAAACTTGTGTTTTTTTTTTAAAGGGGGGCACATTATGGAGAGAGGTTCATCCCTTTAATGCTAGTTTTCTCCTTGCAAGCATTTAAAAAAAATGTGATTTGCCCTCCTGCAATCTGAACTGGCACAAAGCCATTCAGGATTCTGCTATACTATTTGAATTTCCTTCTATTGGATGTGTACATTCACCCTGACAAAGAGTATAAGAAATACTGTCTGAGCTCTGTCTTAGCTGGGCTCCAGAGCTTCTCTGGGATCCTCAGATTCAAAGTATACAGTCTACACTTGGGTTTCTGTGATGTACAACTCAGCTTGTTTAGCCATCATCAGCTTGTGTAGCCAAGGCTGCAAACTTTGCTTTAGGGCAGGGATAGGTGAAAAGGACTGCAGTAGATCAGCAAGAGTTGTTGGCTGCTCATAGTAGAACCATAAGAAACATTTCTTTAAAAAGAGAAATCATCCTCATCCTCATAATTTATTTGTTACCCACCTCTCCTCAAAGCTTGAGGTGGGGTACAACAGATGTTAAAATACAATTAAAATACAATTATAGCCAGCAATACAAATTAAGACACATTGTGATTAAAATACATTAAAACATAAAACCATTTAAATATATCATAATTAAAATCATAATTAAGAATACATCGTAATTAAAAATAGACTGGGTAGGCCTGCCGGAAAGAGGTGGCCTTATCGCTGATTCCTTACCTTTCAGCTCGGGTCTCACCTGAAAAATGGGAGCATTGATGGGTTGGTGCTAGTCATTTAACCTCTGTGCGTTCGTGCCACTCAGTTTTAGCACTGTTTGTTTGGATTTCTTGATGTGTAGTAATTCAGGGGTAGATTTCTACCTGCACATACAGGTCATCCTAGTCATGGGGTGCTGGAGAATAATGCTATCATAGCTTCTGTTCTGTATCTGGCCCCACCAAGCCCCTGCTATGCATCTGACTCTAATTAGTTAACTTTGTGTGTTTAGTAACCTTAAAGGGGGAGGCGGGGCAGAGAGAGAGATTTTCAGTTGACTGTTCAATGAACTTTTAAGTTCCATAGATAGATAAATGAACATGAGCATGGTGCATTGGTTTGAGCCCTGGGCTATGACTCTGAAGATCAGAGTTCAAATCCCCGCTCAGCCATGGAAACCTACTGGGTGACTTTGGGCAACTCATACTCTCTCAGCCTCAGGCAGTGGCAAAGGCCCTCTGAGCAAATCTGCCTGTGATAGGTTCTCCTTAGGGTCACCATAAGTTGGAAATGATTTGAAGGCCTTCAGCAACAAGATAAGATAAGACAAGATAAGATAAGACAGGTGTGAATATACACCTGGACACCTACTATAGGACAGATCTTTAGAACTCAGAGCTCTAGTGCTAGGAAAAAAGAAACATTACAATGTTGATGGAGGAGTGATGGCTTTTAAAATAGAGTCACCTCTCCACATTCACTATGGCCCTTTCTGCATCTTACTTTTTCGCAGAGGTGGGCGGTGGCGTTCGCACGAGCAGCCTCTTGCGCGAGGCGCTCACTTCGCTGCTCCTTCGTCCCGCAGCTGGCTTGCTGGTCGCTCGAGTGCCGCGCAAACGCCCCGCCCCTTCCTATCGCAGCGCAACCTGGGAATTGCAGGCTAGCGCTGAGGCAGGAAGCGCGACTGGCCCGCTCGTCCGACGCACCGCAGGGCAGGGAAGTGCGTGCAGGCCCTGGGAGCCTTGCGCGACCACGCAGCATTTTCGCTTTGAAGCCGAAAATAAAAAAATGCATGCGCGGTTTGCGTTAGGCTCGTGAGCGTCGCATAAATGAGAGTGCGTTGTACGGACCGCCACTCCCATTTACGCGACGCTCAAGGGGCCCTCTCGCAAAAGAAAGTGCGTGCGAAAAGGGCCTATGATTAGGAGCACAGGATCCCTGTGAAAGAGGAAAAACCATGAATAACTCTAGACCCTCCCAAATCATATTTAACACACAAAAAAGTACGATCACCATATTCAACCCACCATGGATTCCTCTGAGGCATCGGGGTTCCTTCACAAGGCAGAAGTGAGGGGCTGGTGGGGCTTACGGTCACTCCACGGCTGCCTCACACTATTTTTAAGAGGGACTTTTACAAGCCTCGTTTGCAGTTTCTCACTCTCATGAGGCTTGCAGTCCCTACGGCACAGGGAGACAGCAGAGGTAACACCAAATAATCCATGAATAATCTGCAGAAGTGAAACCTGCAAATGTGGAGGGCTGACTGTACTGAAAATGCTTTATTTTTTTTTCTCTCCCCCTTCCTGCCTTCCTCCCCTTTTTTTAAAGTATTACGTACCCCTGATGCCCATACAAGTCACAAACACAGTACAACTTCAGGACACAGCAGCAGTGTTACATCTCCAGGAAGTACCGCTACTACTGCAGAGGGGAAAACTGCTGACAAACCCCCTGCGTCCGTTGTAACATCCACAGTGACGTCAAGGCCCACAGAACCCAAGGGGGCAGTGCCCACGACAGGGGCAAAATCTGAGGGGAAGAAAGACAGTGCAACTACACAGTTTTCATCATCTTCGAAAGCACCAGTCACCCCAGATTCGAGCCATGGGACTACAGGAACAACTAGGGGAACGGCACCCTCTCCAGAGCACCATGTTCCGCCTGCTACCAGTGGGACTCATCAGACTCCGTTTCAAGCCCAAAGCAAGGTAAACATTATGTTTCAAAGCAGTGGCACCAATGTCGATCGGGCACTGAATCTGCTCCGGGGATTAGTCCAAACTTTGAAGACAGTATCTAAGCACACACCCCCTCCACTCACACACAGACACACACACAAATAATGGATGACTCATTTAAGGTTCACACAAAAACCCAGAGAAAGTTTACTGCACTGCTGACACTGGAGCCAGCGCTTGCCATTGGCTCAAACAGAAGAGGCTCAGTGAGGCAACACAGAAAACTCAAGGGCTGAATTCCTTTGTTTTTCCACTTTTTGGGGGTCCGAGGTGTGGTGGGGAGAGCAGGCTGCCAGGGTCCAAACCAGGTCATGAAAAGGAGAGGGTGGGTTGGGGTGGTTGACATAGTGGCCCTGTCCTTTCTCTCTCACACCCATCTCCTTTCTTGGGTATTTCGGAGGGCACTGGAAGCAGGCTGGTGGCGCTGAGAAACCAGGCTGTGAGACACCCATAGCTGGTCAGGCAGCAGCTGGTAGAAGAAGAGGAGGACTAGAAGCAGGTTTTTGTTTTTTTATTAAAGTTTCTATTAAACATAAAAAAAAGCCCCTTCCCCACTTTGTCTTTTCCCCAGTTGAATCTGCTTATTTCTCTTCATACATGCATATTTTAACCATAACAGTAGTCTTTCATTATCACATTGTACATCTTATATTAATGCATTGCTACTTGTAACATATCTTACACATTATTACTTTCTTTATTTTCATTGTTACTTTCTGTATTATTTCTTTATCCAATCCAATACTTCTCTCCATTCCCTTTCAAAGTTCAGGATAGGTTTATTTTTCGATAAGAATGCTGATTTTTCTGTTTCTACCATATCCAGTACCTTGAGTTTCCATTCTTTTATATCTACGTGTTCCCTTTTTTTCCAGTATTGTGCATATGTCAGTCTTGCAGCAGTTATCATATATAACAATATCTTCTGATGACATTTTATTTCTCTTTTTTGCCCCCAACATATTTAACAAATAAAACTCTGGCTTCATCTCAAACTTAAAATCATACGTTCTTTGGATTTCATCATGAATTTCTTTCCAAAATTTCTTTGCTATCTTACAGGTCCACCACATATGAAAAAAGGATCCCCTCCTTTTTATCACATTTCCAACATCTCGCATTCCCATTTTTTGTTATTTTTTGTAATCTTTTAGGTGTCATATACCATCTATGTAACATTTTATAAAAATTTTCTCTTGTAGAAGCAGGTTTTTAAAGGGCTGCACAGCCTGATTGGAGCTGCTGAGAGGGAGGGTCCCTCAGAAAAGAAGGACCTGAAGTGGGGGACAGGAATAGGGGCAGGGGTTGAAAAAACTCTCAAATAATCAAATCCATGAAAGTCAAACCTGCAGAAGTAAAGGGCCAGCTGTACATACATATCCATGAGTAAAACATACGCAAGTAAAGTAAGGGTTACTTGAACACAAGCACTGCTATACCATAACAATCCCTATGATGACCAAGACAGCTACTAAGTGAGTAATGGGCAGGTAGCATATACAGTATGGATATGCTGGACAAAGAGACGATTCATGTCCCAGGTGAGACAGAGCGGAACCTGTGAGATTTCATCACTGCTCAGAATGGTACACAATTTACAACTTATGAATTGTTTATTTCTGGAGTTTTCCATTTAATATTTTTGGACCACGGTTGAGCATGGGTAACTGAAACCGCGGAAAGCGGAACCACAGATAAAGGGGACTACTATAGGTTTTTCTAAATTCCATGCACGGTTTAATTGCATTTTAATACTAGCTTTTTATATTTTTGCTCACATGTTTTTAATCTGTATTTGTTCTAATTTCTGTATGCTGTCTTGAAACTAAAACAAATACAGATTTTAAAAAACTGCACACATAAAGCAAAATTTAAAAAGGTACAAAAGCCATTTGTACTGATTTCATCAGCTACAGTCAGCATAGCCGGTGATCGAGGGTTGTGGGAAGTGTAGTCCAACCCACCTGAAGAACATTATGTCACTCATTCTGGTTGCCTCTCCCACTGTCAGCTAGTATGGAATCAAAAGACAGAAACATGTGGGTATCCAAGCAGGGAAGGGGAAAGCCTGTGGTCCTCCAGATATTGAGGGAACTATAGCTCCCATCATCTCTTGTCATTGGCTGGTCCAGCTAAGGCTGAGGGAAAATGAAGCCAAACAACATCTGGAGAGTCATGCATTCACTAATCCTCATCCAGACTTTGTCTCAGAGCAGAGGGTTGGGCGTTTGTTTCTTGCAGAATGAAAATTCGCATTTATGGATTTGGCACAAGATCGTCTTGAATCGTAATCCTGTTTTCTGGTGTATTAGCTCTGATAACCATGCCTTCTATTCCATCATTTAAGGCTTTTGTAAAGATACTGAACAACAGTTGGCCCAGGGCAGCACCCTGAGGCACGTGACTAGTCACTTCTCTCTAGCATGAAGAACAACCATCGGTGAACACTCTCTGGGTTTGGGCTGTCAACCAGTTTCAGATCCACCTAAACAGTTGCAATTTAAAATATCTGAAGGGATGTTGTGTACACAAACCAGTGAAATCAGATGACAAGAAGAGAGATTCCACTTAAACATTAGGAAGAATTTCTTTACTGCAGGAGCTGTTAGACTTTGGAGAATGATGAGATCGCCTTCTCTGGATATCTTTAAACAGGGGTTGGATGGACATCTTTTTGTAAATTATTTTTTATTAAGGGCAACGTTAAGATGACATATCTAACAATTATAGCTAATATCAATGGATGAATTAAAATATATTAAAAATTGAATACCAATAATGGATTCTTTCCAGATCTGTACACTATAAAATGATCCAATATCTCCTGTAATAGTACAAGAGAGTAGCTTCATCTTGCTTCTGACTAAATGCGTTTGTATGCATATATAAATGGTGCATTATGCAAGATATTCGCCATTTATACATGACATTATTGTGTAAATACACTTCCAGCTTTCCTTTGTAGGGTTGCTGTGAGCTCAAAAGTAAGAAGACTCCTCTGTTAACAAATACGGATGGACATCTTTTGGGAGTACTTTAGTTGCACATTCTTGTATGGCAAACGGCTGGACTAGGTGGCCCTTGCAGTCACTTCCAGTTCTGTGATTCTGTGCCTTTGGTTTCTTTCAGATTGTTTGTACAGACGCAGTACCGTCCAAATCCCAGAGAATCGTTATGACCTTCAACGAATCCAGGCCATGCGTAAGTACATCTCAAAGGGGTTAGGACTTTCTACCTCCTCATAAGAAGAACTTTCTGATTCATGCTTATTTTTACAAGATCCCATCACATCGGCTGCGAGAGAAAGCGTCTGAGAAAGAAACATACCTAGAAATTCTCTCAATAATTCTTGGCAGTTCTTTGATGCTTGCATTGAGGAGTTTAAGGCATTTTGCGTATGCTGCGTGTTTATAACAACTGTGGAAACTAGGCCATTATTATTATTGTCCCCATAATCTTGACAACAACCCCATAAAGGAGACCAGGATTGTTATTGTCCCAATAACCTTGACAAGAACCCTGCAATAGAGGCTAGTATTATTATTCTTAAACCAAAGATGAGCAACTGTAATTAAAAGAACAGTTTGCCTATACCCTCTCCCAAAAAAATGACCCTACAGACAGATCATGGTGCATCTAGGATACAATATGGTTTTCTCTCTCTGTGGGAAGGGAGAGAACATTTGTAGTTTGGCATCCTCTCACCTGTCCTTAAAGAAGAGTTACTTGTTAAAGGTTTTGTTTCTTGAAATGGCTTTTCTCTCCCAAAGCTTGGAAAAGTTTTTTTTTTTTTTTGGGGAGCATAATTTTCCAGAGGTCCCTGTGGGTTGTATTCAACAAAAGTAATGCTTCCGTGATCTTCTTTGGCCCCACTAAGACCATTTCAATATAAGGTTGGGGAAACTGGTCAGTGGAGAGAGCTGATAGGAAAAGGGTCAACTTATTTGGAATGTTGTGCTGAATTACCTGGGAGTGGCAAAGAAAAAAGACAAGTGAAAGGGTTCTAGAACACATCAGCCTCGAATTCTCACTAGAAGCCAAGATTACTAAACCAAGGCTGTCATGTTATGGACATATAGTGAGACAACATGACTCAGTGAAAAAGGCAATAAATTTTTCCTTTTCATTCCTTTGTATGTTAGTGTAGAGTAGTGTTATGAATATAGGATGTGTTCAGTATGAGAGATGAGTCTTTTAGTAATGGGTTGTGCTATTATGTTTTGGTTTTAGTCTAATTGGATTAAATTTAATTTAGTTTTGGTCCTAGTTATGCACATGTAATTTTTATTTGTGTTTGGTTTGCTTTTATTTCTTCTCTTCTTCCCTCCCCCCCCCCCCCGCACCGTCCCCGTGGTTATGGATTGGATTAGAGGAAATCAATGGCAAACCTTCTCCAAAGAAATCTTGCTAAGAAAATCCTGTGGTACAGTCATCATAACTCAAAAGCACATTATCAGCAACCAATCGTATTCTCAGACCAATAAGCATTTTCTAGGTTATCCAGAAGAATTCTTTAACTTCATCTTCAGCCTGACCTCCAGTTTGTTTGTCTGTATGTTTTTAACTGGAGACACCCAGGATTGAAACTGGGGCCTTTTGCATGAAAAGGAGCTGTTCTTTCTCTGTGCTGTGGCCCTTCCAGGTAGCAGCCACCTTTGATAAATCAGTGCAATCATTATGGTTTGAGTATCCCTTATTTGGAAATCCAAAAGTCCAAAACCCTCCAAAACTGAAACTTTGTGCCACTAGCTGCCTGCTTCCACCTTGAAGGTGGTGGCTGTGGCATTCTTGCTCCTTTGTCTCTTCAGCCTCACATCTCATGCACGAGTGGTGAACAAATGAGATTCAAAGCTGGAGACGTGAGGATCTGGTTGTATAGAGTGAGGGAGCAGCAAATAAGCATCCAGTTATGTACCTGTAGCCAAATACATAGCACGGACATCATCTTCTAGGACTGCTGGAAGATTCCCCAGTGATATGCTGAAGGACACCGTGTCTGTGTGTGCCCAGCTAGCTGTAGGAACATAACTGGACATATTCCCCAAAACAGAAGTAACATTAGCAAAGAAGGTAGTAGGTAGCATGTTACGTCTTCAAAATGCAATAGCTAGTGCTAGCTTGTTACTTTTAAAAAACGATGCTCCAAGTTTTGAGCCGTATCCCTGCTAAGCTGAATCCTGAACATGGGAATCTGGTCCTCTTTTCATCTCTCCTACCTGTTTACAGCTACAGCAGCTGTGATATCAATTCTGGCAGCCAAGTCAGGAAGTCTGCAGCGGTGATTTTCATAGGGTTATAATTGCCATCTGAAATGCTAGCAATAACGGGTAGTAATTGCTTTTCTAAAATGGATCCTGATGAGATCCACCAGTGATGTTTTAGACTCTCTTGTTTTTCCTGGTTCCCATAAGTATTCCTACAGCCACAATAACGTTTCTGCGCTCATCCCAGCTCTGCCGCGGGGAGTAGATACAAGCCATGTGGTTAGCATTTTTATGGTGTTTCTCAAGAAACAGCAGGGACCTGAAGGCATTCTGTCCCATAGAAGAAGCAGCTGAAGGTCACCCAGATCCTTATGAAGCCATGCAGGTGTATGGTTGATGAAGGAGGAAAATAAGAAATGATCCTGGTCTCTTTCGCACTACATAATTGCAGCAGTTTGATACCACTTCAGTTGCCATAGCTGTAGCCTATGGAATTGTGGCAACGAAGTCTAAATAAAGGTCTCTGGCAAAGAAGTCTAAATACCTCTTGAAGGTATAAATCCCAAGATTCTATAGGATGGAGCTATGGCAATGAGCACAGTATCAAAGTGCTATAATTGTATAGTGTGAAAGTCATCCCAACTGTCTTCCAATTCCCTGGCAAAAAAAAGAAGATGCTCCTTTGCCACCAAAATGTTTTGTTTTGTTTCATACTCCTCTGCGTGAGTGCATTTCCGACAGTATCTCCAATGATTTTTCAGCACCTGCTGCAAATATTGAACATTTCAAAGCTTCCCATCTGTGCCTTCTCTTTCCTTGACCTCACTTGCTTTCCTTGCTGTTTTGCATGGTTGAGGAGAGGGGAGGAAATCAGGGTCAGGGAAAGGGTTAAGCATTCTCCCACTTGCTGTTTCTCATTTGCAAACATCACACCACCAACCACCCAGCTGCTTTAATGTGTGTTTTACTGTTACGTCTACCTTTAAAATCTGTGCAAACATCCTTTCAGAGAGGTATTCTTGACTTTTAAACTTCCAAACTTGACCTTTGAATGGCCAAACCTGAACAAAATTTTGGGACTTTAAACTTGACCAACATTTGGCAACTGAAGTCTTGTCTGTCCACAAGTTGGATTTATTTTAATACCAGTCTGGTAGAGGAGCAATTTTCTTCTTTTTCCCTTGCCCCCTTCTCCTTCTCTCCTTCTCACCCCCCCCCCACCAAATATTACATCTGTTTAGTGCTCAGTTTGTTGATTCAAGTGCCATTACCTCATTCTGGGGAGGGATGTTAGTTTTAGATTCCTGCCAGTGTGGGAATGAGATTAGCTCAGATTGTCAAAGCCTGTTAAGTCTCGCCAAAGAATGTGAAATACTTCAAAGTCTTACAGGGGTGCAAAGTCTTATAGGAAAGGGGAGGAATGGGGAGAAAGACCAGGGGACAAGACGGGAGTGACGTATTGCTGAGGAAAATGGACTTCATCCAGTCAAGCCAAGAGCTGGCTTCATATTGCCACTTCCTGGCTGGAAACCACTATGTTTATAAATGTCCCTCATCTATGTTTCCTCTGTGTGCTTAAAAATGTCCCTTCCTGGAACAAGATTTCCCTCTAGAGCTATGTTCAGATTTTCAAAAAAAGTTTTACATACTAAACGTGCAAAATAGGTATAATATGTTACCAAGGCAGTCTTCACCATGTTGTTTTCACGAACATATAACTGCAAATATTCCTTTCCATTCCTAGTATTTGCTTATTAGTAAATACAAAATCAGTAAGAGACAGTATAGTGTAGTGGTTTGAATGTTGGACTACAGCCCTGGAGAACAGGGTTCAGTTCCCTGTTGAAGCATGGAAACCCACTGGATGACCTTGGGCACATCACACACTCTCAGCCCCAGAAAAACCTCATGATAGGTTTGCCTTAGAGTTTCCATAAGTCAGAAGGAACTTGGAGGCACACAACAATGGCAAATACAAGATCAACCTGAAGCAAAACAGTGGTGAGAGAAGGGCAACAAGAATGATAAGAGGTGTGGAGAACAAAGCATATGAGGAAGGTTGAAGGAAGTGGTCACATTCAGCTTGGTGAAGAGAAGATTGAGGGACGACGTGATTGTACCCTTTAAACACCTCGAGAGCTGTCTTGTAGGGGAAGAATCAGGCCTGTTCTCTTCAGCTTCAGAGGGTAGAACCAGGCCTAACGCTTTGAAATTACAGGAGAGTAGATTTCGATGTAACATTAGAAGACTTCTTGATAGTAAGAGCAGTTTGGCAATGGAACCAATTGCCTAGATTGCTGATGGGGCTCTTTCTTTGGGCATCTTCAAAAAGAAGCTGGACAGCTACCTGCTGGGGATGGTCTAGGTAGATTTCCTGCATTGAGCACAAAGGGTTGGACTTGATGGCCCATGAGGCACCTTCCAGCTCTGCAATTCTGTTATTCCATCTCTGCCTTGGCCTCTTAAGCATTATCCATCTGCCCTTTGGTTTCCTACCCACTTCTTTTCCCTCCCTGCTGCAAACTTTTGCTAACAACTCTGTTGATGTGTGCCTTCAAGTTGTTTCCAACTTATGGCAGCCCTAAGGTTTTCTGGGGCTGAGAGTGTGTGATGTGCCCAAAGTCACCCAGGGGGTTTCCGCGGGCAAGTGGGGAATCTTCAAGTTCAAACCACTACACCACTCTGGCTCTTCTTCAGTTCTACAGCTTTATTATTCTATGAATGATCAACCCTATATTTTTTAAAAAAGAAAAGTCTGAACAGATGCACTTTTTTTCTAAATCTTCAGGCATATTGTTTTTTGAAGGCATTTTTCAATTTTTATTTTAGAAAGGACTATACAAGCCTGTCTGATCTTGGAAGCTAAGCAGGGTCAGCCCTGTTTGGTTTTTGGCTGGGAGACTGCCAACAAATCCCAGGTGCTGTTGGCTGCATTTCCAAGGAAGAAACTGGGAAAACCACCTCTTGAGTATTCCTTGCCTAAGAAAAGCCTATGAAATTCATGGAGTCACCATAAGTCAACAGGCAACTTGTAAGCACACAGACACGTGTAAGAATATCCCCACTGAGGGAAAGCCTTTTAACTAGGAGGAAGTGGCACTTCTGAACATGTGCAAAGGGCTTTCCCCCATAAAACCCAGGGAACATCTTTCCCCCCTTCCCCTACATCAGACTGATAATTCCTCTCCTACACAAGAGTTCATGCCACCCCCTCCGCCCAGCCTCTGCCCCTCCTAAGCAAGCCTTTGTTCCCTGCTGTACACATTTTATTTGCAGTCCTAAATTTCCCATGGTGGGCCAGCTGTAACTCTAGAAATGGAAAGGATACGATCAGGATGAGGCAGGGGGGCGGGTTTCTCAGAAGCCGCTCTATTCTCGTGGAGACCTTTCTTTCTCCTTTTGGCCACCCCACCCCTCCGTTGAACAATCCATCTTAACAATGTAGCTGAGCTCCCTCCCATTCCACGCCTGGGGAGTCCGTTCCTTCCTGCTGGGCTGGCTCCTGCATCCTGTCCCCTCCCTCAGCACCTCCCAAGAGCCTTTCTGCAAATATTTAGACAAGGCAGGGTGGGATCGGGAGCAATCGACCTCCCTCCCCACCATCCCAGGAACAGAAAGTGCAACAAAGCGCGCCTGGCTGCCCAATCTTGAAAACGTTACTTCGGGAGGGGGGAATACAACTTGCATGGCAAGGAGCCATTTTGGATTGGGGACTCTGGGAGCTGCAGCCCAAAATAGTCCCTCTCTGCTCAAGTTCTCTTTGCTGTGTTTTTGGCTTGTTCAGCCAAAGTAGTGCATCTCTCTTGGAGAGAAAGGGCTGGGATGTTAACAGCTTGTGACTGTTACGTGCCTTCAGTTCATTCCAGACTTATAGAGACCTTAAGTCAGTGGTTCTCAACCTGTGGGTCCCCAGATGTTTTTAGACTTCAGCTCCCAGAAGCCCTGAGCATTGATCATAGTGGCTGGGGCTTCTGGGAGCTGAAGTCCACAAACATCTGGGGGCCCACAGGTTGAGAACCACTGCCCTAAGTTAACCTATCATGGGGTCTTCCTGTCAAGATTTGTTTGCCATTGCCCTCCTCTGAGGCTGAGAGGATGTGACTTGCCCAAGGTCACCCAGTGGATTTCTGTGGCCAGGTGGAGATTCAGATCCAGGTCTCTGAGAATCTTAGTGCAAAACTCACTAGACCAGTGGTTCTCAACCTGTGGGTCCCCAGATGTTTGTGGACTTCAGCTCCCAGAAGCCCCAGCCACTATGGTCAATGCTCAGGGCTTCTGGGAGCTGAAGTCCAAAAACATCTGGGGCCCACAGGTTGAGAACCACTGCGCTAGACCATGCTGAGTCTTACAGCTGCAGATGTGTAAAGGGGGAATTCAGAAGATTTCAGTCTGATCTGTTTCAGTCCTGCTCCTTTAATATAAAATCCGGTGGTGTAGTGTGGTGGCTGAGAGAAGTTAGAACTGGGAGGTTTTTAAATTTCACCTCAGTCCGCTTTTATGATAACAGCCAGTCAGTTGTCAGGATCAGACTTCCACCTGCTATGAATGACAGCAGATGAGAATTAAAAATGGACCACCTTCTAGGACAGTGGTTCTCAACCTGTGGGTCCCCAGATGTTTGTGGACTTCAGCTCCCAGAAGCCCCAGCCACTATGATCAGTGCTCAGGGCTTCTGGGAGCTGAAGTCTAAAAACATCTGGGGACCCACAGGTTGAGAACCACTGTTCTAGGATTTTGGATTTTTTCAAATGTTTATGAAAGGATTCTCTAGCATGGTGGTTCTCAACCTGTGGTCCCCAGATGTTCATGGACTTCAGCTCCCAGAAGCCCCAGCCACTATGGTCAATGCTCAGAGCTTCTGGGAGTTGAAGTCCACAAACATCTGGGACCCACAGGTTGAGAACCACTGCTCTAGCATCTTTCTGCAAAACTTCCAGGATGTTTTTCCAAAAAATACAAGACCAAATGCAGAAAACAAAACTGTATCTTAAAACATAAATCAATAAATACACAGATAGTGGGAGAGAACATATAAGCTGTTCTTGCTTGTATAATGAAATATGTGTAGGAAACTTAAAATTCATGTGCAAAGGCCTAGCCCAGTGTGGCCAGTGGTGGGAGATCATGAGAATCCAGCAACATCTGGAGAGTCACAAGTTGTCCACCCCAATAGATGGAGTCATAGCCTCAGTCTCAGACATAGGCTCCTCACTCAGCCAATGCATTACCACCATTGTCTGATTTTCACAGTCTACAGTCTACTGGCTGGAATTTTGGACCACCAACAATTTGGATTCTGTCCAAGGATCTAGGCATCAATGAAGGGTTGTCAGATAACATGGCATGTTCCAAGTAAGGTTCCATTTTGTAGTTCTGCTGTTGTGGTCCTATCCATGGCCATTTCACTCCACTGTTGGCCCCCTGTGACGCTATACTGTTATAGCCCTATATTCCAGGTCCAGAGGAGGTTCAGAGGAGGGCAACCAAAATGGTGAGGGGCCTGGAAGCCATGCCCTATGAGGACAGACTTAGAGAGCTGGGTATGTTTAGTCTGCAGAAGAGAAGGTTGAGAGGGGACATGATAGCCATGTTTAAATATTTGAAGGGATGTCATGTCGAGGAGGGAGTGGGCTTGTTTTCTCCTGCTCTTGAGACCAGGACAAGGAGCAATGGATGCAAGCTGCAGGAGGGGAGATTCCGCCTGAACCTCAGGAGGAATTTCCTGACAGTCAGGGCTGTCCGACAGTGGGATGTGCTGCCACGGAGTGTGGTGGAGTCTCCTTCTTTGGAGGTTTTTAAGCGGAGGCTGGATGGCCACTTGTCGGGAGTGCTTTGAGGGTTTTCCTGCATGGCGGGGGGTTGGACTGGATGGCCCTTGTGGTCTCTTCCAACTCTACATTTCTATGATTCCACTTGAACTACCATGGCAACATCCTATGAAAACCTGGGATTTGCAGTGTAGAGAGAGGCATTTAGAATTCTCAGTCAGAGAGCTCTTAACCCTCCTTAAATTACAAACCCCAGAATTCCACAAGATGCTGCCACTGGCAGTTAAGATGGAATGTCATGCTATAACACTGTAGTGTAATATGACAGATATTGACAAGGGCTTTTTTAGCACCACAAAAAGAGGGAAAACATGATGATGATAAATGATTATGATTAGCACAGGTGCAGTAGTAATCACAGTAGTTAATAATAGTATTAGTTACATACTACCCTGGAATCTTGTGGTGTAGACCAGGATATAAACATTTTAATGGTCCAGATTGTTTAATTGCATATCCCATTATCCCCAGGCTAGTGGTGCTATAATTCAGCACTTCTGAACGGTGATATTTTGGGTAAGACTGTTAAAAGGATTACCAAACTAAAATATATGAAGCATCTTGGTTTACACTGATGGCAGTAGTGATGGTGACTGCCTCAAGTTCTTACTTTATATGAAGTTAGGAAATTTACCTAGCGCTCTTCAGACTAGTGCTTACAAATTTGCTTAGAATTCAAATCTAACCTCTGATTGCTAGCACCTACACTCCTAAAAATTTGTTTCACACCACAGTTCATATGCAATATGAAACATTTTTTTTTAAAAAAGGCACAGTTTGCCAGTTGCTCTCAAACTTGCACAAAAAATGTTTGGGATGTGAACCTAAATGTAAATATCAAGTTTGGTCAAAATTTGTTCACAAGTTTTCATTACAGAGCAAAGAACAAAAAAATAAATAAATACAGAAATCCAATGTGCTTGTTCAAGAGGTGCCCAAAGTAGTTGACAAACTAGATCCAAAACATAATGACTGTCTCTGGTAGCATTAGATAACATGTCCTAGCTGGCATCCTGTTAGTGTTTTTTGAATTATGCAGAATGGTACATATGCTGGTAACACCAGCAGAATTGAAGTTGTATGTACAGCAGCATTGTGTGTTGCCATTTACACACTGTGGTTTCTTCTTTTGGCATCCTGTTGGTGACCTGTGCACGCAGGGTGAATTAGTCCCCATGGTGCAATGGATGTATTCTACTGACCATAGCAGAAACGAAGTTAGACATTGTTGCAGCGTTGCACACGTTGCAGCATTGTGCATTGCCATTAGCACACTGCAGTTTTTCACATTGTGCAGGGCAGTCACACATTGCAAATGGCAGTTGTTCCTTGAGCACTGCACAGTGGCACTGAGTCACTGACCTGTGGAGCAACGCTGCTCTTCTGCTTGGGGCTGGATAGGACTGGCATAGGATATCTCCTATTTACACTGCACTGAGGGAATGTCGAATTACAGCCCATGTGTGAGCAAGCACAGAGCAGAACAGAAAGATGTATGGTCACTTTAATCTGCAGGATAGATGTGTATGCCTAATATCATTGGGACTATTTTAAAACTATTTTAAAACTTTAGCTTGCTCTAAACTGAGCTGTTAACATACAGCTAAAGAAAGAGAAAGGAAAGTCTGGTTTATTGTGATCTGAGCCCACGCCCTCTCCTCTGTCCCTTTTTTTAAAATATGACCTTCATATATATAGAGAGAGAGAGAGAGAGAGAGGGAGGGGGAAGTGGCTCCTCCCTTGCTCCCTTACAGAGCCCCATGGGAGTTGCTATTCCTGTAATTCTCCAAGCTGCAGCCTTTAGATAAAGAACGGTAGGATGTCATGGTGGGGGCATTGTCCAAAACTGATCTAGCTCATGATTTTAAAAAGATGTGACCCTTGAATTCATTCCTGTCTCCTGCATCAAACAGCCTGTGAGTGAAAATGAAAAATAATAATAATAATATGGTTAGTGGACCTGTCCCTAGGAAGTAAATCTTCCTCAGAGATTCATCCTAGAATGTATGTGTGTTTTTTCCCCGCAGATCAAACCTTCTCATACTTTATGAACTTGGTTGGACATCACAGTCTTAGCAGCCCTAGCCAACATAGCCCAGTGGTGAGCGTGGAGGGAAGTTGCATTGTTTGAAGATACAGAGAGAGGGAGAGAGCCAACATGATGTAGGAGTTTGAGCATCGGATAACAATTCTGGAGACCAGGGTTCAGATCTCCACTGGGCCATGGAAACTTATTGGGTGCCCTTTGGGAAGTAACACTCTTTCAGCTTCAGAGGAAGGCAAAGGCTAACCTACCCCCCTCCAACAAATTCTGCCAAGGAAAAAATCTGATATGTTCACCTTAGGGTCACCATCAGTCAGAAACTACTTGAAGGCACACAACATAGATAAGGGGAGCACAGGTGCTTCTCCATTGGTTTAATAATTGCTCCACAGCTTTGCACCAAAGCTTCTCACTTGCACATAGAAAATTTCAGGTTCCAGATGTGGGTGAAATCTTGGAGAACTGCTGCCTTTCAATATTGAATCAGATAGATTCCTAAAGATATAAATATCTCCATGTTTATTCCTACATCCAGGAATTGAAATTATAGCAAGTTTTCTCCCCACTAAGCAAACATCTGAGAGATTTCATTCATTTTTATGCTTTTTTTTTTAAAGAAAAATTGTTATTTGCTGTCAAGTCTACTTTAACTTATGGTGACCCCATGAATGGGGGACTTCCAAGAATCATGGTTTTCAACAGACCTGCTCATGTCTTGCAACACAAGACTATACCTTCCTTGATGGAATCAGTCCAACTGTAGTGCAGTCTTCCCGCTTTCTTACTGCCTCCCACTTTACCAAGCATTATTGTCTTTTCCAATGAAGCAAGTGGCCTCATGATACATCCAAAGTACGATAGCCACAGTTTAGTCATTTTGACTTCAAGTGACAGTTCAGGTCTGATTTGCTCAGACATCTTTCTTTCCTTCTTTCCTTCTTTCCTTCCTTCCTTCCTTCCTTCCTTCCTTCCTTCCTTCCTTCTTTCTTTCTTTCTTTCTTTCCTTCCTTCCTTCTTTCTTTCTTTCCTTCTTTCCTTCTTTCTTTCTTTCCTTCTTTCTTTCCTTCTTTCCTTCTTTCCTTCTTTCTTTCTTTCTTTCTTTCTTTCCTTCCTTCTTTCTTTCTTTCTTTCCTTCCTTCTTTCTTTCTTTCTTTCTTTCTTTCTTTCCTTCTACAATCATGGAATCCACAGGACCTTCCTCCAATACCACATTTCAAATGAGTTGATTCTCCTCCTATCAGCATTTTTCACTACCCAGCTTTCATGACCATACATAGAAACAGGAAACACTATAGCTTGGATGATTCTCACTTTGGTATTGAATGATGTATCTTTGCACTTGAGGAACTTACTTAGTTTCTTCATAAATCCCCTTCCAAGTCTTAGTCTCTCTCTCTTTTCCACTTGCTGAACTCGACCAGAATTGTGTTGGGCAAGTGCGAATACATAAGCTACGGTTACTCATTCACAACTGCTATGCGTTCACAAACCCTGCATGAAATCCCCTAAACCTCACTTAGCAGTAAGCAGCTGCTGCAATTGACAGGAGTCTGTTCCCCTGTCATTCAGGAAGCAGCTGCCATCACTCACCCCTGTGTGAACAATCTCCAGCACTAGAGAGGGGTGCAACAGAGGTCCTTTTTCTGCCTGTCATCTGAAAATCATTCATAAGATTGGGTGGGAATGTCAGGCAGCTGCTTTTCGATTGATGGGAGAATGGAAGCCTGTTGTTTGCAGCGTCTGCTTTCTGGTAAGTGACGCTTGGGAGGGTCACACTGGAATTCACTATGTGGCAGCGTTGTTATGGTGCTACATAATACACAGTGGTCATATAGGATTCCAGCACTTTTTTTTTTTTTGCAAAACATTCTCCAAGTTTTTTTCTTTAAACACTATGGTTAGGTTTTCTTCCTCCGAGCCTGCAAAAAACTTTCTGAATTTTTCTCCAGAAGGTCTCAAAATGTGAAATATCACATGGTGGATGACCCCTTTTTTAGAGAGCATGTCTTGGTGCGTTGAGACATCCAAGGTGAGAATACCTAGATGGACCAGTAATCTCATTCAAAATCAGGTATTTTCCTATGTTCCCACTGAAAACCTAAGATGGAAAATCTCAGGGACCAGTGCAGGAATTTTTTTAAAAAAAGTCGACCTCCCACTTAAGAGTCTCTTACTTTAAACAGAGTAAGAGGGAATTACCAGTTTTTCAGCTGTTCCTTCTCCCATGTTGAGATTCAGTTTCTCCTCTGTTGACCTGTGTAAACTGATCTTACCATTTTGGTCATCCAAAGTGAAAGTCTGAACTGATTTCAGCAAGAAGCACCATTTCTTGGCCTGATGGTAATATGGCATCATCTGTGTACCTGATACTCAGCAGAAGGGGAGAGGAGAGTGATCCTTGCTCTACAAAGATTATAGCCTAAGTAGCTTGGAAAGGAGATATAGCAGAAGCAAGAGTAAAGGGGAGAATATGCACCAGTGAAATACTTGCAGCTCAGTTTCTTTAGGGGTTGAGCCTCAAGGGATGAACCAAAAGTTTTCTCCAAATGGATTTGCAGGGGAAGAAAGAGAAGAGAATTGGTGGCATGTAGGTGTTACGGAAGGGATAAAGGAGGGTGAGAAGTTTTCGAAAGGTATAATAAACCTTCAGGAGCCAGTGAGGTTTAGTGGTCCAAATGCTGGAACTAGGACTCTGGAAAAACAGGGTTCAAATCCCTGTTTAGCCATGGAAACTAACTGGGTGACCTTTCGAAAGTCCCACTTTCTTCCCCTTAGTGGAAGTTAATGGCAATAGGTTCACCTTTGGGTCTTCATAAGTCAGAAATGAAAGCAAACAACCACAAGACACCTTCAGACACCTAAGCACGTTTAATGGTTAGCACCATGGATTTGTGGGGGATGCTCTGTTAGAGGATACTTAGAAGGCCCATGAACTCAGATATGTGTACATTTAGAAGAGCGCACCTTGCTCAAACGTAGAAGCTGTTTCATGCATGCACCCAGCTTCAGGTGGAAAGAAGCCTTGTGATGATGGCTGTAGCTGCTAAAGCCACCCAGGAAAGCTTACTTACCTTTCCACTGTGCTGCCATTCACTCACTTTTCCTCCGTTAGTAGAATTTACAAGAAGCAACTGAGCAGAAAAGAGGCATGGCTTGCAAGGAGAAGGGTGACAGAGCAGAAGGACTGCAAAGGGAGCTCTCCCCTGACAGAGGTCTGAACTGACAGCTGCTACAGTCACCTGGAGACTTCCCATCTTACGAAGTTTCATTCCCAGGGATCTTTGTAAAAAGTGGCACTTCGAAGGCGATAATTGATTCTGTCCTGATGCTGGGAAAGGGTTCTGGGAGTTTCCCATATGGAGAGCAGGCATGAGCAGATTGTCATGAGAAAAGCCCCAACTATGATGAGTCTTCTTCTCCTACAGGACAGCGTGGAGAATAGTTCTCTGAAAGAACCTCTCCTGAAAGAACTCTGCAAAGCCGTGAAGTCCAGCTTCAACCAAAGCCGAGACGATTGTACAGTGAAACTGGCCTCTGTTGTAGATGACCACAAGAAAGTGGCTGTCATCGACGTGTCTGTGACAAGTAGGTGTTGTAGGTAACATTAAGAGCTCCTAGGTCTAGAGATGGGAACTTCTAAACCTGTGCTTTGTTGTTTTTTCTTGTGAGTCATTTTAGGTTATACAAGGCACAAGCAAAATGCACCCTACATTCAGCACGTAGCCCCCTCTCCAAGCAATTTTTTTTATAAATATTTTCATTGAGAAATTAAAAAGAACATTAAAAAACTACATAACAACTTAACATAACTCCGTATAATCTACACATAACCACCTACAAACATACTGTTACAAATAATACACATATAACACCTTATTTACATAATTTGGACAAAAACATAGAGCACTTCCCCATTGGGTGAGATACAGCCTTATTACATTTTCAAAAATATCTTAAAGTAAACCTTCCTATGTAAGAAAGGGAAAAACTGGTATTCTGATTGTCACACGTTTACATCAACCTCTAATTATATATAATTGTATATTAACAATACCATTATTCACAGTAAGTCCTTAAATCTACAACATAATATTGATGGTATTCCTTCACATCCCTATTCTATCAGAAACAAACCTATCACAGCAAAACTTCTTCTCTTCCTTCCACCTCCCTCCACGCTATTACCTGGGGACTACCTCCCATTATTTATAATTACAAATATTAACAATAAATTGTAATATTCCTCTCAAAGCAATTTTTGAGGCCTTATTACAAGCCCCTTATTTTATTTTATTGGTATGGTATTTTTAAGGGAGAAAGCCCCCTCTAAGCTGGAGTAGGCAAAGGTTGGTCCCTCGAGTGCCCAGAAGGGTGATTTTTGCCTCGCCGCCAAAAAATGATGAGAATGGATCTAAACCAGCAGTTTTGCTCCCAAGTCTCCTACAAACCCCAACGTAGCATTAAAAAGGAAAATGGCTGAAAATCAGTCAAAAATGAAACTGAAAGTCACGTGACCTCACTTATGTTGGCATCAAGACCATGGGGTAGGGGTTAGTGGCAAAAAAAAGCCTACCTCCATCCCCTACATAGGCCATTTCCGCAGGACACTCTTACAGCACGATGATTCCACTTTCAACCTCCTATGGTATCCTGGGGTTTGCAGTTCCGGGAGGGGCCGGCTGGCCCCTCCCGGAACTGCAAACCCCAGGATTCCATAGGAGGTTGAAAGTGGAATCATCGCGCTGTAAGAGTGTCCTGCGGAAATGTTCATAGTCGGATGTTCCTGCTCTAGGGCATATGGAGGTGGGAGTCTTACAGTTTTTTGAGGGGGGAGTGGGTTGACCTGTTTGAGGACTAGAAGAAGTATTTTTTTAAAAAACCAAGCAGAAAACAGGAACTCGCCTCACCGTTTATTTCCTGGTTTTACAAAGGCCACTTCTGATCCTAAATCAACCCATGGTGCAAAACTCATTCCAAATTTGCCCCCTCCCACATCCACTGGGGGAGGGACATGGAGGGTATTTTTGGTAGAACCAATGAAAAAGTAAAAAGAATTTTGAAAACTTTGGAGGTGGCCGTGCACAGTGGAGGATCCGGCAGCTCTTCGTGGTCTCTTACAAGCCAATGCAGCCCACCAGCCTTAGGCCTTTTTCCATTGTTGGGCTGTACCCAAGGCCACGATGTCACCAGATGCTCTGGAGTAGTTCTGCCTACCTAGTAGGGCCTGTAGTTCGCCACCCCTGCAAAGCTTCCAGGGCAGGCTTGTGTGAGACCTGGGAGTAGGGCCTGCCCTACCATTAGGCAGAGTGAGATGGTCACCTCGGGCACTAGATGCTGGGAGGTGGCAGCCAGAAGATGGAGGGGGGAGTTGTGTACATGGCACTTTATAGTCTCCAGCATTTCACATATGCAAACCAGGACACATGTGGCCAAGCAACATCAGAAAGTAGTTAAAGTAGTAGAAGTTATTAATGGAAATCACACAAGCTAGGAGAGGCAGTTTACTTTTTCCTATCAACAGGGTAGGTCTGGATTCTGCCCATTTCCGCACTACACTCTTGTAGCGCAATTATTCCACTTTCAACATCCTATGGAATCCTGAGGTTTGCACTTGCAAACCTCAGGATTCCATAGGATATTGAAAGTGGAATAATCGCGCAAGAAGAACGTAGTGCGGAAATGGCCTCTGTCTCTCCTCTCCCCTCTGATGATTTAATTGAGTGCAACCTCTTTTTGTGCTTTGAACTAGTTGGCACCAGTGGCAGTAAGCCAAAGACAAAGGGGGCAAATCAGAGGAAGAGAGAGAAACTGGGACTTTCTAAAAGCATCGGAAAAGGCAGGATGAGAAAGGATTAATCAGGGCTGCCCCTGCCAAACCGGGACAGTTGGGGAGGGTATGTGGCTCGCCTTTCTCCCCCTAAACTCTTTTGCTGCCTTCAGATGCAATGCAGCACTCTGTCCCATTGCCCGTGTTGGAGAAAGCTTGGCCCACCAATCACGTCCAGTTGTTTTTGGAACGTGGAAAGGAGGTGGTGTCACCATCTTTCTCAGTGCTCGGCTGCCCTCTTGTGGTCAGCCAGTTTCCGGGATGCCATTTCCGCGCTACACTGTTATAGTGCTATTATTCCACTTTCAACATCCTGCGGAATTGTGGGGTTTGTAGTTTCCTGAGGCCAGATTGCTCACTGGCTGAGAATTCTAAATGCTCCTCCCTAAACTGCAAAGCCCGGGATGCCATAGGATGTTGAAAGTGGAATGATAGCACTATAACACTGTAGTGCAGAAATGGCAAAAGCGTTCTTAGATCAATTAGTTAGTCTCGAGTGGTCTGGTCCTTGTTCTTTGTTTGATTGCCCTCTAGAGACTTTGAATGGCCACCCTGCTGGCTCTCTGGAATCTTTATGATTCAGTATTATGACCAGGATGGAGAGGGGCTCAGAAGGAGGATGAAAACGTTATCCCTGTTCATTGTACCTCAGTCCACAAAACATGTTACGTCAGAATAAATGTTTGACTTAAAACAAGACATTCTGGAATCCTGCCTGCCTGTCTGTCTGCTAGCACACCTTTCTGTCTGAAAGCTCTGTTCCCAATGGCAGATTTATACTCAGTTTTTGAGAAAGCAGAGCAAGGTACTCTGGTATGTGCTCTAAGGAACTCTTGTTACTGCATGATGATATTTTCAAAGGCTGCCCTCCATCTCTCTAGGTTAGGGCTGTGGAAAGTATAGCTCACCCCCAAAGCCCACAAATTGCCAACTCCAAAACATAAAAACAAAATAAATCAGTGAAAATCATCCAGTGTTTGCCCCCAAATTACTGGAACCCCCACAAAAATACAGCAGTTTGGGTCAGCCCCCGACCCCTTCTAAAATGTCAGTTTCTTGACCAAAGCTGAAACTGGAAATGACATCAGATCACTTCTGGGTCAGCTGAAATGAAACCTGGTGCCCTGCTGGGAGAGCATGAGGGCGAAAATTGGCCCTTGCCGCATTGCAGTTGCTGACCCCTGCTTTAGGGTCTTTAAAGTGACTGTTAAAGAAATCCTGCCTCAGATCACAAATTAACATGATTTAATATGCTGTAAGATAAATCATGCTAATGCATAATATGTCTGTTAGCATCAAAAGTTCACAACTTGGAAAAATTACTTCGTTTTTCAGGATATTGCATTCCTCCAAGCACATGCCCTGTTTCCTCTCCCCGACTACCATGACCCCTTGTTATTGCTGTGTCTCTTCAAGTCATTTCCAATTTATGGTTATCCTGTGATGAAGCTATCACAGAGTTTCCCTTGCAAGATTAATATAGAAGAGGTTTGTTGTTGCCTTCTTCTGAGGTTAAAAGAGTGCGATTTGCCTGAGCTCACCCAGTGAGTTTCCATGGCTGAGCGGAAAGCTGAACCCTAGTCTCTGGAAGTCCAAAGAGATGGCATGGTGTATTGGACGATGACCCTGGAGAACAGGGTTCTCCGCTCAGCCAGAGAAACCCAGTGGGTGACCTTGGGCATGTCACACTCTCAGCCCCAGAAAGCCCCATAATTGGTTCATCTTAGGGTCACCATAAGTCAAAAACAACCTGAAGGCACACAACAACAACTGTGGATGTCCTAGTCCGGGACTAAAACCACAACACTATGCTGGCTCAAGCAATATCTTCAGAAGAGACTCATTATTAAAGGAAGGGTTGAACTCAACTGAGAAGTCTCATCAGCTCGCAGCCATGCTAAATCGTAAAAACAACCTCTGAAAAACTCTTCCTTTATTCGTCCCATATGTTGCACTGTTAAGGAACAGAACAGACAGCAGGGAAATGAACTTGGTGCATTAAAGAGAAGTTTGGAAACTCTGGAATATACCTGTCTGGGACCAACTGAAACCATGATATTTCTCTCTCTCCCTCCACCTTTGCTTACCTCCAACAGCATATTCTGTAGATGAAGAATTAGCTGAATATCTGGTGGTGAAGAAAGGACAACTGGAGAAGGTAAGCTGGGCTGGGGGACAGCACTCAATGAAGCACCCATCCCTTACGTATCATCTAAGCCAGTGTTGGGTGACCTTGGGTTCTCCAGATGTTTCACCCTACAATTCCTATGACTACTCCCCTTATCATGATCAATGGTAAAGGACTGTGAGAAAGAAGCTCCAAAACTTCTAAATGGTCAAGTGTTGCTTGGCAGCCAGCCTAGAGGCCTCCCTCTAGACCAGTGGTTCTCAAATACTTGTCATCCTGATGTTTGACTTCATCTCCCAGAATTCCTCAGCATTGGCCTTACTGTCTGCGTCTTTTGGGAGCTAAAATCTTAAGACATCAGGAGGACCTGAGTTTGAGAACCACTGGTTTAGACATTGAGACTTCATCTCCCAGAATTCCTCAGCATTGGCCTTACTGTGTGGGTCTTCTGGGAGTTGAAGTCTTAAGACATCAGGAAGACCTGAGTTTGAGAACCACCAGTTTAGACATCTCCAGGTGGGAGCCATGATGTTGTTTGTGCTTTTTGAGGCCACAGTATAGAGAGAATGCTGATTGTGATTCACCAGACAGAGGATTAGGCAACTTACTATGGGGTTTTCTTGGCAAGATTTGGTCAGAGGGGGTTTGTCATTGCCTTCTGAGGCTAGGGAGTTCAGTTTGCCCAAGGTCACTGAGTGATTTCCATAGCCAAGCAGGGATTCACATCCTCATCTTCCAAAGTCCTAGTCCAGCCCTCTAACCACTATACAATGCTGCCTCACATGTTTAATTATCTCCAAAAATACGAAATGGGATGTCAGGTCCCCACATTAGCAACCTCAGAAACTTTCCTTCTGTGAGGTCTTTTGCTCCCCTAGAAAAACTGGAAGCACTCCCCGCTCAGAACTAAGGAAACTACCACCCACAGGAGGGATAAAAAAAATAATAAAGCAGTGATTGAATGTCAGTATTTATACCAACCAAAATCTTACAGTGTAGTCTTAACAACTACATATCAGACATAACATCCACGTACATGTACAGAAAGAACTCACAATATCCCAGTCCATTATCATTCACCACTGGCTATACCAGCTGGAAATGAGGGAGCTATAGTCCAACACCACCTAGCATAAAGGTGAGAATCAAGTGACCCTTCAGGTAATGTTGGAGTGCAGGTCCCAGCATAGAATCATAGAACTGGAAGGGGTCCCATAGGCCATTGAGTCTGACCCCCTGCTCAATGCAGGAAATCCACTTGGAGCATCCCCAGCAGGTAGCTGACCAGCCTCTTTTTGAAGATGTCCAAAGAAGGAGCCCCATCACCTCCCTAGGCTATTGGCTCCATTGCCGAACTTCTCTAACTGTCAAGAAGCATCTTCTTATGTTCAGTGGAAACCTACTCTCCTGTAATGTCACACCTTTAGACGTGGCATGCGACATGATCTCCACTTTTGATCTAGAGAGCCACAAGATCCCCACTCCAGCTTTAACTGCTATGAAAGTAAACATTAGCCTTTTTTCCAAGGTTCAAAATACATTGAGCAAGGGTTGGATATGGGCAGCCAGATAGGAGGGCATGACAAATCTAATGCCAACCCAGACTTCTGGGCTAGCAAAGGTGACTTTTTGGAGTAGTAGATGAAGACCTCAGAGTGTGTCTGCGTGCGCATGTGCATTTGTTTGTTTGTTTATTTATTTGATATCCTGCTTGTCTCCTTATACAGGATCCACAGTAGCTTACAAATGTTCCAATAAAATAAGTATAGTTTTAAAAATTATGAATACAAAAATTTTAAAAGCAACAATTAAATGGCAGTTCAGTTGAAAGACACAAAGTTAGAACAATATAATACGTAATTAAAAGATAGTATTAAAGGTTTAAAAAAAAACAAGGCCCTTAAAAGTTCTTTCTGCCACATAAATTATAATAAGCCAAGGCCTGCCTGAATAAAAAGGTCTTTACCTGCCAGAGTGAAAAGAGAGAGGGAACCTCCCATAGGAAGGAATTCCACAACCTGGGAAGAGCCTCAAAGAAGACTCTCTCGTGTCCACTTCAGTGTCCCTGTGGAAGTAGGAGGACCGAGAAAAAGCTGTCCCTCAGAGATCCTAAAAGTTGGGCAGGCTCATATAGGTTGAAATGATCTTTCAAATAGTTTGGGCCAAAGCCAAATAGGATTTAAAGATCCTAGCCAGCACTTCGTCAGCTCTTTGCTATCTCTCACATTCCTTCTGTGATCTTTCCACCACAGCTTGGCTTGACTAACTTAACCTACGGTGAGAAACTCATGGACCTCGACACAGAAGACCGCTTTGGCATGCCCTTGATCATCACCATCGTCTGTATGGCGGCCTCTCTCCTCCTCGTGGCCGCCATCTACGGATGCTGCCACCAGCGTATTTCTCGAAGGAAAGACCAGGTATGACCAAGCCTTGTGTGTGTTTCATGGAGATGTATGCTACAGGAATTGAAGCTTGGCAAGGCTCAGTCCTCCTCCATGCTGTTGCCTCCTCATGTGCAATTGGACACAAAGGCCAGAAGCCTGTTGGTGATGGGAGTAACTTGCACCAAGCTTCTGGAATAAGCTTTTTAGCAATGCGGAATGGATGTATCCAGTTGATGGTGGCAGGAGCGGAATTCCATGTGCGGAACCATTGAAGCTATAAAATAATGCACCTAAAGCAGTTTGTCAGTGTTGGGGACAATCATTTCAATTTAGACAAAGACGAGTGATCAGCTATATTTAAAAAAAGCTTGTGTCCCATAGGCAATAAAAAATTAAATAGATTAAACAGATTAATAAAAGGCATCTAATGGTTCAAGAAAGATGGAGGTGGAGTGGAGAACATTAGAAATTATTGTGATGGAATTGTTAGCTCTGTGTAATTTTGGATGGGCTCAAAAAAATGCAGGTAAGTCATGAGAGGTGGGAAACCTGCCTGGCAATTTCTGGCCGTTCCTACAGACAACCACAAGAGGGCAGAAGCTCCACATTCTTGAGAAGGAAATCCTCTGGCCGTCACAGTCCTATACAGGGGGGTTATAATCAGTGTTTGCAGAAGTTACCTTTTGATATGGCAACTCAAAGAATCCCCAAGGACACAGCTGCTGGGCTGTGCCAGGGTGCAGAACGATTCATACAGAATTATATATATAGAATCATAGAATCATAGAAATGTAGAGTTGGAAGAGACCACACGGGCCATCCAGTCCAACCCCCTGCCATGCAGGAATACCCTCAAAGCACTCCCGACGGATGGCCATCCAGCCTCTGCTTAAAAGCCTCCAAGGAAGGAGACTCCACCACACTCCGAGGCAGCATTTTCCACTGCCGGACAGCCCTGACCGTCAGGAAGTTCTTCCTGAGGTTCAGGTGGAATCTCCTGTCCTGCAGCTTGAATCCATTGCTCCTTGTCCTGGTCTCTGGACCAGCAGAAAACAAGCCCTCTCCTTCCTCTACATGGCATCCCTTCAAATATTTAAACATGGCTATCATGTCCCCTCTTAACCTTCTCTTCTGCAGACTAAACATACCCAGCTCTCTTAAGTCTATCCTCATAGGGCACGGCTTCCAGGCCCCTCACCATTTTGGTCGCCCTCCTCTGGACTTGCTCCAGCTTGACCATGTCCTTCTTGAATTGGGGTGCCCAGAACTGGACACAGGATTCAAGATGAGGTCTAACCAAAGCAGAGCAGAGTGGTACCAGTACCTCCCTCGATCTAGACACCACACTCCTATTGATGCAGCCGAGAATTGCATTGGCTTTCTTGGCTGCCACATCATGTTCATGTTCAGCTTGTGGTCATGTACGTTGAGCTGGAAGAGACGACAACAGCCCATCAGGTCCAGCCCTCTGCCATGCAAGACTGTACAACTAAAGCACTCCTGAAAAGTAGCTGTTCTTGTAGCACTGAAAATGGTAGAAACTAGTTGTTCCTACTAAGTATTTTATTTAAGCCTAAATGCTCTAAAGGCACCAGATCCTATCTAATCTTGAAAGCTAAGAATGGCCAGCCCTGGTAAGTACTTAGATGGAGACTGCCAATGAATCCCAAGTGCCGTAGGCTATATTAAGGAGAAGAAGAAATAATTTTATTTACCCGTTTCTCCCCAAGGCTCAAGGCGAAGTATAGAATAGATGGAGTTAAAAGTTGTAGTTAAAATGCATACAGAACAATTGATACAATTATACCATAATTAAAATATATCATAGTTAAAAGTACAATTAAAATGCAGTTAAAAGTATGATTGAAAATACAATTAAAAGCACAATTAAAACTAGACTGGGTAGGCCTGCCAGGAGAAAGAATTCAGGATTCAGAAGAAAGAATTTGCAAAATCACTTCTTGAGTATTTCTATCCTTAAAAAAAGCCCTATGAAATTCATGGGGTCATCGTAAGTCAACAGGTGACTTGAAGGCAGACACACACAAGCTCTGCAATCCCATTATCTGCCCATACCTTCCATAAAAAAGTTTTCTCCCTGATCTTCAAATCCAGGTTTTGCTGCAAGGTCAATTTGGCGTGAGCATATGGATCAAACCACTGTGTAGAGTTATGCCATGCAAGCAAGATGCACGATCTTGGCTCCTCTATGCAGTCTGAATCTGAGCAATACATAGGGCTCTGTAGGTCGTGACTTTCTGCCTGCTAACAGGGCAGCAGCCAGTGCAATTGTTGTAACAAGGAGTTTCTGTTCTTTCTGAAACCGCCACCTGTCAGCATCCTGAGTGTAGGATCTTGGATCCACTGCAGTTTCTGAACATAGATTTCCAACAGGCAGCCACAGGTACACCTTTGGCCTGGAAGGCATGCCTTGTGAGGAGAGGCTTAGGGAGCTGGGTATGTTTAGCCTGGAGAAGAGAAAGTTAAGAGGCGACATGATAGCCATGTTTAAATATTTGAAGGGATGCCATAGGGAGGATGGAGCAAGCCTGTTTTCTGCAGACACTAGGGGCCTTTCCGCACTACACTGTTATAGTGCTATTATTCCACTTCCAACATACTATGGAATCCTGGGGTTTGCAGTGATTCTTCACCTGAAAACTGCCCCAGAGGCTCCCCCCTTCACTACCTACAAATGCAGCAGTTTGCTTTCCTCAACCCCCAGTAAACACCCAAAAGAAGTGGGGGGACCAGCCAAAATGGCAGCTGCAAATGACATTATCTTGATTTTGGTGCACCAAAATGCACTTGTGTGCCTCCTCATGTAAGCAGAGAAGAAGAATAGCCCCTGCCCCCTCCACAGCTTCCCACCCCTCCTTTAATAGGAGAAGCTGGGAGTTGAACTTGGGGTCTTCTGTATACCACGTCATCCTTGTTACATATACCAAGTCGGTCCAGTTAAGCTGGGGAACAGACGAAGCTTTCCTTTAACTCACTCAGAGGACTGTTTCTTCAGCCACCCCGAGACTGTGCAGTGACCTGCCAGAAAAGATTTGACAGCTGGGTATGCTGTCTGAGTTTAAAACAGCACTAAAGACCAGTCTCACTCAGCAGGCCTGTCTAGATGATATTTTAATTACGAGTTGAATTGTTCTTAATATATGCAGGCTTTCCCCATTTATTTGACAGGTTAGGGACTGGAGCACGGTCAGAAAATAGAATTGGTTGAAAAGCAGAATCCATGTACTGCCCTGTAGGGAGCATGAAGGATTTACAGAGGCTCTCCTAGGACCAACCGCACATGCACTGCTTGCAAAGTTTCTCAGCCCACTTCGCACCATTCGTTTTTTTACCTCTCACAGCTTGTTTTGCAAGCAGCGTGCACATGTGAGCGAGCAGATCCAGGGAAACCTCTATAGTTAAGAACCGATGAAAGAGTGAAACCCCTGTTGAATTAATGGAACTTGTCCTTAATTTGGAAGTGCCAAAAGGGCAAGTTGTCAGATAACTGGGCATCAAAAGGTGGTGGATTCCTGTATTGGGTTTATGTGCTTTTTGAACTGATGTTACATATTTGTTGTTGTTGTTGTCATGTGCCTTCAAATTGTTTCCAATTTATGGCAACCCTAAGGTGAACCTGTCATGGGGTTTTCTGGGGCTGAGAGTGTGTGACACACCCAAGGTCACCCAATGGGTTTCCATGGCTGAGCAGGGATTCGAACTCTGGTCTCCAGGGTTGTAGACTGACACACAAACCACTAACCATGCTGGCTCTCAATACGTGTTTTTTAACTGGTATTGTATGTCCACTCTGTTGCATTTTAAACTGTTGCTGTTTCCTACCTCAATCCATAGGGAGAGGCGGGTAAGAAATAAATATCATAATCTGCCTGTGCTCACCCCACTATTCTCATATCTCCCCTCTTCCTCTGCTTCACAGCAGCGTCTGACCGAAGAACTTCAAACGATGGAGAACGGCTATCACGACAACCCAACCCTCGAGGTGATGGAGACCTCGGCAGAGATGCAGGAAAAGAAGGTCAACCTGAACGGGGAGCTTGCTGACAGTTGGATCGTCCCCATGGACAGCCTAACGAAAGAGGACCTGGAGGAGGAAGAGGACACGCATTTATAATCCAAGAGGGGATGCAGAGAAAGAGAAGACAAAACTTCATACTAAGCAAAAAAAGAATATTAAAAATGGAAAACTCAAACTGCAGCCACAAGTGCCAGCATGGAAAGGAAGTACTGCAGTTACAGGAAAGTTTCACAATGGGCGTCTGCCGTGGCCAATTTTGTTTTGTTTCTTTGTTTTTAAACCCCATTGGCTTTCTCAGCAGAATTGTATGAGTATGTATATAGATATATATTTTAAAGACAGTGCCTCCTATTTAAACGTTGGTTAGGATAGTCAGGAAAGTTCAGCGTTGAGCAATCCAGACTAGAGAAGAAGGGTTAAAAAGGGCTTTTTTTGGATGCAAAGGGACATGGATGGTTTGGTACAATCAGCAGGGAGGCTGTCCTTCCTCCAGCCCCACCAAAAGCTGTTTTGCAGCTTCCGCTCATGTGCAGGCAACATGCTTCTAACCCTGGGGGCTGGAGAACAAGCTCAGGACACCCGAGGGAAGGGAATCTTAATAGATAGAAGGAGTTTGAGTAGGAATTCTCTGACTGAGGATAGGGGTAAGGATGCAGGACTTCCTTGTGTTGCGTGGAACCAGGACACATTATGCAAACTAAAAACCCTGTATGCAAAACGATATAATCGAGAGAGAGAGCATGCATAACTGGAGCAATGGCTTTTGACACCTTTTGCTCCAGAGTTCAGGAATCCTTGAATAGGCAATAGGACAGATTAATGAAGACCAAATACGCCATTTTCTTTTTCTCTCTTGCACACTCAGGGACATGACAGAGACTGTCCTGGGAAGGCCTACCACCGGTGTTAAGGAACTGTCAGCAGTTAATGCGGTGACCATGAGGGGCTGCCACTATGCTGCTCGTATGAAAAACATCCAAAACAATGTTTTGCCCCACATGTGCCCCTCCCCATCCCTTAGATGGAGTGCATGGGAGACAACTTCATTACCTTCAAGCCCACTCAACTATTTTAGGCTGAAGAGAAAGTGGTCAAGATTTCAGTCACTTCCTGTTGGGGGGAAAAAAGGACCTTTGATAGACTAGTGTGTTTATGTGTGCCTTTAGGTCGCCTGTCAACTTACAGCCACCCCATGAACTTCCGGGGCCTTTTCTTTGGCCCTAAGGAATACGCAGAGGTGATCTTGCCAGTCCCTTCCTCTGAAATAGAGCCTATAGCACCTGTTATTCCTTGGTGGCCTCCCATCCAAGTACTAACCAGGGCTGGTGCCTTCAGGGCATTTAGGCCCTCTTGCAGAACACAGGTAGGGACAATTTAAAAAAAAAGATTCGTCTGCTGGGCAACCCTGAAGACCACAAAAACGGCTTTAAAGAGATGAATTTATCTTATCATACCTGTGGCCAGCAGCCCCTTCAGGCCAGGACTAAGGTCATCTCCATGGTGGGTCATGGACTGGTGCTGGTCTGCCAGCCTTTGGCTGCCAGTTTACAGCCGGTTTCCAGAGAAACAAGGAGCAGTTGCCGCCACCAACGAGCACAAATATGGTGCTGGCCCCCAGCCCAGTGAGAAGAATAGCCAGTCCTCCTTCCACCCCCATCAGATAAACTAAAGAAGCACTGCTGTAGATCATTTTGGTGGCAGAAGAAGGGCAGCCAGGGTGATGAAGGGACTGGAGCACCTGCCCTAGGAGCAAAGGTTATAATTTTGGTTGTTTTTTCTGTGCCTTCAAGTTGTTTCTGACTTAACAACAAACCCTAAGCTGAACCCAACACAAGAGTTTTCATGGGAAGAATTATTCAGTAGAGGTTTGCCATTGCCTTCCTCTGAGGTTGAGAGAGTGTGACTTGCCCAAGGCCACCCGAGTAGGTTTCTGTGGCTGAGCAGGAATTCGAACTCTGGTCTCCCGGAGTCCTAGGGCAACACTCAGACCACTGAGATCCACTAGTTCTATAGCATTACAGTATTGGGGGATAGTTATAACAAAAAGACTAGTAAATGAAGACAAGCGACATATGAAATTATGCACGGCCTGGGGAAAGTTAGTAGGGAGAAAGCGATTCTACGTCTTTCCAAATCTTAGAACCCAGGAGCATGCACTGAAGTGGAATGGAGACAGACAGAAGCAAGGACTTCCTCACACAGAACGTAGCTAAACTGTGATGGCTGCTAATTCGCATGGGTTTAGAAGAGGATACAGTAAATTTACAACAATTAGGGCCACTGGTAGTTATCAGTCAGGATGGCTACCAATCACCTCCAGTATCAGAGGCGGTCAGCCTCTGTGTATCAGTTCCTGGGGAACGTAAAATGGAAGGTGCACTTGCTCATGATGGCTTGCAAGCAGGCTTTCTGTAGGCTTTGGGTTGGCCCAAGAACAAGCAAAATATTGAACAAAAGAGGCCTTGGTCTGGTCCAGCAGGGTTCTTGCTTTCTTCCATTCTTATGGATCAAGCACTGGAGGGACTCCCGTGGAACCAAGATAGATTACAGCTGATGAATCAGCCAATCAGTGGCTCCAGTTCATTTTTTTCAGCTGAGAGGACCGAATAGCCTGTGGAGAGGAATCGTGTAAGATGCATAGCAAATTTGGTAAGCCATTCTGCTGCAGATCTGTTCAAGGTTAAGTTGCTGCCACCACTGCCTGCCTCCAGAAAGAAAGGGTTAGGGAGGGGGCCAGTGGTTGTAGATTTATCTAAGAGGATGATATTTAATGTCCTCCCCCCTGGCCACAAGAGCATTTGCTGTGATATTTTTAAAAACTTTTTAAAAGAAGCTATAGCAATATCAGCTACCTTTTGCTTTTTGAAGACAGAAGAAGGGAGAGAATGTTGTGCCTTTGAGATGCCTAGCTAATCCATGGGTCTGTTTCATTGTATATATATCATAGTAAGTGCTCAGTAGCAAATTAAACATGAAGTTCATTGCATGGGTAGACTTCTGGGGAGGAAGATTTTGCAAGATCCGCAACATGCAGGAAGGAAAGGTCAAATTTCTCCCTCTCAAGAATCTTACCTAAGGGTATAGGCTACATCACAGTGATTTCAGTGGGAATTATGGCCAGGGAGGGAGAGGTTAAACTTCTCTCCGAGCACATGGCAAACCCAATCAAAATCCCCACCGAGGCATTACAATTTTTTAAAAAAATGTGGGCTGGAATTCAGTGTGAGACTTAATGCCTTTATAAGTGGATTTACATGCTTACATGTGTGTGAAATAGAACTGAGCAAATCCACGGTGTTTCTATTCACCGTGGCCAGGAAGCCCCGGCTAGGAAGTAATGCAGTACAGTCGGCATGCCTGATGCTCACCAGAAGAGTCTAATGTGCCTCAGACATGCTTCATGTGCATTGGAGCACTCTTGCTGGTGGCCACAACCACAGCTTCACAATTGACTTAAGAAGATTTCATTGCACCTCCACAATGTAGTTGAAAAGTCGGCTATGCAATGTAGACCATGATGCAAAATCTTGGCTGTGGTTGTTAACTGGGCACTGAAATGAACATCTAGTTTGAGTTTCCCACGATGTAAGTATTGGACTGAACCAAATGTAGGAGCTTCTTGGGATGCAAAACTAGAAGGTGGTGCCCCTGTCTGGGGCCATTTCTGCACTATATTGTTATAGCGCTCTTATTCCACTTTCAACATCCTCTGGAATCCTGGGGTTTGCAGTTTCGGGAGGGGCCATGCGGCCCCTCCCGAAACTGCAAACCTCAGGATTCCAGAGGATGTTGAAAGTGGAATAAGAGCGCTATAACAATCTAGTGCGGAAATGGTCTGTGATACCCCTCTTCACCAGACTCCCAACTGTATCATTCTGTAAATAAGATATGAAGAACCTCAATCCCTTTTTCTCTCTCTTAGAAAATTAATTATGATAGAATGTCAAGGCCTCCCTCAGACTGCAGTAAGTTAGATGAAGTTGGTGCAAAGCTTTTTGAGATGCACACCATGGGAGGGGGCACAGGCTAAGACATTTAGGGCATAGATCTTTGGAGATAGCAAATTTTCATTCCAGTCACAAGCTCAGCTATTTTGGAAGCAGAGAAGTCAAATCTATCACAAAGTGGGCTCAAGCCCTCGTCCCTGTTGAACTGGCTGCTTTGGATCATGGCTACTTTAAATAGCATGGAGGAGAGAGAGAAATGGAAGTTACACTGCAAGAACAGCCATGAAGTCTTTGTTGCACTTTAAAAAGTCTAACAGATTTCATGAGGACGTAAAACTCTTGGTTGTATTTGTTGCTCCTGACTGACATGGGTTTCCCTGCCCTCGAAAATGGAAAATCAGGGAGTCTGCGTGCTGCCTTTGCATCAGTTGGAGTCAGACTCACAAGCAGAAGAGCCAACAAACAAACCAAGAAGGCTGTAAAAAGCCCAAGTCTATCCTGAAAAGCCTCCTTCTTTTAAACAGGAAAATCCACGCTTGCATTGTTTTGCTTTAATTGTAAGAACTGCAGCTTCTCCCTCGCCTGCTGTTGCCGTACAGGAGAAAGCTGATTCTGAAGATAGTTTTCTTGGCTGTGAAACAGCAATGGAACTGATCACTAATAAGACGCAGTGGGACATTTCAGTCTGCTTCTGGCCGTTCGGGCAACAGAGCCAGACCACATCTTGCATGTTGCCTCAGACTCGCTTGTAAATTCTGTCTCAACCCAAACATCCCAAGGCCTCTGGCGTCCCTTTCCAGTGATGACTTAAGCCTACTTACCGCACTTGATAGGGATTAAGGATTGCTTATTTGGGCTTCCTGCAAAGCCTTAAGGAGGGAAAAAGCACAAGCCTGCCTGCTCTGAATTGCTTGGTGTTGCCTTTCTGTCTCCTCTTGTCTACAATACAGGAAAGTGATGAGAAACTCTGTTGTCAGGCCTGCCAAGAAAAATAATTTGAAGGGAAGTTGCTGTAAAGACGGCCCAACCCAGTCCTATTCAGGAGAGAAAGATGAAGGATGCGATAAAATGCCTCCGAGTCCCATCAGTAAAAGACACCAAGATGGCCTTTTGGTGAATCAGCCCAAATGAGCAGCGAAGGAGGGAGATGACAGGATGGGTGGATGTCTAGATAGTTCCTTTATTTTAAAGGGAGATTTATAAGAGTCCTTCAGATTGAGAAGATACGAGGATTTTTTTAAGGCAGCATACAGTGAGCCAGTCACGTGGAAAGAAAAGCCTTACCACCACCACCCCCAAAGACTGGAAAAACCTTTTGCTAAGCATTGCACAGTGACTGCTGTATCTGGGATGGGAGATGGAAATCTAGCATCTCTTTATCAACCTGGCTGACAAGCCAGCTTTCAGATGTCACAGAGGATTGTGGCCGTATCTTATGTGTGCATATGTGCCTTCAGGTTGCCGTCAACTTATGGCAACACCGTGAATTCTGTAGGGTTTTCTTAAGGAATACTCAGAGGCAGTTTTGCCAGTTCCTTCCTCTGAAATACAGCCTTCAGCACCTGTTATTCCTTGGTGGTCTCCCACTCAAGTACTAACCAGAGCTGACTCTCCTCAGCTTCCTGGATCAGACGAGATCTGGTGCCTTGAAAGTATTTGGGCCCTTGCGGCCATATTTTGCTGCTGCATAGATGTGGGTTGTCCTGATAAAGAGAGTCCAAGTGTCGCAGCATCGCTGATAAAAAGTATTTGTCTTCTATGTTAGGTCTTGCTTCCATCATCAAAACACCACCAGGAATCATAACTTTGTCACACTGATTCAGAGTTTAAAGGTGGAGGGAAGGGAAGTCAGCAACCTACCAGTCCCATCTTGGTATCCACACTGTTTCTGCAGGCGCTTTAGCTGCTTTCCCTATGCCAAGCCACAGGCAAAGAGAAACCTTAACCTCATCTTTCACAGAGGTTTGTTTTGACCAGCAATGGTTTCACCAGCACTAGGCTGGCCAGATTCCAGCTTTCTGCTGGCGAAAGCATTGCTATTTACCCAACGGTGTTAAAATGGTACTGGTGACAGGAGACTGCCACCCAGTCCTTGAACACTTTAGGGGAAAGAACTCCACAATTCTGGGAGTTTTTGTCATACAAAAAAGTTCAAGCTTTAACACTGTTCCACCAGAGTACGGAGGCACACCTGCAAAGCATAGAATAGCAGTGACTTTACTTATCTGTTCCAGGCTGATACCCGTTCAGTTACTGAAAGTCAGCCCAATGATGAGGCAGGGCCATTCGCCACCATCTCTCCACACCATCTGTCAGGGATACTTAGTCAGCTTCCTGTAACCCTGGTCCCTTGGACTTCTTACATCAGCCCCAGCTAGATGGTCAGGACACCAGAGGTGTGGTGCAGAACAGCTAGAGGGCACCAGGTAGTTGAAAGATGCTTGTCTTTCACCAGGTCTCTTGCAGCATTTAGCCCCAAGATGGTGTTCTCCCAGCAACTCCACTGGTTTTGCTGGAACCTCACAACGCACCCCATACTTGGAAGAGCTGGGGAACGAGGCAAGGAAGGCAAAAGGTCAAAACCCTTGTGGTGGTTTACAGGTGCAAGCTGGGGTGGGAAGCCATTTCCAAAAAAGATTTTGAAAAACAGGCATGTCTAGAAGAGGGCACCAGGATGCTAGAGGGTCCTGAAGCCAGGTCTTCCTGTCAGGAATGGTTGGTATAATTGGGTGCACTTAGCCTGAGGAAGAGAAGGTTAAAGGGAAGCCTCTCTTCAAATGCCAAAAGTAAAACTGTGGAGAAAATGGGGAAGACCAGTTCTCATCCCTCAGGAGCAAATGAGCATTCATGGGTGGAAATTACAGGGAAGCAGATTCCAGTCAAATTTACAGGATTTTTTTTCCTAACAAGTATTCAGTAGTGCAGGATTGGACAATTGTGGAAGGCAAGGGGGCTGCAGTAGTCCCCCATGGCACCTGTTCAGGCAAAAAAAAAAAAAAATTCTCACCCCCCAACACTTAAGTGGGGGAAATGGGGCCATTTTCACCGTGGCCCCAGAGGGCCTTTTGGGGCACACACAAAAGCATATATACATTGCAGTGCCTTCCATAACCCCAGAAGTCATTGTGGAGCAAAAAAGTGTTTTTAACCTCTAGGGGCCACAAAAACAGCCCTGGTGGTAGCATGCAGCTTATAGGCCGCCCTTTGCCCATCCCTGCAGCAGTGGAACAGAAGATAGGAGAGAGTGGTCTCTCCTTTGCTGGAGATACTTACGGTGAGACAGAAGACCATTTTTCAGGGATACTTAGTTCAGCTTCCTGCAACCAGGTGTCCTCCAGGTGTTTTGGACTTCTTATATCAGTCTCAGCTAGATGGTCAGGATGCTAGAGATGTGGCCCAAAACAACAGTGGGCACCAGGTTGTTAAAAGCTGCTTTACTTGTAAGATTCCTGCATTCAGCAGGGCTTTGAATTGGATGACTTCTCAAGATAGCTTCCAACCCTAAATCTTATGGGCAACCTGCTACTCTCTGGAGGAACATCAGGTCCTATCAGTCCTAGGCAGGGTAGCCAATTGTGAGGAATGATGGGAGTTGTAGTCCAGTGGACATCTTGGTGGTTATTTGGAAGACCAGCAACAATCCAGGAGAATACATGTTTCTTTTTATCAAGTTAAGGCTATTTTAGCTCTTCTGCTGTGGTTGGTTTTCAAGAGCAGTCCGAGCATGCAAAGTGATGGGGAAGTTTAATGATACAAAGAACTTGCAGTTTGTTCAGTGGAGTTTAGGAATATTTAGTGCCAAAATACTCAGTTCTTTCCCCTTATCAAAGTGTAGGGGAAGGCTTTATGCAAAAAGATACCAAGCTCTGAGGCAATTAAGCATCGCCGCACAGAACTTTCCAAAATCTTCACAGAACTGTTAGATATTAATTGCCTAGTAAAAGGTGATGCACAGTAACGAATCGCAAGTTGGCAATCCCTTTACGTTGCATGCAGTTGCCTGCAGAATTTTTTTACTAATTTTTGGCTGTAATTTTCTACTTTTATGCCCTATAATGTACAAAGGGTGCCAGGCTTCTTCTGTCTGTCAAAACTCACAGCATGAGGCTAGTTAAGCAGGGAAATGTGTGATTTACCCAAGGTCATGGTACAATCTTTATGTCTAAGCAGAGACACGAATTTGGTCTCCTACATTCAGGTCCAACATACCTATTACACTTTGCTGATCCTCAAAAAATGAATGTGTTTTCATAAGCTGAATGGACAGTGCCATTATGTATGTATACTCATCTACTACTGATTGCAAAATGTATTGGAACAAGTACCTTTTTAACACTGTACAGGTTTCTGCAGTGCTCACTTGCACTGAAACAGGGAGTCTACTATACACTGGAATCCTAACAAGGAACTGGATTGTAAAGATTATTGTTGCATTTTCCTACAAAGTATATTTTGAAGACACCACTTTATTTCAGTTAATAAAGAAAGCTTCCTTTTGTCAACTGCTGATAGTTCACTTTTGCCAGTATAGAGCAAGGCTTTCTGATATTGTACCGGTAGTTATTCTTTTGTTTGAAAACTAGTTTCTAAATTTAGCACTCGTCCACTCTTGCTACCCCCAAGTAGCCAGTCGATATCTCACACTCAAAATCTGGCCATCACAATGGCTTGGGCTTTGTGTGTTGTCTTGTTCCCTAGGGTGGTTCACTGTCAAGTGGCGAGGCAGCACAGGATATAAATGTTTCAAACAAAATGACTTGCTTTTTTTGAGGGGGGGACTTGCCATGATCTGCCAGACAAGTGACCAAGTCCCTTATGAAACTATACAGAAACGGGCAGCTGATTCCTTACTGTGACTTAGCCAGAGGTACACAAAAAGGCAGCCTAAACAAACAAGGGATTGAACCATTAATTAGTTGCCTTAATACCAGACCAGACCATATGCCCATCTAGCAGTGGCTCTGTGCGATTTCAAACACAGAAAGGGCTAATCCAGTGGTTCTCAACCTGTGGGTCCCCAGATGTTTATGGACTTCAGCTCCCAGAAGCCCTAAGCATTGACCATAGTGGCTGGGGCTTCTGGGAGCTGAAGTCCACAAACATCTGGGGACCCACAGGTTGAGAACCACTGGGCTAATCCATTACCTGCTACCCAGTCCTTATAACTGTGGTTATACTTGTGGTTGAACCTGGAATATTCTCCATTCAGAGCATGCACTCTACCACGCAACTGTGGCCATAAAATGGGTGATGGCCTTTCCACTGCAAGTCCCACTAGTCCTAGCCAATCTGATGAGGACTGCTGTAAGAAAGTGGCAGTTCAACAACATTGCCAGGGCAGCATGATTCCCACCCTTGGTACTGATTATGGCTTTTCATTTTCCCAGTCCTTGAGTTCCTCTGGGAAATGCTAAAGAAGCCTTTTTCTTTATACACACTTAAGGAAGAAAATGGGTGGGGGACATGTTTGCTGCTGGCCCGGGTCAGACAAGTGACCAAGCCACTGCCTCCACATGAAAGAAAGAGGGATGTTTCTCCTTTCATAATACAGTACTAGAATCAGGGGTGGCTGGAGATACAATGAAATTGGCAGTAGAATCTGGAAATGCCAAAGGAATTCTTTGCACAGTTTAGAAAATCCACTCTACAGCACATGGTGGCACACATTTATGAAGACATGAAAGGAGGATTTGACAAAGCTAGAGAGGAGGAGGAAAAGTGTGTCAACAGCTTTGTAGCCAAAATGCTTCAGAGGAACATTCTGATGTGGTGGGGAAAACAGGGCAGGACTTCTTTCTTGGTGCCACACTTCTGGTCTTGCCAGAGGCATCTGGATGGCCCTGGTGGGAAAAGAGCGTCTAGGCCAGTGGTTCTCAACCTGTGGGTCCCCAGATGTTTGTGGACTTCAGCTCCCAGAAGCCCCAGCCACTATGGTCAATGCTCAGGGCTTCTGGGAGCTGACGTCCAAAAACATCTGGGGACCCACAGGTTGAGAACCACTGGTCTAGGCTATGAACCATTCATCTGATCTAATGAGGCAGTTCTTACTAATGTGGATATCTCCTTCTGCCAGACTAGACTGCCTGATTTGAATGCAATAGCAGTTTATGAAATCTGCAAACACAAACTTCTTTAAAGTATCATTATATTAACTAAGCAGTAAAACCAAACCTCTCCCAGTTGCTTGGAGCAATTCACATAATATGAACGCAAGGCTGGCTTGATTTCGTTTTATTAAGAAAAAAAATGAACAAAATACATTCTCTCTCCGTATATACATTACATACAGCATAATTCTACATAGGTAACTTGCTCTTGTATCGCTCCAAAGGAATTGTTACAGACTACTTCAACCTGGGATCACAATTGTTCACCTCGCACCAAGACAGGAGGGGCAATGGGGTAGAGAACACAGGGGGTGACATTAATATCGCAGATGGAGAAAGGAAAGTCTGAAGGCGGCCAACACCGGCAAACACAGCAGGAGGGGGAGCGTGACACAGCAGTCCTCGAGACATTCCTGTATCTCAGTTTCAGAAATTCCACCCACTCCTGAAAAATGTCACTGTAGAAGGAGAGCGTGCCTCACTCCCAACGTAGAAAATTTCAAGTCACACAAAACATTCTCGGTGAAGTGCCGCCCAGGTCTCAAGGGCAAGGAAAGTACAACAGCAGTCCAGTGCTCTGGCCACAGATGTCACCAAGGGATTGCCTCTGATCTAGGGGAGGCCTAATCATGATGATGCAAGGACCTAGGAGGTAGATAACGGGATCCTTGAGTGCAGCAGACAAAACAGCAGATGGACCTGATCCACTAGAGTACAATCTTTGGAATGCCATCTTTCCTAAAGGGGCACAACTCACACAGAACAGCATGTTTCAAAGTGGTTGCAGATGGTACACCTCGCTTCTATCAGGGGTCATCAGTTAGCATATCTGGAAGGGAGTCATTCTCCCTCTGATCCAACATGCCTTCCTCAATTTAATTTTGCTTTTAAATATGAGACTATTTTCTCACTGTGTTCATAAGTTTTTAAAATATGAGGCTGTTTTTTTGCTGCGTTCATAAGTTTAGAGCCTTATGCACCTCTGGTGATCCCCCCAGGGCCTACCATCTAAATCAAGGCTTCTCAACCTTTGATCATCCAGTTGTTTTGGATTCCCAGTAGCCTCCACCAGCAAGGCCAACTGGGCAACAGATTCTGGAAACTGAAGTCCAGAAGATCAAAGGTTGAGAACCACTGGGACAAGATTTTGTCAGAGAAAAGGGAAGAAGCCAGGTAAGTTTTCCAAGAAGGCAAGACTACAGGAGAAGTCATTCTATAAGTTTACATGGCTTTGCTATTGCTTCCTCCAAAGAAATCTTAGAGAGGGCTCAGGACTACAGCTGGCAGAGTTTCTGAGGGCAGATGGAAGGCCTGTTAAACTAGCTGAGCGAGTACAGACATGCCCTTTATATGATCTGTGTCTCCAAGCCTTGAACACACTTAAAAAACCAACTCTATTTCACAGCATAGGCAATATGGACAGGAGTAACAGCTATGTCCGCACAAAGGTTTACTGGTTCCACAGCTGATGCCATGAGAAGCCAGCTGTCGCAGCATTTTTAAGGATTAGTCTAATGCATAAGGGAGGCATCCCAACCATTCCAGAGCTACAGGGTGAGCCAACCTGCAGAGATGACCAGAACGGACAACCCACGCATTAACACTCTGCCTGGTTAGAATTGCATCAAAAGTTCAAAGGAGCATACAAAAAGTGCACACCTTTAAAATGATTTTATTTTCATCTAAAACCTTAGCAGATGATAAAGGGGGGGTCCACTTCCTCTTCTTTGGGACTCCTTCCTCCATGTGGCCCTCTCTTCTTCTTCAGGTAAGAGATAACACAGACAAAGCGCAGGATTTCTAGAGGGCAGCCAAAATCATCCTGATCCTGCCATCTTCCTCAATTTTCCCCCTGATTCTCAGTGGCTATTTTAGATTAGGATCCAGCAGCTAGGAGAACCAACAGGATGGATCTTCGCTCAGACAAGGACCTTTCTCATTCCTTCCTCCATCATGCATGCTTCCCTCTCTGGCGTGATGCCCCCTCCTTACTCAACAGCTTAAGGTTGGTTATGGGGGTTATGCAAGGGGAGCTCCCAATCAGGCACAGTCTCCTTGGGTGAGAAAAGAACTTCCAGCCAACTGGGAGCAACTCCCCCATCCCACTGCAAGGCTTCACAACCTACAACTCTCCCAAGAGACTATTTCAGTGATGGGGAAGAAAAACGGCCTTTCTGACAGAGGTCTCCCACTGGATCTCATTCAACCAAATTTAGTCAATCACGTCCAGGATGTTCTGTCCCTAAGTCCTTTGTTAAGCTTCCACAATTTCATTTCCTGTTTCTTTTTCTCCATTCCACACTCAGCTGGCTGACAGTGGATGCCGTTCTTACGCCTTCTGTGATCTTTACCTCATTAAGACTCACACCAGCTGTTATGAAATCCCCAATCGGCTGTTCTGCTCCCAAAGAATTAAGAGCAACAACAGGCACTGTGACATCTCAAAAGCTCAACTAGAGGCACAGTGGTCACATGCAGGCATTAGCTCCCTTGTCTTTTGAGCTCAGCCCGCCCTCAATCTCTACCCTTCCTCACTTAGGCCCACAGACAAGAACACCAGGCAAGCTACTCATCAGTGCCAAGACAGACATGGGTATGCTTGTAAAAGCAGAGGTCCATCTAGTCTGGCATTTGGCATTCAACAATGAAAAGATGATAGAAGCTTCCAGGTAAAAGTATGGAAGCAAATGGCCATCCCTGCTTCATCTCTAGTAATCTTGTCATTAGTGGCAAGTGCTTGAATATATGCCAAGGAAGGGACAGGTCTTAAATTTCCTAAGCCCCAATGAATTTCAGAAAGCCCAAAGGCTTTTGGCTCTGGACTAAGAAGTAATGGCTGTAGGCTATAGACTACATCTTCCAAAATCCCCAGTCAACATGGCCACATGCTGGTTAGGGGATTCTGAGAGCTGTAATCCAAAACCAGTAAGTATTCTAAGCCCTGCCTTGAAACTCACAAGGAAGGTGCAACCTAGCTTAAGCTCAGACCTGCTGGTACCATGAGGCATCTTTGAGCAGCTGCCAGGCATCCACGTCCCAACAGGGGCAACCAACAAAGAGGCCTCCTTTGGGCCCACTCAGCATCTGGACAACAGAGATGGACTGCTTTGCAGGGACAGCCTCAGTCAACTCCAAACTCATCTACCAGCTCTCACTCTACAGAAGCAAATGTACACAGGGTGCCAGGAGAAAGGTCAACGCATTATGAAGTGACATGTAAATTACTAAGAATAAAACATGGGTTCAGGCCACGTCCAGAGATTCTCACCAGTTCTGCAGCCAACTTAACTAAAACGCAGGGCTCAACATCTTCAAAAAAGCAACTGGACAGAGCTCTTCTTCCCTGCCATCTTTCATGATGATAATGCTTTTGTGGCAAAGATACAATTTTTTAACACAGTCTAGTTGTCAAAAGCAATACTGGGAAATACACGCAACACACCTGACTAATGCAAAATTCATCTGAAATAGGAAAAGGTTTCAAAAATTATCTGAAGTCCAGGCAATGCAAGAGAGAGAGACAGAGAGAGAAAAGAAGAATTGCTATTTAAAAAATAGGCACTTGGTCACCTGACTTTTCTGCCACAGGTCAATCACTTCATGGCCCAATCTACACTGCTTAACTGTGTCCAGACATCACAGTAAGCCAACAACTGCTCTTTTTAAAATCCCCCTGGCCCCCAATAGCTAGGAAGCTTTTGTATTTAGTATATTCCTCCAGTTGGCACTTTACTTGAAGCAGGGATTGTGGTTTAACACTGACACAAAAGTTGACAAGCCAAGTTCAAACCCTGGGTTATGTGGAGCTGGCTTGTTTTCACGAATGCCAATCCCTGGGCAGATACAGTGGCAAATTGACATTAACCAAAAGGAAAAGCTCCTGAAGTCCCAGCTATGGCAGGGTGGGGCAGGGGAACTGTGAGGCAGAAAATCATTACTACTTGTGAATGTCACCAAAACCCAGCCACTTCCCACACGGTGCTCTCCAAAAGTTATCTCTCAGCAGAATGATCAATGGTGAGAGAAGATGGGAATTGCTGCTGAAAATATCTGGAAGATATCAGGCTGGGAAGACCGCCATAAGCCATGGTTAACTGTGATGTCTAAACACATCTGAACAATGTCACAGAACGTGGACTTCCACAGGGCCACTGGATCCAAGTTCTCAGCATACGCATCTGGCTTCACCAACTAGATTTCATTTTCCTGTTTACATTTCTGCAAGTCATCCCACAAAAAAAGACATCCATCAAAAATGAAGCTATATAAATTATCCATCAAGCAATGCACCTGTGGGATGGGGTGGAGGGCTCCAAATGCTGTTGGACTGCAAATCCCAGCATCCCTCACAATTGGCTATGCTTGCTAAGGCTGCTGGGAGTTGCAGTCCAACAGCATCTGAAGGCTGCACTTTACATAACCCAGCTATTAATGAAACTATTGGCAAACAGCTTTAAAAACACACACACACATACACACGCACACGTTTGTTTCAATTACAGTCCAATTTGCCAATGACCTTCCTTGTCCATTCCAAAGATTTCTTTGGAGAAGAAAAGGCAACTGTGCTGAGGAATTGCCCCCAGCCATCTCTGGTGCTCACCTGGTGCTCACTTTATTTGGATTCAAAGTTGTCCTAAAACACAAGCAACATTATAACATGTACAAATCAAAGGTAATCTGTTTTGGTTTCTATCATTCACTATTATGGAGGGAAAAGATTTCTGAAATCCAAGCAGTTAAACCATGTCTTTCATCCCACTCAAAGCCTCTAAGAGCCAGACTCACTCATTTCAGATGTGATGGACAGGAGAATACAGATATTACATTCCTTGCTTTCCCATTATATACCGGCTTAACCTGAGGGTGGCGATCAACAGGAAGGCAGGCAAGGAGAAAGAGAGAAGCAGCAGCCAGCGCCTGCATTCATTTAGGCCCCTGTCTACGTCACCGAGAGCATTAGAAGCCCCACGTCAAAAAGGCAGATCTGTGTGAATGTCTTTAGGCTGCGGAGGGAATCAAGTGTCCCCTCCAGCTGTTGTTGGACTGCAGCTACCACAACCTTAGCCACACCAACCAATGGTGAGGAACTCTGGGTACTGCAGTATGAGACATCTGGAGGCTCATGATTCCTGCCTGTTTTAAGGGCACCAAATGCACGCTCTCGCATGCACACAGACCTCTTCAATCCTAACAACACAACCACAACAGGAAAAGCTGGTCAGCATCTAGTCCAGGGGTGTGCAGCCATCCAGATGTTGTCAGAGTCTAACTTCCAGCATTCCTTACCATCGGCCATGCTTGCTAGGACTGATGGGAACAGCAGTCCAACAACTGCGGGAAGTCTACACTTTGCCCTTCCCCGATTCACTCAGTTTGTGGGAGAAACTGGCTGGCATCCTGTTAGTGACTTACATACATATAAGTGCAGCTTACGCATGTTCTAGGTCCCTCATTGAACAGAGTACAGAAGACTATGTTGTTGTGCTGTCACTCTGTTCGAAAGCCTCCCACCACCCAGCAACTGTCAAGCCCCAACAGAGACCCTTGGTGCTGTTACTTACTAGTGGAACAGGAAACCGGGTGAGGCAATGGACCAGGACGATTTGGTTGCTCTGGGCTCCCCGAGGAAGGAAAAGGTAGGTACACTCCATTTGAGAGAACACCTTCATTTCTTCCTCCTACAACCAAGCTGAGGTCAGCTGCTTCTCTGCAGTCTGAATCCCTTCCCTCCCACCCTCCCTCCCCAGTAAGCAACAGCAACAGAGGTCCTCTCAGGGCATGACAGCTGTCAGGGTGGTGGGAGGATGTGGAACTGTACCTTTGGAGTTATGTGCTGATGTAGGAGCCCAGCCAATGTCCACGTGGGCTCCGTCTGTGCCACACACTCCCATCTTATCATCGCCAGCCAACACTCTCGGGCTACTGCTATGGTGGCAAACTCGGAGTGGCAGGTTCCCCATGCATACGTAGCTGGTTAAGGAGGGGCTTTAAGAGCTAACAAACTAATGCTCTTAATCACACACACACACAATGGTAAAGGCAACATCCTGCTTGCCACAGCCCATGGTTTGCAACACGGATTACCATAGCTTCCCCTCAAGGGGTTTCAATGATGGAAGCCATACGCTCTGCAAAACTTCAAAGTCACACGTCCATTTTGAAAAGAGAACAGATGCCAAACCACCTCTAATGAAAAGGGCTTAGAACAGTGGCTCCCAACCTTTGGCCCTGCAGATGTTGTCAACTCCAAGAATTCCCTACTGTTGCCATGCTGGCTGGGGCTTCTGGGAGCTGACATCCAAAACATCAGGAGGACCAAAGGTCAGGAACCACTGGCTTAGAAGAAGCAGGCACCAGGCAGCGCATTCTACTCCCAAGGCTCCAGATCCTGCATGTGAAGGCTGGCACAGACTGAGCGAAAGAACAGAGGCTGGGTGCCTGCAGTACCGCTGAACCAGGGAGGGAAGCAGACGGCATGTGTGCCCACAACCTGGTATCTTCTGAGTGACCATTATGGCAAAACAGCGTTGGCAGGGGAACAGGAACGGAAAAACATGCAGCACAGACTACCCGTGCTTTCTCTTCCCTCACCTACTGCCTTTTCACTAGAAAAATGCCCCAACAAAGCAAACTTATTTCTCCCCCAGCATGGTTTCTGGTAAGTTTATTCCCTGTATTTGGAATCAGGCAAGAAGAGAAACGGTGCATATGCGAGTGGCAGGTTTCTTCCGCTGCCTGAGACAAATGCTGCAGGCAGGGAAAGAACTAAGTGGCAGCGTGCCTACCACTTTCATCCCTCCCTGCTCTCCCTCACCAAATGTGGGACGAGCCTCATGCTGTCATCCGAGTGGACGGCTTCAGTACTGTTCCACCCTCAGAGCATTTCTGTTCTGGGCCTTAGCACAATCTCAGCCGCCCACCAGAGGGCACTGGCCTCCTTCTCCAAGGCAAGCGGACCACGATTTTTCTTTCCTACACACAGCCACACTGCAATCACAAGGCTTGAGTCGACAGAGAGAGACGGACACACACAGGCACACACAACCCTTAGGTACGTCAGCATTTGCCGCTGATGTAGACACCAAGAGTAAAGCTAAAACCAACTCAAAGCGATTGCTGGGGCAAAATTACAAAGTCAAAAAACCTCCCCCCATGAGAAAAAAAAAACTCATCCATTTGCAGCACACCAAGGCCCTCAACAGTATAAACAACTCAAGATGACCGCACAATTCCTTTCTTTCCATCAGTGGTCGTTAACCTTTAAAAATTCAAAGTCAGAAAATATATATATTTTTTCTCCATTAGATGTATGTCAATTACTTTTTATTATTATTCGCCTAGTCTCATTTGGTATTACCCATAAAGCCCCTTTCACAGCTGGGTTATTCTCTATCACTGAAGTCCACCAGTCACTCAATCAATGCGTGCGCACAAGAATTTAAGAAAAAAAATACTGAAAGCAAAAATGTTCTTCCCCTCCTTCCACATCCCCGGCAGCTGCCCTGTCACAGAGTGATGAGGTCGACCAGGTTGCCTTTGGGAGGAGTCATGCTGTCAGGAAAGAAGTTCACCAAAGTGTCAAACAGCTGAGTTCGTTGGGCGTAGATGTGATCCACATCAGAAAAGCCTGGAGGTGGAGAGGTGAGAACAAAAGAAAGGGGAGGGAAGAGAAATCAAACAGTTCAGAGACTGAAAGAAGGAATTCTTGGAAGTCAGGGAAGCTGTGTCTACTAGGGATGAAAACACAATCCAAAAATATTCGAAAAATGGTTGAAAAACATGTTTTTCAAGTGTTGAGAAACCCTGACAGAAGAATCTTGGATTGACAATAACCTTCACTGTTTGGGACTTATTCGGTGCAAGACTTGCAAGTCCTTGTTTTGCAAAGAAAACTGGATTTTCTGTGAAGGAAGCAGCAGTTCCTGCACGAAAAATAATATTCCTGCAGAGAAAACACAATTTTCTGAGGAAATAATGCTATAAGTGACAATCTGCTCTGTGTAAAACTCATCCACGGTTGATTTGTAAAACAAACAGCATTTTCTGTGGAGAAAAATGAATTTTCTGCACAAGAATTAATATGTCTGCATTGAAATATTATTTTCCATGTGGAAAATGCTGTTTTCTGTGCAAAATAACCACGTGAGAATTAGTCTCATTGTGCAAATAGTCTTCAAAAATTGTGTGGTTTTCAAACGCAGGAAGAAAATGTGGTTTTCCAAAGGAAGAAAACTGCTGAAATTATTTGTTGCTACCTTTGAGAGAGAAAAAAAACTTAGTGAAGAATTGCTCCCCCTCCCAGTGTGAACATTACAGTGTTACAGCGATATGACATAGTTTTAAATGTAGGGGCCATCAACCCAATGGTTATGCTGGCCAAGGGATTTGGGGAGCTGTCATTTTGGTGTTGGGTGGGAAGACCCTAATTTTCCCAAGCTCTGACTTAAAGCCATCAAGCCCACAATGCTCACGCCTCAAAGGCCATGGTCACGCTCCTAAGTGGGAGGGAAAGGAGGGGGGAAGGATTCCATACCCTTAAGTCCTGCTTTGCCAAGGCTTGCCCAAAGAGATCCAGCTATTGTTAAAGCCAGTACTGTAAGAAGTGGAAGCTTCTCTCTTTCATTCTTGGAATGTGAAGGGAAGATTATTATGGTTTGGGGAGATGAACTTTGAATTTCTTGTTCTGAGAAATTTAAAATGTTGCTGTTTTCCTTGACATTTTGCCAAAGGAAAGAGAGAACTGCCTGAACTAACCCACATTTAACATACCCGTCACCAGAACAGATCAGTTTGTCCATCCACACACACCCCCTCCACGAAGGGGCACTGGTTTCCAGGATGACGTGGTACAAATTAATTTGTTTTGACCGATGCCTCCCTACTTATGTGGCTAACACCACCGAGCTGCGTCTGGCGCACTCAGAGCTTGAAACCAATCCCATGACGTTTCTGGGGATTTAAGACAGAGGCGTTTTTGGGGGACAGCTGCAAAGGCAGCAATCCCTGACAATCTGAATCTGTACTCACCTAGAGTGCTGAGAGAAGAGCCAGACTTGAAGAGGGCTGAAGCAAGTAGCTGGAACTAGTGGTGGAGAGGGGGAAAAGAACAAGAGAGGATTTTTAAAAAGTTTCAGTGTTCCTAGAGGAAAATAAAGGCTTTCCAATCAACCACAATGAAGCAATTTATTCGGTGTGGGGAACACAGAGGTGGCCTTCCAAGACCTAATATGAGCAAACCAAGGATTCACATTCTGCTGGAAAAGAATTCACCCCCTTCTGTTTTTAGATCAGGCTTTTCCAACCGCACTCATCTATTAAGCTGTCATCTTGGCATTTCGCAAAAGCCAAGGCCCCTTAACAAAACCCACTGCTCCCTACAAGCCAGCCAGAGTCCAGATAATCTGACTCTCATCTGAATGGAGATACAGCAGGAGGTAGCATAAAGCCACGTCTTCAACTATCATATGGAAAGAAGGGATCATTCACTTTTGCACTTTTGCACTGTGAAGACTCTGAGAGAGATTGCCTTCACTCCAAATTTCCAACAGACATCAGACCTTCCGGGCCTCAGAAGAAACCTGGTGAAATCAAGAGCAGGACAACATGGTGTAGGGAATCCTCCCCCACTGACCAGGGCCATTTCTGCACTGGACTGTTATAGTGCTATAGTGCACTTTCAACATCCTATGGAATCCTGGGGTTTGCAGTTTAGGGACGGACACAACACAGACATTATGAAAATCACTACAATAAAGGTATGGTGATGGCCACCAGAACAGCATTTTGGTTTCTTTTTAAGTTGGTTGAATAAACTCAGGAATGATAAACTCGGTAACAACAGAATTGGAAGACACATTAATGATCGTGCAGGCCAACCCCATTGCTCAAGTCAATTTGTATAATGTTGGACTCAGCAACAGCAATCCTGACAGAGAGCTTTCTGGTCTCTGCTTGAAAATATCTGAAGAAGTCCTCAAATCTTGAGGAAGTTCGCTCCGCTTGTGAACAACATTCCCTCTTAGCAAGTTCCCAGGTAAGATTCCTTCCCAGCAATTTCTACCCACTGGTTCTAGTCCTGCTCTCCAGTTTTCAAATATATGAAGATCACTTCTTTATCACTCCTTAATCATCTGTTCACCAAGCCAAACACATCCAAATTTTTCAACCATTCCTTATACAACTTGGTTCCCAGACCTCTTACAACTACCACTACTCTTCCCTGGGTTTACTCTAACTTATTCATATCCTTCTTAAAAAGGGATGCCCAGAAGTGGCCAGAGAATTTCAAATGCAGATTGATTAACAAAGAAAAGAATGGAACAATTACGTCTTGTGATCTGGTCACTATGCTTCTATTAATCCAACTGAAGACTGCATTAGCTTTTTTAGCTGCTGCATCTTAGTGCTGGCTCAAATTCTGCTTATGAACCATTAAGATATGTAAGTTCTTTCCACAGGTACTGCTAACAAGCCAGCTCTTCCGTGTATTTGCAGCTTTGGAATACATAGTCAGACATACAAATAGATATTTGTATCTAAAGGGAAGGCTTTACTTCTGCTGAATCTCATTGTTGTTTGTTTTGGCCTAGTGTTCCATCCAGCCTGCCTGGATTCTTCTGAATCTTGATTCTCTCCTCTGCGGTACTTAATGTCCATCTCACTGTCATGCCTTTTCCAATTTAATAATTCTAAACCCCCATTCATGTCATTTAGAAAAATATGGTACACAAAGCCTAGGACAGAACATCACATCACTCCATTCAAGGTCTCCTTGCTAATGCTGAGTCATTAATTAGCAACTGATGAGTACAAGTGCTCAACCAGCCACAGACCCACTCAACTGCAGTATGGGGTAACCAAGATTTTGTTACTGTTGTTTTAACCAAGAATTGGCAGCAATGGATATTATAGAAAACCTTGTCAAGTACTTTACTGAAATCTAGATATATTGTGATTACAGTGTTCTTTACCAACAGCTATTAGCCACAGTAGCTATATGGGACATCCAAATTCAGAAAGGGTATGCTTATGAATACAATTACTGATCAGTTTTCGTCTCCTTTGTCCAAAGACTGGAAGATGCATCTGGCTGGTCAGTCCAGGACAGTGGACTCAACTGATCTTTCTTTCAGTTTTTACAGATCAATGATATTGGCTCCCTTACTTTAAAAAAATCGTCAAGTGAGGTCACAACTACACACACACACACAAACATACACACACCCCAATAACAGAAACAGCGAACAGCATCAGGTGTGGGGGAGGGCTGAACTCATGTTAATAAAGAACCAACTTCTTATTCCCTATCTGAGATAGTTTATTGGTGCCTTTCAAATATACTACGTTAAATTCACCAAGTGCCCGGCCCACAAGCTGCTCTGTCCAGAACATATTGTCCGTTATCACTTGGCACCCTAAACCTAAATAGCTGAGCTGGTTTTCATGCACTGATCATAAGATCTTTATTCTATATAGCTAACAGCCTCTTCCTATATTTTCAAGCATTAACTGCAAATCAAGTTTTTGAACTGCAATTCAGGCCACTCAGAGGAAAGACAAGCAACTACCAATGAAGTGAACACTTCCCTCTGACCTCTAGTTAACATTCAAGCAGATAGCTTTTCCAGGACTCTACCACCTCAAAGTACACGTGGGAGGATCACACAGATGAAACTGCTTCACATTTTTTACAAAAATCCCAGCACACAGAAAACAAGCACTTGAAGGACAAAGTCAGAAGCTTTCTTGCTGGCATGTTCTCTCCCACTAGCCAGCAGGGGTATTTTTCACTTAAATATGTGTGCATGCACATCCACACACACACACACACACAAAATGTGCAGATAAATATAAACAAATTCACTAGCCAGAAACAAGGAACCAGATGTCCAGTGCTTTGGTGCTTCAGTGTTTTACAGACGAGCAAACCAAGGACAGCAGTCACAGCTGCTCCAAAATCTGCACAGGTTGACTCCTCCTTTGTCCACAGGAAGAGACGGCAAACTGGCCAGTTCCCACCCCTGTCCATACCTCTTTTGTCTCCTCGGGATCTGAGTGATCTACTGTGACAAACAAGTCATTCTGCAGATATTTCAGGGCACTTAGCGGGTCTGTCTGAGCCTTCTCTTCAAACCTGTGGAAACATGTGAGGCAAGGATTTAGTGTACAGATGCCAGAGCTGGCTTAAACGATTTTTCCCACATCTTTGAAAGCTGATGTAAGAAATAGCCTACAACCCACTTAAGGGATGCAAAGCGACACACCACCATTTCGTCAGTGTTGCCTGTTGAAAGTAGAACCGAACTCCATGAGGAACAGTTTTATAAGCAGATGTTTCAGAAAAGACCCGAACAGGGAGATTTGTTTGGATTTTAACTTGACTGAACCAGTACAAAACCTCAGAGATAGGAAGAAGCTCTCAGATGTTCTACAAACATCTATGTGGTGAACACTGTAATAAATGAGAAAGGAAGTACAGGGTATATTTGTGGTTCTTTCGCTTTTACAGGGATCCTGTGCCCCTAACTCTAGTGAATGTGGAGGCCAACTGCATTTGTGGGAATTTAGGTACCATACTGGTAGAAAGCCAAACTCTTGTTGTTATCCTTGAATAAGGCTGTCTTTGGAAGGGCCAAGAAGTGGCACAAAACAAACTCTCCCAGGCAAAGGTTTTAACATTTACAGTTAGTTCTCCACATGTGCAGATTTAACTTTCACAGATTTGATTATTTGTGAGTTCTCCAACCCTCATCTCCCCATCTCAAGCACTGCTTTTTGGCGGGTACATTCCCTCTCAGTAGCTCCAATCAGGTCATACAGGCCTTTAAAAAACCTACCTCTGGTCCTTCTGCTCCTCCTCCTCCTCCACCAGCTGCTTCCTGGCCAGGTAAGGTCAGAGTGCAGTCCAATTTCTCAGTACCAAAAATCCTCTCCCAATGCCCCCACACACATCCAAGGAAAGAGATGGGTGCGAGAGAGGAAGTATAGGGCCACCATGCCAGCCTACCCCTTTCCTTCTCTTTTCTCTGACCTGGTTTAGACCCTGGCTGCCCATTCCTGCTACCAGGTCTCAGTCCCCTTCCCAAAGACACACACATACACACACTTCAGTATTTGAAGTTTTTCCACTTCTGTGGGGGTCTTGAGCCCCTAAGCGTAGTAAATGTGGAAGACCAACTGTATACTATTTAGTAACTATTTAATAACTTAACTAATTTTATAACCTGCCTTCCTTAAAGGAATTCAGTTTTCTGTTCCTTTAGACAACCCACCTCCCAATGCAGTTCTAAGGGTCCTGAAGGTAGATTGGCTTACAGCAGAGGGGCATAACTATTATGGAACAGGGAAGAACCTGCACTGGTCCACCATGTGACCTTTGAGAGTGGCACACCCCAATTCTGAAAACTTCCACTCCTGAAAAAGTAACTTTTTTACAAAATGGCTTTTTTCCTCCTTCAAAAAAGCACCCACGAGGAGAAATTTCACATTTTTGCTCCCTCGAGCCATTTTCAATTTCCAATTCACCTCTCCTGGACATAAAATGGCCCCTAGAGGGTATAGAGTGGGGTGTCTGGGGGCTTCAACAATTACCTTAGGAATTGCCTATAGCTCATGAACCACACCTTCCACATCCTTGGCCCAGAGTCAACATCTTGAAGCAATTTCTCTCGGAAGAGCCAAAATGTGTCATCAGGACACTTTGCACTGCAAATGTTCCCCCTTGAGAAAAAACAACAAGGCTGCAATGCGGCTTCTTTTCCCCTCGCAAGAGGCAAGAGAAATACCAGCTTGCTTTCTTTATCTCACTGAGCTCTTTTTAAGCCTGTGCTGTTGCTGGCATTTCCCTTTCTTTTCAGGACAGAGAAACAGGCTGCACAGTCTGAGAACAACAGAGAGAAAGCCCTCTCTCATACATTTGCCAAGCAGGCCTCCCCAGGTGATGCTATTCCTAAGAGGGTCTTGTAAGAACGACACCATATGTATGCAAAATTTTTACAAAGCAAATCATTATCAGCTATGAAACACTCCAGAGCCCTGATTGAATGACTGTAATTTCACAGAGTGCTCTCACACTAACTGCTGAGGTAGTGAGGCACAGGCACAGAATATTCAAAAGTAATGCCACCACTGTGACTGGAAAAACACTAGCCTGTCTGCTTCAAGGAAGAGGTTTTTTTTTAAAGGTCCCATCCAGTCAAAGCCGAAGGCTTCTCTCTGTGTTTGCACCAGAGAAAGGGGAGGTGAGAGACCTGGAGAATAGGAAAAGAAAGTGATAAGGCCATGGAGGAATTAACGCTCTCAGGACCTAGAGACAGAAGGAACTCTTTCTTGTGCAAAGCACGGGCAAGTAAGGGCCAAGTCCAAGCTTCACAAAAGTGATTCTATGCTTATCAATCATTTGCCTGAAGGGTTCTTTTTTGTATATTTATATATTGTTTATACAACTAAAAAAAGAAAGAAATTCAATGGCAGTAACTGAGAACCCTGAGCCTCCCATATACGATACTACTCCAAGGTAATTATAGGTAGGATTGTCATGGTCGTCCCCAACAGAACCCACTCCCACCATCTGCCAAAGGCCCATACCTGTGCTTCCTTATTAGGTATTTGCAGTGACGTAGTAGGTATTCCTTGGAAGGACGGCAGAGCTTCAGTGACCAGAAGTCATCCAGCCGCATCTTTGGAGAACACGATTTGCCTGGATTCCCTCCAAACAAATAATGAACCTTGAAAGAGAAGAATGAAGATATCTGACCATAAACAACAGAGTGGTTCAACCAAGACTGTGAGATAAACCAGCCAAGCCTCTCAGGCATTACTCCAAGGAACACTTTCTGTCTGTGAACTATCTTTTGTGATGGATGCTCACATGCTTGCCCAGGTCAGTAGGCTGACTGTGAGCAGTTTCCACCTACAAGAAATGCAGAGAAGAAAAGTACAGGTGTACTTCAGTTAACAAAGCCTCTTGACAGTTGAGGTTGTTTCTACAAAATCTTTTTATACCTGCCCAGCCTCCCTCTCTCTTCCTTGTTCTCTGAAGTGTTTTAACAGTATCAGCACTTGGAAGTTGGAGGGCTGGAGAAACACGGGCTTTTGGGGGTCAGGTCGAAGCAGCATGCTTGCAATAAACAATTCCATAAAGCTTGAGTTGGGAAAGAATGGGATTCAACAATAACTGATCTTGTTGTAGGTATATGTGCCTGCCTACAACAGGAAAGGTACAGTAGCTTCCTCCACAATTCTTTACTGAGTATTCATATGAACAACAAAATAGAGAGAAAAGAGGAGAGCAGACAGCCTGCCTCACAAGTTCAGCATGTTAAAAAAGTATAGAGCTCTAAGTTGGGCAACCAAAATGAAAATCATAAGAGAAGCAGAGGCTGATAAGAAAAAAAGTCATGGCTATGTTTGGAAAACCTATACAAGGTTTGCCTGATCTGATTGTCTCGTTTCATATGTGCATATTGTTAGTTTTGAATAAAAAGTTTGCTGGAACATGTTGAACTGCCTTTTTTTTTTCTTTGTGGCGCAGGAACCTCCCTTTATTCTTTCCATGTTATTTCTTCCTCGGGTGCTAAAATTTCTATTAACGTAATAAAGCCCAAGGACACGTCTACTTCATTAACTGAAATATACCTGTAACAATAATCATGCATTCCCCTACATCACATACAGGAATATGAAGAATGATGCAGCTTCTGAAAAGAATGCACAGATGCTTGTGTGGACTTGGCTATACACATACATGTGGGCACACACACACACGGTCCAACTATTTCTGGCCAGCAAAACAGAAAGAACTATATTGTATTCAGGATTTGTGTAAGCTTTATTTATCAAATATCCCACAAAGTTATCACTGTCAGAACAGACACCCCTATTCCATCCCTGAAAACTGGGCAGGAAGTTGGAGATGTGCCGCTGCTGTGAATGCATCTTACAACATTGAGTTAAAGAGAAAACAGAACCATCAAGTTGGAAGGGACCCCACAGGCCATCTAATCTCACTTCTTGATATGTGCTTCATATCTGTGTGCTGAGAAGTAGATGGAATGTAAATCAGGTACAAAACCAGGAGTTGACTTCTGGCTGATAAGCTCTCTACCTTCTCTGGGAAGCCTGTAGTTGTCCAAGCCCTGGCATTCCTGAATAAACATCATCCTTGTCATCATTATCATCCTGCCGTTCTCCCAAAATTGGGACTCAAGACAGTTTACAATATAGCAGACTTCTTTTCCCAGAGACAAACCAGACACCAGCAGTGAACAAAAGGGGGACACCTCTGCTTCATGTTGTAGCCCATCTTCTACCAGTAAAACTGCAACGGCTCAATGTTCCTTGTGCTGAGGTCTTTGGATCGCTACCAGTGCAGAGTACGGTAGGAGAATGATTTGATGCAGAAGGTGGTGAGCTACCATCCCATACCAAGTGGTGTTTTATTCCTCCTGGTACATTCAGCATAACCACACCATCTCCCCCAAATCTCACCTTGTGCAACTCATCGTACACAAGCTGGTGTGCAAAACGGGGGCAGGGCTCCTCTTCTTGAAGGCTTTTGCTTGGATTCTCTTTGGCTGCTTGATCATTCTTGTAGACACAAGACCTGAAACACAACATATACTGAAGGGCTTCACACCACCTCAAAGGATTACAAACACAGCCCACTTATTAGCACATTTTCACAAAGAGGACAGGTATAAAAAAGCTTAAATAATCACTACCACATGTATTCAGACTGCTCACACACCAAATATGCCCTGGATCTGGAGTTATCCCCTATATTCATGGTATCAATATCATTTTCAAAAATAAATTCCACTCTGACAAATAAAAAGGCTTTTGTGAAAAACAACAAGCTCTTGTAAGAACCAGTGTAACCCCAGGGGTATTGGTTTGACCCAGAGGGCGAGAAAACTCTAAGGAAGGGCTGTACTTGCTGGTTGAGTTCAGAAGGAGGGGGAACACTGGAGATAGAGAGGAGCTGCCATTGCCCCAGCTGAAGAATAGGCTCTCTTCACCTTGAATAAGGCAGTGATATTTTCAGTTGTTGTGTTCAGGAGGTAAACAAAACTCTTTGTGGTGTATTTTTTTTATACTGCATTTGAATCGCTTTTATTTTTTTTTATTTAGATGTGTAAGATTTCTATTTAAATGTTGCAGGACAATTAGGTGGCAATGGTACCTCATTCAATGTCTAGAAACTCTGAGACAATGCATATGCGTCAAGTTTAATGTACTGTACAATTTGTGGTATTGTTCCTAAAAATATACACAGTTATCTCTCTACATTCACTAGGGTTAGGGCTGCAGGTCCCTTGCGAAAGTGGAAAAATCACAAATATCAAAATACATGTGTGCATCTGTGGAAAGGGGGCTGAGGCATGGTGGGAAGAACAGACACCCAGGGTCCAAATCAGGTCAGGGAAAGGAGAGGGAAGTGGGGGGTGGCATGGTGACCCTATGCTTCATCTCTCTTGCCAATCTCCTTCCTTGAGTGTGGGAGGCATCAGGAGAGGGTTTGTGGTACTGAGAAATCAGGTTATGAGCCAACCTTAATTGGACCAGCAACAGCTGGAGGAGGAGGAGGAGGAGGAGGACCAGAAGTGGATTTTTAAAGCGCTGCGCAGCCTGATTGGAACTGCTGAGAGGGAAGATTCCCCCCAGAAAAGAAGCATCTGAAGTGGGGGAGCAGGGGTTGGAGAAACTTGCAAATAATCAAATCCATGGAAGTCAAACCTGCAAATGTCAACTGTCAACTGTCCTGTGATTTGAAGTGCAATTGTGTTTGCAATATTCAATTACAGCTGGCCCCACAGAACCCAAATAGAAGTATAGCAGCACAGTACAGAAAACACTGATAAGATGCTTCTCAAAGCAGGAGAGAGAAACCAGACTAACAGGTTTAGACAAATCCCTACAGAAGTGGTTCTTCCAATAACTATGAACTATGATATCTATATAGAACCTATATGTTCAGAGATTGTATACTCAAAAATACAAAATACTTCTGGAATATCATCACGGGTTAGGTATAAAACAACAGTTAGCGGTGAAATCTTTGTTTTTTACTTACAATATTTCCCCAGAGTATAGTGGTTACTTTCTGTTGCAAACAACATGCTAGCCTAGATTGATTAAAAACCATTATTTTAAAAAATGCCTGTTGTATCAGGCTGGGAACAAATGAGCAAGCCTTTACAATCTGGGACAGAGAACATGGGGACGTCCAGGTGTTGGGGGCTAAACCTTCCACCATGCCACACCACTGGCTACATGCTAGATAAGGCTGAGGGAACTTACATTCCAGCAACACCTGGAGATAGAGAGAGAGAGAGAAAGAAGAGAGAGAGACAGACAGACAGACACAGAGACTCTACAACTCTGCTTTTGATGACATCTTTGTCTCATCTTTCTGCAGGCAGCTTTGATATCTCTACACTTTTTATAGTCTTTCATTTGTCAAGAGTAGGCAGAGTAAGGCCGCAGGCAACAAGATGTGTTCAGGAGGAGACTACGCTCTTTCCCACCGAAAGGACCCCTGTTAATGCGCCTCAACTTGCCACTCCAGCAACCTCGCTCCAAGTCTCCTGGTTCTTCCTTGCTGCTGTAGGATCAGGAGAGAAGCAGAGGACACAGGCTGTACAGGTGACAGCCACTTCATCAACAGCAGCCCTCCCTGCCTCCCTTTCCTGCCACTCTTCAGAATCTCTTTCATTTTGACAACCGCAGCATCAGCCCCCTACAGTCTTCCTGGACTCTGGAGGTTTCTGCCAGGAAGGGGAATTGTCTGTACGCACACAAACATCATTCTGCTAGGACAGCTTGGACTGATTTAAGCCTGTGTGCAGCACAGATCCCTGAACCATGAGGCAGGCAATAAGGCTTCGGAGGATCGGAGGGTAGCCTCTTGCCCTCTTTGGAGCCACTGCAGCCTTTCCTGATCAGCTTTGGAAAGCAGGAAAGGATTCCTGTCCCCTCCCCCATTGTTCCCCCAGATCAGAAAAAGATTCTTTTTTAAATCTTGCCAGGCCACTGTCCACATCAGAGGGGCCTGCAGGGGCCACAGTGATGGGGCTCCAGTAGTGTATTACACTTCCCTCCTCTGGTGGTAGGAGACCCTGGGATGCTGCTGGCCAGGATACAGAATCACAGAACCATGGAGTTGGAAAAGACCACAAGGGCCATCTAGTCCAATCCCATTCCTGACTGCAAGAATACACCATCAGGCATTCCCAACAGATGGCCACCCAGCCTCTGTTCAAAGACCTCCAAAGGAGACTCCACCACACTCCAAGGCAATCTATTCCACTGCCTGACTGCTCTTACTGTCAGGAACTTTTTTCTAATGTTTAAGTAGAATCTCTTCTCCTGTAGTTTGAATCAATTCCCCTGTGTCCTAGTCTCTGGAGCAGCAAAAAACAGGCTTACTCCATCATCCATATGATATCCCTTCAAATAAAGATGGTTATCATGTCGCCTCCTAACCTTCTCTTCCTCGGACCTCTTAACCTTCTCTTCTCCAAGACATCTCCTCCTGCTGCTCCCGAAAAAAAAAGGAAAAAAAAAAGCAAATCCCTACCTACCTGCCATTTTCAGCCTTGTCTGAAACACCATTCCTCTACTTTTCCTATTCCTGAGTTACCCTGACATTCTCTTTCTCTATATCTTCCTTTTCCATTCCTTCACCTTCTCAATGTTGCAGGATTTCTATCTATCTTGCACCCATTTTACGCCAGTTTTAACAAAACACAGCAATCATAAAAAACAATATCAATGTTAAGAGAGTGTCTCACACACAGCAGAATGAAAAGAAATATCTATAGCAGTGCCAGCAGTTAACAACAAAAAACAACCCTCAACAGATTAAAACATGCTTAGTCATGTTGGAAAGCCTGGATATATCAGAATGTTTTGGCATTAAAAGGACGTCAAAGTTGGCCATAAGCAAGCCTTCCTATGCAACCTCCACCCATGTGGGATTCTACAACTTGCTCTTCTCTCCAGACACCTTATGAGATTTGGAAAAGGGCCCACGATAATGACAATGGTGGCCTTAATAGTCAGGCAGACACAGGGTGGAAGGAGGAGTCCAGCACAGACATACTGGGTCCATGGGTTCTATTTGTCTTTTTCACTACAACACTAAGATCTTACAACTGGAGTATGGTGAAAAACAAATATACTTGGAATTTAAAAAAAATTCTGAGTAAATCTCTGAGTATCGGAATTTCCTTGGGGTACTAATATTTAATCCACTCCAGGTTACCCTAAGATGTCTTCAGTTCAGCAGAATAACATAAGGCACTGTGTGTATATTTTCTTGGGGGGAAATCTGGGAGTCAGAAAATCTCTGCTGATCTACTGCAACTCACACAGATATCAACAAACAGACACAACAGCCTTTGCCAGTGCTGACCTTTTGACTTTCTTCAGAACCGCAAGAGTGCCAGAAACATTTTCTCCTTTCAAAAATGCTGAGATTCTCAGAATACCTGACACTATGCCAGAATCCAGATAAAGCCAATACACAAAGTCCTAGTCCTGCAGAAGAAAATATCTAGGAAGTACATTCCACGTCCTATTTTTTTCCACTTTTTTATGACTTTTATATGCCACCTACTAAGCCAAAATCTCAGGGCAGCATGCAAAAGACTGATACCTAGAAGATAAAAGCATAAAATCAAAATGCAACTTAAAAAGCAGCATCAGACATTCAGAGAAATCCAATAAGACAGTAAAATCAGATGTTTCAGAAGTCTGCAATCTTAGAGAGTTGAAAGGTATAGTAAATTAAAATGGTCTTACCCAGTTCCACAGAGCATACGGACAAGGCAGTTTCTCCTTAGAAGATACTCATAAAAAGAACATCGCCACGGAAAAGACACCCCACAGACCCTTAGGTATAGTTTGGTATAGGTATAGTTTGGATGTATATTTTGGATGGAAACTTATCTTGCTTTGAATATACACTTATTGGGTCCAATGTCAGTAGAAAAGTGGGGTTATAAACAATTAATTAAATAAAAAAAATATTTAGTTGATCGGGCTGCCCCATCTCCCAGTGTCTATATAGTTGTTGTAACATCTATAGAGAACTACATACAAAGAGACCAAAGGAACACAGGCTGCAAATGAACCATGAGCAGACTACACAGATTGCCTACATGCCTCTGACTACTCTCAAAGGCTGAAATGCACATGTAACAGCACAAGGCACAGATGATGGGGGCAGAGAAGGTGGCGTACTCCTAAGGTTCCTTCTCCCCCATATCTGATAGAAAATCTGCCTTGTAATACTAACAGTTTTGTGCTGCCAGCCACATTCTTGGTAATATTGCTTTGAGATCATCTAGTCAGGGTAGCTAAAGCCCCATCAGAGAGCTGAATTCCGACCGCTGCCACAAGCTCTACAGTTCAATTATGGAAGGGCTGTCCACATTTCCCTTCTGTAGCTTCCAGCTTATGTATGTGATGATAAAACAGCACTCCAAGGTAAACATGTTTCTAGATTCCCTGTACAAATACATGTAAAGCATTTCAACTAACTTTTGACTGGTTGATTCACCTGCCCCTGCAGCTATTTGGCTCTCGGCAGTGCTTTAGCAATGGATACAGCAAAGTGCTGCTAGTTCAACTGTGTGGACAGACTGCTTACAGAATCTCAGAAGGTGGAAAGTTAAGAAACAGAGACTATAAACCTCCCAGCCCTCTGTGCCTAGGCATGGCTAGATAGACACAAGCTGTATAATACAGGCATCTTGTGACCTTACAGGTGTATCTGCAAAAGCACAAAGCTGGCAAGCACTCTCCCTCCCCTGAGGAAAACCTGTCAACTTACCAGCTGTTCCGCACAATGTCGTAAATCCAGAAGGAATTCCGAACATTCTCTTCCCGTTTTTCTTTGTCTTTACTAAGTCCAGACAACACATGGATCTCATTCAGTTCTGGATCAATGGTAGCTCTTTGGGTGAAGCCTGTCATTGGAACTGTTGAGGGGACGGGGGGAGGGAGGGAGAAGATAGCAAAGTACATACTTTATCATGGGAACTGCTGGTAAATAAAGAAACGTATTTGAATAGCAAGGCAGATAACCGCTAGATGGCGGAAAAATCACAGAACCTAAAGAAACTGAAAATTTTAATTTAGCCTTTTCCAAGCCAGTGCCTTCTGGATGTTGGACTCCTCTCATCCATAAAATAAAAGCGCAACTGTTGTTATGTACTTGGTATACCCAAACACTAACTGCATGAAAATTTCCCATTTTATCCAGACTCACAGCTTCTTCTCCACACACTCCTCTAAAACAGAACCAAGTTAGTCACTGGTAGCATTTTCTCCCCTTCAGTTAACCACCAACAACACCTCTGCCTCCTCTATGGCCAGAGGCTGGAAAAGGGCAGGACAAAATGCCTGCATAAGCACTAAAAAGGAAGTCATTCTAAAGCTGGCATGTGCTTCCTCTCTCTGGAGAATTCTTAGTACTTTTAATTCATTATAATTTTTACTCCAAGTAGCTGAGTGAATCGCATATGTCTCATCGCCCCCTTGTTTTATCCCCACAACCAACCCGTGAGACAGGTCAGACAGTCATCCAGTGGGATTTATGATGCAGGGGGACTCTAGCATAGCTCTCCCAGCTAGTAGTCCACCATAATAAAGCAATTATACCACAATGGTTCTCAATCCAATTATCTATGGTCACCAATAAAGGAAGCCTAGAAGTCAGAGAACGCTACTGTTTTCAGCCCGTACAAGCTGATAAAAGCAGTACTGCCAGCTGGCAAACATGGGAGGGAGCAAATTTATGCCCTCTCCTGGTCCATGGGATCAAAAACACCACCGGTGCTGCACCAGCGCATTCAGTCAGCTTGGCAGCCTAACAAAGAGGCTGGCATTAACCTTTATCAGTGTTCCAAATTTTGGAACTATGGAGTTGATTATACAGGAGGTAAGAAATTATGAAATTATGGATCATTTCCAAGGTTGCTTGCCAGTTCAGAGGGTGGACTGCAAAATTAACTGAAGCTCTCAGTACTGTCCCCACTTCCAGGCTCTATAAGTATCCTTGAGGTCTGAAGATATACAACCAATTGGTAAGTGTTTGCAAAAAGCCACTGTATTTGAAATACAGTGCTAGGTGTTGTAGAAAGCAAGGACAACATCATTTCAATCTACGTTAGACAAGGGCTGCAAAACTTCATAGTTAAATGAGATCAACAAAATCAACTTTTTAAAAACAGACTAAAAAGGTCCCCATATGGACAACAGACTATTAGAAACACAAATCAGATACACAAATGCCAGGTGGCAAGCAAGCATTTTAAGGACAATTACCCCTTTTCTTTTCCTCTTGCAAGCACTGAGGACAGAATATTTCCTGTAGGCAATATGACTGCTATTATACTGTCTGCTGTGCTGTTATGCACCTTCAAGTGGACTCCCGACATATGGCTACCCTATCATTGGATTTTCTTGGCAAGACTCATTCGGAGGAGGTTTGCCATTGCCTTCCTCTGAGGCTGAGAGAGGGTGACTTGCCCAAGATCGCCCAATGAGTATCCACAGCTGAGTAGAGATTTGAACCCAGGTGTTCTGGAGTCCCAGTCCAATAGTCAAACTACAACTCAACACTGGTGGACTGAGCCTTACTTGGAAAGGAAACCAGAAGAAAGCAGAGCAACGTAAATGGGCAAAAATATATGTGCATCACTTCAAAAAACTCTTTGCCTGAGGCTTACTTATCATTCTCACACAGGCGTGAATGTAATTAGCTGAAATGCAATAGTTGACATGCAATCAATCAACTAAAATCTATACCACTGAACCACTAAGATTCCTTTAAACTGCTTAACATCCAACTTTAGAAGAAGAAAACAGATACAGCCCAAGGAAAGATGTGAGACCAGGGAGGGGGCTGACTGGAATGGCTCAGGATGAGATGCTCATTTAAATGCAGCACTTGGAAAGTTCAAGGGGAAAGTTTATATTTTCTTTCTTAAATTGGAAAAATCAGTTTTAACAAGCTGTTACATATATACCTAGGCTTGCCAAAGAAAGGAAAAAGCATGGTGGACTATTAAAACTCCAGTACCCATGGTCTCACATTGTTAGTTCTATAGATTTGTTTCTAATAAACACACAGAAATTCTCATTTTGCTTACTGATTATTTGACAACTGGCTCAAACTTGTACCATACCAGTGGAAGGAGCCTAACTTAGGAAGGGAAATTGGAGAAGAACAGAGAAATGTAAATGGGAACAGGGCCAAAGAAATGCACAAACATGCCTGGTTCTGATCCCTACCTCTCAGCCAACGAGATACAATTGAGCATTCTGTCCAAGCACGCAGTCCCTTTCTTCTCTGAATAAACTGAGGACAGCGTCAGTTAAGCAAACAAAGGATACCAAGTTTTTGAACAAGCCAGGATGCTAAAACAATTCTGAGCTGTGCTTTAAGATCATGGCTTGTTCCAAAGTTAGTAACCACTGTTTTCTGACTCAGACAAAACTATGGTTGTTGGAGGCTTTTGCACTGCATTCACACATCCTGAGAACAGAAGGGTTTGTGGGGACATGCACAAGTTTCAAATTAAGGTGAGACATGACCATTCAGAGGTGGATGGAAGTTGTACAGCCTCTGAACTTAACAGAATGCTGTTTGCTGTATATTCCTAAGTGCATTCGGAAAGAGAAGCTTACACCCAAAGGAATTTCAAGAAAGCTTCAAAGGGGACTTACTACTAACGGTCCTGGTTTCACTTTCCAATTCAGATGCCGGTTGAGCACAGTGGAGGATTGTTGGAGGTTTCACATTAATTCCCATAAAAAGCGTAATCAAATAATTGGCTGCTCCTATTGTTTACCGGACAAGTCACAGTTTCTGTTTCCCAGGGCAACCGGCCCTTGAGCAAACATGTGTGACTAGCATGTGATCTCTTGTGCATTGGTTCTCCTTTTCTCCTCCTGGATCATTTTATGGAGGTGGAGAAGGCTAGGTGAAAGATCCTGGCACCCAGGCAAACTCCGTGGTGGGGAACTGCTTACAAATACCATCAAAACACATACACACAGACAGATGCTTTGAAATTGGCATGTAAACCTAATTCTGTAAACAGGAAGCTCATTCCTAAAGAAAAGGAAATTCACTTAATCATACTTGACAGCTAATTATATGCAGAACACAACATGCAACGTACAAGCAACCTACCCTTGCTAGCCTATGGTGACTTGCCAAGAAGCTCCTCACACAGATAACTTTAAAAGGCAAGGAAAACATCGCACCATGACTAAGCAGTTCTCGATAGCATGCGGGGCTCCGCAAAACAAAAGGCAGCCCAGCTGAGATCTTAGAGGCAGAGCAAAATCACCATTTAAGCCCTTCTCCTCCTGAACTACTCAGAACCCAAGAGGACAAAGACTCAAAAGATTACTAAGACATGCATACAACAAATAATGCAAGGGACAGCAAAGGCAAGGGATATAATTGGATAATGCAAAAAAACTCCAAGATGTTTCATGTTCTTGTCATTTGTGTGTTACACCTGCTCCTGGATTAAGGCCAAACCATATGAGACAAAAGAGGATCCGGGATCTCCTGCAATTTTTAAACAGCCACAAGGGGCAGTTTAGATTCAGATTGTAGCTGCTGGAATTGGGGGAACAACTCCACCTAAACAATATTCCAGACAGAAAGCCAACCTCCTGCTTCACACACTGTGCTCCTTGGAACAAGAGGGGAGGGCTGCAGTTTTCCCATGATCCCAGCCCTGATGTTTGATTTCATCCTTGCCTCTGCCCCATCCTAGAGGCTGATGTTTAACTTACAAGTTGAATGAGATCCAACCACCTACCTTCCACCAGAGTGTCTGGTCATGCCCCAAGAGGCCCTCTTTAATAACAATATCCGATTGTTACTTAATCTAACCAAGCTTTTAAATTAGAGATGGAGAATCTTTTGCCCTTCTGATCGTTAAGACTTCAACTTCCATCAGCCCAGTCCATCCTGGATCAATTTACTGCTCTGCCTTACTGGGTCTGCTCCATAAAGGCTGCAAATAAATACATGAAGGCTGATGGCTGATGTTAATTAACATACCTGCCCACAGATTATCTACATAATTCATTTGTTTAGTAAATGAGGACCTATGGAGGGAAAAAACAACTATTTAAATTCATTAAATTTTCCTCCTCGCTTACTAGCAGATTTACTGAGCACCCTCAACCGGGTAAATGATCTTTATATGTCTGCTTGAGCATTTATACAGCTGTATGATAAAGACAAAAATGATGCCGGTTTTGCACATTTCATGTGCAGCAACAAATGTTCAGATACTACTTTGTCCCCAGGACACTACTCAAAGTAAGGTCAAAGCAGGTTTAAGACTTGTGTGCTACTTTTCCCCAGTCTCCTTATGTCACACAGGAAGAAAACCTGGCTCAAACTGAATGCAAAATCTCTACGGTTGACCTCCGAAAGAACTCCTGCCCATGTGAGACACGCCTGGAAAGTCCCCAACTGCTGACCACACAAGTTGAAAAATCTGGCTCACAATCTCCTAAAAGTGAAAAATGGCATTTGAGAAAAAAGGAAAGCTCCCAAACACCAGCCATGGGTAATGGAAACATCTGTTAAATTGGGGAACCACACCAAAAGCTGCAAGAGAGCAATGCCCCCACCCAATCCTGGTGGACTACATGATACAATGGCAGCTGAAGGGATCATCACTCCTCCTGTTCAGTGTCCAGCTGAAATGTATACCTCACCTAAAATCAGTAGTGAAAAAGCTAGAAGTACCTGAGAATATCTCGAGAGGTAAAAAAAAACAACCTCTCTTCACCAAATATTTTTTTAAAAAAAGGTCAGGATAGATTTACTTTGCATGAGGGCCTCTTGTTTTCTACATTTTCATTAGTGCCTGGCACTTGTGTATACTGATGTATCTCAGTTATGGAAGCTGATGTGCTCCTGGGCATCACTCCTTTAACAGAAATGTTGGTATCAGAAGCAGAAATAACATGGAAAAAATAGGGATAGGTTCCTACACCGTAAAAAAGAACAGCAATTCAAAGTGTTTTGGCAAACATTTAATTCAAAACTAATGATATGAGTATGTGACAAAGAACTGGATTGAGCAAGCCCTGTAGAAGTAAAGAAATATGTTTTAAATTTCTAGAGACCATTTGAAAACTTCTTGAAAAGATTTATGATTCCTGTTAACACGTTGGGGGCAGCTGATGCGTCCTACACTTTTCTCTGTGTTTTGCTGTTCGCACATGCACCGTGAGGAATTCTGGTGGCAGCTGCTTTTAGTAGGATCAACTAGAGTAGAATCCCATTCTTTCCTGGCTCAGTTGCAGGGTTTGCTGTAGACATCTGCTGCAACCCAACACCAAAAATCTTAGCTTCTTCAGCTCTCCTTCACAATCCTCCCAATGGCCATGCTGCTAAAAAAGAATTCCAGATACACAGAGGGCCAGGAGATAAAACTGGAACTGGAGTAAAAAGACTTTGTAAAAAAGGAACTTCTTTGACAGAGGTTTTCTTAACTGGGGTATGCCTGTATCTGAGATGCTGTAATCTTTTGACAATTTCATTAATTTCCTCTTAGCAACACAACACAAAATAAGGTGGCAGGAAGGATGATTCTCTCATCCCAGACAGGACTCCAAGAATCAGCAAAAAGCATCCAAGCAGCCCTGCTCAATCTAGCTGCCAGCAATGGATAGTTAGGTTTTCCTCCGAAGAAGGTCTGAGAGCCCTTTCCTCACAGTTTGTCCATCTCCCAGATACTGGAACTTAGAGACTAGAGTTTGGAAAAGTCACTTTGGGGGCTACAACTCCCAAAATTCCCAATCAGCAGGACCAGCTGCCATACCGGCTGTGGGATTCTGGGAGCTATAGTCCTCAAAAGGTTAGAGCTTTCAAGCTCTGTCACAGACCTCTGAACATGGAAGTTCTTGTCTTATGTTTTAATTGTTTTTTAACTTGTTGTAATTCCATATTTTTAATGCAGTTATTTGTTTGTTTTAACTGTTGTACAAATAGGGGTTTTTTTAGCTTGTTTTTAATTGGATGTAAGCTGTATTGGATCTTATGCAAGGAACGGTGGGAAAATACACACATACATACATATGGTCAGAGTCCATAATCTGGCTACTGTGGCTAGTAGCCATTTCTTAGACCTCAAGCCCAGTTGGAAAATGGCTGGCCCCTTTTCTACAGTTATTTAACATAGTGGCCATCACCATGTGTTGTAACAGCCAATTTCCTAAGTGAAGATGTTGTGTGAAGAATTATTTTCTTCTCTCCTCCTATTTCCTGTCCAGTTTGTCAGATGACCATGAACACTGGAGTATGTTGTAGAAGAGAGTCTAACCTCCTTGTCATTCTCCACCTACCACCACTGGATTTTTATACACAGAATTCAAAACCAGAGTTTATAAAGTCAAGTAGCATGGAAAACAGCTGATGACAAAAATAAGCAGTAAAATACAAACAGCACACTGAGAGGAAAAGCTGTGCCTTCAATTAAGTTCCAAAGCAATGTCGTTCAGAGTTCACAGGAGGACTCTGTTTATAGACAGCCTTACTAAGTGGAATGTGACGCACAGGCATGTGGGCCAGGCTGGGTCAGAACACGACAATAGCTGGACGTTCTTTCTTGCTTTCATTCAACAAACAACGGATATTTTCAAGGACACCTACTTTTTACAGGGCCATAAATCTTTAGCTGGAGAAACTGAGCTCCTACGCATTATGGGAAAGCATCTGAAGCATCATTAAATCTTGCATGTTTCTCTTTAACAGAAAAACAGTGCTTTAGGAAGTTTGTTTTTGGAGGTGGGAACACAATTCCAGAATCCTGCTGTTGGCACTGTCAGTAGCGATACTGGCTAGGATATCCTATGAGTTGTATTCCAAAAAAGTAAATTTTCCAAGCTCTGGTCAAACACACACTTTAGATGATTTTAAAAAGGCAGAAGAAGCTCATATGAAAATGCCAGCCACCCTGAGAAGAAGCTTTCTGCTAACGCTGGAGAAATCAATTGCTTGCAAAAGAATAAAAGGTTCCGGGCCAGTCCAAAGATGCAAATATGCAGTCCCTGCTACAAACCCTTCCTCAACACAGCATTTGGCCAGACCTTTAGAATGGAGTACCCACCCAGATGGAAGAGCAACATAGTTTATTCCTGGTCTTTGGACTCCTGGTTCCAATCTAGTAATCCCCTCTAGCTGAGTCTTTACGTGTACCAACCTGCATACAAGAAGAAAATTTGAATGTTACTGTGCCCTACAGCAGGGATGGGCAAAATGCAGCCCAGAGGCTGCATGCACACTACAGAGATGTTTTTGTGGCCCCTATCCCCCATGGGTCAACAAAATTGGCTCAAAAATGCCCTCTAGAGGTGTGGGGGGAATTATCACTACATTTTGGGCACTCCATGGGCCATTTTACATCCAGGAGAAGACTTTTTTTTTTTAAAGGACGTAAACAGGAGGCTGAGCAAGGTTGAAATACATGGTGAAAATGCCCCTCAAACCCCTGGGGGAGCACTGGCAGCAAAATCTCATAGGGTAGGTTTGGCAGGGCATGAGAGTACAAATATCCAAGGTCTCCTGGGGAGCACCACAGAATTCCATAGTTGCCAACTCCTGCCCTACCCACAGTCTGAACTGAGCAAACTGCAGCCCTCCAAGTGTTGCTGAATTGCAACTCCCATCAGCCCTAGCAAAGCACAGTCAATGGCAAGGAATGCTGCAAGCTATAATCCACTGTGCACATTCCTACTCTAAGAATATTACCAGTGTGCCACTGCTATATGCACTCTGCGTGGGTACATTTGCACACACGTGTACGTGCGTGCATGCATCCAGAGACAGAGTAACATTCAATCAGGACTGGTGAAGACAGTAACAGCAGTAGAGATCATCATTCCTGTTATTAGAACAGACAGGTGCTGACAGCAGCACTCTCCATTTATCAGAGGCAGAAGTGTACTGTACCAACAAGGACATTGGGGTTGACAACTGTTAAGGTGGTTAGTTATCTCAAGCCGGAGATGAATTTGGTTCTTGTGAGTTTCAAAGGGGGATGTGGGTCAGATTTTCAAGCTCCCAAGGGTACCTAATGGAAACTGTGTCCCACAACACAGACAGCAGGTCTGCTCTCCTCTGCCCACTGTCACCCTCACTCAAGATCTAGAACAGTGGTTCTCAACCTGTGGGTCCCCAGATGTTTTTGGACTTCAGCTCCCAGAAGCCCTGAGCATTGACCATAGTGGCTGGGGCTTCTGGGACCTGAAGTCCACAAACATCTGGGGACCCACAGGTTGAGAACCACTGATCTAGAATGAGGAAGGAGACAAGGAAAATGAAGAAGCCAAAGCAGGTACATACTTTCTAAGGACCAGGAAGGAACAATACAGAGAAGCAAAAAGTCCACAGATGTGAATAGAGATACATCACTTTTCCCTCCTAGCAAGAACTGCGCTTTGCACAAAAAACCCTCACTGTACAAAAAAAACCCTTACATCCAATTGCTAACCCCAACTAGAATAGATTTCCTGAATCAATGGGAACTTGATAGATCAATATTATATAAATTCTACTGATTCAGTGGGTCTGCTCTGGTTAGAGCTAACAATTACATTTAGGCTCAATAACTAAGTGGCCAAAAGTTAGAAGAGGCTGCATTTTACACCAAAACCCTACTGGGAAACTGAGAAGCCTCAATCATGCAGGAGCTTAATGTACTGCTCATGAAGTACTTTATAGCGTTTCAACTGACAAGACTGGCATAACATAGAAGGAACATGTGAGTAGAGATCTTCTGAAAAGATATTCATGGATCTAGCCAACCTCAACCTCCTTTTCAAAAGACATGCATCTGACCAACTGAGGCAGCAAGGGCACATTCACACACAGCTACACTCAAGGACCTAGATGGAAGGAAGCATGCCTGGATGGGAATCAGATTCTTTTTTAAAATGTTCTACACCCAGAAAAGGGTATGAGTTGGACCAGCAATTTTGGAACAGTCACATATTCTGAAATGCACCAGCCAAGGCAACTGTTTTTAGCAATTAAAGCATTTCAGGTGCTGTGAGTGAAAACTGAATCTCACTGACAGACAAGAAATGTTGAGCATTCCCTATGCATGGTTTGGGATTATTATAGCCAAAAATATGCCTCTTCATGTATATCCTTCAGAACTTTTCAAGAAGAACTTAAAAATTACCAACTTTCTTGGCATCAGTACAAACTGTTATTTCAAAAACAGTTTTTGTGACTGCTCTTCAACCAATTCAAATGCCTTCATTTGAACGTTCTCTTATGCCTGAGAGTACAAAGACACTTTAGAAGTATTAAAAGGCCAATGGATTTTGGGCTGGCAATGACAAACATACAGTTATCAGGGCTGTATCCTATCAATTTACCAATCTATCAATCAAATTACCCAAGCAGATTCAATTGTTACAATTCTTTTTTAAAAACCCTGACAAAAAAACTAATTCAATTTGTGATTCAAACAGATTTTTTAAAAGAAAAAATATGGAAGTACTTTTAAGAACAGCAAAGAAATAACAACACAATCTTTAAAAAGTATATACCATCTCTCCCATTTATTTATTTATTATTGTATTTATATGCTGCCTTTCTCCCAGAGTGCGATCCAAGGCAGCTAAGGCATCTCAGAAGGCATCAGTTAAGACATGCATCTAGATAAAGGCACCTGTGTCATCAACAATGAAAGAAGCATTCTATTTCTTCAGAACTATTGTTTTAACTGAACATCAAGTTAGTAAGTTAAGAACTCCCTTGATTCATTGAGTGATATTGCTTTTAACAAAGTAATAGCCCCATAACCCATTAAGCAAAGAAGCAACTATTTACATAAGGTTATTGTGTGCCTTCAAGTCATTTCTGACTTATGAAGACCCTAAAGTGAACCTATTGCAGGGTTCCCTTGGCAGGATATGTTCAGATGAAGTTTGCCTTTTCCTCTTCTGAGGCTGAGAGAATGTGAGTTGCCCAAGGTCACTCAGTAGGTTTCCATGACCAAGCAGGAATTTGAACTCTGGCCTTCCAGCATCTTAAACCACCACTCTATGCTGCCTCTTTTATTAGCAGAAGACTCTTTGTGAATAAAGGACTCTTACATTTACAGGTCTTCATAAGAAAAACATCTTCCAAAAGCCTTTAATGCACTCAAATAGAACGCTGGGTGGAGCTCTACAACCTGCTGCTTAAAAGCTTGTGCTTCAGCCTAGAGGAAGTGCTGGAAAAATGTCTTCATATTAATTTGAGACCTTGCATATTTCTCATTTACCCACCTACTTGTCATCATGATGGATCTTCTGTATGTGATCACAGATAACCACTGACTCTACTTCTTGCCTATACCTTGACTCCTCCTGCACCCTGAAATCCTATAAGTGACCTTAGACTGCCTCTGACCTGTCTTTTGCTTGCTCCTTGTTTGTGCTACACTTTGAGATTTTCACTGCTTCAGCTCTGGATTTCCACGTCCTTGTTACTTTGATGCTCCTTAACAGTACATGTCTTCACGTCTCTGGCTGGCCTAGACCCTGGACTGCTCCCTACAATCCTTGACATACACGCAATCCAAGCCCTTACGGAAAGAAAACACTTATCTTTACTGGGAAAAAGGAATCAGCTGCCCTCCTTTGTTTTCTTCCTGAGCATACCCTGCAAAAATCAATGACGATGACTACGTAGAACTCTTTCTCTCCAGACACTCACTAATTTACATATATGACTGTGCAAAATGTACCCTCTGAACTGATGCAATTTGCACAATTTTATACTCTGCCAAGGGTAATAAAATCAGAACACACTACAGTCAAACTTTTACATAAAAACAGATGGGCTGCCTGAAAAGGGAAAGAAAGAGAAGCTACATAAAAATGGTACCTACTTCCCAAAAAAGTCTGGGTCACAGCTGCTTCTCTCATAAGACGCTGTCAAGGCAGCTGTTTTTCTGGCTCTCCCATCAAAGTGCTAGATATATTCTCACTCGCTGTCATTCTGACAGCAAGAGTAATGCAGAAATACCTGCACTAAGGAACAGGTGCTCAGCATATGCTAAATCTAGAACCCAAGGATGGGTACAATGTTACATTCCAGCAAAAAGGGGGAACAAAGCCTGCAATCAATTGATAAAAGTTCAAATGCTAGCATTTAGGACCGCTGCCAAAAGTATTCCTACAGACTTTTCACACGTCTCCTCATGTCCTAGAAGAATTATGTTTCTCATTAAGACTTTGAATTCAGTATCTCTTTAAAAACAAAGCTGTCAAATGATATCTGAAGTCAGCGGAGCTGGATATTAAGATTTTATGACCCAGTCCTGTATCTGAAACAAAAACAAAACAAGGAGTGCCACTCCTAAAAGAGAACCATTGTCGTGAAATAGGAGCAATCTTGGTCCATAACTGAAGTAGCAAAGAAAACTACTGAAATCTCTTTCAAGTCATCAAATGCAATAACAGGCCATATGCAGTGTAAGTGACACTCCCTTACCTATCATAGCAAAGACTCAAGATTCATTTTAGGTACCTCCATGGGTTTGTGCTCCCACAATTAAATTCTTATATTTTTAATTCTTTTTAATCAACAGACATTCACTCCATGCCACATAACCAGATGCTCTGGAAACAACTCTCAGATCCCATAGTATGCTGCCATCCTACATCAGAGGGCTACTTTCACCGAGAAGCTTAGCTCTACACGATCCTGAAAAGGCTGCCTAATTCCCTGAACCTTACAAGCCTTCCCTCTGAGGAATTCAGTGGGTTACTAAAGACGAGAAAGTTCCTCAGGGCCACCTGATAAGCTTCAAAGCAGAGCAGGGATCTGAAGCTGTTGAGGAGGGAGGGAGAAGCTTTCTTCAGCTGAGAGAGGTGCGAGGGGCCTGGCTGTGACTTGCCTCATGCTGCTCTTGCCCAGGAATGGAGGGAGACTCCCTCCTCGGCCAAGAGAGGCATGGGAAGCCCAGCTGTGCCTCCATATGTGCAAGCCAAAGCAATTCTCGGCTGCAGCAATAGGAGTATGTGTCTAGGTCCAGGGAGGTACTGGTACCACTCTACTCTGCTTTGGTTAGACCTCATCTTGAATACTGTGTCCAGTTCTGGGCACCCCGATTCAAGAAGGACATGGTCAAGCTGCAGCAAGTCCAGAGGAGGGCGACCAAAATGGTGAGGGGCCTGGAAGCCATGCCCTATGAAGATAGACTTAGAGAGCTGGGTATGTTTAGTCTTCAGAAGAGAAGGTTAAGAGGGGGCATGATAGCCATGTTTAAATATTTGAAGGGATGCCATGTAGAGGAGGGAGTGGGCTTGTTCTCTACCACTCCAGAGACTAGGACAAGGAGCAATGGATTCAAGCTGCAGGAAAGGAGATTCCACCTAAACCAAAGGAAGAACTTCCTGACGGTCAGGGCTGTCCGGCAGTGGAAAATGCTGCCTTGGAGTGTAGTGGAGTCTCCTTCTTTGGAGGTTTTTAAGCAGAGGCTGAATGGCCATCTGTCGGAAGTGCTTTGAGGGTGTTCCTGTATGGCAGGGGGTTGGACTGGATGGCCCATGTGGTCTCTTCCAACTCTACATTTCTATGATTCTATGATTCTTTCTGCTGGTGATGGAGAGAGACTTCTTCCTTAGCCAAGAGACACACACATAGGGCCTGGCTGAGCAGAGGAATGACCTTGGTCGGTGGCTGCAGCCAGTCCTGGAGTGGATTGCTGGTAAATGAAACTGTGGATACTAGTTTAGCAGATACCAGCGATGTACTGTGCTGAATCAAAGGACACATCTAATTTGAGATCTTGTATTTAACATCCTCTTTCCATCCTGTGGCCAGCCAGATGTTTCCAGGAAGCTGACAAGGCAGCACTGAGGCAACATTCTCACTGTTTGCTTCTCCTCTTGTAACTAGTACACACAGGCATACTGCTTTTGAACAATAAAGCTCCATGTAACTGTTATGACCTATACATATCCCCCACACTTTAGAGATGGATTGAATCATTAAAGGAAGCCAGAGACCTGTGTTTGCAAGAGCTGAGCAGAGACATTAATTACACAATCTCCCAGAAGCCCTTCATTCATAAAATCTCCATAAGATGAACCCACCATCGTGGCACATAACTAGAGACATTCCCCTCATCACACCTTGGATTTGTCTAATCTTTTTCTACAGCAAACTATAGGAATATTGATTAATCTAATGAGTAAACTGCAGAAAGGTGAGGCAATCTCCATCCAAATTCAAAAAATCACTGCAAAATGAGCCCCTCTAACTGAAGCAACTCATCATCAGTACACACAGTTTTGAACACAATGGTCTTTTGTTTCTCCTTGCTAAGAGACACTAATTCCAACATTTCCCTACATGAACAAGGGAAATGTTCAGAGCTGTTTATTTACTTTCTCAGACACATGTGGATGGTAAACTGGAATTCTATTCATTCACGATTTCTAAATGAGTCAGTTGCTTACAAAGTCTGCTATTCAACACAAGCAAGACAGTCAAAAAAAAGAGAGAAAGAAAGAAAGAGGGCTAATTATGCTGTTCTCATTTGTCTAACAGCAACGTGAAACTAATATGTTTGGCCAGGAGAACATGGCTGAATGTGCTGAGCCATAGGACGGGTTCTGTTTTCCACGGAAAGTGAACTCATCACAGGTGTCCAATTTAAAAAAAAAGAAAGCCACATGCAGTTCCTCAATACGACATCTGGATATTGAGGAGAAAAGCAATTTCAGAAGAGATGGAAAAGGCGCTCTCTCACACTGCAGAGCTCAGTAAGGGAGCCTTCTCCAAACTAGTGTTCTCCACGTTTTTGGGATTACAACGCCTTTCATCTCAGGGCAGTGGCCACCCAAACTGGAGCTAATGGAAGTAGTGGTCTAAAACATCTAGGAGATGGGGGATGGGTAACTGTATGGGGAGCAGGGGCCAATCCCCCTACAGACTCTTCCATAGGCTGAACCCCCTACACGCCCAGGCAAATCAAAATGCCTCTTTCCTTCTGCAATACCCATCAAAATTGTGAAGGAAATGACATCATGTTACTTCCTGTTGCCATTTTGAGAAGCACCGTAAAAAACGGAGGCAGGTGGTGGTAGTATGTGGTTCTGGGATTCTTGGAGAGGATAGGGTGATGGCATTTTTGAGTATTTTCATGGTTAAGGGACAGTTTTAATCCATATATGCATCAGAGAACACTTCATTTAGATTATGTTAGTACACCCTGTGGGCATGGAAACGCCTACAAACGTCTCTAGCAATTTGTACTCTCGTCAACTAAGGTAGGTAGCAGAACTCCTAATCAGTCAGAATGTCTCTTGAGACCTTGCACGTGTCATCTTCTGCCTCAGTTTTGTAACAAATAACCTTTCGAAAAAAACAAAAACTTTTAACTAGGAAAATTAAAAGCAGATGTGGCAAGTAAACATGACGCTTGGACGGAGTAGGTGGTAACTAATAGGATGCTTAAATCTTTTTCCACTGTTTGGTCAAAACTGCCCTGCCAAGTTGTTCTCTTTAAAGTCCTTGTCAGGTACCAAAACAAATTTAAAAATTTAAGGCAGCAACATCTCTCACCCATCCCTGAATCTTTCTTCGTGCCGTCAGATATGATATCCACATGATCGCTATCTACATCGTAACTGAAGAAGTCATTCAAGTATGTTTTCGACCGCTGTCCGCCAAACACATACAGGCAACGATTTTTCTGAAGAAAAGGGGAAAAAAAGAGGCATCTGAGATTACTTAAAGCGCTCTGTGCAAGAAGTTTGTGTGCAAACTCTGCTTAAGCAACACCTCTCCAGAGTCTTCCTGAGTAGGAATTCTCAAGCCAAAGTCCCCTCTAAAATTCAGGGGAAATGTACAAAAATTCAGGGGTTTACTGGGACACAGTTCAAAAGAGAGACCACTCAAACAAAATAATGCACACACATCAACCACGCAAAATTTCACAGACCGGAACTTGCTGACCAAGCCAGTGATAGAGGAATAAGGAAATCAATGAATGATTCCTAATTACTACTGGGAAAGGCACGTGGAAAGCAAAGAAAAGGGTGGAGCCAGGGCCACCTTATCCATTAGGTACTTTAGACACAGTGCCTAGGCCTATGAAAATCTTAGGGCATATGAAAACAAGATTTTACAGCCTATGAAAATATCTCTGCTGCAATGCCAGGACAAGGCAGGGAGTCAAAAACAAGAGTGCCTAGAGCCTACAAAAACCTTAACACTGCCCTAGATGGAGCAGGTATAATATCTGAATGTTCTAAGTATCATCCCTAATACCTACTAAATTCCTGTTCACAAAATCTTGTCAAAGTAAAGCTGCTAAAAGCATCAATCTGGTCCTGTTTTAAGATTATATATGTTCATGTACATGATTGTAGGTAGTCAATTAACCTGCTTTAAAAAAAAAAGACCAAAGCAGCTATTTTTCTTTAGCAGCTCCACAAAGGCAGCAAAAACAATAGGTAAGCAGCACTTAGCTCCTCAGCCACACTCACAAAAGGTGTGTTTCATAAAGGGACATTATTATACTACCTTAGTAGAGGACTCTACAGGTTAACTTACTTGCATATCACCAAAACTTTAATGTAAGTCTGTTCTTGTAATATGAAGGGGAGAGTTAGACCCCTTTTTTATTTTTACAAATGACACTAGTACTTATTAACTTTCCATATGTAAGGTCATATTTTGTATTTTTTCTGTCACTCGTTTTATTGTGTGCCTTGAAGTCATTTCTGACATATGGCAACCCTAAAGTGAACCTATCAGGTTTTCTTGGCAAGATTTGTTCAGATGAGATTTGCCTTTGCCTTTTTCTGAAGATAAGAGAGTGTGACTTGCCCAAGGATACTCAATGTGCTCCTATGGCTGAGTGGGGATTTGAACTCTGGTCTCCAGAACTGTAGCATAACATTCAAACCACTACATCCTCCTAGCTCTTACTCTTTAGTACTGTAACATTTACAAAAAAGTTTTGTTAATAAAAACCCAATACACTCTTAGTTCACACTTCAGATGATTTAAATTGCCCCATGGACTAATCAGCACCTTAGCTGATTAATCTGCTGATTAAAGCTTTCAAGCTTCCTTTTAACATTTTGTATGGGTTTTTAAAAGTGCTGCCAATAAACCGAGGGTACAGAACAAAGAAACAGCTCCTGGTCAATGCTGGTTCTTACTGAATGAAATAACATGCAGTGCCCTATTCTGGACTGGATATCTTCAGGGCCAGCATTACAGGAATCCTCTCGCAAGAGCTTCCACATCCGACATCGACAGTCAAAAGCAAAGAGGCCACTGAACTGTGGCTCACTGGCTCTGCTGTCATCCACACTACCGTTGCATGTCAATATCCGTCCTCCAAAGGTGTAGATCATGTGTTTCTCTGAATCCATGCACATCTGCAATGAAGAAGATATTTTCTTTGAGAGTTATTTAACATCAGGCCAAGAGCATTTAGATTTACTATGGAACAAGCTTTCAGGGACACTGTCCACTACATCAATGCAGGCTGCATTCATGAAAGCTCACATCACAATAAACTTCTCTTAATGGTGTCTCAAGATTCTTTGTTGTTTTTGTTGCAAAGGATTAACATAGCTCTGTGTGTGTGTGTGCATTCATGCAAGTTGCCTGTCAACTTATGGTAACCCCATGAATTTCACAGGGTTTTCTTAGGCAAGGAATACTCAGAGGTGGATTTGCCAGTTCCTTCCTCTAAAATATAACCCACAGCACCTGCTTGGAAGTCTAACCTTGGAGGTCTAACCAACACTGGTACTAACCAAGTACTAACCAGCACTGACCCTGCTTAGCTTCCCAGATCAGTCAAGATCTGGTGCCATTAGGGTCTTCAAGCCTACTTAACATAGTTACATGTCTGGAAATAACTGGGTAGGGCAGAGCTTTCCAAGCTTTTCATGTTGGTGACACACTTTTTGGACATGTATAATTTTGCAACACAAGTAATTTAGTTTCACTAGCAAACCAAAGGTAAAACAGCAGGAAAGGTAGCCCCCCAGCCCACTGCCCTTGCTCTCACCGAGGAAGGACCCCAGTGAGGGCAGCAGCAGTGGGAAAGGTAGCCCCCCTACCTGATCCTGGCCTGCTGCTGTGGTGGCAGCAGCAGGAGAGGGTGGGGGGGTCTTTCTCAGCCCTGAGAGGCAACACACCTACAGACTTCAGGTGACACACTAATGTGTCGCAATACACCATTTCGAAAGCCCTGAGGTAGGGTATGAGTCACAGCAGGATGGCCAACTTGAAGCTTCCAAGTGTGGTTAGACTGTATCTCCCTACTCAGGACATGCAAGGTCAAGAAACATTGGGAGCTGAAGTGCAACAGACATTTGGAGGACTACTAATTCTCCATCCTTGAATTAAGAGAAGAGAAGGGGTGAAAGAGGGAAAGGGGGAGGGGGAGGGGGAGGGGGAGGGGGAGGGAAGGAAGGAAGGAAGGAAGGAAGGAAGGAAGGAAGGAAGGAAGGAAGGAAGGAAGGAAGAGGGGGTTCTCCACCAATATTTGGTTCTATTATCACCAGCATGCTGACCCCAAACATTTGCCTTGGAATGAAAGTGATCCTTGACTCAAAACAAGACTGCCTGCTCCTGCTGTACTGTGGCAAAAGCTTTGGCACATGAGCTGAAACAGCAGTACATTCCTCCCTGTTTATCCTTGCCTCATTACCTCCCCTTTCTTCTCTTACTTCCCTTGTGTCCAAACTGTAATTCCTCAAAGCAAGGATTTTTCTATTTGTTTTTCCTAAAGTGCCACGCAGATATATGGTACAGTATTACCATTATGTCAGAGTAATAACAAACATCACCACCATCAGAACGAGAAGCTGTTGCTGAGCAGGCAGCAGATACTGACCTGATGGTCAAACACTAACTTGGGGCCTCCATCCGCAGCAGTGTCCTCACTTAGCAACATCCATGTGTTTGTGTCAATGTCATAGCGATAGAAGTCGCTCTTCAGAGACTTGCTGTTCCTCACAGAAGAATCCAGGTAACGGCCCAGCGTGTAGATTTGTCTTCGTTGGATGTCAATGCACATCTTGTGACACGACCGGGCACTGGGTCCATTCTGATGAACAGAGAAAAGAGAGCACACATTAAACTTTTAGACCAGGGGTGTCAAACTCAATTTCATCTTGGGCCATATCAGCATTATGGTTGCCCTCAAAGGGCCGGTTGTATCCGTAAGACTATGCAAATATATCTACTCTTTTATCATATTAAATAATTGCTGCTGCATTCAGTTATTACTGGTTTTAGTAATAACTAGATCTGAAACTAGGAAGGAAAAATAATGGCAAACAACTCCTCCCAGACCCTCTCTGTCCCTCTTTCAGCCCCCAAGACCCTCTCTGTGGCTCTTTCTGCTCCCCTCTCCCCTGTACCTCTTTCTGCTCCCCCTCCCCCGGTGCTCTTTCTGTCCCCCTGCCCCTCTCTGTACCTGGTGAGTCCAATCCCCACATTGCCGGCCCTGAACAGCCAGTATTCTGAAGAGGGGCCCAGTAGCCAGCACTCGCGATCTACTTCTACTTCTGACTGCTCCTCTGTCCAACTCTCGCAAGCTGCGTGGAACATTGCCATGGTAACCCATGGCAGTACTCTGACAGCAAGACTTGGAGAGAGGAGCAGTCAGAAGCAGAAGTAGATCGCCAGTGCTGGCTGCTTGGCCCCTCTTCAGAATACTGGTAGCCGGGGGCCCGCAATGTGGGGATCAGGATTGCCAGGCAGACGGAGTGTAGGAGAGATGTGAAGGCCACATGAAATGGCTTGATGGGCCAGATTTGGCCCACAGGCCTTGTGTTCGACACATGTACTTTAGACAGTTCACCCAGGTCAAAGTAAACCCAACTGCAGGGGCTGATACTGCATGGATTTTACCACGTTGGCAACAGAACTGTAGAGATCTGAGTCCAAGATGGAACTCACATGTGTACCTTACTTGATCTTAGATGAGAGACAGGCAAGCTGCAGCCCTCCAGATTTTGCTGGATTGCAATTCCCATCAGCTCTTGCTAGCACTCCCAATGGCATTACTAGGAGTTGCAGTCCAACAGCACTTGGAGAGTGTTGCCTACTGCTGCTTAACCCAACAGCTATTCTCAGTTAGATCTAGTTTCCAGCATTGGTGTTCTGAGAATACTGTAAAGATGGGTGAAATGTTGGTGGAAGATTGACAGGAAAATAAATTCCTGTTTCCTGAAAGATACACTCATTCTTTTAGGCATATACTTAACCAGTGCTCTTTGGGAGGCCAGCAAAAAGCCACAATCTTTTGTGAAGGTAAAAACCTCTTATGTCCCCAGCTCTATCCTGACACACTACACAAGACAGGATACCAGGCAGTCAAAGTTAAGAGCTACAGCACTGCGTCAAAATTTACAGGAATACAGCTGCTCTGAGGGACAGTGAGCTTTGGCAGGGCATAAGGTCTGAGTCACTGAAACACTGACACCAAACACAGGAAGATTCACCAGAAGCGGGAAGACAAACCCCTTAACATGAGATGCTTTTCGGTCACGCTTGGTATGCGTTCTAATACCCACAAAAAATTTACGAGAAACACATTGCCCCCTGTCGCTTGCAATTCAATTACAAGGCCTACTGCCAAGATTCACAGCTTGATTTCTATTACTCTGAACAACAGTGTGGCCATTTTCTCAACCACCTTATGAGAAACAGGATAAACAGTCCAAATTCTGCTACTCACATGGAGATGTGATTGTCTTTCACAGAGTATTACTCTACCACCTGGCAGCAGTTCTTTATTCCAAGAGGTCTCTTAAACACCTCTTCCCGAGCCTCCACCACCACCAACTGGAAACGTAGGAAATCTAACCAGAGTCCTTCTAAATGCAAAGCATGGATGCACTGTACTGCAGAACTACATCCCCTAGTACAGAATCCATTAAAGCATCCTGGGGGGAAATCACACCCAACACAGAACAACAGTTTAAAAAGCTTCCAGCATATTTTGCATTATGCCTATTCAACAATGAAACACAGTCATCCCTCCACATTTGCCTCTTCAACTTTCACTTGATTTGACTATTCACAGATTATTTGCCACCACCTCCGCCACTGCCCTATCCAATTTTCAATAGGGATTTTTAAGTCTCACCTCATGTTTGCAGTCTCTCTGCACACCTTGCAATGTGAATATGGTGTAAGGCCACCTACATCTTTTGCCTTGTGAAGGAACCCACCACCTTGAAGGCAGAACCAGACAGCTGGCATGCTGTCCACTGCAGATCCACGTCTACTGTGTTTGAATCCACAGATCATACCTTTTGTGTGTGTATTAAATACGGTTGTGGGGGCCGGAGATATTTGTGGTTTTTCCACTTTCATGGGGTCCTGTTCCCCTAACCCCCTCAAATCTGAAGAGACAACTGTCCACATGAATAAGTGAATTATACAAGTTTAAAACTGCATGTATCTACATCCCTACTGTGGTATCATCAATATATACACTAATAATGAAAACAGGGGCTAAAACGCAATGGCTACATAGGCAAAGTGAAGTTTTGCTTAATTTAGTATAGTACAGCAGCAGCGAAAGTAACAGGCTTACAGAACAGCTGGAAGGGCTCTCAAAGGTAACCAAGGCCATCTTCCTGCTGATGAAGGAAATCCACCACCACAACATGCAAGACAGCTGGTACATGTCTCGCTAACAAAGAAGAGCTTCTCACAGTTCAAGGTTTTGCACTTATATAAAGATTCTGGCTTGACTGAGCTCAGCAGGTATAAGATTTTAAATTCAAAATCAATATGTGACCTTTCCCGAATAAGCTGCTGGCTAAAAGAGTAGTTAACCTGGATGCACCTAGACTTCAGTTCCTGATGAGCATGAGCAGGAGGATGTGACTGCCCTCACGCCCCGGCTTGTGGGCTTCACAGAGACAACCGCTGTCCACTGTGTCAACAGAATACTAGACCAGAGAAGCCTTTGGTCTGATCTAGCAGGGCACTTCTGTTCCAAAGCAAAGTCACTACTGAAACAGGAAACTTCTCACTGGTCAAGTTGACAAGGTTCACCAAAATAATCCTAGACACACAAAACAGGATTAAACATTAAGGACCTATATGAAGCAGACCAAAATTAACAAACATACACAATGTAGCATCCAACCTTGGCGTTTAAGGCTCTAAAAACTTCCTAAGAATAACATAAAGGCAGATATAAAGAGTCTTGAAACATCTTAAAGGCACTGTGGAGAGGGTCAGGTCTGCTTTTCCTTCTCCCTATCTGTAGTAGTAGTTTCCCTTTCAGCCTGGTATAGCACCCTGCCCTCTCTCTTATGCAACCCTGCTTTTCCCTTTAAAACCTCCACCTTAGTGTATAAAGGGTAAAGCCTCTCAGTTGTTATTCAGAACGATTTTCTGATCTATGATAGCATGTTACTAGCAATAGCAATAGCAATAGCATTTATTTCTATACCGCCTATCAACTAGTGTTATCTAAGCGGTTTACAATGTATTTTAGCTAATTGCCCCCAACAAGCTGGGTACTCATTTTACCGACCTGCGAAAGGATGGAAGGCTGAGTCAACCTTGGAGCCTGGCAGGATTGAACTCACAACCTTGTGGTTGCAGTACTGGCATTTAACCACTGCGCCACCAGGGCTCCTAATTAAAAGTACTCTACTGAATCAGAATTTATAATGTGATATTTATTAAAATAACAAACAAGGAAAAGCTACAGGGCATAATAAGTAATTCCAAGCAATACAGAACTTCAAAACGTATTTAACCAGTTTTATATAGCTCCGGTCAATATACAGGTACAAAATTTTCTAACACATAGGCCTTTGGCTTCCTTTTTGCTCAAAGGCTTAGTTCCCAAGTCTAAGTCACACCTTCTGACCTAACTCAAAAATGCATTAGTTTTTATTCTGTCTTTCTCTAGACCTCTGAGAAGACAACCACGCTTATTCAAACAATTCCCCTAACTGACTGAAGAGCTATAACTCAAAACTCTTCTCTCTCTCTCTCTGAAAATCTCACTGAAGGAATCTCTAAAATGCAAGTCACAGTGCCATACATAGATCTTCTCCTCACAAATCTCAGCCCCTCCCTCTCACCAATGAGCTGGGTTTTTCTCTCTTAAAAAGCCACATTGGTTACATGGCAACCTGTTGCTAGGGCTGCCCTGCCACTCAGGTTAGCCACACCCCCAGGCACCATCACAGGCACACAAAATTAACATGGATGAGCTTCTGTGAAATAGTCCACAAAAGTTTATGCCATAAGAAATCTGAAGGGCTTTAAGGTATTACAAGGTTCTCTTGTGGCAATAGATTAACATAGTTCACTAAAAATGGCTAAATGACTAAGCTTATGAACAAATAACATTCACACAGGTATAAAAAGAAGTAACATTTTTACAGATAGTATGATTTGAGTTAAAGGGCAGCCCATTAGAGCTTTAAGCTGAATGTCCCACATTCACTTAAGCATTGCTCAGGTATAGATATAGACCTTCTTGGGTCAAAAGAGCCAATAACCATGGTGTAACTTGTTAGCAGATTGCCTGGGTCGTTGGAATAAACCATTCACTAGGTATTTTCATACTCAAGGAAAAAAACATTTATATCCTGTCTTTCAGTCCCACAAGGGCTGTCATGGTCTTTCACTATTAAAAAAACAACAAACCACTACCACTATTAACATCTTTTTCAAAAAGCATTAAATACTACTAGGATATAAAGATAATCAACCAGCATCTCCACTGGACCCATTAACAGTGTGGATGGGATGCTCACTTGATCAGACAGTCCTCCAATGCAACAAGAGTCAATAAATGTACAAAGCTGATGTGTCACATAAGGCTGAATTAGAACCATTTCCTCAGATATATCTATCTTTCTATGTGCAGGGATTTATTTCTGGGTGTGTCTCATCATGTGAGTTCCCATCTGCAATGTCAATCCAGTCTAGGCAGACCCTGATCACCTTAAACACCCTGTTTCATATTCTCTATCTATAATAATCCAACTGCAACCATGGATGGTAGAATATTTTCATTCACCTCTAATCCTAAATTAAATTAAATTAATTAAGTTATATTACATTAAATTAATCTGAGCAGCAATCTGCAGGAAGGAAATTCCACAAGGAACAGCCAGGCCTTCATTCCAAGGTAACCAGATATTAACAGAGTGCCCGGCTACTTATATTTAAGATGTGTTATCAGGACTGTCTTTCCAAGAGCCAGTAGCTGAAGCCAATTCCAATTCAACTTGTTCCCCATCATGAAATTGTTTTGGGGTGACAGAGGGATGTGAAACACTCTACTGACCTTTCCCTGCAATATCCACATGAGGGTTTTTCTTTTCATTCCAAAAATTGTTTCCACATGTTCCCCTTCCTGGGAATCATTCCAAAACCCTCCCATTGGAGGATTTTGGCAGAACTAGCCAAGAACCATCTATTCATAACTTTTGCAATATATAGCCTTTTAAGCGAAGACTAACCTAGGGAAAATACAGAGTGGCCAAAGTCTTAGAACCAACGTTAAAAGCAGGTATGAAAGAACATATAGCAGGAGTTGAAGAACAAAATGAAGGACAAAATTACTCAATTCTATGTAATTGTTCTCTGACTACAATCAAAATTAATTCTATAGTTTTAAAACAGAGGTATTGTGATCTACATCTTAATACTGTTTCATTAAAACAAAGCTAAGCAGTCATTTACAAGAAATGTTCTTTCATATTCCTAATTCCAGAATTGGGGGACTACTTGCACTACTTCTATCTACTTTAAAGAATCGTTTGGCTGGTTTGCTATACAAAGAGGAAGGATTCAAGTGAAGCTGGATAATACAAAAACTAAACATCCAGGGAAAATCCTGGTGAGCTCTGAACTGACACACTTTTCACTTGAAAGTTTGCTTTCAAATTCTATTTCTCACTGAAGTGAGCCAAACTACATCTGGGCTGTATCACTTCAGCGTGTTGGCAGGAGGTCCTATGATTAACTAGTCTACCTTATTAAAATAAAATCCCTGCATTTTAGAAAACAAGAAGAAAGAAAGAGAGAAAGAGAATAACAATGCATATGGAAAATGACATGCTTCTAAGAAACTTCAATCCTTCACCTCTGAAATAGTAATGATAGTAAATATGCGGGACATCTATTCATATAGAAAAATATTTAATCATGCAGTATAATGTCTTCACCGCTTACACTCTTAAGGAATAGAGTCCAATCAAAGGATTATCATTAGCCTGGTCTAGTGTTGGACTAGGACTCTAGGAGACCACCTTCCAGGTGACCGTGGGCAAGCCACAATCTTCCAGCCTTAAAGAAAGACGGGGGCAAAGTCACTCTCAATAAATCTTCTCAAGAACACCCCATAATAGGTTCACCATAGGATTTCCATGAGTCAGAAACAACTTGAAGGTAAAGAGCTACAACAACAACAATAAGGCACTGAAGTTCAGAGAACAGCCTTGTAATAGCAAATAAACAAATGCCACCACCTTCCCTTGGCCCAAATGGCCCATACAGATCAAGCCCAGTTAAATTCAGACCTGGCTGTACTCAGCCTGCTAGCACTCTGTGCTTCTGCCACAAAAGCCCACCCTTCTCTACTCACTTTCTGGCAGTGGCCATGCAAGCGAGGTACACAAGAGGCCCACCTGCAACGCCTCCATTCCTCCACAATACCTTAAATGCTCCAGAAGTAACATCCCAAGGATTTGAGAGAATTTTTTTTTTCTTTTCTCCAAGACACCCAAAGGTTTTGCAAGAGGATCACTTTACCCCTCTTCCACTGGCCTTCTCACTCACCTGCATGAAATTCATCCATGGCTACTAGGCGGGTGCTTAAAAAAGAGAAAGCTGGCGTTCCACACCTGAGACAACTAGGCCTAAGAAATGAAATACGTGCTTCTCTGGAGGGAATCTCTATTTTTTTGTTGAGAACCTAAACCACGTCTCCGTTACTGCAGGGGAACATCAACATGTAACTCCTTACTTTATAGTGTGAATGTTAATTCTCAGTCTTTGAGCAGTCAAAAGAGGAGGAAGAAATACAGTCAAGTATGGCTGCAAGGAAGAAGAGATAATAGGCATCTGCCAAATTCAGCTTCAGAACTCCCTCTCTTAATGCTGCTACAAGCAGAGGAAAATATATCCCACATAACCTCTACTAACTGGTCAGACCAGGAGGGTAACAGTGGGGTGCCCCAAGTTCCCCTTCCCCAGGAATCCAGACTTCAACTAATATGAGCTTGAAAACTCTCTTTCTCTCTAAATTTATAGTTTTAATACACGCATATCTCAGTAAACTTCTTTTTACAAAGATTTTTTACAGAAATCCAGCCCAACGCCCTCCCTTTACTTGTCTTCTGTCCAGCAGGGCATTTTTTGCAGCACTGGATTGGCATTGAAAAGAAGATGAAGAAGGACTAGAGAAAGATAAAGTTTCAGCATTGAGTTGCAGCATTATGTCTACAGTAAACAATGCAATAAAGCTTGACCTGGGAAAGAATGAGGTTCTGTTATAGGGTGATCCCACTGTAGCTGTGTGTCCTTACATACAACAGGCAAGGTAAACAGCTGCCTCCAGAATCACTTACTGAGCATGTGTGAAGAGTAAAACAGAAAAAAAGGGAAAAGCAGATCAGTCTGTCTCACCTGCTACTCTAACATGTTGAAAAGGCAGAGGTATGTAAGTTTCTTGCCAAAATGGGAATCCTAAGAAAGGTGGATGCTGTTGAAAGAAAAAATAATGATCCCAGAATGCATCTGGGAAGAAGCTCACAAGTGGTCTCTAGAAGATTCAAAACAGTTTTTATTTTTTACTTATGCAAGGCTTAACCTTACCTGGTTGTTTAATTTCATCTTAGTTTTGAGTAAAAAGTTTGCTGAAACACATTGAACTGCTCTTCTTATTTTGGTGTAAGAACCTATCTCTATTTCTTTCAACGTCATTTTGGTTTCTGGTACCAAAGTTGCTATTAAATAAGTGAGGCCCAGAAACATATCTACTTCATTAACCAAAGTATATCAGTATACACAACTGCCAGGCACTAATGAAAATTTAGAAATCAAGAGGCCCATGTGCAAAATAAAGCTATCCTGACTTCTTTAAAAAACTTGGTTTTTATTGAAAAGGTTGGGGAAGAAGAGATTCTATACCACCTAAGATAACCTCAGGCACCCTCGTAACACTCAAGACAAATAGTCAGGGTTCCTATTTGAATTATCTCTTTTGCTTCTCTGAGTTGATATGCTCCCCAGGAAGGGAGTGAGGTCTTGGGTCTCAGGTGAAAACAGAGCACAAGACAGCACTACAGCTATTTCCGTGCCAAAATACCCCCCCAGGCTTCAGCCTCCACATTCTCTCTTTCCCTGACATGGTATCCTTCTGGACGTTTTGGATTACAGCTCCCACCACCCCAGTCACCTGAACCACTGGCTATACTGGCCAATGAAGACAGAAGGTGCAGTTCAACACATGAAGAGAACGCTGAATTGTAGGATGAAACCAACAAGAGGCAGGACTGGTAAGAATACGACAACATGCGCAACTGGTATGTTTTCCTAACAGCCGCAAATGAAAGCACAAATCATATTATCAAGTTTCCAAGAGGCAGATGTTCTTTGCCCAAGCAACAACAATATTTTCGTCTGAGCTATTCCATTAACAAGAGCCTGCCAAAGCAAACAAACGGACTTAGCTATGACCAAAGGTCCTTTCCGCATTTACGATTTAAACATGAAGGAACAAGATGAAAAGCAAGGCTGTCTGCAACATGCTCAAATGACTTGTTTATCTTCCCCTCTTTGAGAGTACAGTACTTTGCATTAAGTAACAGGGGGAGACACTTAAATTGGTCTTAAAACCCTTCTCATCCCCCTTCCATCCACAACTTTACACAGCCTTTTAAAGCTACTTATTTGAACAGCATGGACACTGAACTTCTTGGGCTAATTAGGCTTTACAATTTTGAAATCAAGCTTTCAAACTGCTCGGGCAACAACTATGTTTGCTAAGGAGCTGAAAGAGAGGGTTCACAAAACACAGTTCCCGTAACAAGTTATGGGGTGCTGCAAGCCCAGGCTGTTAACGGACCTTCAGAAAAAAAAGAACAGGAAGTCTGGAACAGTGGCTTTCTTAGACTACAAATACTCTGGCTGTGCTCAGAACACTTGAGCTACATCATCCTTCCAGATACAAAGAAACAAGGGGGAAAAAATTGTCCAAGTGGGAGAGAGCCACAATAAGGTCTTCCTCCAACTCCACTGTCATTCAGAATCTTTTTAAAACACAGAGAGAACAGAGAGCCAGTATATACTATGCTCTAAAAGTGTAAAATGAAAGTCCAATCAAACTTTAAAAAACTGGAGTAGACTTGGCAAATTTGTGTGGTATTAATTAGCCAATCTGATACTATAAAGAATGCATCTTAACAAAGAACTCTTATCTTGCTGCCATTAGTATTAGTACATTTACACCATGCTTTTATTTCTCAAAATTGGGATTCAAAGTGGCTCCAATTTAAAAATCAATACAATTTAAAAATATTACAATTAAAAACATACAAAAGTGAATATTAAATTACTAAAATATTAAATATTAAAATATTAAATAATAATAATAATTATTATTATTATTATTTAAATAGTGTTGTGAAAGGCCTTGACAAGATACCCATACACACAAATGCACAATCCTCCTGTTGTACCATTGCTTTTTTTAATAGTAAAATTAAGCACTTTTTACAATAAACCACAACAATTGTTATGATATAGATGCCACAGATGAAGAAGCTCATTCTTTTGGAAAAGAGAACTGAGTCTTTTTTCCAAATATAATCATTCTGGTCAGGCAGAAAGAAAGCGCTAAAATATCAAACTTTCTTTCAGTGTCTAAGGATAAGTGAGGTAGTTCAAATCAGGTCTGTTTTCTGCTGCTCCACAGACTAGGACGTGGAGCAACAGCTTCAAACACCAGGAAAAGAGATTCCATCTAAACATAAGGAAGAACTTCCTGACTATAAGAGTAGTTTGACAGTGGAATATGTTGCCTGGGAGTGTGTGGAATCCCCTTCTTAGGAGGTTTTTAAATAGAGGTTGAGTGGCCATCTGCTGGGAATGCTTTGATGGTGTGTTCTTGCATGGCAAGGCATTGGATTCAATGGCCCTTGTTGTCTCTTGCAGCTCTATGATTCTATCACCAGTAATCTTGCTATTCTTCTCCAAAGTACTTGGGACTGAGGGGAGAGAGCAGAACCAAGGGGCAAGTATGCCCCACTTAACAAAATACAGTCATCTCTCCACATTCGCTAGGGTTAAGGGCACAGGATCCCCATGAAAGTGGAAAAATGGTGAATAACTCTAGGCCCTCCCAAACCATATTTAACACACAAAAAAGTATGATCACCATATTCAATCCACCATGGATTCCTTTGAGGCATCAGGTTTCCTTCACAAGGCAAAAGTGGGTGGCTGGTAGGGCTTACTGCCACCTCCACTGCTGCCCCACAACATTTTTAATAGGGACTCACAAATCTTGTTCACAGTTTCTCAGTCTCACAAGGTTTGCAGTCCTTATTAAAAATGGCACAGGGAGGCAGCAGAGGTGACAGCAAATAAGCAAAAAATCAAATCCACAAAAATGAAAGTCGCAAATGTGCAGGGCTGACTGTAGATATATTCCAGGGCATTACTCATTTAACAAAACAAAACAGGTACTACAGGCAGAAATCACACAGAAATAACAGAGATATGCTCCTACTCCGCTAAAAAGAAAAGGAGTTTAAAATGTTTCTGCAAACATTTTATCTAGAACTGATGATATACATATGTGAAATAAAACAACCAGTTCAAGTAAGCATGGCCTAAGTAAACAAAAACATTCTTAACCTTCTAAAAACTTCATAAAAGTTACTTCCAAAATGTATCCAGTGATGATTTTTTCATTCACCAGCCTCCACATATTCTTATGATTCTATTCCTAACACAATGTTAGGATTCATTTAAAAAAAATGACATCCAATTCTCTATCGGAATTGTTGTACCAATTACTACAAAATCACAAGAGAGAAAAAAGCACAATTAAAATTACTTTGTTTTTCAAGAATTGTACTGTTTACTATCAACCATTAAAAGCTTGTTTTATGACCTAGCAAAGGAAGCAACCAGACAACTTCAAAGCAAAATTAAGGAGAACAAAAGTATTGTTTCATGATCCTAGAGCTCAGTCCCTCCACCATCTCTGTGAAGGACAACCAACAAACTGGGCACACACTGAACTCGGGATAATAAACAGCACGAGAGCGGTAGCAATTAAATCATTCTAGGATGGTCACAAGCTACATCTCAGGAACAAACAAAAAGATGTGCCTCACTGTATGTTTAGACCACGAGATGGCAAGAATAATTTACTAAACTCAACCAACCACTTCAGATTAGGGTTAGCAACAATGTGCCAATGCACTCCTGTGTAACTTGCATGGGACCAGCAAAAGTAATTGTATCCTTACAGTTCAGGACCTTGTAGGTCTATTTGTAACAAACAAAATATGTTTTTTAAAAAGGGAATTCGGTTTGTTTGACCAAACTGTCCCTTTACCATGCCAGACATGACGATTTTACGCTAAACAAAACTGTATAATCGTATCATATCATGTCATGTCTATACTATGCGCTCTCTTCTGGCGCAACATCCAGACACGTGAATATGAGGTCGTGTGAAGCCTTGTGTCTCATTATCATTAATGGATGCACCAGACACATCTCTGCACCAGCACAGGTGCGTGCACATTGCATTCATTGATGATACTTGGATGGAGTAGTCACGTTTTTTGTTTTATGCAATGCTTCCTGAGATGGATCACTGCATATATGGAAGGTGCACTGTAATACACTTTGAAGTCAAACTTTTGTTCCTAAAGTAACAAAAGTGATTTTTCAGTTTACAAAGCAAAGGCAGAGAAGCAGTCAACCCCTAGGGCTATTTTTATGGTCCCAGGATTTAAAAAAAAGAAAAAACCCTACAGAATATTCCAAAAAGAAAATTTGCCCCTAATGTCCTCTGAGGGAATGGTGGTATTTTACCCTTGGCCATTTTAAGCCCAGGAGAGGCTTTTTTTAAAACAGAAAATAATCAGAAAGCGACTCCTGGATAAAAAGTCTGGTCTGGTTCTTCTTTTTCAGTTAAAAAAGGGGGCTTTGGGGCCCAAAATGGCCAAAGGATTTTTAAAAATGGTGAAAATGCTCCCGATGCCATGCCCATAGAAAGAATGTGGGAAGAAATCTGATTTGTTCTGTGGTGGAGATGGGGGGGGAGTTCAGCCCTCAACGGTCTTCTGGGGGGCAAATGCTGGCCCCCTAGCTTCCCCTGGTTGTCCTCCTCTGCTATAATGGATGCTAACATCAATTCTTTTTCCTCCTACTGCCCAAACATTTCTGTCCTCCTCTCCAAAAACTGGGGGAGGGATTCCCCCATGGCTTCAACATCTGCATTAATTCTATATCTCTTACTTTGGAATCTGGCAGCCCTGTTCTCCAATGCTTCTATGGCCCCTCAAAAAACATTTAAAGAACAGATACCAGATCACAGCAAGTCCAGCCACCAAGGGGGGAGCTCACTGCACTGGGTAAACTGGGATGTCCCTGCAGGCTGCTGAATGTAACACAGGAGGAAAGAGAAAGGAGCAAGTAGGTGAGACATGGGGTGGGGGAGAGAAAAGCAACAAGAAAGCATATGCACAAGGCAAAGACAGGGGGAGATATCAATAATTTCTGACTAGCCACCACTATCTTCCACTGGCAGCCCATTCTAGTGGCGTCCGCAATTTCAAAAATTCCAAGTGTCCCGCAAAATTCAAAAAGGGTGGGGATCCCCAATGCAAAATTATGCTGCCTCCAAGGAATGTAATATTCATTATGATTTCTGCAGGCCTTGTTTTGTTTTTAAAATTAAAATTGGAAAGGAAAACAATTTTTTTTCTTGCATTTACTTCACAAAGGCCAGGTCATAACACTTTACTTTTGTATATTTTCTGGGTGACATTTAGCATCACCGTGTATTTAATGTAATGGGTGGTTCTGATCCAAATTCCTTCATTCAAGAGAGAATTTTTACCACAAACTCTGGCACTATCCTGCTGAAGATTCAGGACCTTCACAACAGTACTGTCTGAAGTCCAAAACTTCATTGTTTCTTGACAATCAACCCACCTCTTCTTCTTTATGTGATTCCACAGTGGAGGCAGCAAAGAGAGAGAGAGCTTGTTTGCTTTCTCAATATTGGGTTATTGTTACTCCTTTTTTGGACCATCTTGTTAAGTAATGTTTGGGCATGAGTCAGCTCTTGGACCACTGAACCTCTTTGGAGACTATTCCACCTCAAAGCCAAGGCTGCCAGAGGCTTCCACCACATGAGACCTTGGCCAAGACAGACATTACCAGCAGGCTACACTGACATCAGCGTTTGCTTTGTCCTTGGAAAAACAAGCACTTGCATCTGGAACACAAGTCTCGTCACAGAGCAAAATTCATTCTTTTCCATTCTTTCCCTCTCAAACACTCCAGCAGCCATGCTCTCACTTCCTCATCCTCAGGCCTTGGGAGCACTCTGAATCAAAGACACAAATATTCAGATGGCATCTGAGGGACACACAATGGCTCCAAGGGAGGATAACTCAGGTTGAAATTAAAGTGCTGTATGTCAGAGAGATGGGTTCTAGCCAAGCTTTCTTCCCAACATGTAAGTGCTCTAATGGCTTTCATTCAGGTGACCAGCCAAATGCAATTATTCATCACCTGCACTTTGAAGTGGTAAGGCCAGGAGGCTATACCAGATGTCCTTCCTTCCACTTCAAACAGTTTTCCAAAGATGCAAGAAGCTCCACAAGAGGAGTCAACAAAAGAATCTACACAGCAAGACAGTACAGACTTTCTTGACATTCCTATCTAGCTTTGGTCTGAAGGAATGAGCCATGTTTACAAAGGAACTCCTACCTAGTCTAATATATTCTTGCCATGGGCAGGCCCCAACGTACATAACTTTGACCACCTCCTTGTATGCATGTGGGAGACACCATAATTCAGACCATGACAGAAAATTGTTACAATGGAACCCTGGTGGTGCAGTTGTTAAATGCCGGTACTGCAGCCACAAGGTTGTGAGTTCAATTTTGCCAGGCTCCAGGTTGTCTCAGCCTTCCATCCTTCCTCAGGATGGTAAAATGAGTACCTAGCTTGTTGGGGGCAATTAATAAGCACATTGTAAAATGCTTAGAGAGAGCACTTAGCTGATAAGTGGTATAAGAAATACACATGCTATTGCTATGTCACTGAACAATATACTTAAGTGATTAAGTGATTAAGTGATTAAGACATGCAGGCACAATTTGTATTGCAAAGAGGCCTTAGGAACATGCAAAGTTCTCAAGCAAGAATGATGGATTTGCCTGAAGCTACCCACTACCAAGCAGGGACTGAGTCCAGAGCTCCTATATTCATATATCTCCTAATACCACATTTCTATTTGCTGATTAAGAAACTGGCCTTACCAGAAGCTAGATAGTACTTCTGGAAACAAGTGACAACCATACCAACCAGATATGCCAACCATCATGACAGGCTCAGGTTGATAAATACCTGGATATAGTTAACTTCATGCTCAAATACCCTAAAGGCACCAGGTTCGGTTGGTCTTGGAAGCTAAGCAGGGTCAGCCCTGGTTAGTACCTGGTTGGAAGACCACCAACAAATGAATACCAGGTGTCACAGGCTATATTTCAGAGGAAGGAACAGGCAAAACTACCTACGCATATTCCTTGTATAAGAAAACCCTGTCAAATTCATGGGGCTGCCATAAACTGAAGGATGACCTGAAGGCACATCCAGACACGTACCAAATTAACTCCTGCTCTTTCCAAGTCTCCAATTTTTAATCTGTCTGGAAGACCAGAGGGCAACCCAGCAAGCCCTACCTAGGCAGAAACAAAGCAGAAGAGGAGAGCACAACAAAAGCCTACTACAGCATGGGTTGCTGCCTTCTGCTCCCCACTACCACCACTGGGGCACAAAGAAAATACATTGGCTAAGCACAACTTACAAATTAATATGGTACCAATTCATATGACTTGTTCTCATACAGAATCGCTTAACTGTTTTGTAAAGAGACTTGTGCCTTTCAGCTCTTTACGTCCTTTTCATTTAAAGCTCCTTACATTCTCTATGATTTGCCTTTAGAGTCAGACGTGCATATATTAATGATATTCAAGTGTCACTCTTTAGATGCTGTTCTCTGTCCCTCAGAACAATCTTTCTGGCTCTGGTATACAGAGTGCATAAATAATTTACCAACAGATATTTGCACTGTGTGAAACCTACCAGTAAGAGCCAACATGGTATAGTGGTTTCACCCTTGGACTATGACTCTGGAGACCAGAGTTGAAATCACTGCTTGGCCACGACACCCACTGGGTGACCCTGGAGGCAAACCACACACTCAAGCTTAGAGGAAAGCAAAGGCAAACGCCCTCTGAACAATCTTGCCAAGAAAATCCCACAATAGGTTCACCTTAGGATCACCATTAAGTTTGAAATGACTTGAAGGCACACAGTAAAAAACCTACCGGTAGCACTGAATACCACAACCCTTGGAACTGCAGTCTTGGTCATTATTATGGTATTTGTCCCTTCCTCCTGCTGCACATACTGTTGGTCCCTCCTGTCTGTGTACCAGAAATCAGGAATGACAGGTTGCTGCATTCTTGAAACAACATATCATTTATCTCCAAAGGATGCTCACCAATGGCTGCTTTTCATCCTGGAGAGAAGTGACTAGTGGGGGTGCCACAGGGTCCTGTCCTGGGTCCAGTGCTATTCAACATCTTCATCGATGACTTGGATGAAGGAGTAGAGGGCATGCTGATCAAGTTTGCAGATGACACCAAATTGGAAGGGGTTGCTAAGACCCCCAAGGACAGGACAAAATTTCAAAATGACCTTGACAGATTGGAGAGCTGGGCCAAAGCTAACAAAATGAATTTCAACAGAGAAATGTAAGGTCCTACACTTAGGCAGAAAAAATGGAATGCACAAATATAGGATAGGGGACGTGTGGCTGGATAGCAGTATATGTGAAAAGGATCTAGGAGTCTTGGTAGATCACAAGCTGAACATGAGTCAGCAGTGTGATGTGGCAGCCAAGAAAGCCAACGCGATGCGATATGATGTCTAGATCAAGGGAAGTAATGGTACCACTCTATTCTGCTTTGGTTAGACCTCATCTGGACTACTGTGTCCAGTTCTGGGCACCTCAGTTCAAGGAGGATATCGACAAGCTGGAACGTGTCCAGAAGAGGGCGACCAAAATGGTGAAGAGTCTGGAAGCCATGAAGCCCTATGAGGAGCAACTTAGGGAGCTGGGGATGTTTAGTTTGCAGAAGAGAAGCTTAAGAGGGGATATGACAGCCATGTTTAAATATTTGAAGGGATGTCATGTCAAAGAGGGAGTGGCCTTGTTTTCTGCTGCTCCAGAGACTAGGAGAAGGAGCAATGGATTCAAGCTGCAGGAAAGGAGATTCCACCTGGACCTCAGGAAGAAGGTTCGAGCTGTTTGGCAGTGGAATATGCTGCCTGGGAGTGTGAAGAAGTCTCCTCCTTCTTTAGAGGTTTTTAAGCAGAGGCTGAATGGCCATCTGTTGGGAGTGCTTTGATGTGTGTTCCTACATAGCAGGGGGTTGGACTGGATGGCCCCTGGGGTCTCTTCCAACTCTATGATTCTATGATTCTATCCCTGCCTGTCTGTTGAAGTGTGATTATGCTGTCTTTCCCATCCACACGGGAGCCTGAGCCAGAGGTACACTGTTCAAATTCTCGTTTGTTTTACTGCATGCATGGCCATGTAGTTCTCCAAGGCCTTCTTGTTGTTTGTAGCCTCCAACATCTCCACAGAGTGTCTTTTCTCTAGCAAAACAAAAAAGATATATTGCTTCTCTAAGAAGTCACAACTCCAGGAGTGGTGACTTCCCTTTCGAAGAGGCTGCAGGGCATCCTGCAATGTTTAATATGTAAAAAACACTCTCTCTTTTTTTCTTTTTTTCCCCCCAAAATCAGAAGTGGACTTCTGATCATTTTTGGTTTGGTTTTGGGGGAGTCTCCCCCAGGGAGAAAAAAATGGGCTCCTGGACCCTCTGAAGCTGCCCACTCTGTTCTATCCTACCACTTCTTGGATAAAAAACTCACAAGGTCTTACCTTAACACTCTATACAGACCAGGATACATGGAAACAAAAACAATAAAATCACTAAAGGTTTCATTAAGTTATTGTAAGGTAAGAAACAATCTCATCTGCCTTGAACTAAAGCAAGGTGCCCAGATCTTGAGGAAAGGTATGCTCATCACGTCACCACTACCACAGCCACGAAGGGTCCCAAGTATAAGTCAAAGCAGGAAGACAAGGCTCATATGACACACCAGTGACTCCAACATGTTTGTTTTAAATATCACACAGACTATTTTTAGTGTCATTCTATTCTGTTTGTTATAAAGCTTCGTGAACTGCCAGACAATTTGACTGAGGCGGGTGGAGGCACAGAAATGCCATAATAAGAAAAATGACTCCTTCTTGTAGCTTTTAAAATAGTCGTGCCCAATATTATGCCTGTTTACTTAGTAGTTAGTCCCACTAACCAGATTTTACTCACAGGTAACTGTGAGGACTTATGTTTAGGATTTCCACAAACATAAGAATGCAACACCAGAACTACTACTTTTTTTTTCCTGGAATCCATTTAATATTCTTAGCAACTCTGTGTAACAGATTGTTTCTTTTAGTGGCTTGTTTACGAACACGCTGCCCTTCTTCTTACAAGAACATTGGAAGCATCTCCCCTGTTGAGTTTATTTATCCAGTTTTGGCTGTGACCTTAACAGTTTGCCTTAGATTTTTGCTTAAGACCAAAAGGCTGAGATTTTTGACCCAGAACTACTCCAAGTAAGGAGACTGGGTCTGTATCTCAAGAGGAGACTCCGCTCTCCTGAATTATACACATAAATAACCTCCATGCATACATGTACAAACATATATGCTTACTTACATACAATACAAGTATATAAAACCTACTTAAATTTGTGACATTTATGTACTGCTTTCAAGTGTTCAAACCACTCTGGTTCAATGTTTATAACCACTTTATACGTTGGGTCTGTATTTTCTTATTAAGGAAGGGGAAGGTAAAGCTGAAAGGGCTTTCCCTAAAACCTCTCAAGAAACAGTATGGCAGTCAAATGAAGGATTTCTCCATTTCATTTCTCATTACTTTAGCCATTTTGCTGGACCAGCTGAGTCCCAGAGTGAGTGGAAAGACTTCTAAGTCTTATCTGAATAAAAACCACCTGAACCTCTTCTGATTCCCAAATCTCCAGATGCTTTCTTCTTCCCAAAGTTTCATCCAGTTAAGTGCTTTTGCTGCATGTATAACTGGAGGAATTGGCGGCAGCTTTCTGTACCAATACCTCCAATCAATTCCAAAACCTTCATTAGCCATTTTTTTTCATTCTGTTCTGCCAAAGCATCTTGTTTATTTCTCAACAATGGAACTAGCTAGTGTTTCCATCAACTATTATGAAAGACATTTGAGACTTAACAGGGTCATGACTTCATCTTCTCTCAGAACGGGCAAGCAGAGGAATGTTTGTTTCCGACATCACTCCTGGCTCAAAGCTGAGCTACAATCACTGCGTTTAAAAATTGTGTTATCTTGGCAAACACCAGACTCCAGCCACATAGCATATTCATAATACTTGGTACTTGCCTCTTTTTCAGTATCTCTTGATATACACATCCACTGGTTTTCCTTCACGCTGTATGCCCAGAAGTCTGCCAGGTCTTGCGTACCATCCCAGCCTCCAAACAAATAAACGGTTTCTAGTCAAAATTTTGGAAAGAGGCATTAGTTTATGAACCAAACAGCTTGAAATGTAAGCACACTGTCAGAATGTTTGCTTACAACAACTAAACACTTTCAGAAATGTAAAACCTACCTCTTCTGAAGTATGATCATCTGTCACTGGGAAGAACTGAGCAAGATCAAGGCTCAAACCATAGCAGAGCCTTGTAATTAATTCTAACAGAATTACAAGAGTGAAGCATGCCCCAATCATGTCCAGATTGTATAGACACCTAGATTTTTGTCAAGATGTTCACCTTTGTGGTAGAAGAACTTTTGAGAGGCTCTTACAGCCCCAAAAGGAAGGGAAAGGTAACAATCTATAATCAAATAAAATGAATATATAGCACCTTGTACAATCTAGCCTTTGTTCTCGGGTACCTCTAATAATAAGTCTATGATTCAAGCTGAATAAGTACAAAGAAAAAGCTACAAATCTTACAAGCTCTCATGGCCCATCATGATAAACAAGACCAAACTACAACTTCCAAATCAGCCTACGTTTGACAGTTAAAAAAAAAATCTCTGACATAAGATGTTTAGAACTATAAGCTCAAATCCCTTTACATTAGAGGTTGGCAAGAGGTTCAATTCTGGCTATGCACATCCGAAGCCTTCCAAACATTTCTCTTGGTACCAGGCTAAACAGTTTGGGAAGGAAAGTATCAGATGAAGAAAGACAAAAAGTGAATGAGCAAACGGGGAGACAGAGACGAAGGCAAACCACCAAATTATATAGATGAAATTTGGTCTGCAGGGAGTCCTTTATCAGAAAGAGGGCTTAACAAAAACTAATGCATTTCAGCTGAGTGGTTTTATGAACACCCCTATGATGACAAATAGTAAAATATGCAGAAGTGTTGGAGAAATTAGTCAGTGGTTACTTGGCCCTTGACTGCACATTTCCTCTAACTTCTCCTCCCTTAAATTTGAATGTAGATCATCCTTAGATCCCACAAATAGCAAGTTAACCATGGGAAGAGCAAAGTGATGAGATGAAATCACAACATGTAAAATACAGTTGCCCCTACTTACCCATAGTCTCTGGATGTGCATGTTTAAACATCCACAACTGCACTACATCTTATACCTAAAATGGTGGAAACATGCACGCAGATGCCACCATTGAACATAATGGGACATGAGCATCTGCATATTTCACTATTCATGAGCGGGGTCTTCAAACGGCACCCACACATACAGAGGATGCAGTGTATCCATGAAGAAACCAAAAAGAATGAGGGAAAGAGGCCAATGGAACCAACATTCACATGTAAGTTTCTGCCACAACTTCTTCTAAAAAACTGCTCCAAGCTTTCTCCTGCCTAAAAATAATGATCTCTCTTCAGGTACAATTCTTTATGTCTACTTTGTAAAGGCAGAAAATTAAAAACACATCAAACCTGTGCAGGTCATTGGCAAGCGCTTCTTGACCACCATCGCTTACTGTTATTTCCCTAACAAGCTCAAGTAGCAGCCAAGATGGTAGCCGTCTTTTGAATTATAGAAATCTTGTTGATATAAATAAAACAAGCCAACAGTGGGCATTATTAGCCATGTAAGGCCATTTTTGGGGGAGAGGATGGGGGGAGTGGATAGCACCTCTATAGTTTGTGCAGGAGGCTTCTCTCAGCCTAAAATGGGCAACGAAGATGGATCAAAGGTCCATGGGTGGCTGAGGCCAGAAGTTGCCTATTTCCTGCTTTAGGCCCTTCTGTTTTTTTAACCTGCGTTCCAGGAAATGCTGGAAATGGGAGAATGGTAGGCCAAATACCTAGAAGACCACTTGTCTCCAAAAGCTGGATTTCTTCATCAAGAAACAGACACAAGTCAGTGTCAGGTGTGTCCTGGACAACCCCAGCTCAAGGAACGGGGAACTATGCTCCCTGTAAAAGGTTTCACAATCCCTTGCAATGTGCAAACGTTCCTGAGCAGATAAGATGATTTGGAAAACATTCTCTAATGGAAGTTTGAAAATCGCTGTTGTAGATCTTCCTCACCCCCTCTCCCCCAAAAACTTAGCATAGAAAGATTCCATCCTAGGATTATTCACTGAAATATACGAATGTCCACGTCCACAGACATCCGGCCATGTTGCCAAGTGATGCAATAATGCTTCCTTTTGAAAGAGAGAGAGAGGGAGGGGGAGAGAGAGAGAGAGAAAGGGGGAGGGAGAGAGAGAGAGAAAGAGGGAGGGAGGGAGGGAGATTGACTTCTGTTTTCAGCAGCTCTGGTGGCTGCCACTGGTGCCTCCACCAAAAGGTTACCTTGAGTCATTCACTTTAATTACCCTTCCGTTCTGAAAGCACAGGGCAGGCAATGTTCCTTGCAAAAAGCAAGTCCTTTTGTGTCCCTAGGTTCTCACAGCTCACAAAACCCACATTTACCACAATGGCCCAATTGATAACCAAGGAAAAAACACAAGAGATTTGGCACATGCCACATACCCTACTAGGCTTCAGACAAAACATCATGCAAAGCCTAGAGAGGCTGCGTCAACTACAAAAAGGAATTAATCTAACGGAGGCTAGCAGAAAGAAAATCCAGAAGTATCCAAAGAGAGTGGATCACTACCACCATGAACGGAACACTTAAATGGCAAAGGACAGAAAGAAGAACGTTTACATTCTTATCATTTTTCCAGCTGTACTCCAGAGCAAAGGTTCCCTCCACCTTCTCCATCCCGTCATCCATCTTGCATGGCAGAATGAGTAACGTTTGCCTCTTTTCTTCCTGTCTCCTTAACTGATGGGCAACATTTATTTTCCTATACCGTACTATAAATAACAAAAGTTATTTTTTGCTCAGCAATTGAACTTAAGAATTACAGAGCAAACACTGCCTCTGTAATAAAGTATTATTTCTGAACCAACTGTTTTTGTATGCATTTGAAGCTCTGGCCAGATTCCAGAATTTAAAATGGGCAACTAGGGGGAATGAGCACCCTCACCAATGGCTATGCTACTTGGGGCCAATGGGAGTTGCAACCCAACAACATCTGGCGGGCCACTTGTTTCCACCTCTATTTTAAAGTCAGCATTTTAAAAATAAGGACTCCTAGTATTTTTAAAGCATCCAACCTCTCCTTCCATATCTGCAGTGAAAGACCAAACTGCGTCCCATCACAAGTTTTATCAATCACAGAGTTGACTTCTGACTAGAAAGATCTTCCTAGTGTTGAACATCAAGCTCTTCATTTTGGCTTAAACTTGTTTCTCTCCATTGTACCATTTAAATATTGTGGCTGAAGGTGCTTTTTCTACTGGGCCTTTCTTCAAACCATTTTAAGGTTATTAACATCTTTCCCAGGATTTCTCTGAATGTACAAGTTATTTTCCTCATTGGGGCTTAGAGAAAAACCTTAAGCAGAAAAGAGGCATTTTGAATGGCCCGCCTAAGTCTTGACCCACTCAAGAGACAGACAAACCAGCCTCTGATTACTATCCACCTGTCAGATCTGTTTTGTGGAACAACAGTCTATTGACAGTTGGAACCAAAACATGCTTATCCTCACCTTCCCTCCCTTTCCGGCCATCCTAAAAGTAGTTCAGACACATCCTTTTCCAAACTGAGCACCTTCAAAACAGACTGATATTCTCTGTAGCTTCCACTTTAGCCGGTATCCTGTCTCTATCATTTTCCAAGCCACCACATCTAATACATACCTTTAAGCTAGGGTACAGTCAGCATGATGTAGAGGTTTGAGCACTGGGCTATGACCCTGGAGACCTGGGTTCCATTCCCCACTTGTCCGTGGAAACCCACTGGGTGACCTTGGGAGCATTACCCACTCTCAGCCTCAGAAAAACCCATAACGGGTTCACCTTAGGGTCAACATAATTTGGAAATGACTTGAAGGCACACGACAGCAACAACAGCAACTTTGGAGAGCCAGTTTTATATATCCAGAATTTACCATGAGAAAATGCAAAACATAAGCCCAAAAAAATGAGTGGCAGTGGGGATTTCTGAGAGTGTGTGGGTGCAACTCCTGTTTCCAATGGCTTCCAGAAATGACAAGTGACTTTGCCCTTACCCATCTTCCTTTAAGTTGCAGAGCTGTGGGGAAGGGGTTTTCTGGGACTGCAAAATCAGCCTCAGGGGCTACATGTGGCCCAGCAGCCAAACCTTCCCCACTCCCTGCTTCAAGCATTTTTTCTGACTATGTCAGACTCTTCTTCCATTGCCTACTCCAAACCAGCAACTCATGCCTCTGTGATGAAAGGTTTAGCCAGAAGTAATCCGCCAAAGGGTACACACCTACTTTCGCAGGAACACGAGCATCACAATTTTCAGAGCCTAAGTCACTTAAAACAAAAACTCCTCCCCAGACTGGATATGCACATAATAAATATTTGAGGACAGGCCTTCATTTGCAATTTAAGGACACAGCATCTGCAAATTTGATAAGCCATGAATGCCTTCCTGCTGTAGAATTAATGACAAACCATAAGCAAACCACTTCAATGTAAGAGCAAGATGTTTCCTTGCCCCAAAGGTGATCAAATAAAAAATGTACATTTATACCTCAGTTAACACAGCAGACGTGTTCCTGGATGTTACTTCTTTAACAGAAAATTTGGTGCCAGAGGCAGAAATAACAGGAGAAGAATAGGGATAAGTTCAAACCCCACAAAAACAAAGAGCATTTAAACATGTTTTCAGCAAATTTTTTATTCAAAACTAAATATGCTCATATAAAATGAAACAACCATTTATTTAAGCTTTACACAAGTAAACAAAAACGTTTTGATCCTTCTAGAGACCATCTGAAGTCTTCCTTTTTTAAAAATATTTTTATTAAATCCAAAAGCATTAAAAATATCAAATCTATACTTGTTACATTTAGAAGCTTAAAAACATCAGATATAATCCTATAATTATTACATCTACGATAAGATTATGTACTAAACAAATCTCTCTCTCCTTTTTCCTATTCCAACTTCCTTCTCTAAAAGTTTAGGGTGCTTCCTTATTTTTCCTATCTTGCTTCAGCGTACATACTTTGTCCTTTATAAACTTATCTCTCCACACAATAAAATCTAGTAGATCCTTTAATTTTACCTGCATGTATACCTTGAGGTATATCTTTTTTTTTCTTAAATCTTCTATAATACTAACATTTCCAAAAAGCTTTGAACACAATGGGAACTACTTATCTATGCTTAACCTAAATTTTACATTGTTGGTGATCCGGCTATAACATAATCTTAACCAATTATCATGTATATTCAGAATTACAAAGCACCAGAAGAAAATTATACTGTATCTCATAACAGCTGCCTGCCTAACCAACTGACTATGTCACAACACTGGAAATCAAAAGTCAAACCAAATATCAAAGAATGGTTGTTAAAATTATACAACTTAGCAGAAATGGACAAACTTAATATGATGCTATCAGATAAAAAGAACAAACAATTCTGTGAAACATGGAAAATAATGGGAGACGCAATGGGGAGAAATAGCCACAGTGGGAATATTGAAGTCTCTTTTCCATAATATATCCAGGGATGACCTTTTCTTTCACCAGCCTCCACTTTTCTTATGGCTTCCATTTTGGGAACAAATGTACGGATCTATGCTTTTTTAATACGCTGGGGATAGATGCTGAGACAAGCTTATCTGGTCTTCCCTTTTCTCTTTGTTCTGCTGTTCATGCAGAATCCCAGTAAGGGATTCTGGAGACAGCTGCAGTTTACCTTGCCTGTTTTACACAGGCGTATGTGGCTACAATAAGATTGGCTAGAGTAGAAACCTGCTCTTTCCCAGCTCAAAATCTATTGCAGTTTACTCTAGACTCACCACTGTAATCCAACACTATAAGTTTGTGTTTCTCTAGTCCTCTTTTCACCATCCTCCCAATACCAAATCTGCTCAAAAAACTTCCAGGTAGACAGAGGACAAAGAAGAAAAGGGGAGCTGGGCAGGTGGAAATAGGCTTTGTAGGAAGAATCAACTTTGTCAGAGGCTTTGTTAACTGAGGTATGCCTACAATGGGCATCAGTATCAAAGTTTGCTTCTTTTTCCCTATTTACACCCACTATAAACATCACTCAGAGACCACTAGAAATTGCTTCCACGGGATGACTAATCAGTGTGATGTCTTGATTAAGCATGAGAGTCAGACAGTACGCCATTTAACAAGAATTCTGTGCTTTTGTTAGCTATCAGGAGAGGGAACTAAGTATTTAGAGACCTGAATTCCAAATCTCGTGCTAGTGATCACTTCCTATCTTCTAATTTCAAAATACAACTCCCAAGTGGTATAACCTTAATATATCAATTTTTTTAAAATGGTAAAAAAATAGGTAGCTGTTTTCCACTGAATCAGACCGCTGGCCAAGCTAGCCTAATATTGTCTGGATGAGGGGTGGGCAACTGCATGGTGGCCAGAGACCAATTGCCCCTCAGACCTTCCACAGGCCACACACCCACAGAAAACACGAATACCTGTTTTCTTCTACAATCCCTCCAAAACGGTGACCAGGAAATAGTGTCATGGCTTCCGGGCTGTATTTTCCTGTGTTTTCAAGGGGGTGTGTGCTTTCTGTGTGGTTTGGAGATAAAAGCTGCCTGAAATTGAGCCATTTTTTTCAAAATGTGCAGTTCAGGGCTTTAGAGGAATCTGTTGGGGCTTCAACGGCTGAAAACTGGGATCCAGGCTATTGTAGGCAGCTTGTGGCTGCACTTTGCCCCCCACCCCACAATCTAAACTGCATGGCAGCAGTTCTGCAGGGTTTCGGAAGGGGAGGGTGGGTTTTGCAGCCCTTCTAGGAGCCTGAAGCTGGGACCTTCTGCATACAAAGTGCATGTTCTGTCTTTGAATTAAGTCATTCATTCCCCTTAACAGTAATACCAAACCCCACAGTAAATAAAACATAAGCACAGTCAATGATCGGCATATAAGAACCAAACAACACATGCTACCAGTTTTGGTGACCAAACAAATCAGGCCTTCATTTATACCCAGAAGTATGTCTAAAACCAGGCAAGGGATGACACTCTTCAAACTACAAAAGAAGGAATTTCCTAACATAGAAATTGTGATGCTAAAAGCAACTGCCATTGTTTGGAAAAAGGCCTGATTAACAGATTAGCAGCTGTGGGGGAGGCAAAAAGGAAGAAACATTCAGATTAATATTTAAGTTTTGTGCCTATTTGGTGCCAGAGACAAAGGTCTGACCTCTGGTTATGAAAACACATTACCGCAGTGCTAACTGCAGCTATGTTCACTGGTTACATAACGATCCTCCGACAGGAGGTACCATCAGTTCCATCACACTGTTGGGTTAAAACATGCAGTGCTGCATATCTGGCATTTCTACAAAGGTGGCTGCTGGCTCTTTAAAGTACTCTGCAAAATGTTAATATGGATGCCCACCAGACATGTAATCAATTGGCAGCGGGGTTCTCTGTAAGGCAGCTGATACATAAGCCAAGTGCTGATTCATCCCCACGTAAGCCATTTTGCTATTAATAGCTTAATAATCACATAATGTTCTATCTCAGCTATGATGGGAGTCTCCTACTGACTCTGGGACCCTGGGCCGGAACTGCACCCATTCAGCCTGTGGCAGCCTCTGATTTTCAGATTTATCCCATAATAAGAAGAACAGCAGTACACGGGGGGAAAAAAGTATGTTGCCATCCATGAATAACCTAACAAAGTATCAGAGCCCTTCTAAACTTGATTGAACAAGAAGGAAGTCCATTCACTCAGCAGATCCAGAACTGGGCAGAATTTTTTTTTCTCCAGAAAAGGGAGGACAAAAAAGGGAGGTTGTTTGAGTATTACTATTAGGAAGCTTTATGTGGCTCACAGCTGCTGGTATGTACTGTATTTGTTATAACTGTAATGGCCACTGGCTTGATGCAAATAAAATTTGATTTTGATCTAAGGGAAGTCACAATGAAGAAAGCCTTTGTTAAGTTCCACAGACCAAGAAAGTCTCATCCAACAGAAAAGGGGCTGGCAACTGTGGCCCTCCAGATGGTTTGGGGTGGCAAATCCATAATACTTTACCACTAGCTGTGCTGCCTAGGATTAAAGGGGACTTGAAGCTCAAAACTTTTGGAGGGCCATAGCCCCTCCCCATGGATTAACCGAAGTGGAGTGCCAAAGTCAGTTGTTCTGGGCACATGAAGGCAACCAACTATTTCAGATTATTGCTATTATAGCCTACAGCAAATTATTGGAACTACACTGTCAGGGCAAGCAACGCTTGGGGTTTTTTCCCCCGCTCTGGGATATTTAAATATGTTTTCAAGGGGCTGGATAGAAAGCCATGTTACTCAGCTTGGTCAGCAATTTATAGGTCTCCTGCCTTCACCAACTGCCTCCATACTCTTGCCCACAGAATTTGATATGTTGTAGAGTAATACGAATATTTAGCAAATTTGTTATTGTGTGCCTTCAAGTTGTTTCCAAGTTATGGTGACCCTAAGACAAATTTATCATTGGGTTTTCTGGGGCTGAGAGTGTGTGAGTCACTCAAGGTCACCCAGTGAGTTTCCATGCCAAGCACGGAACACAACTCTGGTCTCCAGGGTCATAGTCTGACCCTCAAAGCATGGTGCTACGCTGGCTCTAATATCACATTATTATTCAAAGAGGAAAAACAAGTTCACAAACTGTTAATTGGGACATTTTTGACCATTACAACGAAGAAAACTTATCCAACATAGCAGAACACAAACCCCACCTGAGTGCCAAATGGTGAGCTTTACTCAGACGTCCTTAAATTCAGATACTTTCAGGGGAGAGCACACAGCCTAGTTTTTCTGGGCCTCTGATACTGAACACTGACTCCTAATGTTTTGGAGCTACAAGCGTAATTTGTTGGGGCAAGTTGTAGAACTCCAAAAGCTATCTCTTTCACAAAATGAATGTTATCAGGAAAACCTGAATGACATTTCCTGCAACACTTCCTTAGTACTGCAAAGATCTCAAAATCCTATTAATATCTTCTATCCACTAGAGGGTGCCTTTCAGCCATGTTACCAGTTCTTCAGCAATACTGCTAGTACTTCATAATACAGATCTAAATCCAACTGGTAGCAGATCCAGGGCATAAATGGAATTTAAGTAAGTGTTGACTTATCAAGTTGTTATGGATTCAATGGGTCTAATAATGGATTCAGGCCAAAATTATTAAAAGACTATAATAAAAGGGTACTGAAAATGATTTTAAAAAATCCCTGCATGAAGATTTACAATCTCACAATGAAACGAAACATGGGAGAGCAATAAGGAGAAATGGGGAATTATGCCTAATTACCCTGACGACAACAGATCCTATCTGATCTTGGAAGCCCAGCAGGGTCAAGCTGGGTTAGTATTTCAATGGGGGACCCCCAAGGAATACCAAGTGCTATAGGCTATATTTCAGAGGGAGGCAAACACCCTCTGATTATCCCTTTCCTAAGAAAATCTGATGAAGTTAATGGAGTTACCCCAAATCAGCAAGTGACTTGAAGGCACATATACAGTTGTTGCTGCTGCTGTGGTTGTAGTTGTTGTTGGCCTTCTGACTTACGGTGACCTAAGGGCAAAGATTTCACAGGGTTTCTCAGCAAGATTTGTTCCAAGGGGATTTGCCATTAGCTTTCTCAGAGCCTGAGAGAGTATGACTTGCCGACATTCACCCAACGGGTTTCCATGGACAAGTAGAGATTCAATTCCCCGTCTACCAGAGACCTAGTCCAGCACTTACAGTCCTACATCAAACTGGCTTTCACATACACAGATTATTTGATGGCAATTATTTAAATGAAAAGAAACATGGTTCGCATAAAAATAAAGTATATTTAGGGTACTTCTCTTAAGTTAAGAGGTCTGGACAGAAAGTGTACTGTCTTGAAAAAGAGGTTAAAGGCAACCGGCTTATATTGCAGAATTAGTTTGCTACTTCATTCTACATTTTTTTTGCATTTATACTGTCTGCTCAGAGTCTTCAAGGTCAGTTTATAAAACTGTCCATATGACCAAAATACACTGGGAGTAAAATTACTATTAAAATTGAATATAGGCTCAAGGGAACAGAAAATTCACTGAAAAGCGGGGAGGGTAGGAAAATTTATTACAACCAGATGGATGTTCTGAGATACCAAAATGTCTTTGGGTAATCAGAATTTCAGATTAATACGCATTTACACAGGCAGCAAAGTAAACTGATTAAATTTTTTAAAAAATGTTTATCATGGCTGAGGTAATGGAAAGCAAAAAATAGACCCAGACTATTAGTCAATCTACCCAGGGAGAAGATTTCCTCCCAATAATCAGGTCCCAACTGTGAAGCAAAACCCATCCGCTGAGCCACTCCAAGAGAACTCTGTGTTGGCCTGTAACGAACACTGGCCCTCGCAAGATGACCTCATGTCTCTGGCTGTGGCAACTTCAAAACCTCAGAGGAAAACAGCAAGCCTTTTCTGACTTTCAGGGCAACTGATGTATCCGGTTAAAAATAAGCAATCACACACTGAGCCCAAACTATGGCTGCTCCGGATGCTAATAAGTCTGTCTCCCCAGAGCAAGTTCCAGGAATGAAGCCCAATAACATAGTACATCCTAGAATGAAAGCCTAAAGAACTCCAGGAAATCCTGCAGCCAAGTTTATGACTCTCTATGCTACAAACAGATGGATGCCACTCCAATTCTCCTGAATGGGTCACTAGGCAAGAAGGTTGGAGCAGACTGGACAAGTCAGGAAAGCAAAAGACAGAGGCAACTAAAAACATAAGAGGTCCAAAAGGCAACGCGGAACAGAGAGATGAACAGACGGAAAGAACCAGCTTAGCAAATACTGGACCAAATGCCCAACACTGGAAAAGCTGGACATTTTTGACAACAAAGCTTTGCATGGGAGTTTCCAAGAGACTTTTTAAGAACTCTGAGCAACCCTCTTAGCCACACTGCCGAACTTGTGGGACATCCTCCCCTAGGGCTGTGAAGTCACAGTAAGAAGGAATTTGGGGCAGAGTCAGTAGAAATGTACTGACTCTGACTCCAGCTTCAAAATAAAAACTTATAAGAACAGTATATGCACTATGCTTTGTTAGTTTTATATATCTTTTTTAGTTTTAAGCCATATCCTATGTTTCTGTTCAAACAAAAACTTTTTAAAAGTGCATTAAATGCTTCTTTGGTGCATATTTACTTTCAGAGGAATTTAGGAAAGCGTTCTTGTTCAGAAATTTTAATCAAATAAATATATTCTATGTTCTATCAATCTAAGCAGTCCTGGATTCATTAGCCCCGTCCCCATATTTAGCAAGGGTCCTTCTGCTAGGGTCTTGCCCATGTTTCTCATAGGGTTGAACTGAAACTCATAATAATTACCCCCAAAAATATGAATGTTACAAAAGCAGATACAAAAGTCATTTGAACAAAAAAAAAAAATAAACAAAAAGGAAGGATGCTCACCTGTCTGAACATCAATCACCATTTGATGACCACCTCTCATTCCAGGCCTGCTGTCCTCGCCATCACCTTGTTTCAGTTCAAGAAAAGAGAAAGAATCTTGATTATTAAACATGATTAGCTGAGACAATTAACAGCAATCAAGTGACATGCACCAAGGACAATTTATTCTGATAATGAAACAAAAGTATGGCTATCCTAATATGAAGTGTGCAGAAATAGCCATAAAAAGAAAAGAATGAGTCAGCAGGGCTTACTGTCTGGAGCACAAGTGGGCTCCTTGCAGCTGTACAGAGACTGTTGGACTATAACTCCCAACAGCCATAAGCACGTGCAAAGAGTAAGCTCAACGTTATCTGAAGATGCATAAGTTGCCCACTCCATGCTGGAGCCACAACATCACCAAACAAAACTGTGCATTGAGCTTCTGCAAATTTAAACAACATGCAATGGCAGTACTTACAGTAAGGCCTCCCTGCAACAGACTGATATGAGTGGAGATATATCTATAGCGCCAAGCCATTTTACAGTCTTCAAGGTCATAACACACCTTGAGCTGGGACTGGTAGCACACAGCTGATCTCACTGACTGCATTACATCCCCACAGCCAATCCTGCTAAGATTCTGGACGCCACTTTCTATACCAACTTGAGTTCCCAGAACATCATCACGTATAATCTACTGCAGATCACGTCACTCTAAACTGATAAGCTGATTTTAGTCTCACCTTTGGTGCTTTTGGGAATTATCTGTCCCCATCGTGGTTTGTACTCCTGTTGACTGATATACTGGTTGAACAAACCATCTGTTAAGATAAAAAAACACAAACACACACAAGGTTAGCTGTTCAAAAAAATGCACACCCACTCCTTTTTCTTAAAAAAAGAAACCTGTTTCAATATAATGCTTTTAAAAAACAGAAGCATAACAATAACATGACAATACTTCTAAATTAAAGCCACAGAAAGTGACACATATGTGTTGGCAATATTTTTTCAAAAAAATTACTGGACACAATTGTGAAAAACTATTTGTATGGCATTACAAAAGAATGGGGGAGAAGCCAAAAACACTTCAAAACTACTGTCAAACATGATAGGTTTTGGGCCTATAAATCCTACAAGGACATGCCCAAAAAAGCACCAAAATTAGTCCAAAACAAAACTGGACATCAGAAGTATCAGTGCACCCCCAATGGGAGGTGTGGGTGAAAAATGACCCCATCCCCCTCCACAATTACCAACACCTGACATATAACAAGACAAAAACCACAGCAAGAGAAAATACTCAGCAACCTCTCTGGGGTCAGGCTGAAGGACATAAGGTTATCTGTTGAATATCAGGACAGGTTCTTGCAATGTCTGTATATGCTGAATGTATCCTGAGACAACAAGATTCCTGGGGCAGGTGACGTCTTTTCACTAAACTGGCTGCCCTCCAGTGTGGGTAAGGGATGGAAATAGAAGAGTATGCAAAACATCTTCCAGGCCAAATTCACAGGCTGAGAATTCAGCAAGTGAAAAATTATGTAACAATTTCTCCCCCATTTTTGTTGGAAGTAAAATCATCAGCAATTAAGGTTGACATCAAGAATCGTGTACCGTTGTCAGAGGGAAGAAAGAAGTAGCACAGTTTAACGTGGACCCAAGCAAAGAAAAAGAGAGTAGAAAGATTTTTGTCCAAGGAAGAAGAGTCTCAACCAGTTCCACGGAAAGCCTCTTTCGGCATCTCTCATAGTATAAACGGAGATTTCAGCTATTGTATCTCTAAACATGAGGAAGTGAATTTGTGAGATTTTAGAATGTCTCTCATTCCAGCCCACACTCCCACCAGAGCAACAGTTCCAGATGCACGGATAGATCATTAGCTTTAAAACACACCCACAGGTTTCTTAATGCCCTTGGGGAAGTGGAATCCAAACAATGGATCAGAACAAGTCTCAAGTAATGCTGAAGGAATGCCCTGGATGACCCAAATCTTTGGAATGAAGTTATAAAGCCACTCCACATCCTCATGTTCCTACAATCATCATTCATACACCATGTTGAAGGCTTACCTAATACAGAAGTTTCATTAGCTACAGATTTTGTACCCTCCCTTTTTTTATAAGTATATTACACTTCAACTCTTATTTTGACGTGGTATGTTAAAAGGAAGGATATATAAAAAGGAAAGCATTCTACAGTATTTATTCAGGATGGTCTGGACTGCAGTCCTCACCTAAATGTAGCACTCTAAAACCACTAAGGATGTAGTAAAAAGGAATTAACTGTAGGAAATAAAAGAAGATGCATGGGAAGTAAGAGAATTTTTATTTCCTTCCACTAGGACAGATTTTATGGAGAAGCAGAACAGGAGTGAAGGGGGAAGCCAAAGAAGCCACTGCTCTTTGTCACTAACAGTACAGAAGACCACCAACTGTATGCTTCTGCAACTTGTCTCTGTTAAGCTGAATCTTCTACTCACTTAGAAGATAAAGCTTCAGGGACAGACTGTTTAATTTAACTGAAATTGCACAAAACAAATTCCATGACGACGTATGCCACACATAATCATTGTCACCACCCCCGCTGTGTCTAACCCCACTTCTCTTGTATGGGATGCTGGTCTGGAGTTCTTCCAGCCTTCTTCCCAGAAGCATCTCTTTCTTGGCAGCAAAGCTACTTTCATTCTCCTTGTGTGACAAACCAATAAACACTTGTTTTAAGAGCTAAACCACCAGTGAGGTAACATTAGAAGGGTGCGACAGGGAGGCAAAGAAGAGAGGGGAGACTTAACTGAATCTTGCAAAAAACATCCCTCTTGCTTTCTGCATTCCTTGTACTGTTTGCCAAGACAGCCGAAACCACCCAAGCAGATGAGTCAACAATGCAATGCATAGCCCATGCTCAGGAGCTGGTCTGCATTAGATTAGACTTGTCAGTTATTCAAAATGACACAATGATTTCAAATGAAAGCAGGAGAACAGAACAAAGGAAATCTAGCAGCTTCCTTTTAAAGCATAACTGATTTAATTCTGCAACAGGATGTCAGTCCACCTCCTCAGACATATGACACAGTTTAATACTAAAGCCACAGGAAAACAGCAGTTACCTGGTTATAGGGATGGAATGAGAGGGAAAGGGATTCATAAGGACACAAATTGTAATTATTGCTATAAATCTTCAAAAGGTTGTGTAAGAGTTGTTACCCCAGAGTCACTTCCCTTGAAGTCAGAAACTTCACTGTAAAGAAATTCCCTGTTACATGTGTTTTGCTGTTTGTGCCTTCAAATTGTTTCTGACCAGAGGGTTTTCTTAGCAACATTTGCTCAAATGAGGTCTGCCACGGCCTTCTTCTGAGGCTGAGAATGCATGACTTGCCCAAAGCCACCTAGTGGGTTTCCATGGTCTACCAGAGATTTGAATTCTGATCTCCCAGAGTCCTGGTCCAATACTCAAACCATCACACCATTGTTGGCTGTCATTACATGCTTAACTGTGAAGATACATACACGCATACATACATACATACACACACACACACACACAGAGCATGCCATGAAACCATTACCTGTACTTATATGTTACTGCAGTTTAGGCCTACCTGGCGATAGCACCTGATATCATTTTGATATCAATAATTCGGCCTTACCATACCACCCCTCTCTACGTGTTTGTGAGGCCCCCGGACAAGCACAGAACTAAGCTCGGTCATCAAACGCAGCAATATCCCAAGACAATATAGGCAGGCCAGAAATAGCCAGATCACCGCTTTAGGAGACCTCTCTGCAAACACCCTCATTACGTATGCACGCTGTTTACAAAGGACTCCCTGCCCCGAGCAGGTAACTTGGCAAGCTAGAAGCTTAAAGGTCAAGCACTGAGCATTTGCGTACAGTCTACCTCTTTGTCAACTCGGACTTAACTCAATCATGCTAAATTGTGACCTTTCGGAGACATTGTCTCGCACCCAAAACTCATTGTTGTCCCCAAGTAAGGCAGAGCCTGCAGTCACAATTCTCCCTATAAAAACCCCTGATTCCGAGACCTTCCACGGATCGCTCCCGAGTTCCAACCGCCTTCCTGCTGCTTTGTTTGGCGAGCTATCCCCTCAGTCCCACGTACTGAGACTCCACACCAACGAACTCAAGCTTCAGGACAGGTGTCGTACCATCCAATTCAACAATCCCTCTCAAAATCCCTTTATACCACTCCAAACTTTATTTTCCTTAGCTACTTGTGTGAGTGTGTTGCATACACTGTTTGTCTGTACTTAATAAAATCTCAATTATTCTTAAACTTGGTGTGCTCCTTGGCTTGGCTTGACACCGTAAACATAGGGTTACAAGATCCTGCTAAGCTACCCTGCCTCTCGTAACGCTAAAGCAGTGCTCTGAGCTGATTTTCCCCACCTATAGTTGAGCACGTTTTGGTGTCCTTCCCAGGACCCCCAGTAAACAGGGTAACATATACCTCTCTGCTGATGGACTGAAATTTGTGAATATATCTCAATTCAAGTTCCTCTCTTTGCAATTTTGCCTTCAAATTTCTTTGTTCCAGAATTATTACTTTAAAGTCACTGACAGGAAGATTAAGAAGTGTGCCACTACTTTGAGGGTACTGCCACTTGTAATATCAAATTTGTGTCCATTTATCCTCTGGCATAGAGACAGTCATGTTTGTTCAATGTAGAATACAGAGGGGCATTGCTGAGAGAGAATGGTGTATTTCACCTTAGAGAATGAACAAGTTAATGCGCTTCCAATGTTGTGAGTGATGTTATTAAGACCTGTAATATTGCTGTCAAAGTAGATGTGGAAAATTTGGAAGCCAGGTTTGTCCCAGGGTCCAGTCTCTCTAGTTGCATTCATGTTACATGTCCCACAGATATGCATTTTGATATTTGCAATTATTCCACTTTTGCAAGGATCCTCCACCCCTAACCCTAGCGAATGTGGAGGATCAACTGTAGTATGGTGCTTAGGAGTCTACAGTGCAAGTGTACAATAGTGTCAAGAAAGTGAACTAGTTGTGCAAATTGTTCCAGGCTCAGGCTGACAGCACAGTGGAAGTTTTTAGAATTTGGTGAAACTTCTCAAGAGATTACTTGCCATAAAACCAAATGATAAAGATGTCATCAATATTTCTCAAGGAGAGGAGAAGTTTCTGGATGATGAGATGATGAAATTTTGTTCCCGGTCACCCACACTGTAGTGCCATACAAGTGCACAAGATGTGCAATTTATTTGAAGGTACATGTTATTCACAAAAATGAAGTAAGTTATAACTGACTAGAATGTAATAGAGTTTGGTGGCTAGAGGTGCTATAGCCCATTCAGAATGTTATTCTTGATGATTTCTAGTCTATTCTTGTGTAGAATGCTCATGTACAGTGATTCCACAGCCATACTGGCTAGGACAGTGTTCTCCGGGAGGCTATGCATAGTCTTATTTTCCTCCTGAAGTCAGTTCTATACTTAGAATCACAGAATCATACAGTTGGAAGAGACGCCAGGGGCCATCCAGTCCAACCCCCTGCCATGCAGGAACACACATCAAAGCATTCCCGACAGATGGCCATCTAGCCTCTGCTTAAAAACCTCCAAAGAAGGAGACTCCAACACATTCTGAGGCAGCATATTCCACTGCCAAACAGCTCTGGCCATCAAGAAGTTCTTCCTGAGGTTCAGGTGGAATCTCTTTTCCTGCAGTTTGAATCCATTACTCCTTGTCCTAATCTCTGAAGCAGTGGAAAACAAGCCCACTCCCTCCTCAACATGGCATCCCTTCAAATATTTAAACATGGCTATCATGTCCCCTCTTAACCTTCTCTTCTGCAAACTAAAAACACCCAGGTCCCTAAGTCATTCCTCATAGGGCATGGCTTCCAGACCCTCCACCACTTTGGTCACCCTCCTCTGGAGATGCTCCAGCTTGTCGATATCCTTCTTGAATTGACGTGCCCAGAACTGGACGCAGTATTCCAAATGAGGTCTAACCAATGCGGAATACAGTATTCTAAGCTATTTCACATAGCTCAGAATACCAGTGGGATATGGTCTGAGAATTTAATCCATATATCGAGTTGTCCAAACAGAGAGGGTTCTAATGCTTGAGACAATGGGCCTTCCTAGGTTGCCTGATTAATGTATTTTTGGATGTAAATATGCTGCTTAGCTGAGGCTCCTGGGGTATGCCCATTCAGATTTGGTTCTGTACATCTGTGGGAAATTCTCTGATCATTGCCATACGTTCTTCTGATATTCATCACCAGGATCTATAAATAGGATTCTGTAAAACACAGTGTTGGACAGTTGTCTCTCAGCTTCCAGTACATAATCCAACTTACTTGGATTAATAGTAAACTCTTCTTCTGAAAAAACTGAGCATGCCACAGGTCAGAGTGGGATTTTTTGATGCCTAACACCTTCCAGGAAATGACCTAAATATCCTACAGGCACCAGATCTTGGAAGCTAAGCAGAGCCAGTGCTGGTTAGCATTTGAATGGGAGACTACCAAGTAATATCAGCTGCTGTTGACTATATTTCAGAGAAAGGAACTGGCAAACCACCTCTGAGCATTTCTTGCCCCAGGAAAGCCTATGACACTTATGGGGTCAGCATATGTCAATAGGCAACCTGAAGGCACACAAACACCACTTTCCACCTTTACAGTATGGTAAGCCCTCTAAACACACAATAGGGAAAACAGGGGACACACTCTAGAAATATCCTTGCTCCTTTTCACAGTTTCAGGAGAGTAAGCTATATCCTCAAACCACATGTTGTTTTTCTGCAGCATTTTACATGATAGCCATAGGATGTGTTCAAGTGCAACCGCAAGCCAGAATTGTGCAGAGATGCTTTGTGGGGGAGGACATAATAGTATGCTGGTGAATATTGTACCATTGCTCCTGCTGCAAACAAGGTTAGCTGGATAATTCATGGACCTCTTACCTGTGATTTGTCTTCCATGAACTCCAAGCCTGACAACCTGGCTTGTAGGAACTCCAATAAATATCAGGCTATCGGTTCTGTCACTGGCTTGTTGGAAAAGAAGCTAGCCAGACCACCAAGTTTTATGATAAACAAATCACGGATAGAAGCTCCACGATTTGTTTAGCCCCTGCTATGTTCAGCACAAATAATCAAGACAACACAAAGCAGAAGGCTAACATGTGTACTGTATGTCAGAGTTCTACAGAACTTCCATCTTGCTGATGTGTGCAAATGGAGTCACAAACAGGGTCTGAATAACACTATAACACTAGAAGCAGTATATCCATTACGATTCCAAGGGAATTCACTTCGTTGTTTATTAGTGGGAAAAATGTGAATCATCAGAGGCTACTAATCAAGCATTTCAACATTCAGTGCAACCTTTTACAAACTTTACACATGCAGTGTGAGAATTAGATGTCTGGAGGGCTCAGAGAGTTGGGACCACAGTCTGGGGCTTGTACTCCTAACATCATGTTTAGGAGGCAGTCTCATCTTGTAAAGGCTGACAAATCCAGATACAGAACTGGGAATCTAGGACTAAGAGAAGGCAGCTGTGGAGAAAGAGGTAATCCCAAGACAAAAAAACCCTAGGACAGGCATGGTTGACATCATTCCTAGATACAGCCCAACTGAATGTCCCCTCCCTAGTTATTGGTACATTCATAATTTTGGCCACCTTCCATGTTTAGACCTGGCTCCAGTAGCTACTAAGCTTTCTGAGAACTATCAGCTGAGGGTTTTTGTTTTTGTTTTTGGTGTTTGTTTTTTTTAACTCTACTCCTCCTCAATCCTTTTTCCTTTTCTCGCTGAGACTTTTAGATTTGCAATCTTGAGTCTTTACTGTTCATTTTTGCAACCTTTTCACACAGAACCATCAGGAAATTCAGCAAGATGTTCCCTCTAGCTCTGTGTTCCTTGATTAACAGTTATGGTGAGAAATGCCCTTGCATAGGCCAAGCCATCTAATGAAAAGGATAGCCACAGCTGCCCCCATAAAGACACCTTTGGTCTTGTCGTGGTGGAGTATCAATTAACTAAATAAAAGATAATTAATAAATACTGTAATTAAAATAAATATAAACAAACACATAAATAACATAAGGATCTCAGATGCATCATTTTTTAAAGATTGTACACTGCCCTTGGATCCCATGTTGAGAGAAAGGCAGGATACTAATTAAATAAATCAGTATTATCTGGCAGTGCAGAAACTACAATTGTATGGGCGCAGAATCCAGCTTCTTAAGTATAATGGCATTCAACAGTTCAAAAGACTTCCAAGTCTTTATGACTGTGAACATACATACTGCATAGCATAAGGCCTACTGAAATTCCACTTGCCAGAGAAGTGGCTGCATAAAAGTGAAGGGGGAGTATACTCCACGCATATCTCCTTGCTATTACTTCAAACCACCAAAACAGCAATGCTACATACTCAGCCCTCCATATCCCTGTATTCCGCATCCACTGATTCAACCAACTGTGCCCTGAAAATATTACCACATCATTGCATATAAACAGGACTTGAGCATTCACGAATGTTAGTATCAACGGAAGGTCCTGGAACCAAACCCTAGTGGATACCAAGGGCCCACTGTAATGGTAAATGAATTTCTTCCAGAAAGTTTTTGGTACAAGTAGGATTTTCCATGAGAGACACCCCCAACCTGCCAAACAGACAAAATAGTCAGCACCAGAACTGCCATTCCATCACCTGATTTCCCAGCTGGAACACTTCTTCCTTGTGCAGGACAACTCTCACACTCCTGACCACTGTCTATCTTCCAAGCCTGGTGGCTGCAACTACTGTGCACATTCCATATAGTGGAAAAAAACTTGCTTTGCTTATGGTGAACCATTTTAACAGATCACATATCCTCAAAAAGCAGCAAACTTCCAAACCTAACCGTTATTAGCAATGCAAAATCTTCCTACTGTTTCAGCCATTAATTGCATATTCAAACTCTATCCCTATTCGTCTTCTTGTCTGCTTAAAATACAGACGTACCTAACTTAACAAAACCTCTGATAGTGAAGTTCCTTTTACAAAGTCTCTTATGCTCCCACAGCCCTCCTTTTCCTCCTCATTCTTTGTCTATCTGGAAATATTTTAGTAGCATCAGCATTGGGTACATGGAAAAGAAGGAGCAGAGAAACACAGGGTTCTGGTGTTGAGTTGCAGCAGTATGTTTGCCATAAACAATACAATAAGCAGTGGTTCTTAACCTTTTCTTTACTGGGGATCCCTTGTAAATATAATAGGTTGCCAGGACCCCCAAGATGTAATTCATGATCTGAATATTTAAATTTAGATTTAAACATTCAAATATTTATATAAACATTAAAATATTTGTTCAAAGTTGTTCATCAGTTGCTCACCTTCACCCCTCATTCCCTTATGCGAAGGAATGGAGGCTAGTTGACGGTTTGTGAAGTAGCATAATGAGATCTTTTGAGTGCCAGAGGAGTAGAATAAACTGAAATTTCTTAAGGGAATGTTATAAACAGAAGACTGGCCTAAAGAGTAATTTCTTTTGCCCCTTCCCAGAAAGCAGCACCTGGAAAGAAAGGGTCTCAATGCAGCTTTAGGGGAAAAGTGAAAAAGAAATGTGTTTCCCTCTGAAGGAGCACCAAGAGTGTAGAGAGGGTAGGTTCTTCTAAAAGAAGGACATACCCCTCTCTACTCTCTCAGTGTTTCTTTGAGGAAATAGTGTTTCTCTTCTATTTTCCCCCAAGGCAGGGCCTGGAAAGTGAGGGTGTTGGTCCTGCTTTGAGGGAAAGCATGAAAGAAATGCTGTTTCCCTCTGAAGCAGTACCAAGAGATTAGACAAGGTTCTTTTGAAAGTACCTTCCTCTCTACTCTGTCAGTGCTCCTTCGGAGGGGAACAGTGTTTCTTTCGCATTTTCCCCCAAAGAATCACTGAGACCCTCACCTCTTTGCTTCCCAGCACCCACAGGAGTAAAGGGACTCCGTTCCATTCTCGTGGCTGCTTGAAAGCAAAGCTCTGCTGCACTGCCTGGACCTGGTTTCAAGCAGCATTGCAACACTCACTGCACAAAGCCAGGGCTGAACATCTTCCCTCGCCTTCCGGGCTCTGCCCTCACCTTTCTGCATTCTGGGCTCTGTGGTGCACCTGCGCAGTAGTGCCCAGAGCCACCAGCCCAGGATGAGGCACCTGCCAGTACATCTTTGCCACTGTCATCACCACTGTCACTATAGCCTTTGAGGAATCCAGGACATGTTGCATCAAGCAGTCAGGACATTTTTCAATCTCTTAAATCAAAATTTTGCCCCATTTTCTAGGATGACTGGCAGTCCTACATGGACCCCCACGAAGGCTCCACCAACCCTAGCTTAAAAGCCACTAGAATAAAGTTTGAGCTGGGAAAGAATGGTATTCTTCTCTAGCTGATCCTACAGTAGGTTATATGCCAATCCACAACAGGCAAGACCAACAACAGCTGTCCCCAGAATCCGTTTCTGAGCATGTCTGAACAACAGAACATACAAGGAGAGCAGATAACTCTGCCTCATCAGCTATGCCAACATGTTTAGAAAAGGACAGTTCTGTAAGTTTTGCCAACAAGAAAGAAATCATAAGAAAAGTGGCCTCTAGACTTACAAAGCTTACCTGACCTGATCGATCCATTTCACAGATGCACAGATGTTAAGTTTTGAATAAAACATTTGCTGAAACATGTCGACCTGCTCTTCTCTTTCCTAGTATAGTGAGCTATCCCTATTCTTCCCATGTCATTCCTGCCTTTGGTACCAAAGTTTCTCTTAGAGAAGTAAAGCCCAGCAATGCACTGACTTTGTTAACTGAGGTATACCTCAAAACTAAACTAACCAAACCGTTCCCACTTGGCTCATGTCCTCAATTCACAGTGAGTGAATATGTGTATACATGTGAGAGATATACTACCTCAGCTCCATGAATAATGTCATATACTCTGACTATCTTGCTGTTCTGTCTTTCCTCATCTCCTCTCCAACTTGGCCCATGCTTCAACAACTTCAATAATGGTTCAGAAAACCTATTCTTAGAGCACCCAACCACCCTAACATTCTCGAGTAGCGGCGAGAAGATGAAACATGGGTTTTCCCTTAAAATGGACAGGGACAATTGATGCAATGCTTCAGCATTTTGATACTTTTACCTGCTGCAAGTGGAAGATCCTAGACAGGCTGGTAGAACTTGCTACCCCTCCTATTTAAAGTATTGACAGGGTGCCAGTTGGGGTACTGCTTTCAAAATAGTATAAACAGCAAAATATATATAGACACATTGGAGACAACAAGCCATAGAAGAGACCAGAACTTGGAAACGAGTAGCTTGACTGTGGAATAATTAAGTTCGAGGCACATTTTGAATGCCTACACCTGCATCCACAAACATCCAAGCTCTCTGAAAAGTCACCAATTTTTTATTTCTCCACAACCAGCATCAACTGAGAAACAAGCAATTCCACACATAAGAAACAACACATCAGAGAGAAAACTAATTTTGCCTTTACAGGAAAAATACCCACAAGCAGGATAATACCTTCCTGCTCAGTCATGCTGACTGATCTTTCCTGGAAAATCCAGGCAACTGGTCACTGAGATGTTAGTTTTCCACACGCATTCCTTGGAAAAAAGAAAAGGATTACATCAGAATCAGGCCCCAGTCAGTTACTGGCAACAGATATGGAGACACTGGGTGGGCGGGGGAGGAGAACAATGTTGGCCTTGGGGATAGGAAAGGGGAGTGGGGGGGGTTGTTAATTTTACACATACAGATTTTCATAAGGTTAGCCAAGGAAATCTTTTGGAGCCATATTTTGGAGACAAAATGAAGCTTGCATTTTGGAGGCATTTCAAATATTATCATTAAAGTAACTCTATAGCCATTATTTCTAATGTATGAGAATGAACTTTCTTGTCAGAGAGTATATAGCCTGCCTGGAAACTTCAGGAATGAATCCAAATATGAGCTATTTAAGCCACAGCTCTGAAACAGCTGAGATTCAAGGAAACCTTTTTTATTTCCAAGAGGAAATCCGGCAGCTGCCTTAGCTTCCATTTACACGTTTTCTGAGAATTTCAGAAGAAACAAGGTGGTGGCAAGGGGAATGAGTGGCGGAGAGCCAAGAGGAACTGAAACGACTTTATCTGCTAATGAAAGCAAAAGAGATGTCTGCTGTACTTGAACAAAACCAAAACAAAGAATTGCTCCTTGGTACAGGTCGGATTTAGTCCTAGGTTCCTTCTTTTTCTTTCCCCTTTACCTGCTCTTGTCTCTGGTACAATACTATGACAAATTACAATCTAGTATTCCTAGGTACAAATGCAATGCCAGCAAAATTACATGAAAAGTAGTTTAATATTCCAGAGAGCTTCACTTCTATGTTACATTTGGCCAATTAAACCAAGGAAATACAAGCCTAAGCCATTTGAGATGTTTTCTGGCAGAGGAAGTATGTGAAAACTGGTACTTGGGCATCTCAGTCAGGTCTTCAAGGAAACGTATGACCAGAAGAAGGTGTTTTATGTATGAGCTGCCCAAGTTTTTGCCAGTTGGAAAAAGCTACCTCATTATTTGTTCTGAGTTTAGCTCAAGACAGTTGAAGGATACACCTGTGGAAAAAAGGATTCCTGGGCCCCATCCCAGACTGTGACAAACACTTCTTTGACTGGAGTTCACTCTGAGTACATTCTGAGGCAAGAGCCCACCTCTTGCCTCTTAGCCTCACTCTACACGCAATGTAAGGGGGAAAACTCAATATTCCTAAACTAGCAAAAATTGGAAGTGGGGGGGGACCATTACTTGATACAGTCCTCAACTTAGAAAGGCCACAAGACCAAGTTATGGTTGTGTGGACCCACCAAGTCAAAGACCGTATTTACTTGCTGGTCTGTAAGACAAATAGATAAAGATTACCCACACCCATTGCTACCATAAGAGTCAATGCATCAGTGGGCACAGAAGTGGAATCCTCATACTTAGGAACACTGTATACAAAGAAGGGGCAGGAATTATTTGGCCCTCTACATGCTGTTGGACTGCAACTCACAGCATTTCTCACAATTAGTTAGGGTTACTGGAACTTGGAGTCCAACAGCTAGATGGCCAAATGACTTTCAATCCATTAGGGATGGGATATGTCCCATTTTCAATTGCTAAATTAGAGTATGCAGTACACATGATGGAAGATTTTCCCCTACATTTTTGTGATGAGAGGAAAATTTAATAATATAAAATAGAGTTCTCCCTCCACATTCGCAGGTTTCACTTTTGCGAATTTGATTATTCGTGGGGTGCTTGCGTGCTCCCCTTCTCCCCCTCCCATTCCCTGGCCTGGGCACAGGGAGGGCGATCGACCCTTCCTCGTGGTCCTTCGGCCACCGTCGCTGGTACAGGCGCACCCTCAGCAGGTGGCAGAAGGTGAGAGAGGGGAGCACAGGAGAGAGCCAGTGGGGAAAGAGCTCTTTCCCCACTTGATTTCTCCTGCCCCCCTCCCACCTGACCGATCGTGCAGGTGGAAGCCAGGAGAAAACCAAACAGGGAAGTTGTTTCCCTCCTTAGCTTTCTTCTGCATCCCCTCACTTGCCCAACAGCAGGGTTGGGAACCAGGAGAAAGCCAAGCAGGGAAGTTGTTTCTCTGCTTGGCTTTCTCCTGTGCCTCTCCACTCACCCGACTGCGCGGGTGGGAGCCACAAGAAAGCCAAGCAGGGAAGTTCTCTTCCTTCTTGACTCTCTCCTGTGACCTTCTCAATGGTGTGGGTGGGGACCCACAGTTATTCGTGGTTTTTTCACTTTCGTGGAGGTTCTTTTTCCCTATCCCTTGTGAAAGTGAAGGGACTACTGTAAAGTGATCAAAGTAACCAGTCAATAAGATCTACTGCTGCAGAAGACAATGGGTTGGTTCACACACTTTCAGGAACTGATTCTCCAGGGAAGGTGAACACAAATAACTGTGCATCCCACTATGGCTTTAGTGTAACACTTTATATATGGCGCAAGACTGTATATACTAACACTGCCTTACATTTTATAAGGAAGGCTGTTGGTACACTGCCCTCACAGCATGTTATACAATAGGAATGGTAAAGACCTAAAGGCATTCTTATTCCAGCACCATGCGTACAAACAGTTTCTTCCAAGTCAACATTTCAACTGCCCCAGTACACTCTCCCTCCCCTGAGTCAGCAAATAATAAACCTGGAAGAAAATAATCAGGTTCCTCAGAGGTATTTTACTGGGAAACCAACCACTTCCCAAAGACAAATCAGCCCTATGGGAATAAATCCAGTTGTTCAGAAGACATTCTGAAAGCTTAGTAATCTCATCTAACATTGCCCTTGCACAGGAATTCTATAAATGTGGCTACCCATTACATTCATCACATTGGAAGTAGCCAGACAGAAGCTAACTTCTTATTACCGCTTGAAGTTCTGGCAGTCCCCTGGGGGAGGAAGAGAGGTCTAGAGCAAAGCAGTAGCCACCTTCTTCCTCCCACTCTTTCACTCCTGGCTAACAGTCCATGGTCATTCTCCATTCAACTCACAGGATACATAACTGCATGCTGGCTAGGGATTCTGGGAGCTGTGGTTCACAAAAGTAACTTTTCCAAGCTCTACTCCTGGTTCTCTGTGTTTGCCTCCAAGACCACTTTCAGACTTTTCTGCCTCTTTCAGGTGCAGCATGGTAATTTCAGCTCTCATAACCTGCATCTACACATGACTGTTTCTGATGCAACAAACATGACCTCAGCCAGGCTCTAAGATTACAGACAAGTGGTCCTACAGCAGCATTAGGGAATATGCCCGAGGGAAGTGACAAAATGTTAACATGAAGACTTCCGTTCTAAACATCCGTATGGGCCTGGCTGCCTTCCAAAGTGCAAAGGAGGCACTACTGCCAATAACAGAAATAAAGTCTGTACTATCAGCCTGACAAGAAGGAGGTTCCATTTCACTGGCAAATAATCAAAACAGTTACAGAGAACCCCCAAAAGTCTATCCAGAGCCACAATACATTCATTGACCAGCTGCCCACAGAGACAATGAACACCACCATCTCGGCCCCGTCACTGATCTTACCGTTCACAGCTTTTTCTATCAACTCTTCACAGGCATTGAAGTCTCCCTTCAGGACTAACTTGTCGTGAAGGTCTGTCAGCATGGGGTGTTCCAGCGCAATCTTGGTTTTCTTCTGCAGGGATTCAAATGCCTCCGTGTAGTTATGCTGGCGAAAGTGCTTCAGACAGAGCCGAATGGCTTCCTGTTCACGGTACTACTGGAACACAAGAAAACCTGTGAGAACAGCACTGTAGCTCTCCTGCTCAAATACTGTTGAATAAATTTGCCTTGGTTTTGGATTGCAGGATGACCTAACTCTTTGAGGTGTAGGCATAAGAACATTAACAGAGCCACAAGGCAATGCTCAATGTATCTTTACATGTGTAAATTCTATTCTCTTTTCCCCCCAAAGAATTCAGGTTGGTATATGTGGATCTAATCAGTTTCATCCTCATAACTGCTCTGTGAGGAACTGAGTTCTGATCTTCTTGTACCACATACAACACACAGTAGCCACGGCAACATGAAAGCTCTTTAAAACAAACAACAGCTCTCTGTAACTATATTGTCTTATACCCAGAGAAATCAGATGGTTGTATACTGTTATCTCATCTGTACTTTTAAAATTTCAAACATTAAGCATTATAATGCTTACATTGTCAGACTGGCTGATACTCATCAGAACCGTAAATATTTCTACTAACCATCTACAGAAACATTTGAGGCTCCTTTATGTCAAGTCAGACCACAGGTTCATCCAGCTCAGTGCTCCTACACCGACTGGCAACAGCAAAGCTCTTCCAAGACTGCAGTTAGACACCTCCTACAAAATCACTACTCAAAAGATAAAATTCAACTCTCTTTTTTGTCTGATGACACTGCTTCTGCCAGTAGACTGAAAAGGAAGGAAACTGTTCCTTCTTCCAAGCCATCCAAATCGGCTCCAGAGGATTAAGACATCTTCTGGAGCTAGTTAGCAGGAGATGCATAAAGCAACGGAGGGGAAAGGTGAAAGTAAGAAGGTTCCACTGTGCAACTGGACATTCACTCACATGATTTATTGTGTCCAAGATCTTTCTAGCTTTAACAGATCAAACTAGGTTGACAACTGTATAATATGAAATAAGATATTAACACTTTTGCAACCAAAACAAGTAATAAACATGACCTCTTACAAAAATGTATGTACTTCCATTTGGAAACATATGTACTTCTCAAAGGAAGCAACAAATTTTTCAAAAGCACTTCACATTCTACAAATTCACAGGCACTCGGCCAAACCTCAAGAACCATGTCAGACTATTAACTCTGTAAATATATTTTTTAAAAAACTGCTGAAGATGTCATGCAGTAACTGACTGACAAAACTGGCTGTGAAATTTATCTGTTGAGCAAAATTCTAGTTGGCTAATAAAGTGAATTTTCTTTCTTCCAATCTCACATATTCCCATCAATTCTGCAGCCACTTCGTACACAGGCCTACCTTGCTATACCAATTGAGGCAGGGCTGTACCACGTCCGGATCATCAATGCCACTGAGTTCAACATACCAGATGCTAAAATTGAAGCTGGGCCCCCAAGACAGCAGTGGAACTAGAAAAGGACAAGACAGACAGAGAGATCATTATGTACTGTTTAGGTAGCACAGTTTTTCACTGACCACAGTGGTCAAGCTTTGGTTATTTGCCACCACTCTTCCCAGGCTATTCAAGAAAGCAGGAGAAAACAGTAACTCTTGATATGGATGTGAGTATCTAGACAACATAATGGATTTGTCTTTGTCTCACTGCAGAAATGAGATTCCAGAACTCACATTACCTCAAAAGATCTCAAAGGACCAGAATTCATCCCAAGCAGACTAAGGAGGAAAACAATAAGCTCAGTAGTGAGAAACAAAGACAAAGAAAGGACTCATCTGCTGAAGGTCTGTGGACAGAGTCAACGGTTAGAGAGTTCAACCTCCCTGCCTTTGTACAGGCTTGTCATCTGTATACCTCGTTGCAAAAAAATTACATTCTGGAACAGCAAATCAGAAAGCCAGCCATGAAGACAGGCTTGCATGATTCCCTCAAATCCGAATTTAACAGTGCACCTAATATAATTCACTTAGACCTACAAGGAAAGTGCCATTGTAGAAGTCTCAGTCAGCTAAAACTATATTGTGCACACAACCCAAACCAGAACAAGTCGGATTCGTTTGCATAACCAACTCTAATCCACTCCAAAGATTCAAACTGACAATATCTGAAAAAGGAGAGTGCACAATCTCATCTCATATATTGATACAAACTATTCTGTTAGGATATTCTCCTTCCTTAGCTGCTACAATAGTATAGTACAACAACAAAAAGTACCTGCAATGTTTTTTCCACAGCCCATTCATCTAACAGCAAAATACACTTTCTGACATAGCATAAAAAGAAGGAAAGAAGAGGGTAAAACTATCTTTTACCAAATTTCTAGTGCATGGCAAATACTTATAATTACCTACATTCAAGGCATTATTTTATTATACATATACCCTTTACAAAACTGCTGTAACTAAACCATGGTGCCAAGTTAAGCTTTAAGTATCTCCTGGTAAATCCTAAATGCCAACCTGTAGAATAATCACAAGTGCATGAACTGCAGTTAATAAGATACGCTTTGAAACTTCAGAGGAACCATAAGACTATATGCAATAGAAATGTCTTAACTTTGAGTCAATTTCTGTTTCAGCGTAATTTCCTCCAAAAGGGTACTGCAAGGTAAAGGGGAAACTTACTCAAAATACCTTGACAACTTGAAGAAAGGCTGGAAAAAAATACAGATCTGTGATTACCCTTTAAAAGCCAGTTCTGCCAATAACAACAACAACAGCCGATAATGATAATGATAATGATAATTATAATTATAATGATAATAATATCATCATCATCATCATCCGTTCATTAAATACTACTCTTATTTCAAAAGCCTGTGACAATATCCTGCTCCCTTAGCAAGAAAGAACTACACATCATGTGACAGATACATGAATGGTTGATATACAAATAAAACTTAGTTCATGCCAACAGCACTTAGAATGGTAGAACATGACTTATAGAACAGGGCTGTCCTTGGAAGTTCAGCATAAATCTAGAATGGAGTCTCAATGTGCAGAAGCCTTCAATGCAGTTTGTCACATAATTTGGTGGGAAGGCACCAAGCCATAATTCTACAAGGAAGCAATTATCTGCTGACATCAAGCATTCAATCATTTTGAATAAAGCACTGCTGTTGCACCTAAAGAAAGGGCCACTGACCCTGCTCAACCTGGCAAAGCTCCCAGTTCTGGTGGTTACTGCTTTCCAAAACAGAAACTTAATATGAAGTTAAGCAATGTGCTTTAAGATCTATCTATAGATTACTAATGAACAATGTTGTTCAAATAGTCCCAAGTGGTAAACTTTCCAAGCACCTTTGGGAAAATTCAGGGGTTTCTCAGAGGTTTATTTATAGGATCAGTAATGCCACACAGGCTCCCCTGAAAGACAGCTTACCTACCACTGCAGACCTTTTCCTGCGATGCACAAATATAAGCAGTGGCATCCAAGAGAATACCCCTAGTTTAGGTAGCATAGCTGATGAGGCTCAGCACGAGCACTTCACTTTTGGGGCATCCTAGAGATACACCAAAGTATCTGTCAAGACACGCAGAAGTTGCATTCTAGGAATGGTGAGAAACAAAGATCTTCCTTAGCAGACAAAATGGAAACTACATGTGAAACTACATATCCAGAAATCTGGATACTATGACAATACAAATAAGGCAACCTTAATATCCAATTGCCCCGTTAGAGCTCCAGGATCTTCTGGAGAAGCCCTTCTCTCTCTCTCAGCGCTTTCTGAGGCTAGTTTGGGAGGAATAAAGGAAAGGAACTTCTCACTGGCTGCTCTCTGACTTTGGAACTTCCTTCTTAGAGAAACAAGGATCACAGAATCATAGTTAGAAGAGACCACAACGACCATCAAGTCCAACTCCCTGCCATGCAGGAACACACACTCAAAGCACCTCCAGCAGATGGCCCATCCAGCCTGTGTTTAAAAACTTCCAAAGAAGGAGACTCCACCACACTCTGAGGCAGCATATTCCGCTGTCAAATGAACGGCCCCATCTTTGTTCCCCTTCCCTCTACAAGTCGTATTTTTATGCTGTCAGGCTTTTAGAAACTGAAGGGGATCGAGTTTTAGTTCTGTGCAATTTGTTTCTAAAGTTTGCAAATAGTCTTTTCATGAATTTTAAATCTTTTAATATTTAATGTTTTAACTTTATAAATTGTTTAATCATTTTAAATAACTCATATTTATCCTCTTATTAATGCATTTGTATAGTTTTTAATTTGTATTCTTTTAAAACACGTTGTTAGCCTCCTTGAACCCTATTATTGGAAGAAAAGCAGGATATAAATGAATAAAATAATAATATACCTCAGTTACCAAGGCCTCTTTTTATGCCTGGCCAGCCACCATTATCCTCCTTATCTTCTGTTTAGGTGAAGGGTTTTTAGCAGTATCCACATTGGGAGGATGATGAAGGGAGGCTGGAGAAACTGAAGGGTTTTTAGCAGTATCCACATTGGGAGGATGATGAAGGGAGGCTGGAGAAACACAGAATGCTTGGTTGCAGCAGCATGTCTATACTAGTAAACAATGCAATAAAGTTTGAACTGGTGAAATGTAGGATGCTACTCAAGCTGATTTTATCGTAGCTGTATGTGGTTACTCATAAAAGGCAAAGCAAACAGCAGCTGCCTCCAGAAGCATTTACTGAGGATGCATGAACAGCAAAATAGAACAGATAAGCCTGTCTCACCAGTTAATCCAAGCATGAAAAAAAAACATAGCTCTATAAAGGTTTCACCTCCAAAAGGGAAATAAAAGAAAAATGGAGGCTGGTTGAAAATAATAGTCATCCCTAAATGCATTTTGGAAAGAGTGGCCTCTGGAAGGCTCAAAATGTTTTTATATACTCATGCAAGGTCTAACTGACCTAATTATTTCTTTTCACATGTGCATATTGTTAGGTTTGAATATAAACTTTGCTGAAACATGTTGAGCTGATTCTCTTTTTTGTGGTGTAGGAATTTATTCCTACCTTTTCCTGTGTTATTTCTGCCTCTGGTTCTAAATTTTCTATTGAAGAGGTAAAGCCCAGGAACAAATTTACTTTGTTAACTGATGTATACCTGCAGTAGTAACACCCAGCTACCACTTAAGAGGTTTCTACAAGATGACAGAACACTGAGAATCTTAGCCTGGTGTCAAGCTAGACTATCGTGAAACACTTCCAGGTTTCTACTAAGTAGGGACTAAGTGTAATGCGATCTTCTCTTCCTCTTGCCATCTCTTCCTCAAATGTCAATTTGTTTAGTGCCAAGGATTCTCCAAAAGGAGTTTAGGGATGTTGTTCTGCAATACATTATAGCTATTAAGAGCTCCAGGATTCAAGTGTACATTCCCAAGATTTCAGGGTAAAAAGTTATAGAGAGAAAAATCTTAGAAGCCCATCACATAATATATGTGTGCAACAGAAAACACATGCAAGGCGTTTCATACATGACCTTTATTAGAAGCCAGAGAATATTCTCTTGCCAACTCCTTATCCTGTTCATATAACTTTAAAGGACAGAATTTAACTTCATATTAGCTGATTTAGGCAGTTAGCTCTAGTGTGAGTGTGTGTGGCAGCAGCAAACTCGCTGCAGTACAGGTCAGTCAGGCAAGAATGACTGATGCTCTGGAATGTAAACAAGACCAAAAAAAAATCTCCACAAAACCAGCACAACCCTCCTTAGAGGTGCACTACCTGGCGCAGGTAAAATAGTTACCACTCTTAGTAAGTCCCAGGCAACACTGGTAGTGGACCCTTCTTTGGTGAACTGACAAGACGACTGGGTGTTGGGAGAAGACAAAAAAAAGAAGCCCAGATAGGATTAGTATCAGGCTGCTTTCAGCATGCCTCCAATGCAGACAACATTGTTGATAAACTGAAGTTCTTGATAGTCCTGACATACTGCTCTGAAATGCTGATTTATGCTGGTACTAGTTAAATAGACAACTGGGCTAGACTAAAAATAGATTTTGCTTACAAGTTACTATGACTCAGGAGACCAAGGTTCAAATCCCCATTCAGCCATGGAAACTCACTTCGTGGTCCTGGAGAAGTCACACTTTCTCAGCCTCAGAGAAAGGTAAAGGAAAACCAGAGGGGGTTTTGTCAATCTTGCCAAGAAAACCCTGTGAGAGGACCACTGTAGGTCGCCCTAAGTCTGAAGGCACACAACAACAAAAATTACATTATGAATGCTGCTAAGAGTTAAACAATGTTCAAACATTAACCTTGGAATACCTATGTTTCATAGAAGCCTATTAAAGCTGTGTAAATTCCTCAAACAGATGACAAAATATTCTGTCATGTATAATTGGCTAATTTATATCATTAAGAGGATTATGCATAAACAAGGGACAGAATTCTGCACAAGCAAAAGCCTTTAGGAAATGTCTGCATAAAACCTTGGCAGACTATGGGAAACTAGGAAACTATAGAGAAACATGATAGTGACGATGCTTATGATGGATAAAAGACTATGTTAAATTATTTAGAAGGATGATGTTCTTACATGTCTTAATTATTACCAGTATGTTAATAAGAGGCAAAGAGATCAATCCTTACAAAAGTCACTGTGAAGGTGTAACAACTTGATGGCTGTACAGTATGATATAATGATGCCTTACAAGCAATGTGATGTTACATAAGGAAGCTTAAGAGCCCAGACATTCCTACATCTGCGTTTCCCCTAAGGGGAAGGTATATGTATAGGTATATATATCTATGAATGTATGTGCCTTCAAGTCACCTGTCGACTTATTGCGACGCCATGAATGCTCTGATGTAGCTTTGTCAGTTCCTTCCTCTGAAATATAACATGCAGCACCTGGTATTCCCACACTGGTGGTCCCACACAAGTACTACCCAGGACTGACCCTGCTTAGCTTCCAAGATCAGACAGGATTTAGTGCCTTTAGGACTGTTGTTGTTGTTGCTGCTATTGTTGATTTTGCTGCTGCTGCTGTTGTTGTTGTTATTGATGATGATGATGATTAACTATTACTATTATTTACTACTACTACTATTATTATTATTATTATTATTTTGTGCCCCCACACAGTACCCTACATCTATGAGTACTTATAATAAACAGCTTAGAAGAGTACTAAAAGAGCCTGCTCATTTCCCATATAAATATCCTGAAATTCCAAGACTTACAAATGCTTAAAGTGGACTATTGATGCTAACTTGGTCTGTCTGGTTTAACCACTATCATGAGTCAGACACTCTGGTGACCAACAGTTGCCAACGAGACCCGAGACAAAATCCAAAATTAACTGACAAGCAGATTGGACCCTCAGTCTAAGAGATGAGGTGGGGAACCATGCCTTTTTCACCTTTCCTTGCAACTGAAGCAGGGATGGGTGACTTCAAGGGCTTGGAGAGCCACAGTAACACATTACAGGACTTTCCAAGTTCTCAGTGCCCTCCTTCACACAAGCAAAAATTCTTTTTTAAAAAAAGGGATTGTCCTGTAGAATCCCCAAAAGCCTCTAGGGGACACAACTGGCCATTTCTCACCATTTTAGACTTCTCTCATCTGATCTGAGTCCTTTTAGACCTTTTTTCAAAACCATACACCCTGTTTTGAAAAAGGCCCGGGCAGATAGTGAATGGGTTCAATCTGAATATCAAGTAACATGGTCAATAACCCTTGACTATTACTGACCAGTTTTGTTTTTAAAAAGTCAACAGGAAAACATGAAGAAAAAATTAAGGTAAAGAACCCTTTGTGGAGGGCTTGCAAGCTGGTCACACTTTGCCCATCCCTGAATAAACCAACAAGAGAAATGGCCCTCTGCAGCAAAATTAATTCCACAAGCTGAGAAACTAAATGCAAATGGAAGGTTCCCTCCTACCAGGCTAGCTGGCCTTGAAATTAAAAGCAAGCGTCTGAGTTTCACAGATCTTTTTTGTTTAGACATTAAAAATGACTCTTTTATGGCCACCTGCTCAGAAGAAATTTGCCTATGGTAAGTAGCAAGTGAAAAAGGACATTTCCACCATCTTAATACTTTAGACCTGAGAGCACTGAAGCAGAAGAATGTAGAAGGAAAGACAGCTTATGAGCCATGTTCTTGTTGCAGCCCACACACCACACGTAAACAGCTCACAGGCTGCGTTGCGAGTGTCACAGGCTTGGAACATTTTCAGATCCATAGAAACTCAAGTGGGTATTTTCATACTTGGTAAAATCTTTCCCTATATCTTGAATTGACAGATCTCTACTGCAGAATCATCACTTTCATCAATATTTTAGAACTTCCCTTTCCTTTTGAAGGCCTCTGCTAGCTCTCTCCAGCCAGACACCAAACTGTAAATTCACCTTAAGAGCAGCCTTGCCAGAAAAGATCAGAAGACCCATCTGTGTCTAGCATTCCAATTTCAACGGCAGGTAGGCAGACGCTTCTGGAAACTCTGAGAGCACGGCATGAAGGTCGCAGTCTCCCACCTCCTAAGCTACCGTTTGTTCCCATCATCTGGTATTCAGATGCTACCTCTGAACATGGAAGACTTTATTTTGTTATGATGGCTGACTGATGGGCAAGTGAAGGATTCTATGGCACAGTGTTACTAACCCACACTGTGTCATGCACTTTGTATATTTGTCCATGATAATGGCAACCTTAGCAACTGATGACTCAAAAGCAACTTATGTGGCTCATATTTGTCGCAGGAGGGGAGAATACAACACGGTTGTATATTTGGACATGATAATGGCAACCTTAACAATGACTCAAAAGCAAATAATGTGGCTCATACTAGTTGGAGGAGGGGAGAACCATTACTGCTGTCTGTAACATGTAACTAGAGATAGAAATTACTTCCTGAATGCTACTGCTCCCTGCAAAATCTGCTTCTATGTGTGCCTTCACATCCCATTTTTCAGAAAAACTTTCAAACTGAGGGATAATAGAAGGCTCTAAATAGTTCTAAAATGACAAGAATATCAAGAAGCAAAATGCCTAAAAAAATATCATTAACACAAAAGCTAATTTACTGCCATGGTCCTTCATCTGTCTTGCAAATACTGTAACGCAAAGCAGACACAATTGGGACATGAGCTCAGGTAGGAGCAAAAATTGCCAGCTCATAATATGTAACAGGCAGGCCCACCAACAACTGTGATGCAAAGCAAATGAGATCGCCTTGTTTTATGAAAACAAATCCAATCCCCTTAATCCAGAAAGCACTGCCTGGCACAGCATCACAATGATTCCAAGATGGATATCCATTTGAAAGCAATTCTATCACTTGCCCAACCAGCACAAAACAGGAGGGTCAGAGAATCTGTGACGGGATGTGTCTATCACACTATATTCTCTGTTCCTCCTCCTGGATTTTTCAGTGCTTTTGATACCACAGCCCATGGTAGCCAACTGATTGAGTCTATTGGAAGGGAACAGCACTGCGTTATGGTAGTTCTGCTCCTGCCTATAAAAACAGTCCAAGAGAGTTGCACTGGAAGATTCCTGGAGGATACCTGTTCCTTTCCAAGATTATTAAGCTGTGTCAACAGGTTCCATCCTATCTCCCCACCCTGCCTCCAATGTTTGATACCATTTACAAGAAAATGCTGGGTGAGATCATTAGTAGTGTGGGGGTTGAGTATCATCAGAATGTGGTTCACACTCAGCACCTCTCCTTGTTGTAGACTCAGCTGGGGCTGTGCATGTGCTAAGCAATCCTGAGACGCCACAGTCAGCTGCATGAGGGTCAGTAAGCTGAAATGAAATCCTTACAAGACAGAGGCTGTGTGTACTGGATTCAGGAACTAGATATTCCTAGATCCCTCTTTGACACCAGAGGCCCAGATGAACTCTGTGGCTCAGAGTGCCATGGGCAACTTCAACTGACTGAATGCTACAACTTTTCCTGAACAGCAAAAACCTAGCTAGTAATTCATGCACTGGTATTTCCCAATTAGATTACCGCAATGACCTCTACATGGCACCCCCCTGAAGACGATCAGAAGCTTCAACTAGTTCTGACTGGAATGTTGCGCAGAAACCATATAACCACACAAAATCGGACTTAAAGGAATTGCACTGGGTACCAAAACACATCCAGTCTAAATTTAAGGTGCTAGTGATGACATTTAAAAGCCACCAATGGTTTGTGTCTATTATGTATTTATATAATTATGGAGAAATGAAAAATTAAAAGTGGAAGAAAGTACGGGTCATATAACAAGCTTTAGAAGAAAATATAAGAGAATATAAGGGGAAGGCATAAGGTAGCCCCAAAACAAGAAGCAATAGCTATGGACAACTCAGAGAAAGTCTTACATACACCAGGACCTCAGTAGACAGTCTTAAATATCTACTTGAACTTCACACTTACTCTTACCTCCAAAGACAAATTCAAGCTAACATGATCCATGCATGAGTACCACAATAGGCCTTCTGAATCACATTTTTGTCCACTTTTTGGAATGGTTCTATTTTCAAGTAAACATAAACATTAAAATTCTTCCCATAACATATTTCAACTCTGATTATATCCAGTTTGGTTTATGTACTGAAGTGTCCCCCAGAGCATAACCAGGAAACTGGCCCTTATCTTTGAACTATCCATTTTAAATGGTAATAGTTTACACAAAGCAGAAGAAACCCTATTTCCAAAAACCTCCCTAGTTTCAATGACTGCTCTAAAGCAATAGAACTGGAACACAGCAAAATCCATCAGAAATATCAGTGTTCTATCAAAACAGGCAAGACACATCAACTATAATTAAGGCTGCTTATAAAAATAGCTCTCTGAGGATGCTATTTTGTTTCCTAATAAAGCAAAATGAGCTAGATGACACAATGAATTGTCTTGGGACAATAACCAACATTTGGAAGTCTACATACAGGAATGTAAGTGATAGCTCAACACTGATACACACCAACCTCAAACTATCTATCTCTAGCCACCCTCTCTGTTTCACAATAATCCACAGCTCTGCAGCTCACGCACAGTTTCTTCTCCATGTAATTTCTAAATTGAGATCCCAGATTCAAATGTGACTACAAGCCATTTTGGGAAACCAAAATGATCAGAACGGAACACCTTCCCCAAAACAAAGCCACAGATTTGGGTCTTTTTAATTTAGGGAAAAAGACAAGTAATAAAGGGAACACATGACAGACATTCAACAACAGTACATGGAACAGAGAAAGAGGACCAATTTTTCCTCTCCTCTCCCATAATATAAGAATTTGGAGTCATTCAAACTGTACAAAGTACAGAACTACTTTTCATAGTGCATTTTGAACTCAAAGAAGTTGTTGTCACCAAATTTTGATAACTATTAGGTGGTCATGGACATGTCACACATTCTCAGCCCCAAAAACATCTGCCATAGGTTCACTTTAGGGTTACCCTAAGTTGGAAACGACTCAAAGAACCACCACCACCACCACCACAACAAGCACTGACAGATTTTTTTGAACAGAAAAACATGACTAGATAAGACAATGCACAACAGATGTATCAAAGGCCAGCAGAAATGTCCACAACGTTTATATAGGAACTCTAAGTTCATAGCCAGTCTACTACTAATTACCAACCATTTAGTTACAAATGTCTAGGGACAGCCACCACTTTCATAAGTTTGCCTGTAAGCTTCTAAGAGATCCTAGATTGCTGCTGTGGGAATACAGATACCACACAACATAGACCTTTTGTCTGTCTGCATGGCTTATGTTCCAGGGTCTTAAAAGCCCAAATGTAATTGAGGTCATTCAAAGCCAAGGTCTACCTATATTGCATGCTGAGGTCCTATGAATCCAACAGTGTTCTAAAGACTGCGGAAAGACAGCATAGGCTCTGCAATACCAGGGAAGTTTGCTTTTGACAAAAGACAGATACCACATTTTGTAAACTCACCAAAGATTCTTTAAGAGCATCAAAGGGCAGTGGTGCATTACAGTTTCAAAGCTATGAAGCTACCAAAAAACAATACAAAAACAAAATAACAAAAAACTTTTATTCCTTTCTGACTTCATTGGCTGAGTAATCAGTCTGAAGAGATGGTGAAATAAAAAGGGCTCATCACAAGCATGAATAGAGGTGAGAGAGAACTGGTAACACGAATGCTACAAGGGTGGATATTTACCTATCTTAATAAATCGACACGGAAACATCTGCTCATCAATTTTATGCTTCAAGGTAAAGGTTTCTTTGTTATAGTCATTCTTCAAGCCACTGCAAACAGAAAAACACAAGGTTGTTAAATTGTTATCAAGAATTTTAATGATTACCAGCAGATAAGATTTTATATTGCTTTTGATTCATATACTACAGCATGCTGGGACAGACTGCTATAATGTTAAGTATGGCCCCCAACAGAGGACATTTATAGTGCAGGAAATGTATCAGGAAACCAATTTTCCCCTTCAAAGTCAGCCACTGTTGAACATTACTTTCTTTTATACTGGGAATAAGTTGAGAAGACTTTTCAATCTATATATGAATTATTCATTCTGAATGGATAAAACAAAAGTAAGAGTTAAAAGAAACAAGACATAACTCATAACCATCTACTCTCTTACAGACCTGCCAAACCATTTACACTCTCTTTGCAAGCCATGTTCTATCACATGTGGGATGCAGAAGTGATTAGGAAATCTCTCTGGTGGCAGATTTTACAAGACTTGGGCATCTATATTCACAGCTCTATTATTCCTCCAAAGCAAGACACAAAAAACTTGTCTAGAGACACTGAAGTATACTTCTTACCTAGATAATAGATCGGTCATGTTTTCTTCATTCATCCCACCAAAAACTTTAAACTTTTTTAGGTTACAGACATGGGTCTTCTCATATTTTCCAAATGTTATACTCTGGACTATGGCGGGTCTTTCAAGTTTCAAGATGAGATACTACAGGGTAAAAAGGATGAATGTGAGACTCTGCTTCTTCTTTTTTTATATTTGTCAGACAACAATGTCAAAGCAAGCAATACTAATGAGAAACTTAAAGCAAATTGAAGGATCATTTAGTAAGAACATGCTACATACTTATGAAAATCATATTCTGTACTGGTCCCAACCACCCCAGGATAGAAAACCAAGAGGAGGTCCTTTCTTAACACTACAAAGCAACAAACCTGGGCATGAAATAGACTGCACATAGAACAAGGATCAGAATCTAGTCAATCTCGGCTCCCTGATAAAAGTATGACACATCAATTTTTGAACATGTTTGACTTACTACATTTTTAGGTATGCATTTTGTGCAGATCTTTTCATGCTAAAAATCTCTGCCTGCTGTGAATTGTAATTATAGTAATTCAATTTTTCTAATTTGTGAAATTGCTCCATTGCTCCAGTGCAATGTTTTCATGGATTTTACATGTTGTGAGCTATTCTGAGGGCTTCTAAAAGCCTTGGTTGCAAAATAATGTTTTCTTGAAAATGCTTTTAAAGGCCTTAAGTGTATTCCAACACTAAGTAGCAACAACAGAGAGGTAGGGAACAAATGCTAGTAATAAATGACAAGCATGAATCTTCCACAAGCACACACACACAGGAATAGGTATGCTTGCAAATGTTTGACTGTTTCCATCTAACTTATGTGCATCCTTAAAAGCATTTTAAATGGTTTTGATATAGGAAGACTTCTTCATAATTTACTCTAATATTCAAGATTAGCTCACACTATTAAACAAAAGGAACCATAACTGGACCCACCCTGCTATTTGTATTTATTTCTACAGTCTACCTTTCTCTCACGGCACATCTGGAAATTTACTCACATCAAGCCACTATCTTTCTTAGTCCAAGGGAACATAAATATACACCACAAATACAGCCACTTAAAAAGGGATGCACTGTCTCTTCACACTCGATCAGTCCCTTTGTCAACATCCAGGTTAAGAATTATCCACTCTCACACGCTGACTATAAATTTCATTGAGTATTATGCTGTTAGCCACTATATATTTGAAGATTAGCTGGTAGAGAAAACTTCAAATTCACTTTAGTCCTCTAGTGTTTCATATAATACAAAATCCCTTAATACTCTCAAGGCAACATTAACATATCATTATCAAATTGCTGAGTGTCACAACAGGAATTTCTGCCAAGAGGAACTATGAAAGACCATCTGGTAAACTCATGAAAGAAGCATAGAATATGATTATTTAGCTAGTTATTTTTAGCCAGAAAACTTTTTTAAAAACAATGTTCAGAGATACATTTTTACTCAAATTTCGTGCTAAAAATAAACAGACCAGACCACTGTCAACAACCTAGGTACCACGAACACTACAATCAGTGCTTCCACAGAAGTTTTATAGCACTTTGCAGATCTTAAAATAACTAGTGGGGACTCATATCTCCTTCATTACCAAGAAAGCAAGTACAGTAAAATTGGCTTGCATATAAAGGAAATATTTTCCTCATCATGCTGCCCCTGTCTCATTATCTCTCCTTCCCTTACCTATCAAGAAGGTAAAATGCAATCTTTTTAAACAAAAAAATCTTAAAATTGCAATTTTTTTGAAATTTTAAAAAACAAAAATAAGACACTAAATTCCTCCTCACACTCATATAACAGTGTTTATCTTCCAGCATAAACCTGCTAACTAAACCTGTATATTACAATCTTTTCAAAATGAATTAATGGCTTTGTCATACACACTGAGTGAACTGCAATCGAATATGAAAAATGCAGGATGATCTCTATTTATGTGTCAGTCTATGAATACAAATGACAGCAGGAGTGCAGAAGACTGAGCTACAGAACCTTTAAGAGCACTGTTTATTTATTTACTGTTAAAATAAAATTAAAAATAGTTTAAAATGCATCACCACTGACTTTTATATGGTTTTCTAGTGCTTTACTTTTATTGGTACCAACACACACACACAAACACACACACAGTCACATGATAATTTGCAATCTACACATTTCCCAAAATTATTCTGGATGGCCATCTGGCCACTTGTGTCTGCCCAAATGATACTTCAAGATGCCAGTTGCTCCTTCACCTTGTTCCACTGCAGAGTTTCAGAGCAGGACACAAAAACTGCATAATAATCAAAAACCTTGATAACGTTTGCAATGCAAAACCAGTACCAGCCTAACCCTACTAAATGAGTAGCATACAGATAGTAAGGGCTTCCATACAAAAGACTCACCCTCACAGAAATTAGTTTTGGTAGTGATAGAGGAGCTTCAGATATTCAAAACAGCAAACAAACAAATAACACTTACCTGGGGAGGGTAGTTGCTTTCAGAAGACCACCGCGACGACTGATCATTGGGCTTGTCTACCAAAATATTCCTACAAACACAAAGAAGTTCACAACACTTGCTCAGTTTCTAGTGTCTCAGCTCAACAAACCGCAGCTCTTATGCGGAAAAAAATGCTTGGCTTTTGTATGTTCCCACTCCATTCTGAATCAGAACATGCCTCTCAATCAAATTTTCTTCCCTCTACCATGCCCCATCCTAGCCAGGCCCTCCTAATTTCCAAGAAAGACTTCAGATGCACTCAAATGAAGTAGGAAAATACATTAAAAGGAAGAAGAGAGGAGGAGAAGAAAGGGAATGTGGCAGCACCTTTAAAACTAACTGATTTCTATTTTAGCATGAGCTTTTGTTAATACAAACCCACTTCTTCAGATGCAATACAGAGTGTTATTACAGCTTCAGGTTACAAAGTGTATTTATTCAGTTGTGGAAATAGGATACAATGTAATAGGACCCAGAAAAGTGCAAATCATGTCCCTTGTCCTAAAGTTTCAAAAGGCTGGGCAAGATGATACAGGTCCTGCAGACCTTTTACAGTGGTCAATTAGTGTTGATGTGAGAAAGTAATAAATCTGCCTACCAAAAGTCAGGTCTCCCTGCGTTCAAAACTCTGAGAAGATTTCATCCTTTCTCCAACTTCTATATAGCTACTCCCATATACATAACAAGCTTTCCAACATGCAAAGAAACGGAAGATAAAGTATTTCAGATAAATTCACCAGTGATAATGTTTTCAACTGGGACTAGTCCCCTTCCTTCCCAAAGACAGCGCTGAAAAACTGTCTTCCCTGCATCTGCTTGGAGACAGTTGGAATAAGCTGAATGTTGCACCTGGGATGTTCTGTCTTCACCCTCCTCTCACGAAAGATCATGGGCTGTTGATGCATCTACAGTAACTTCTTTCTATTCCTGCTGTCTAAACATGAGTAGTTAAGGGTACGTAATGTTCTTCCAAAGGAATTATCTTCCTTCAAAGACCAACCAACTTCCAATAATATTATTGTGAAACGCGTTATTGTTATTACTATTAGTCCTACAATCTATCAGGCGTTACCAACCAACGTTTTGGTACATCAGTCATCTGGATTCTACCCACAAATATCCCTGGATAATGTGGCATCTTCCAAGTAGTGTCATTTTTTGTTAATTGTGCTACTGTTATCCTGTTTATGGTGATTTCATTCAGATATTCCATTAGTCCAATTGAAATCACTCCTAGAGCACCTATCACTACTAGAACTACAGTTGCCTTCTTTTCCCAGAGGCAAAGAACTACAGTTTCCAGGTGTCAATGTTTCATAATCTTTCTACTCTCTGTCTTTGATTCCGCAGTCTCTTGGGACTGTTCACATGTATAATGAAAGCTTTCTTCTTTTTCAACTGCGCTTGCGGCCAGCATATTATGTTCTAAATGCTTGCCAGTTTGAATCTTCAAGTCTCAGAGGATTTTTACAACAACATTTCAAAGCATTTTTCAGGCTTATGTTTCCATCAGTTCTTTGAGAATGGTAAATTCCAATGTATCAGTGCAGCCACTTTATCACGGCATGTCTTGCATTCCGTTTGCATAATCCTACTGCACAAACTACTAAAGTGGACAACAATTTCATCTTTTTCTTTACATAAACATTTACTACCCACAGTTATTTTTTCAATATTTGCCTTCATGCTATTTATTTGAAGTGCCTGCTCTTGAGTCATAAATATAAAGTCCTTTAGTTTCTTCTTTCAGTGTCCCGCTCTGTAGCCCAGAGCTTTCCAAACCGTGTGTCACAAGTTAGTGTGTCAGCTGCAGTGTGGAGCTGTGTTGCACAAACATAACAGGTGGAAGGGCTGCCTCTCCTGCCACCATGGCAGGCCAGGCTTGGGAGAAGGTAATGCCTCTGCTGCAGTCACCCTGGGCCAAGGAAGACCCTGGCGAGGGCAACAGAGGCCCAGGCCCAGGTGGAGGGGCTGTCTCCCCCACCGCCGCTGCCCTGGGCCGAGGAGGACCCTGGTGAGGGCGGCAGCGGGCCGGGCTTAGGTGGAGGGGCTGCCTCCACTTACTGAATTATTTACTGTCATGAAATGATGCATGTCTAAAAAGTGTGTCACTAACATGAAAAGTCTGGAAAGCTCTGCTATAGCCATTATTACTATCATCATCACTGTCACCTGCCTTTTTCCCAAACACAGGACTTAAGTTGATTTACAAATCAAAATATGATTAAGACATACAAAAAAACAACAATAAGCAACATCAAAAACAATGCTAGCATTTAGGAGTATCTGACGAACACAAGTACTTGCTTTTTTTTTGTCTGTCCTTGCCTCCTCAAATCAAGGCAGCTAACAGCAGTTTGGAAATAAACACATGCTCACATCAGGAAGAATTTCCTGATGGTAAGAGCTGTTCAACAGTGGAATATGCTGCCTTAGATTGTGGTAGAGTCTCCTTCTTTGGAGGTCTTTAAACAGAGGCCGGATGGCCATTTGCTGGGGGTGCTTTGAGTGCGTGTTCTGCACGGCAAAGGGCTGGACTCAATGGCTCTTGTGGTCTCTTCCAACTCTATGATTCTATCATTCTATGAAGAGCCCAAAGTGGGTTGGATGTTGCTGCAGGCTGAGAGTCCAGAGGAGTCTATATGACTCGACAGTAAGAGGTTGCCCATCTCTGACTCATAACATTTGAAGCAAGGGGAAGATGAGGCTTTGGTAAATTTCCTCCAAGTTCAATTTTTTGCACCCTAAACTTTGTAAACTTCAAGCTGAAGGGAAACAAGCAACAGGATGAAATGCAAATTAGGAGAGAGAGACTGGTGGCCAAGAAGGCTCCACATCGCAATTGTGACTATCTCATCCCTCCTAACCTAGGATATATATTTATCTTTGTGGAAGCAAATCCTGTATATATCTCTCTGCTCCCAACTATGCCAGTCCATGCCTGGTGTCTGCTGCCCACACAGGGCTTTGCTGTAAATTCACAGGAGACATGTGAGAAACATTTGTCCAAGTAGATGACAGAAAATGCATCCATCCTAGAAAAATCACCGTGATATATAAATGTTACCAAGAAACTTTTTATACAGGATGCTAGTCGCATCAGGCCTTCAGATATAGGGCAGATTATAAACAAACAGCAGCTAAGATAAAAGGATGCCAATGTATTATATGAACTGTGACTAAGCAACAGAAATAGATAAAGCTTGTCTGTTATCACAAGGTTTTGAAATCTGGAAGCAGGTGCTTGCTCCAAACTCAGCAGAGATATTTTTCCAGGAAAAACCAGGCCCAGTAAAAACATATTTCACAGCTAATTGTCACATTTGCACTTCCATCAGAACTCCAAATTAGTATGAGGCAGACAACATTCTTTAAAAAAAAAAACAGTCTTAAATTGGCTATTAGGTCTTCTTAGGAAATACTTTCATGACACTCTAACTGCTACAATCAATTTTATGAGGCATTTTATACATTGCATTAATTCAGTATGCCCATGGACATGGAAGACTCTAGTCCCTTCTCTGACCAGTAACGCATCTTCTTTTTATGACCAGAAATCTTTCAACAAACCTCAAAACACCGTACTGTAATTATATGGGAGTTCTCTGCCCATTAAAAACTGACTCATCACATAAAGCTGTAGATTGTCTCTCTTCTAATGAGTTTTATTGAAAGGGAATAAACATTGCTACTGCAAAAATACTGTACATCACAAGAAGAATTTCCTCATACGTATGGTATGGCTACATCTGAAATGCTGTGTATAATTCTAGTTGCCAAGTTTAACATTTTCACTCCCCTGCTCCTAAGCTCTAGAATCTTCCAAACGCTACCGCGCATGCGTGAAACCTCCTAGTGTGTGAGGCACAGAGACCACGAAGAAGAACAAAAGAGGTATTACAAAGATAGAAAAGATGCAGAAAACAGAGGCCAGAACAGCCAAAGGGCTGGAGTATCATCTCAACAAAGCAAAATGGGGAAGGACATAATTTAGCATAAAGATACTAGGAATGGTAGAACACTTAGAGTTAAACTCATGGACACCCAATCCAATTGACTGAGACAACCAAAAATATGCAAAAGAAAGGAATTCACCACACAATACCTAATAGGCTAATGAAATTCTCTGCCACAGCATATGGTAATGGTCAACAACTTACACGGAGCACATAGCTTTCAAACATGGGGCCTCCAGGTTCAAAGGAAGTGTACTTTTGAATTCTAAATAATAGGAACAAGTCATGAGAAAGGCTATTGTCTTCAGGACCTGGTTTGTAAGGTTCCCTGAGACACCTGCAGTTTGATATAAGTCAAATATTTACAGATCATGGATTCTTGACCTAATATACCTGATGAGTCCTCCTTTTCATGACAAAGCCACATGGACAACTAATTTTGCAAGCATGCTGTGCCCTTGGAAATGTTGCATCACCAACGAACAGCTAGAGTGATTTTCCCTGGAGTGCAGCGCAAAACAGAACCAGACAATCTCTAATGCTTATGAACTCATAACACATGTAATGTTCATCACAGATTCCTCCCCCTTTCCTCATAGAGAATTCCTAGCTGTTGCAGTACATGAGTAACAGGAAAAGCAGAGTCTATGCTGTTGGCATATTCTTAACTTGCTTTCCAATACCCATCTAATAAAGGCAGGCTCAAACAAAGCTTGAAAGCAACGGGGGAGATCCAGAAGAGGTCTATGCCACTGTTCATTTTCACAGTTACACACCATACTGTGTAATGTTCAAGTAGCATTCAAGCTACATTGCACTGATCACACATTCCCTAGTGGTAAGTGCTGAACATGCAGTGCTGGAAATCTGCAGATATACCCCTACCAAGGGTAGGTTTGGCTCTCCTTCCGTGTTCCTGTGCAGTTTGTAAAACTTCTTATTCACAAAGCACAACAGCAGAAAGATCTCTGCAATGAGTAGGGTAATCTGCACTTTTAGAAAACACCATGCTTTCATCTAGGAGGAACTTCTCAAATTATTTTTAGATTATTGGCTGAAGGATGTTATTGCCAAGTTATTAGTTATGCTTCTAAAATAGAGTGCAATCATTTTCTTCAGTTGCTGGGCTGCCAGGCATTCATGAGTATTTGTTCTCAAAAAACGAGAGTACATATAATGAAGTAAGACCCCTATGATACCATATCCACTGTTTTGATTTTGATTTGTTTTATTTTTTGGTCAGATCCCACTGATGTTTGAGAAGCTACTACATGAGTTAAAGACACAGCTGACCATGACAGAGGAGAAGATGGCATGGGGGAATTAAACACAGACCTCCATGAATAACACTGAGAAAGGATCCATGAGGAAACAATATGAAGGGGGAAAGACCAGCTATTAAGGGCTGGCTGGCTGAGCTCAACCTGTAACTCCTAGCAGTCAATAAAGTGTTATATTACAGCTCAGGATTTCCACAAGGGAAATGCAGATTCAAGACCACCAAGTATCTTTGACCACTTTACTCTCCCTTCTTGAGCACAGAACTTGGATATGCTTGCACTGCATACTATGAAAAAGCATTCAAGCCTCTGAATCACTAGAAAATAAGCTCTTCCCTCCAGTTCAGAAAACACAGCTGAAGAAAACTGTGGAGTTGTAGTCTTCTGACTTTTTAACACAATAAAATATGTGCGGAGGAGAAAAGAAACTGAATTGTCTGAGGAGGCATTCAAGGAACAAATTTGTCCTTTGAAAGTCATGAATGATATGATCAGATGTAATCAATCAGAAGCATTAAAATATTCAATATACAAAACTACCAAGATCTTCCAAATTTACATGGCAACTAATGGTGGCTGTATGTAAAGAAAATAAATCCTAATCAAATATGACAGCAGCATTACCTTCGGCTATATGGAAAAGATTTCAGAGTGAGGATCTTAAAAGCATTATTGAAGTGTAACTATCACCAAAGCACAATGACTGCTTTCTAACTGAGGTAGACCAGGGCTCCTAATGAAACAAACTCCCTGTCTCGTAACTCCGAGCAGAAAGCCACCATCTCAAGCTCTAGTCAGGATGACACATACTTACTAACATTCTGATATTTTCATCTATCATGTTCAGTTGGCATACTCCTGTTGTCGCATCATACAGTGCTTACAACCTTTGTCCCCTGGACTTTGGCCAATACTACCTAAGGGTCTTGTATGAACTTAAGAAGCTGCTTTGCACTGAGTGAATCACTAGTCCATCTAACCCCATATTGTCCACTCAGTAGCAGCTCTCCAAATCCTCAGGCAGAGAGGAGTCTTTTCCTTGTCACAGATATGTTGTTTAAAAAGAAAAAAACTGAGACATCAGGTGCTGCTGAACCTAAGATTTCATGCATGCAGAACATGCGCTTATCAGTGCAACCCATATGTCTTACAGAATAAACTATCTAGAACATCCGGTCTTCCTTACAGAAGCTGAAAACAGGGGTTGCAGATTTCCTACAGCAGATACCATCCAGGAATGACTGAGTCCAGTTTGACATTTAAAATACTACATACACTGATGTAAGCAATCAAATGCATTTCTGCCATTTTATTTTTGTAAGAAAAAGGATAAATGTAAATGCATCTATGCTATATTACTCAGGAGAAAAGCAGGAAGTTCACATAAGCAGAGCAAAACAAAAATGAACAAACCAAGATTAATTTATCACAGGGGGAAAAATCAACAAGATTCATCTTTGTCAAACTCAAGCCATAACATGTGAGCAGCCAAAGCATTAATGGTTAAAGCTTTCGTTCTTCTAGAGCACTGCTTCTTAAGCTACCTGAAGTGGGGAGGACGAGTAATTTTTCCCCCCATGTGCCATGTTTGAGCCCACTGGCCTCGAGTAGTTCTTTCTTTCCTGGACACTCTTCAGGGCCAGCAGCAGGTGCTCATGAACCAGTACCAGTCCACAGACCACTACTTTGAGTAGCACTATTCTAGATGGTGAGAGCCAGCATGGTTCAGTCGTTTCAGTGTTAGACTATGACTCTGGAGATCAGAGTTCAAATCCCTGTTCAGCCATGGAAACCCGCTGGGTGACCCTGGGCAAGTCACACTCTCTCACCCCTAGAGGAAGGCAAAGGCAAAATCCTCTCTGAACAAAGCTTGCTAAGAAAATCCCATAAGAGGGTCATCTCAGTATCTCCATAAGACAGAAACTACTTGAAGGTACACAGCAACAACATTGTCAATGGCAAACTTAACTGTGCAAACTAAATCACTCAACCAAGCAACAACTACACTTCTCAATCCTGAACTAATTTAAAGGACACAAAGGCTGGGTCTTTGTGTGCCATTTTACAGGTACTCAGGTTACCATCCTCCAAATTTCAGGAAGGACAGTGAAAAGCAGGAAAAGAATTCAGAAAATGTATTAAAGCTTGCTTGCATGTCACTTTTCCGAAATTATTATTCCCCTCATTTTTTGTTTCCTTCTGCCTTTTCTGGGCAGATATTACTTCTCCCTAATGTGACTCTGCTCACATACCATGCTGATAAAAGTTTGTGGAAAGAAGCAGCCAAAGGCATTAGGGATTATCCAATACCTTGGCTAATATTTACAAAAGTAAACTGTGCTGTGTTTGGAACTCTAAAAAAGATGTGCCAAGATGTAAGCCTTTTAAGGACAGAGAAGCAGCAGAGATATCACAGAACCCCAGAAAATGGGAGCTAGAATGTGGTATAGCAGCTAATATGGGTGACAGTTATGGCCACAGGGTGAAGAAATCTTCATGCAAGTATCCCACCCTCATCACAAGGTTCTACTTATACAAAACATTCTCTTAATCTAACCTGCCTCAAAATTAAGTTGCCCAGAGTTCCACACAGAAAAATGGAATGCTATATCTAGATAGAAATCTTCTCACCTCCACTCCCCACACCCACAACATTAACTGGATCCCATTATTAATACTAATTTCTATGCACAGGTATGAAAGCTGGACAAGGAAGAAAATCAACTCATTTGACATGTAATGCCAGAGCAGGGTTCTACAGATACCACAAACTGCTAAAAAGACAAATTAATGGAACTTAGGGCAAATCAAGCCAGAACTCTCCCTAGAAGACATGATGACTAAACTGAGGCTGTCATGCTTTGGACGTATCATGAGACAATGTGACTCAGTGGAAAAGACAATGCTTGGAAAAGTGGAAGGCAGCAGAAAAACAGGAAGACTACATGGAGTCTCCACGTGGGTTGATTCAATGAAGGAAGCCACAGCCCTGAGTTTACAAGATCTGAGTAGTTAAGGCCTGGAATTCTTTGAGGTCTCTCTTTCATAGGGTCACCATAAACTGAAGCCAACTTCAGAGCAGATGACAAACAACAACATAACACTGACTTAAACAAATCTAAATTCCATTTCATTATACTTGCTTGTCTAGCCAAACCACATGCATGGAATAAATGAGAATAAATTACATGGAGAAATATTCTGGGAAGAAGATTCCTACTAACAGCATTCAGAAGAGGTAACTAAAGCCCTTCAAGAACACTGTTTCTGCTATTCCTCATCATACTGCCATACAACACAAAGTGGACAAAGCAACACAAAGCAAGTACAAATTTAACTCAAAGTGCCTCTTTGATTCACCATCCTAACACATGACACCTTTCTTCCACATGCAAAGGGGTGCCTTCCTCCAACAGCATTTTGGCAGTCCATTCTGGAACTCAGAAAAAAGCTGATTAATCGTTTTCATTCTATCTTTGTGTTCTAATAAATGCAAACTAAAGGTATTTTGGACACCAGCTCAAGCTATGATGTCTTCCCTTCCTACAGATGTAAAATTTTCTGAAATATTGAAGCCATGGGGGAAATCTTTCTCCTTTGGAAGGAGGAAACAGAAATTGTCATAAAAACTGAAAAGTTCATTATTACTCTGTTTTGCAAATTGAAGCTCATTTTGCTACTTTAGGAACAGAGAACTAATTACCTGTATATACAACTTCCTGTATATACAACTTGGTTTGCTATACGATTATGTTAGGTATAATGACAAGTACAGTTTATTCTGAGTATAATTACTATACAGAGAGAGAGCGTGCTAGAAATGGACCTTCAAGATTTTCAAGTATAAGGCATAACAACTACAAAGAATCTCTCCAGTTTTGCCAAAAAACCTCAATATAAACAGAACAAAACATGACTATTAATTAAATAGTAGAAACTATTTGGTGTCCACGAGTACCTCAAAACATAATGCACTCGTTTCCATAATATTAATAGAGAAAAAGAAACCAGGATCAGGAATTACAGTTGTCTGATTCTGTACAATGTTTTACATAAAAGCCTTCCTATTACATAGCATTAAGGACTTATTTCAGGGCAGTAAATATGTGACCATCTTGGCCATGTCCATACTATACTGTTACAGTGCTATTATTCCACTTTCAACCTCCTGTGTAATTCTAGGGTTTGTAGTTTCCTGAGGCCAAAGAGCTCTCTGGCTGAGAATACTGAATGCCCCTCCCTAAGATGCAGGATTCCATAGGATGTTGAAAGTGGAATAATAGCACTATAACAGTGTAGTGCAGAAATGGCCCTTGTCTTAAACATGCTATACTTCATTATGAAACAAAATATTCCATAATCATTGCTTTCCCATTTTCCAAGAAAAAGAGGCTCCAGAAAAAAAGAAGAAAAAAATTCTTCCTGAATTTTTCCAGGGTTTTCCCCTCCCCCAACTTTCACATCTCTTTCTCTTTGATATAACCAGTGCCCATACTTTGGAATTCAAACAAGGGTAAAACCAGTAAGTGGCAGCACTAAAAAAAGTTTCATTTCATCCTCTCAAAACTCAAGGGAAACACTGTACTGCGATGTTTTACATTTTGTCAGGTCTTCCAGATTCTGGGTTTAGGGATACAGCTGAAACAGAACATACAGCAGCATCCTAAAAGTGTTCATCAACTTTCATTCTGAGTATCTCAGTCTTCACGACAACCGTGTTTTGCCATCACGTCTCCATCCTCAGAAAATCTGTGAAAGAATCAAGCTCGCATTTTTACTTGAAATTTAAAGTTAGGTCTTGAATAGACACATTAAAGTTTATTTTACTATCAACACTCAAAGAGGGAATATAATGGACCAACAAAGTCTAACAGGCCAGCTGAACCAAGCCATTTTCAAGAAACTGTTATTGAAATTGGTCATTTATCATGACAGGGAAAAATATGGTGGATGCAAGGAAAATATTAGGCATGAACTACTCACAGCCTATATAAGCTAGAGCAGTTGTTATGCAGCTCTTTCTACAGCACCAGCTCATTGGGAGGTAAGCAGTGCAATTTCACCAAATGCACTTCAAACTAAGTTCCTTCAAAAGCTCTACCAGCATGACACCCATATGTGAAAATCAGCTACAGAGATACAAGGCCACACAGAGCACAAATACAATCTCTCTCTTTAAAGAACCATGTTCTTTTCTGTACAAGTTACAAGAACTAGGAGAGTTAAGCACCTTCTTTGACACACACCATCCCTTACTCCTAAACGTCCTTTCTGAAGTAATAGTATGGCCCCACATCACCAGGACTTTATATTTAATGTTTGAGAACCCATACTTTTTCTGCCATCTAAGCAATGGAACACATTGCTTTCACTTGCGTTGTTACTATGTTTGAGTTCCCTCTCAAACTTCTTGTCTCAGACGGAGATTATTACTGCAGTCCACTGGATATCTGTCAGCTCTCCGCAATTCTATATTTGTCAAGAACTTTAAGAAATCTAAACATTGTCACTTATTTTACAAACTGATAGAAGAAAAAGAATAAGACACAATAAATGGCTACTAATATCGATATGATGATGGCTCCTTTGAAGGGCAAAGAAGTTTTAAAACACTTCAAGAATAAAATGAAAAGTCATGTAAAGACAAAGGTACTGTTATCCTACGTCAGCAGGATAAAAGTCTTGCACAGAAGCATCTCTGGGCTTCCAAAAGATGCTTCTCTCTCTTCGTTTTCAAAGAACTGGTCATATTGGCACGGAGATGCACAATTTTAATCTCATATTATCACATAACCATAGAGTTAAAGGGGCCTCATGGGCCACTGAGTTCAACCCACTGTTCAGTGCAGGAGTTTCAGCTGAAACAGTTTCCAATGGCTTTGGGCGCAATTCCAATCTTAGGCAACAGAAATGATAAGAAAACATACCTAAGTGGAATAATTGCACCAACAAGCCACAACTTCTCATACATCTGTCTACATTCGCTTAATAGTGGTGGTTGCACATGAGTGACCAGATACTCCAACAAACAAAACACTCATAACAGTCAATCAAGTTTTCCTCTAGGCTTTAAATGTGATCCATTAGAACCAAAGTCTGGGAGGTATACACCTTACAGGGCAAGTGTTGGTTGTCTTATTAAAAGACACTGCATGTTTCCATTTAGGAGAGAAAAGGAGCCAATAGTGACTTGCACAGAGAGAGCTCTTTTCTGTCATTGTTGTTCTTCTCAATCTCCCACATGAAGCAGGATTCCTGTTGTTGTGTACCTTCAAGTCATTTCCAACTTAAAGGAAAGCTGTCATGGGGTTTTCCTGGCAAGACTTACTCAGCAGTGGTTTGCCTTTGCCTTCCCTTTGAGGCTGAGAGTGTGTGACTTGTCCAAAGCCACCCAGTGGGTTTCCATCACCAAGCAGAAATCTGAGCCCTGGTCTTCCAGAGCGGTAGTTCAACACTCAAACCATTACACCATGTTGGCTCTTATTATCATTATATCTCACTTTTCTCCCAAAATTGGGACTCAAGGTAGCTTACAATATAAAAGAACAATGCAATCGTCCCTCTACATTTGCAGGTTTGACTTTCATGGATCTGGTTATTTGCAAGTTTCTTCAACCCCCACCCCACCTTCAGATGCTTCTTTTCTGGGGGAACCTTCCCTCTCAGCATCTGCAATCAGGTTGTACAGCCGTTTAAAAGCCGACCTCTAGTCCTGGGTCCTCCTCCACCTCCTGCTCCTCCAGCCACTGCCTGGCCAGCTAAGGATGACTCACAGTTCAATTTCTCAGCACCACAAACCCTCTCCTGTTGCTCCCCAAAACCCAAGGAAGGAAATAGGTGAGACAGAGGAAATATAGGTCCACCATCCAAACCATCCCTTTTCCTTCTCCTTTCCTTGACCTGGTTTGGACCCTGGCTGCCCATTGTTTCCACCATGCATCATCCCCCTTCCCACAGACACACACATTTTGATACTTGTAATTTTCCCACTTTTGTGAGGGTCCTGCACCCCTAACCCTAGCAAATGCGGAGGGCCAACTGTACAGCCAAAAATATACCAAAAGTGAAAATTATAATGAACTTAAGCAATTCACAATATTAAAATGATTTGAACCTACAGTCATCCCTCCACATTCAGTAGGGTTAGGAGCACAGGACCCCTGTGAAAGTGGAAAAAAGGGTGAATAACTCTAGACCCTCCCAAACCATACTGAACACACAAAAAAGTACGATCACCATATTCAACTCACCATAGACTCCTTTGAGGCTTCAGGGTTCCTTCACAGGGCAGAACTGGGTGGCTGATGGGGCTTACTGCCACCTCTGCTGCTGCCCCACACCATTTTTAAGAGGGACTTACAAGTCTCGTTCACAGTTTTTCAGCCTCATGAGGCTTGCAGTCCCTATTAAAAATGGCACAGGGAGGCAGCAGAGGTGACAGCAAATAATCCACGAATAATCAAATCCACAAAAGCGAAACCCGCAAATGTGGAGGGCTGACTGTACAGTCTTTGCCTGCCAGTGGAATGGACAGCAAGGAAGGGGGCATTCTGCCCTCCCTGGTATGGGTTCCAGAGCCCCAGGGCAGCCACCGTGAACTTTAAACCATGAACCCACAAACCATGATGGTGACAAGACTGAGAGAAGGGCTCTCCTGAGGATCTCATGGCTCAGATAGGCTCATACGAAGACAGTTTGGCAGAGAACTTGGACTTGAGCCACACAGAGCTTTACAGGTCATAGGCAGCACTTTTAATTGTGCCTGGAAACAAAATGGCAGCCAGTGAAACAAGGTATCAGTCCAAGCAATGCAGCCTGTCTGATAAATAAGCTTTTCACTGTACAAATTAACTTCTCAGTGAGCTACACTTCCTGTGTATATATTATGCTATCATTTTTCTCCAACAGCATCAAATGAATAGCGCTGGAAAGAATTATACAGCCATCCTCTAAAAATCAGCAAAACCCCAGTAGATCCCAAGAGAATGCAATAACTTCTAATATTAAAAAAAAAGCCTTCACCAATAAGAGTAATTTCAAACCTTTTTTGCTGCCTCAGACAAAATGAGACATGTAAAGTGAACAGAGTTCACTTACCACAGTAAACACCAAGTGAGCAAACAGTTGCAGCATCTGGGCATTCAAGTCCAAGTTCATTCCAGGTCCAAAAGTGAAAGGCGAAATGGTGTCACAGGACTAACGTCCATGCACTCACTCTCTTACTCACTAGTTCTCCCACGTACACACATACGTTTGCGCGCACACACAACACAACTGAGAAGCAGAACAGGGCACAATTGTCTCTTTCCTAGCTCAAGCACTTCTCTGTCAGTATAAGCAACAAACCTTTTCAAGCAAGAAGCCCCCTTTCCCTGCTCCTTTCCTACTTCAATCCCTTTCAGGTCAACTCAAGAAGGTGACAATTAGTGTAAACTTCTTTCTGTTTAAAACTAATCAGCCACAGTCTATACCAGAGCCATGCACAGACCACATGCATGCTTATCATTCCAAGGGTCACATAACTTCCATTTTCCAAATGTCCAACCAGCCTCCTCAGTCAGAAGTACAGCTCCCTAGCATTCCGAAACTTCATACTTTCCCTCATGCCAGATTTACACAACCCTAACACTATCTTTCCCACTCTTCCAATTTGACCTCAACACACAGTCAGATACTGAAGATCCTCTGAATTTACCATCTCACCTCTGACTTTGCTTTCAGTCCTACATCCTCCATCATTCAGTATCTTCCCATCCTAACCCTAGCTCCACTACAGCCTGTTTCCTTTCTGCCTAAGTCCTAGGCTGTGGAGCCCACAACCCCCTTTGTATCCAATCTTGCTCCAAAGTATGCCTCCTGGAGACTCTTCCCCCTGCACACACCATCATAAACTTTTATTGCAACATGAGTACACTTTATATAATAACCTAAAGCAAAACCAGGTCCTTGCCAGAACTAAGTTGAAAAGTAAAGCTAGAGAGAATAATGAGGAAAAATAAGAATGGCAATCCAAGAGAAAGAGAGGAGAAATCAGATGTGCAGGTGGTCACAAACAGGACACAGGTATATCTACTTAGGGCAGTGGTTCTCAACCTGTGGGGTGCTCAGATGTTTGTGGACTTCAGCTCCCAGAAGCCCCAGCCACTATGGTCAATGCTCAGGGCTTCTGGGAGCTGAAGTCCACAAACATCTGGGGACCCACAGGTTGAGAACCACTGACTTAGGGCTTCATTTCAACTGGGAAGAAAAATGAAGGAGTTACATCAATTTTATCTCTATATTCTCTTTCAATTCCTGTAACCATCATATTCACTCAGACATCATAAAGCCTTTTCCAGGCTTGTCTTAGCAAAACAAATCACAACCATAACAATAGAGGCCTTCATTTTCAATTCCTTCACTGATACCCTGTTCTTAATACTAGGTATCCTCAACTATTTTCAACCATTTCATCCTCCCTTAAAAGGTTGTAAAATCTTTCATCCTTTCACACTACATGGCTTCAGTCTACTCTTTCTCTATCTTGTACAACTGACTCCTGATTTATCCTTTCCACTTCACTTCCAACACAGCTGCCTTTTCCATTCTCAACACATTTGTTCATGAAACAGGATGGCAGAGACACGTCACCTCTTCATCATCTTAATGCAAATACAGAGGGAAGGGAGAATGAACAGGATAATGGGAGATCATCCACCCTACACCCACGGATGGCCAGCCTCCAAAGAGCATCCCCTTAAATTGGGCTTGCTTCTTTGAACTGGGTTCACAGCCCAGTTAAAGAAAGGAGTTAACATACCCTCACAAAGGCCTGGCATAGAAGAATTAACAGAAGATGGATTAACCAACTCCTAGTTTTCCCCTGAATACTTGCCTTAAAAAAGAAACGTGTTTTTTGCTTCCCTTTTTTGCTCATGGTATCTAATTCCATGCTCCATGCAACCTGGACAAAAAAGAACTTGCTCTTTAACAAGTTGTTCTTTACTAAGACTGGTTCTAAAGAACTTACTCTTTAGCAAGACTGGGCTGAGCAAAGCCTTCTTGTGAATCTGTGGCAAAACCAATGTTGGTAGATATAATAAAGTTTAACACAAATTGTAAGGCAGTTCAGAAATTCTGGCTAAAATGCACACAAAAGAACACTGAAAAAATAATTCTAGGAAGAGGAAATGCAGAAATGAGGAGTGAGTTTATGTAGCAGCAGAAGAAACATTTAAGGACACCATGTTAGCCGGTTTTGACATACTTGCCCTACATTCCTGCTAGGCCCTCCTCTATTATGACTCTCTGCTCACTGCACCTACAAATAAGGGATGATTCTATTGATAGCAATTTTTAAAATACTTAATTATGCAAAATGCTGCTGCATTTCTGTTGTGGTGAACAGAGAGGAGTTTTGGCTATAGCACTAACAATTGAGACTGATGACTGAATTCTCACTTAGCAAATGAACCTGTCATTTGACAAAGGGGCTGGCTAATGCAGTCAAATAGAGTAAAGCCTAAATACCATAAAGACACCAGATCCTGTCTGATCTTGGAAGCTAAGCTGGGTCTGTCCAGATTAGTATTTGGATGGGAGACTGCCAATGAATACCAGGTTGCTGTAGGCTATATTTCAGAAGGAACAGGAAAACTGCCTTTGAGTATTCCTTGTCTAGGAAAACTCTAAGAATTCATGGGGTCCTCATAGGTCAAACAGGCAACTTGAAGGCAAATATATGTCCTAGGCACACTAACAATATTTAAAAAGCAGCAGTCCCTCACCACTTCTTCATAGCCCATCCCATTCCCCAACCTTATACCACTGTCCAAATACATAGCTCATAAGCACACACTAAAACTTCCTCTGGTCATTTTTACACTACAGCTACAGATACAGACACATTCCTTTCCATATTCTTGAAGCAACCACTACACAACCATGGCATCCTTAACCTTTCCCCTCATTATTCTTTCCTGTCCCATCACTAAGGAGTTTTCACCCTGATTTCGCTCCTGTGTCCCCAACATATTCACTGTTTGTTAGATTCCTGCAGTACCCACATCCAAGACACATACATCCACATGCCCCATTTACTCAGCACATTCTATACTACAGTAGGTTCCAACTTTAATTTCAGTACACATATTTCAGAGGGACTGCTTGTCCATTACGGAAAAAAATGGAAGCCCATTGAATTACACCAGGTCACACAGCAGCTTAAATACTAATACATTCACTGAATCTAAACTGCATGAAACAGATAGGAAGCAACACCAAACCAAGGTGTGGTGATGGTGGGTTGTTTCTCCAACATACACCAGAGATCACATCACAATAATACTATTTTTTTTTTCCAGTCTCAAAGGTGCTACAAGACTCCTTTAACACCATGAGAGCCAACATGGTTTGGGTATTGGACAACAACTCTGGAAACCAGGTTCAAATCCCCACTCAGCCAAAGAAATCTACTGGGCAACCTTGGGCAAATCACATTCTTTCAGCCTCAGAGAGAGGCAGAGGCAAAGGCAAATCTCTCTCTGAATAAATCTGGCCAAAGAAAAACCCTGTGATAGATTCACATTAAGGTTGACATAAGTCAGGAACAAGTTTAAGGTACATAACAATGAAATTAATTTCACAAAAGGATTCTGCTAGTGTTTTTCCCCCTTTTTTTCAACAGCCAGCTCATGCCCTACCCCTTTTAAGAGCAAACACCACATGATGTCCTGCAGAACTCAAATCATCTTCCTCAAATTACAAGGAAAAGACGGTGAGAGGTGGGGTGGTGGTGAACACAACACTCATGAAGTCCTCAAGCCGGAGCCCACCCACAATCTCCTCAGGCAATTCCTCCCACGTTCCCCCACCCACAATACAGCACAGCTTAAAAGCAAGGAAGTCATCGCAATAAGCAAGACCCTCCCCTTTAAATCAAATTCTGATTCCCCTGACCTATTATTTCCCACCCCCTTCACTCTCCAGACCAGCCTTTCTCAACGGTTTCACCCAGAAGGAACCTTTGAACTAAATTTTCAGGTCTCAGAGAATCCCTACATAAAAATTATTTATACTTAAAGGAAACACATGTTTATTTTTTATTTTATTTATTTATTTGGCAATCACAATCTCTCACAGAACCCCAGGACTCCAAGGGACCCCGCCTGAGAAACCCTGCCCCAGACAGACACCCAACAATACACATTTTCCTAAAGCTGTTTTAAAGTCTGACCTATTATTCCCTCTCTGAAAAAGCCTCTATGTATGTTTGTGCATACATATATATATATACGAGAAACACCCTTGACAACTTGTACTCCCTACCCCCATTATACACACACACACACACACACATATATATATATATGAAATATTCTTGACAACTTGCAGACTCCCTACCTCCATCACGCACACACACGTGCACATACACACATATATATAGACGAAATACCCTTGACAACTTGCAGACTCTATACCCCCCTTTTTATATATATATACACACACACATACATATATGTGAAATACACTTGACAATTTGTAGACTCCCTACCCCCAATTTTATATATATACACACACAGACACACATATATGAAATACCTTTAACAATTTGCAAACTCCATACCCCCATTGTGTATATACACACACACCCATATATGAAATACCCTTGACAACTTGCAGACTCCATTCTCCCCCATGATACACACACACACATACGAAATACCCTTGACAACTTGCAGACTCCATTCTCTCCCATGATACACACACACACACACACATGAAATACCCATGACAACTTGCAGACTCCATTCTCTCCCATGATACACACACACACACACACACACACATATATGAAATACCCTTGACAACTTGCAGATTCCATTCTCCCCCATGATATATAGATATATATACACACACACACACACATCCATATATGAAATACCCTTGACAACTTGCAGACTCCATTCTCTCCCATGATATATATATACATACACACACACACACACACACATCCATATATGAAATACCCTTGACAACTTGCAGACTCCATTCTCTCCCATGATATATATATATACACACACACCCATATATGAAATACCCTTGACAACTTGCAGACTCCATTCTCCCCCATGATATATATACACACACATACACACACACACACACACACACACACACACGCATATATGAAATACCCTTGACAACTTGCAGACTCCATTCTCCCCCATGATATATATATATACACACACACACACATATATGAAATACCCTTGACAACTCGCAGACTCCATTCTCCCCCATGATATATACACACACACACACATGAAATACCCTTGACAACTTGTAGACTCCCTATACCCCATTATATGCATACACACATATATGAAATACCCTTGACAACTTGCAGACTCCATTCTCCCCATGATATATATATGTACACATACGTACGCACACGTATATATGAAATACCCTTGACAACTTACAGACTCCCTACCTCCATTTTACATATATACACACACATATATACTTACATAAAAATACCCTTGATAACTTGCAGACTCCCTACCCCCCCTCCACAGACACAGCCCCCAATTCTGGAGTTTGACAGGCACCTGACTGGGGAGGGTCTGCCTGGCCCTTCCTTCCCCACCTCTTCAGCTTCGCCAACCCTCTCCTCTCTCCTTCCGCCCCAAATTTTCTCCTTTCCACCTTAAACTCCCTCTCGTCCCTCCCGCCCGCCCCACAGGAGGGGGGGACAGTCTTCCAGCCCTCCGTGGATGCCAAGCAGCTCGCCTCCCTGCGGAGGGCCCCTTCCCTCGGACCGCCACAAAAAGCGGGGGAAACGACTCACTCGGGCAAGTAAGTGGAGGAGAAACTGCTCCAGCGGTGCAAGGTGTAGGCCAGGACGCGGCTCTCGAGGGGGCTCGCTGGGCCTGGGCCTAACTCGAAGCCTAAACCGGGGTCCGCCGCCGCCATCTTGTCAGCAGCAGCAGCAGCAGCGACGGCCAGGAGGAGGAAGAAGCACCATAGAGTTAGAGAAGCGAAGCTGAGCCTGAGAAGCACGCATGCGCGGAATCACTTCCGGTTCCCAAGAACAAGACCAAAAAAAAATTCACAGCGTCTTTTCTCTATGGTTGAGTTTACTTTGCCGGAGGCGGGGGGGGGGGTTGTGGAATAAACAACGCCAGCGTATACACGCACGCCCAGGAGGATGTTCGCTTCCGAACCGGAAATGTTACTTCCAATTCAAACTGCAGGGCTCTTTGAGAGGGGGAATAAAAAAGAAGCCGGGGGAGAAAAAGGGAGCCGGGGTCGCTCTTAAAGGGGCCGCCGCGCATTTTTCACTCTTAGTCTGATTGCTGGAATTTTCACGTCTTAGACGCAGAGCGTAGGAAGTTATTTGTTCAAGGGAATTGGTTCCGTTACTCGTTGTAGCGCTTGAAAAGTGACTTATATTTGTTGCGGTGTTGGACACATCGACTTTTTAACGTTACTTGTTGCTGATCCCCAACTTTCAGTTACTTTTTTTTTTAAGAGAAAAACTAATGGCATAAAATCTAAACGCTTCCTGCCAAAATATTTTTAAATACCATTGAATAAGATTCCTGACATATTCTGATACACTGAATGTAGAGTTCTTATATTAAAGTAACGAGTAAAGTAACTAGTTGCTCTAGCTGCCGTTACTAGTAAAGTAACTAGTTCTAGCCGCTGTATTTTACAAACACGTTATTTTAGAATTCTGGTTTCTCTTGCTTGGGAGGAGTGCTGTTTACTGTTAAGTTACTTTGAAGCATTTTTGTTGAATGGCCCAGCTGTAGTTTAAACGATGGTAGGCAGAAACTTAAATATTTGTAAAGGGAATTTTTTTTAAAAAAATCCCGCTCTGTATTAACGTTGGTATCTTTTAATTGTTGTAAAAGTCTTTCAGATTTTTTAAATGAAAGGTATCTAAGACATTATCGCCATAATAGACCCAAAAAGATCACAGTATTTTCCAGGCAAGCCACAGTGGTTACCGTGTTACGAAACAATGAATGTATTATTGCAGTCTTTTGTAAAATAGACTGCCCTTCTTTGGTTTTTGAGATATTCAGTTGGGCTTTCTTTTTAAAGAAAAGACTTTTTATTGAGCAACTTGTAGCAAAAAAAAGCAAGACGCACATTGTAATATAGCTGCAAATATTGGTTTTGGGGTGTGGGGTGGGTTGGGTTTTTTTTTCCTGTGTATCACAACTGTACATCTGGAATCTCCTGGAAATTTCAGCAATTTATGGATGATTCCCAATAATTTTTTGGCACACAGTTACCAGGGCTGACCCAAGACATTTTGCTGCCTGAGGCAAAGGACAAGATTGTGCTCCCACTTGTGTCCCATGTACATAATCTAAGACGATTTCTGCCCTACACTGTAATACTGCTATTATTCCACTTTCAACCTCCTGTGGAATTCTGGGGTTTGTAGTTTCCGAGGCCAAAGAGCTCTCTGGCTGAGAATTCCAGAGGCCCCTCCCTAAACGGCAAACCCCAGGATTCCATAGGGTGTTGAAAGTGGAATTATAGCGCTATAACTGTGTAGTGCAGAAATGGCCTGAGTGAATCTTGATTCAACAACAGCCGCATGACAGCGTTCTCCACAACATCTCAGGGCAGCTGACGAGCAGTCTAGGGGCTGCACAGGTCAGGGCCAGCTTAAGGGGATGAAGGAGAAATGATGATGAGCTCCCCCCATCGCTACCAGCAGCACCCGAGCATCCACCATGGCTGCGTCTGTCTGCCTGACTGATAGACCCAGCCCTGCTTACTGTATCACAACAAGATTGCTCCCTCTCCCTAAAAAATATTATCCTAGTGATGCAGAACTTGGAAACATTCCCTTTTTTTTGTACTGCAAGTCCCAGAATCCCCCAGCCAGCCCCCACTGGCTTTCTGTCTGCCTCCCAGTGATGGAACCCCTGCCTTGTTTCTGGCTACCAAATATTTAAAAGCAGCCACTGCATCTGCCCCCTCCCCATTGCACAACCTCTCTTCTGGCAGGGGCTGCATTTCACCAAGGGAATCTGCCGGCGCAATAACAGGGTGGATGGGGCTGAATCAAATGGTGGACAGAACCACCACGAAGAAACGCGGGCAGATATTTTGATGAAACACAAGCTGTTCAGCGGTTGAACAGGTCGCCTCAAGAGATGGCGAACTGTCTTTCACCGGTCATCGTCAAGCAGAGTTTGGATGGTCAGCTGTCAGGGGTGTGATGTGGAACGGTCCAAAGGCGACCACAAGACCAAAGTAAGGCACAGCCTTGCCGAAGGACAAGGGTCCTGAACAGAGGAAAAATTTAGAAGCTATAGATTCATAGCAATCTCGGGGAAAAACAGATTGAAATATTTCCGGAGCATTTTGACCCTACCATCAATTAACTGGCAATTTCTGCTAATAACAATAATCATCTGAAACGCATGGGAAAAGTTCAACGTGATTAGTTTTCACTTGCTGAATGCTTAGTAATTTTCTGTTATGGCTTAATGACTGCTGTTTAATGATTGGCTAATACACGCACACACACGCGCACGCACGCACACACACACACACACACATATATATATAAAATAAATATCCAATATAGTCCTATGATTTGCTATATGTTGTATGCTGCTGCTGGGTAGATTTGTCAACACTAGAAAGGTACCCATTTGCTTCAGTATGAGACTGCTTTGCCTGAATACGCTGATATCTGGACTGACATAGAATCATAGAGTTGGAAGAGACACCAGGAGCCATCGAGTCTAACCCCCTGCTGTGCAAGAACACCCATCAAAGCATTCCCAACTGATGGCCATCGAGCCTCTGCTTAAAAACCTCCAAAGAAGATTTTACACCAAGAATGTGAGGAGGAGACAGTTAAAGCAGTAATGATACAATGGGCACAAAATGTTGGACACTCAATACAGTTAGAATGGTGGGAACAGAGTTGGCAACGCGCACAGAAATTTACTGCTGCTCAAAACTTAAAAGAAAACTATCACAAACTATTTCATAGATGGTACATGACACCAGAAAAATTAAAGACTATTTACAAGACGGGTACAGGTCAATGTTGGCAATGTCAAGAGAACTCTGGTACATTATTTCACATGTGGTGGTCATGTCCCAGAGGACAAAAATACTGGAAAGAAATACACAAGAAAATAAGTTCAATTTTGAAGATCCAATTTGGGATGACACCTGAATTCTACTTGCTAAACATGACACATATATTAGATGGAATGCCAGTTAAGAAATACTGGAGAATAATATTGTACACGGTGACGACGGCCCGCATTGAGTATGCACGACTTTGGAAAAATGAAACCACACCTATAACTGAACAGTGGTGGACAACTTTTATGGAAAATAGAAATGCGGATATACTCACACAAAGACTAAAAGGGAAAACAGACAAAGACATTAATAAAGAGTAGAAGATTGTTACAGATTTGGGTTGGGGGTAGACAGAAGGTAATACATTTTTCATGATATCAATTACTATTCAGGTTAATAATGAAATATCATGTAACAAGTAAAGTAGAGACATACAGCAGGAACTAACAAATTATAGATTATTAACATTTTATTGCAATACATGGTATAATAGAGGGAATATTAATAACTGTAATCCAGAAAGGAAAGGAAGAAGGAAAAACATTTCATGTAAACAATGCAGAGATAATTGTTTGTTTTATTTGTTGAAATTTGAATAAAATTATTAAGGGGAAAAAAAACCTCCAAAGAAGGAGACTCAACCACACTCCAAGGCAGCATATTCCACTGCCGGACAGCTCTGACATGCCTCTATCTATCTGTCTGTCTGTCTGTCTGTCTGTCTGTCTAAATGTATACTCCACCTTTCTCCAGAGATGGGATCCATGGTGGTTCATTAAATAAACTGCATCTTCATTTCACTGATGCCTCCGTTCTTGACATGTTTGTTCTATGGGTGCTTTAGCTTCAGATTTCTGCAAGACAAAAGCTAGAGTCGATAACCCTTAGGGAACTTTTAAGACCTTGGCTTCTTTCTCGTTCCGTTTTCTTCCTGCTGTGAGAGAGATGGATTGTTCTTTCCGACATCAATAGGAGTATAGTGTCTACTTTAAGGAAAGTGAAGATGCCACTATATTGTGTTTTGGTCAGACCTCACCTGGAATACTCTGCCCAGTTCTGGGCACCACTGTTTGGGTAGGGTATTGACAAGCTGGAATGTGTCCAGAGAAGGGTGACCAAAATGGTAGAAGGCCCTGGAAACTGGCTTAGGTTGCTGGGTATGTTTAGCCTAAAGAAGAAAATTAAGAGGTGACAAGATAGCTATGTTTACATATTTGAAGGGATGTCACATGGAGGATGGAGCAAGTCTGTTTTCTGCTCCTTCAGAGATTAGGACATAGAGCAATGGCTTCAAACTTCAGGAAAAGATACTCCATCTAAACATAAGGAAGAAATTCTTGACGGTAAGAACAGTTCAACAGTGGAATATGCTGCCTGTAACTGTGGTGGAGTCTCCTTCTTTGGAGGTTTTTAAATAGAAGCTGGAGGTCCATCTGTCAGGAATGCTTTGATGGTGTATTTCTGCATGGTAAAGGGTTGGACTCAATGGCCCCTTGTGGTCTCTTCCAATTCTATGATTCCATACCAACTTGTCACTAACAGGGGGGCAAGATCCACACCCATGAAAGAAAGGAATTTTAGCCACCCGCCTTTTTTATTCAGTGCTGTTCTTTATGGGCACAATAAAAGTAGTTTGGGGTAAACAGACATAATTAAAATAGTTCAAATAAAACAGAAATAATTAAAAACCAGCAAATATCTCACAGTTCCATTTGAAATTCCTACTTAATGTTACCCCCTTTTTCTAGGATGGGAGCCAAGGAACAGAAAAGCAGATGACTCCGCAAGGAGCTATTCACATTCACCACAACTCAGCGTTGTTAAAATGTGTAACGTGTCATTTTTACAATTTCATTGGCATTTTGAATTTCACAGTTTCACAATAGCAGACAAGCTGGAAAGGTTTAAGGGGGATTGCAAATTAGTAAAGATATTTAACCTGTTGAAGGCTGAAGTTCATCATTATGAATATTATAAGACTTCTAAGGAGTGGCTTTTATATATCCCCTTTTAGGTATTTGGCATGGCTACAGTGATGTATTTAAGTTTTTTACTCCAGGTCTCAAGACTAGTCTCAAGTCTCTACCTTCAAGTCTCAAGTTGAGTCTCAAGTCCTCGCAAGATACTTTCAAGTCGAGTCTCGAGTCAAGTCTCAAGTCTAGTCTCAAATCTCTATCTTCAAGTCTCAAGTTGAGTCTCAAGTCCTCGCAAGATACTTTCAAGTCGAGTCTCGAGTCAAGTCTCAAGTCTAGTCTCAAATCTCTATCTTCAAGTCTAAAGTTGAGTCTCAAGTCCTCGCAAGATACTTTCAAGTCGAGTCTCGAGTCAAGTCTCAAGTCTAGTCTCAAATCTCTATCTTCAAGTCTCAAGTTGAGTCTCAAGTCCTCGCAAGATACTTTCAAGTCGAGTCTCGAGTCAAGTCTCAAGTCTAGTCTCAAATCTCTATCTTCAAGTCTCAAGTTGAGTCTCAAGTCCTTGCAAGATACTTTCAAATCGAATCTCGAGTCAAGTCTCAAGTCTGGGAACCAACTTTATACCCCAACCTATATTCCAGAATTTCTGAAGAGAGTCAAACAAAGTCAGTTTTAACAATTTAAGTAGAGTCAGCCCTCCAGTTTTGTGATTTTGCCATCTGCAGCTTCGGAAGTGGAGAATAGGATCCTTCTTACTTCCCATCTGCAAAGCTTGCCTTCTGCTCTTAAGAAAAGTTTTAGAAAGCTCCTCCAATATGTACTGGGGACAGGCTGCTGAGCAGACCTCAACCCCACCTCAGGCCCATTGCCTAACCCATTTGCTGTTCCCTCTGAGAAATGTCCACACTTTGGGCTTGAGACAGATTGTCAGGTGACCAGTAAGTTGTAAGGTTTCTGGAAGAATGTGTTATGTGACTGAACCAAGGGCTGCAAGTCAGTCACTAAAAATATGCAAGTCTCAAGTCGGGTCGAGTCAGTGTGTAATTTTTACTAAGTTGAGTCACATCACTGAAGTGATTTAAGTCTGACTTGAGTCCAAGTCAATTGACTTGAGTCTACATCACTGCATGCCTATATGTGTCACTTCCACAGTAGGCTCAAAGTAAGACATTTGGCTGTCTGAAAGTCGCAGGCCAGTTTAGAAGAAGAGGGCACTGCCAAATGAGACTGCCATTCCTCCTCTCCACCTGCAAAAAAACCCTATACCTAGGAAACATGCTTAGGATCACTTAACATGGTTGACGCGATAACTATAAACCTATTTAGTAGAGAGTGAGTCCCATTAAACCCAGTCAAATTAACTTCTGAGTAGAGATGTTCAGAATTGTGTGGGAGTTTAAGCTCCAGAGTGATGTAGTGATTTGAGGATTGGAGCATGACTCTGGAGAACAGGGTTCAAATCCCCACTCAATCATGGAAACACACTGGGTGACTGTGGGCAAGTCATACTCTCTCAGCCTCAAAGGAAGGCAAAGGCTTCTGAACCAATCTTGCCAAGAAACTCCAGGATGTGTTCACCTTCAGGTCGCCATAAGTCAGAAATGAATTAAAGGCCCATTACCAACAATGAGTTTTCAAATCACCCACAGGCTTATGGTGACCCCATTAATTCATAGGGTTTTCTTAAGCAAGGAATACAGCACCTGGTATTTCGTGGCAGTTTTCACATCCCTGCTTAGCTTCCAAGATCAGTGGGATCTGTTGCCTTCAGGGCTTTGTGCTGCAGAAGATACCATTGTGCACTATTTTCATTTATTTAGTCACCTGGGAAGTTTCATGGGCAGTGGCGAACTACAAATTAGATCTCCCAGGCCCCAACCCAACGCTTCAGACATGACACTACACAGGCTATAGAAATTTACAGGTCCAAATTTGTCACTCCATGACTGTTGAAACCCTGCTCATCCTCCACAATGTTTCCAATTCAAGGATCAGTTCATTCAACCAACTGGTATTCTGAACTCATTCTGTTTGGTCTTACCAGCCTTTTCCTATGATGCTATAACTCCGTGGACTTGATCAATCAGATGTGGTCACTCACCTTCCTCCATCATTTGAAGGTGAAGCACTCAGATCTACTTGGGCTACAAGCAATCACTCTGTTGTTTTTCTTCCACCATTTTCAGCTTCACCATCTTTGGCCTACTATGCAGACATAGTTTTCCCCTTAGTTGACCCTCTTTTGTTCCTTTCCACCTAAGTCACAAACTGCTTTCTTTGTTTTCTGATCTCCAGACTCTTCTAGTTCATCTGAAGTTACTGATGTCTCTGCAGCTCTGGTTATTCCCTAGATTTGGGCCTGTAGCCCTTGTTTCTGTATGCTGTGTCTTGTTCTTATTTTATTTTATCTTTCTTGCTTAAAAAAATGACAATATTTTGTATCTTAATTATCACATTGTCATACATTCCCTTCTCCCTCTGCCCTTAGCCTGCGTGTTTAGTGTTCCACTAGTCGCTGCAAGAAAGGTACCAAATAATTGATCACTTGACTTGTTCCGTCACTTCTGTAAATAAACTGTGGCCTAAGAGTGTAGCGTAATGGTTTGAGCATTGGACTGTGATCCTGGAGACCGAAGGTCGAACCACTGCTCAGCCATGGAAACCTTTCACTGGGTGACCTTGGCTGCATCTCACACTCTCAGCCCCAGAAAACCCCAAGATAGGTTCGTCTTTAGGGTCTCCATTAAGTCAGAAATGACTTGAAGGCACGCAACAAGAATAAGAGCATAAGGATGTGAGGGCGATCTGGCTGTGACATCTATCACCCCATTGATTGCCAGGGGTGATTCAGCTAATCTGGCTGGCTAGGCGGGTGTCCCCTTCCTCCCTCACCTCTCCATGTGCATCCCTCCCAAAGCTGCGCGCTCGGTGGAAGAGGACGACCATCTCAGGTAGGAGTGTACTGTTCTTCGGTCAAAGATATACGATCGCTGCGCTCCCCTGCTAGAACCTCCAAACAAGAATAAGAACATAAAAAGGGAACGTTAAATCAGATGGAGTGCCTACTGAGTCAATCATGCTGTTTACACTGTGGTTAACCAGACTGATGGATTTTCATTGCCTTTTTAAATGGCTCACTAGCTAAAATTCTCTGGGTGGGGTACAGATGGTGAAAGAAGACATGATACAGCTATAATGCACGACAACAGTGAAAAAAGCTACCAGAATATGAAACCAGCAGCGAAGTATAAAACATGACAGCACATAAAACCAAATTAAAACCAGCAGCAGGATAAGGGTGGAGAGATATAACATATGTGTACCAGATGCCTTTAAGAAGCCACACCCCCTCTAATGATAACACTAGTTCTGATTGTGGAATCATATTCAGAATAGTCTGTGAGCTACATATCTGGTTTACTTTTCCCATATTACTTGCTCTTTATGATCCAATTGTTTATGGCTTTAGTGAAGACACTAAGAAGCCTGATAAACAATAGAGAGGAATGTTGCCATTCAAAGATTTGGAGATTACATACTGTGGCCTTAATCAGGGTAGACAAAGTATAGTCCTCCAGATCATAAAATCATAGAATCCTAGAGTTGGAAGAGATCACAAGGGCCAGTCCCCGCCATGCAGGAATACACCATCAAAGCATTCCCAATGGGTAGCCATCTAAATTCTCTTTAAAAGCCTCCAATGAAGGAGACTCCACCATACTCACAGGCAGCGCATTCCACTGTCGAACTGCTTTTACCATCAGGAAGTTCTTGCTAATGCTTAAGTGGAATCTCTTTTCCTGAAGTTTGAAGCCATTGCTCAATGTCCTAGTCTCTGGAGCAGCAAAAAAACAGACTTGCTCCATCCTTGGCCCTTGCAGCTCCTTCCAGCTCTGTACTACTATGGTTCTACTGCTGTTCTACAAAAGCTGGGGTTTTGTGGCATCTTTGTTTTGAGACATGGAATGTTCCACTCACATATGATTTTCAATCTGCCTGAAGACACCTGTATGTTTGCCAGAAAGCCAAATGTCTGCTGGTCATTGAGAGTGTTGGAAAAAAGACTGGAGCGGATAGTCCTTGCTCTGATGTCTAGCCAGAGTACATATTCATACAAGTCGGGCAAGAGGATAGATCAAGGTTGGGAATTATGCAGTCCTCTAGATGCTGTTGGCTTGCAAGTTCCAGTCATTTATCCTTTGCTGTCCCACCTTTTCAGCTGCTATCAAAATGTCCCAGTTTCTCTCTCCTGCTCCCCACCATCATCTTTAGCTTACTTCAGCTAGTGCAAACTGAGCTCAAAGAGCCAAAGTAGTTCGCTGGCAACTCCAGTCTAGGGAGAAGAGAGAAGAGGGAAAAGTCTTGCCCTTCCTGAGTAGGCTCCGGCAAAAATAAACTACTTCAGTCTCTCCTAGTTTGTCCATTCTTTGTCATTAATAACTTTTGACCATACTCTGATGTTACTTGGCCACATGTTTCCTGGCTTTCTTCGGTGAAATGTTGGAGGATATATGTAATACCTGTTCTCACAATACTTCTGATAGAACTTCATAAATTAACAGATGCCAAACTGCCTCCTAGAACAAGATTGTTATGATTTGGGGACTGTCCTGATTGTTTTAAATGGACCTCTGTTCCGGCAACTGATAGCTAATCAGGGACTTCAGTGAAGGGCTTAGTGTCTCCTTAATGACCAGAAATATCTCTCTCCAGACCTTAGAATGACTCAGTCTTCAGACGGGGAAAGGAGGGGGGCAGAGAAGCTGAAGGAAAGGCTCTGCATAGCTTGAACAGAGGCAACAAAGTGCAAATTTATCTAATGCAGGATTAGCGGCTGTGCTATCTGCACCAGCAGCTTGCTTGTTTATTTAGAAATAAACAGATTACAAAGATGCTCTCTCTTTTTCTCTTTGTTAAGAAAGGATGTCCCATGAAGATTCTAGGATGTGAGAAAGTGGACCTGCATAATGAAGTTCTATTTTATTTTTTGAGGAGTGTCAACAAGCTTTTGTTTTTAAATCAAAACCTGCCCTAGAAAGAAGGGAGCAGCAACTTAGGGTCTCAGAGGCACCTTGTTCCTTACCAGGCATCCCACTTTCAAGTGGCAAGAAGTTCCAGGGGTTGTCCCAGGCACTTACACAGGATTCATGCTGCCTAGAGACACATCACTGGTTTCTTTGCAGTGACTGCTTGTCATGTCCTGGCTAACTTGCTCCCAAAACTTTGCCTAGAGTCTCTAAACAGAAGCATTTATTTTAGCAAAGCAAGCAACACAGCAACATTACCAAAATGTTGCTGAGACTAAAGCATCAGAGTTGGTCACAAATTTTAAACCTTCAATACGAATTTTGGTGCACATACCAAAGAGCGGTCAAAAGGCTTACGTATCAGATCACCTCACTGGCTCCAACCCCTTTCCCGGGCAGCAGTTATTTACATACTTTTCATCTTGGGAGCGAAGTCAAGTTCCTGTCCTCCATCTTAAGCATTCCCATAACAGATTCTGGTTCTTGCATTGTTTTTCCCCTTTTCTGATCTTCCCTTCCAAAAGCCCACTATAAGGTGACATTGAATTCACAGCAGTCGCCTACTGAGATTTTAAATGTTGTAACCAGATAGACTCATAGAGTTGGAAGGGACCACAATGGCCATCAAGTCCAACCCCATTCTGCCAGAGGAACACACACTCAGAGCACCCCCAGCAAATGGCATTTCAGCCTCTGTTTAAAAACCTCTGAAGAAGTGTGTCCGCCACGCTCCAAGGCAGCATATTCCACTGTCAAACAGCTCTTACCATCAGAAAGTTCTTCCTGATGTTTAAGAGAAATCTCCTTTCCTTTAGTTTGAATCCATTGCTCCTGTCCTAATCTCTGAAGCAGCAGAAAACAGCATAGGTTGTTACAGAAGTCAAATAAAAGCAGATACATGATTGGAGGTGTCAACCACAAATGAATCCATATTAGCGCTAGCCAGCTCTGCCCTATGACTCTGTTGCAGCTATTTATTAAATATATTGGTGCTTCTTACGACAGGAACAATGCATCCTGACACTGGTTTATAAGAGACTCAACCTCAAAACCATCACACAAGCACCAGAACCTGGAAAAGTGACTGGAGGGGAATAAAACTCCCAGACTCCCCTAGCCACCATTGAGTGGCCATGCTGCCGTGCATTCTGGGAACTGTAGTCTCTCTAGAGTAACTTACAAACTCTACCCCAAGCTACCAGGGTCCTATTTATTCTTTATATTCTGCAGTACAAGAATCCCAATTATGTGCCTTCCTATGTGCCTTGATAATTACACGGGATTTGAAACTCAGTTGTGATATCTCTGGAAAGACACTAAAAAGCCTTCAGCATCCTTACCCAGAATCTTTGCATCAGGGATTACTTTTACGTTGTTAGTTTTTCTTCTGTCAGCAAAAGAAAAAAGTGGAACATTGCCTTTCCAAGAAGCTTAAAGTTCGACGCTCTTGCCAATCAAGAGTAGAAATTAGTGCAGAAATTGCAGATTTCACAATTCTGATGGTTGCATCAGGGATTGGCTTACCAGATCTCCTCTTCTTTTCAGATTAGAATGCCAAGATTCACCATCTACAGCCAGGTGCAAACAACAAAGAATTAAAGAGCTGGGTATCTCTCAGCACATTCTGCATCTACGGATTTCTTTTTCATTACATGAGCCAGCGTGGCTTGGTGGATTTGAGTGTTGGACTAGGACTCTGGGAGACCAGGGTTTGAATCCCTGTTCAGCCATAGAAACCTACTAGATTACTTTGGGCAAGTCACACTATCTCAGCCTCAGAGGAACCCCCTCTGAATAAATTCTGCCAAGAAAACCCTGTGATAGGTTCTCCTTAGGTTTGCTGTGAGTCAGAAATGACTTGGAAACACACAACAGCCCTTTCCACATGTTCCATGGAATTTGCGCTGCAACGTTTCCGGGTGGGTTTTTTTTTGTCCGTGCTACTGCAGACATATTGTACAATGGTCTACTGCCATTTCCACACGCTCCGTGGAATTCGTGCAGCAGTTGTGATTGGCAGCTCTTTTTTTTTAAATGGCCCCGTGCGTCATGACGTGCGTGCTCATGTCATGCTCCACAGTTCCTCCCACGATAACTCCCTCCTCCCATTCCTCCTGCTAGCCGTAAAATAAACCGAGTCGATGTTTTATTTTCACGCCCTATCTCGGGGGAATGGTTTTCCGCGCCATAGCTGGGGGAGTGCAGTTTTTCTCCCTATCTCTGGTGGGTTCTTGCGCCCGTTTTCTGCTTTTATCTTTCCCTGTGAGCGATGGAGGAAGAGGTGTTTCCTGAAGTTGAACGGCCCATTTTAGCTGTATTCTGGCTTCTTGGAGTTGTGCTGGCTGAACTGGAACATCTATGGGCTAAAGACCGCGCGAGGAGGCGCCGGCGATTGGCCTTTTATTGGTAATGCTGCGGAGGATTTAAGCTTTTCTGTGCCACTGCTTGGAGGCTTCTCGCGGCGCATTCCAACCACTGAAGCTGTCCACGCCCACAGCCCGCCCTCCGATTACATCATACACGAATCAGCACGGTATGAGGGGAAAAAACCACCTTTTCCCCGTTTTTCAAAAAGCCCGCGTGCTGACTGTTGGCGACTTAACCGGGCGGATTAAGGTGTGGAGCTTGCCAATTATGTACGAGCTAGCGCACTCGAACGTGTGGGCGATGTCCGTCAGAGCTCGTGCTGCCCCATTTTATTCACCCCGTGTGGAAAAGGCCAACAACAAAAACAGGAATTGAACTGAACTAAACTCACAGTTACCTTCTAAAACTTTTCCTAAGAGCCGAAGGCAAGACTCTCTCCCAGAGTGCAGGGTGCATTTCTCAGGGAGGAACAGCAAATGTGTCAGGCAACAAGCTTGAGGAGGAAGGATCCTTCTAAAACTTTTGAAGCTTTCGTAATGGGGAATAAGAAGGATCCTGTCCCCCCTTCCAAAGCTGCAGATTCTTTTATGCCCATTGGCACAACAGCTTTGGGAAGGGAGAGTAAGAAGGATCCTGTTCCCCATTTCTGAAGCTGCAGATGGCATAATCACAAATGTGGAAGGCCAACTCTGCTTAAATTGTTAAAACTGACTTTATTTGACTTTGTCCAGAAATTCTGGAATATAGGTTAGGGTATAAAGTTGGCTCCCAGACATAAGATTTGACTTGAAAGTATCTTTAAGGACTTGAGACTTGAAGGTAGAGACTTGAGACTTGACTTGAGACTTGGAGTAAAAGACTTAAATACATCACTGCCTTCAACATCCTGTGGAATCCTGGGGTTTGTAGTTTACTGAGGCCAAAGAGCTCTCTGGCTGAGAATTCTCAATACCCCTCCCTAAACTGCAAACACCAGGATTCTGTAGGATGTTGAAAATGGAATAACAGCACTAATAACAGTGTAGTGCAAAAATGGACTTGATGCTTACATTTTTAAAGGACTTTCTGCTGTGCATGTGTTACAATTGAGGTTGCCAGGTCAAAGGCATCCCAGGCCAAAACCTGATGTCGCCATGAGGCAGGATCTAGTAGTATCATTAAACTTGATGGATTAAGCATCATGTGCAGCTGCACAGAGCGGGCCATTCAGATGAAAAACAGAAGTCTAGCAACCAAGCATGGGAAGAACGTAAAGTCGAAGGCTTTCACGGCCAGAATCCATAGGTTGTTGTGGGTTTTCCTCTGAAGATGCCTGCCAAGGATGCAGGAGAAAGATCAGGAGAAAATACTAATAGAACATGGCCTCAAAGCCCAGAAAACCCACAACAAGCACTGGAGGAATGGTAGGAGAAGCCATCTCTGGTGAAGCTACTCTGTGTGTGCGTGCCTTCAAGTCACCTGTCAGCTTCTGGCAGCCGCATGAATTTCACAGGGTTTTCTTAGGCAAGGAATACGCAGTAGTAGTAGTAGATTTTGACCGAACATTAGAAGGAACTTCCTGGCAGTAAGAGTGGTTTGGCAATGGAACTAGAGAGGTGATGGGACCTTTTTCTCTGGACATCTTCAAAAAGAGGCTGGACAGCTACTTCCTGGGGATGCTATAGCTGGAGTTCTTGCATCGAGCAGGGAGTTGGACTCAACGGCCCACAGGGTTCTTCCAGCTCCATCAATCTATGATATAAGCAAGCAAAACAAAATGAAAGCATACATCTCAGTCTCAAGGTACATCTGATAAAAGGACAGAGGAAGGAAGGAAAGAAGGAAACATTCTGGCCCCCCAACACAAATAAATTATGCAAGCATCCTGTTTCATGTATGGAATTTTCAGAAGGCTTCTGTTTGTAATCTCTTATGCTTTTCTTACTGTTTCTTTCATCTTTTTGTTTTAATCACCAAATGTCTGCTAAGGAGGGAAAGACACTCCCGGCCTTTGTGCCTTTCAATCTATAGTAGTAATAGGAGCTGACCATCTGAAAGCAACTGGAGCAAGGAAAATGAAGAAGGGGAAAGAAGGAAAAGGAAGGACGGAAGAGAAAAAGGAAGGAAATGAAGGAAGGAAGGAAGGAAGGAAGGAAGCGGGGGAGAGAGAGAGAGATGGGAAGGAAAGAAAAAGAAATAAAATGAGGAAAGAAGAAAAAGGAGGGAGGAACAGAAGGACAAGGGGAAGATGGGAAGGAAGGAAAAGAAAGGAGGGGAAAGACAAAATGGGAACCAAAAAGGAGGGAGGGAGGGAGGAAGAGAGACAGACAGAAAAAAGGGAAGAAGGAAGGAAGGAAGGAAGGAGAGAGGGAGGGAGGGAAATGGGAAGGAATGAAGAAGAAATAAAACAAGGAGGAATGAAGAAAAAGGAGGGAGGAACAGAAGGACAAAGGGAAGATGGGAAGGAAGGAAAAGAAGGAAGGGGAAAGACAAAATGGGGAACGAGAAGGAAGGAAGAGGAGGGACGGAAGGAAGGGAGGAAGAGAGAGAGAGACAGAAAAAAGGAAAGAAGGAAGGAAAGAGAGAGAGAGAGAAATGGGAAGGAAAAAGAATTAAAATAAGGAGGAAAGAAGGAAAAGGGGGGAGGAACAGAAGGACAAAGGGAAGGGGAAGGAAGGAAAAGAAGGAAGGGGAAAGACAAAATGGAGAAGGAGAAGGAAGGAAGAAGAGGGAGGGAGGGAGGAAGAGAAAGACAGAAAAAAAGAAAGAAGGAGGAAGGAAGGAAGGAAGGAAACTGAAAAAGAAAGAAGGCGGGGAAGAAGGAAGAAATAAAATAAGGTGGAAGAAAGGGAAAGGAGGAAGGAACAAAAGAACAAGGAAGAATGGTGGAAAGAAGGAAGGAGGGAGCAGAATGGACAAAATGGAATATGAAGGAAAGAAAAAGGAAGATGAGATAAAAAGAGTTTTCTTTTTCTTTCATCTGTGTCCATGCCGCTACAAATAATATAGACATATTTTCAATTGGAAGCAGAGAAGAGGAGGAACCCAGTGCAATATACTGTAGCTATTAAGAGAAACATTCCAGATCTGGACTGGGGAATCCCAGGTTCAAAACCATATTCAGCCATGAAGCTTCTTAGGAAATAAAGGGAGAAAGATAAGCTCAGGACAGAAGTCACCCATAGGCACACATGCCCCTGCTGTCACTCTCTCATGATGGGAAATTTGTGTCCCAGAACCAGGCATTGATAAAACCTGAGAAGAATTAAACACAAGATTTTACTGCAAGCTGTGTCCCTCATTAGCAGCCAGTTACTCTGTCGCCCTCCTAACCCGGGTGGAGAACCGTTCCTCTGCATGTGTGTGTGTTCATTTCAGCACGGGGAACCAGCCACCTCACTTTAAGACAAAAAACATGCCAATATTAATTTTAAAAAAAAAAGTCCACCAAGAGGTTCCTGTGCCTTTGAAACAGGAAATCTTCTTCCCTTCTCATCTTATTCAGAGGGAGAGGCAGAAACATCCAGAGGTGACGCAGCTTTTTGCATTGCAAGTCACCAGAGCAAAGAAGGAACAGCGGGAGGAGAGCAGAGAGAGAGAGAGATTAAGAGAGAGAACAGCAGCTGCTGTTATATTCCAGAAACGCAAGTGAATGAGATCCAGCAGAAGGGAAAACAAGGTCTAGCTAAAGAATAAGATGAGGTATTGGCTTGGTAAAAGAAAGGTTAGGATCGAGAAAGGGGTCTGTATGTGTGTACAAAAGCAGGGTGAGAAATAGAAACCATGCACAGCTTGGAAGTAACTAGGTAGTTAGAAACAAGAACGCAGCATAGAGGGTGCTGTGTCGGGCATGGACAGGGGACGATTGAGATCACATTCAAGTCACCCTTAGGTACATGGAGTGTTTTTAGGATGAGCCATTCATTAAACCTAGTTTAGGTCAAAGCTCGTGTAGTTTAGCTCAAAGTTCGTCGGCAGCTCCTCTGAGAACAGACAGGATCCTGAACATCATAAATACAATGTCAAAATGGTTCCATCAGGAAAGTGCCAGGGGGTAGATTGCTTTAACTGTTTTAATATTGTTAATACAGTCATCCCTTTGCATTTGCTAGGGCTAGGGGCCCAGCACCCCCATGAGAGTGGAAAGCCTGTGAATAACTCTAGGCCCTCCCAAACCATATTTAACACACAAAAAAGTATGCTCACCATATTCAACCTACCATGGATTCCTTTGAGGCATTAAGGTTCCTTCACAAAGCAGAAGTGGGAGGCCGGTGGGGCTGATTGCCATCTCCACTCCTGCCCCACACCCTTTTTAAGATGGACTTACAAGCCTCGTTCACAGCTTCTCAGTTTCACAAGGCTTGCAGTCTCTATTAGAAATGGCATACGGCGGCAGCAGCGCTGAGAGCAAATAATTTGTGAATAATCAAATCTGCGAAAGTGAAACCCACAAATTTGGAAGGCTGATTGTAGTTTAATTCTATTTCAAGGTTGATCTTTTGTATGCTTTTAACTGTATCATATCATTTTAATTTTCAAGCTGCCTTGAATCCTAGCTTTGAGGAAAAGACAAGGTATAAATAAAGTACATAACAAGTAAACCAAAACCAGTGTGTTACTTGTCCTTTTACTCCATCCCCTGATCATCAAAGATAAAGCTTAAGTTACATTGTGATGGTAAATAATGAAAAATAACTTCTATTCCTCTTGCAGTGTCATGGTGGTCCCAAATTTGTTCCAGTTCCTACCTTCTTTTGGTACAGGTTTGATCTGCTTGCTACTTTATGTGATTTTATGGGTGTTTTATGGGTGTTTTTAATATTGGGAATGTATGCACAGGGCAGGGGATACCTCTTAGTTATAGAGTCACTAAATAGGATTTATATATTTAGAAGCATACTACTAGCAGTTTTTATTTTTGGAAGAAATCTCAAAGCAGTTGGCAACAAGCCCAAAGGAGGAGGCCAGCTCTGGGCTTCCATCTTGCCATTGTCCGAGGCAGCGTGACTTGAGGCCAGGGTCTCAATGTGTTACCCAGTCCCTGCTTTTTCCACGGTTGGGAAATGATGCCAGAGAATGTGGTAAAAGCTACCAGGCCTTGGGGAGATCACTGTTGATCCATTAGGAATCACAGAATCATAGAGTTGGAAGAGACCACAAGGGCCATCAAGTCCAACCCCATTCTGCCATGCAGGAATATACAATCAAAGCACTTCTGACCGATGGCCATCCAGCCTCTCTTTAAAAACCTCCAAAGAAGGAGACTCCACCACGCTCCCAGGCAACGTGTTTCCCTGATTTCTGGGGTCCCTTGGGGGACACCTCAATGTGCTCCATGTGATGGGGAATGGAAACTAGCCAGAGCACGAGCAATAGTAATGCAAGAGGCAGGGTAACCTAGCAGGGTCTTTTTACCCAGTTTTTATGGGGTCAGGCCAAGCCAAAAACCAAACAAAAATGTCTAATAAATGATTTTATTGAATGAAAGTCTCATGCACCAATGCAATCACTCATACACTCACTCAAGGCCTATTAAGAAGCAAACGAGAGGAAACTGGATAGGGGAATGTTGAAGGGGTTGCAGCTGGGGTAATACTGCAGCTTTTCCTGAAGTCCTTGGTCTGGGAAACAGCGGAGAAGAGGGGCTCAGCACAGAGCGGGCTGAGGGGATTACTCGACTGATGGAGAAACGGTTTGCTGGGATGACCGAGAGTGATCCAAAGAACCACTCAAAAACAGGGACTATTTGTAGGGTAAAAAGTACCTGGTAGGCTAATCCTTTCCCGGGGAGAACAATGGGTGTTGCAACAAGAAAGAAGCTCCACAATGGTAACTTCCTTTGCATGATGAGATGTTGCCAAAGTCTCAGGATCTTCAGCTGCATTTGGTTGTGGTGTGACTTCATGTAAATGCTCCTTGCCTGACAGGATATTTGCTCAACTTGGGCCAAACACGCTAATCCCCTCAAGTCAGCTTCTCGGGGCTGAGGACCCTTTGTTTATTGTGGGTTTGCACACTTGAGGTCTCTTGGGGCTATGTGACTGGAGATTTTACTAGCCTGATCTGGTCTTCGATCTTTTGACCATTGCTGGCTACGTGCCCATCCGGGTGACCTCTCAGGCACATTGAATCATATTTTAATATCAAAATTGTAGACCCTGGGACAGGGTTTTCCAGCGGAGTAACAAATGTATTCCACTATCAAACTGTTCTTGCCACCTAATGTTTAGGTGGAATCGCTTTTCCTGTACCTTTGGCCCTCCACATTTGCTAGGTTTGAGGGTGCAGGACCCTTGCAAGAATGGAAAAATCACAGATATCAAAACTGCGTATGTGTCTCTGAGAAGGGTGCTGAGGCATGGTGGGGAGAACAGACACCCAGAGTCGAAACCGGGTCAGGGAAAGGAAAGGGAAGGGGGGCTGTTGTGGTGACACTATACTTCCTGTCTCTACCCATCTCCTTTCTTTGGTGGGGGGGACATCAGGAAAGGGTATATGGTGCTGAGAAATCAGGCTGTGACCCATCCTTACGTGGCCAGGCAGTGGCTGGAGGAGGAGGAGGAGGAGGAGGAGGAGGAGGAGGAGGAGGAGGAGGAGAAGTGAATTTCTAAAGGCCTGCGTAGCCTGGTTGGAGCTGCCAAAGAGGGAAGGTTCCCCTGGAAAAGAAGCACTTGAGGTATGGGGTCAGAGATTTAAGAAACTTGCAAATAATCAAATCTGTGAAAGGCAATACTGCACATGTGGGAGGCCAACTGTAGTTGAATCCTTTGCTCCATGTCCTTGTCTCTTGAGCAGCAGAAAACAAGCTTGCTCCATCCTCTGTATGACATCCTTTCAAATATTTAAATGTGGGTATCATGTCACCTCTAAACCTTCTCTTCTCCAGGCTGAACATACTCTGCTCCCTAAGTCGTTCCTCATAGGGCATGGCTTCCAGGCCTTTTACCGCTTTGGTCGTCCTCCTCTAGACATGTTCCAGCTTGTAGCATTGCCAGGTCAAAACTATCCCAAACACTGAAATTTTGGAGCCAAAACCTGAGACTGAGGGATAAATGTGTCATGTTACAGGATGCAGCCACTGGTGATGTCATTAATTTTGGGACATGAAGCGTCTACCATAGTGGTACAGACTATGCCATTCAAACTTAAAAAAAAAAATAATAATCTAGCCTTAACAAATGAGAGGAACAAACTGCATAGATTTTTTGTCCAGGCAGTGCTCTTGCCCTGAGATTCCTCCCCCTTGCCCTGAGGACTGAAGGAGAAGGACCAGGCCCTGAAAGATGGAAATTCAGGAGGCCGATGAAAATGATTTACAACTCACAGTACCAAAAGCTCATGCTTACAGGTGGACAGTGCCAGCAGCAGCATACATCCCCTACCCGCCAAGGAACGTGGAGCAATTGCTCCAACTGCCCCACTGATAACCCAGCTATAGGGCTGGGTTGTGAAGACACTGCTTTGGAGTCCTAGCCTCTGCCTTGGCGGTAAATTGGAGCCCATCCAAGCTGTGCAGAGTTGGAGGGGGTGGCCTGCGTGGCAACACTAATGGCAATTAGCATATCGCACAAACACAGAGTTTTCCAGGAAAAACATGAGCTGGCCGGAGGACAGAAGGATATGGGGAAAAGGGATTGTGTCACCATTAACTAGAACTTTACCTCACCCGCACTGTGACTAAGAGCTGGCTGACCTCACTGCTATTGCTATCCGTTTGCCTCAGAACGTAACACAAACACCCAGACCGACAGCCACACGCTGGACCATTCTTGCTCCAGCGAACATCCCTTTCAGTGTAAGATCTTCTTGCTTGGTTTCAAGCTTGTCCTTAGATTCTCCAAATTAGCACGCTGAAGTTTATCTTGTCAACTTTTATTCTCTTTCCTCTCTTTTTGGGAATCAGGAGGTAGCGCAAAAGCCCCACAATTGATTAGGATCTCTGCCGCCACATACACAGTTACGTTATTGTCGTATTATATTGAGCATCCCCCCACACCAAAAAATAAAAGACCTAAATTGGCTAGACATGATGTCATGCTATAACCGCTCCTGTTATAATCCGATTTTGCCTCCATCACCCAATTTCAACAGCGATATGCATATGAGATATTGTGGCAAACCAGCGTTGATTTTAATACTGAGCTTAGAAAAGTTACTTTTTTTTTACTACTCTTGTTCCTTTAGATAATTTTGACAGGTTCTTCGACAAGGACATACCATAGCATTGGAAACTTAATTTGTTTGGTATAAATAACTCCCAGAATTTTTCAGCCAATATGATCAGTGACCAAGTTGACTAAGGGATTCTGGGAGCTGTAGTCAGCAGGACCAGCATTGTGTCATCAAATTAACTACTATACACTGTGACTCCATTCTTGAACTCCAAACTTTGCAAGTTTCCCCTTCATATCCCATCTGCCAGTTGTAGTGCAACAGGCTCTATAAAGCTATTAACGTTTCTCAGTTCAGTTAATTGGGCAATTTATCTCATCATATTGGCACACAGACTTGTTCTACCTTCCAATCAGAGTTTGGGGGAGAATGGCCTACAACTCCCAGAATACCCTCCAGATTTTTTCACAAGCTTTGCTTCCTCCCCTAATCCGCCAGCTTGCCCACTTGATCCAAGTCCTAACCATCATCTCATCTGCAACCACGTTATCTGTGTCTAGCTCTTGCAGTCTTATTCTGCTTTCACCAGAATTTAGCTCCCTGCTGCACTCTGCCCAAAGCTTGACTGAGCTCTGATATTCTCTCAGCTGTAACCCAACAACCCAGGGATAGTTGGTGGCTTGTGTCAGTGGGACAGTGAATCCATTCTACATTTTAGTCTGAACGATAAAGGAGCTATCGGAGGTGCTGATCCTAGCAAGTTGGATAGCTTCTCCAAAATTTGGGCGAAGAAGTAGAACGCATTCCTCATCCCACTGGATTGCTAATGGGGAAGGTGGTCTCTCAGGTGACAAAGTTATGCAGCAATTACAAGTGCAGTATCCAAGGAACTGCTCCAAGGTGGTGGAAATAGCATGTGTCATCTGCACAATATTTCTGCAGTTGCAAAGACAAAGGAGCCCCATGCTTTTACGCTGGTACTTCACCCAAGGTCTTTCTCCCTTCTGAGAAGTTGCTCATACCACCTTCTCACGGGCGGCTACGTTTTCTCGTACTGTAGCTGATCCAGAAATTGCTTCTCTTCCTTTCAATCTAAACATGGTTTCTGATGGTACAAACTATGCGACAAACTCCAGAAAAACTCCTTTTCTTTTGCAGCTGGTTAGAACGTCACCAACCAAACTCTGCTCATGATCACCAAGAGCAACAGTCTGCCATTTCTTTTCAGGTAGAGGTGGGAAGGGTGGATCTGTTTTTAAATTCCCATTTGCCCACAAAGCTCACTGAGGGATCATGAGCTGATCACGGCAAACCTACCTTCCCAGAAATTTTGAAGCCATGGGAAAAAACTAGGGTTGTTTTCCTGGAGGGAAAAAAAACCCTTGAAATTTTAAGAAAAATTGAAAACTGCATTACTAGTCTGCTTGACAAGTCGAAAGTTACTTTGTTACTTTAGGAACATAAAATCTATTAGGTTTAATTTGGTTTGGCTTCATATTATTGTTTTTGGAATATGAAAAGTACAGCTTATTCAAACAACAGTTACAAAGGGAAATGCCTTTTCATTTCATTTCGTTTCATTTTGTTACAAATGGAGAGGCAAGGTTGTGATCTGTAAGGAATATGTGGTCTACTATATAAAGAACTTCTTCGACGCTGCCAAATTGAGGATTACCAGGCAAAATACAATAAAAATGTAACAAACCATCAGGATTAGTGTAATTCTAAAAAACCATGCTCTCTCTTCTATTCTTCCAAAGCATCAAACAGCCATAATGTATCCATTACCTTAAAAAGAACTAAGAAAAGGAAATGATGACCAGAAATTGCAATGATGTGATCACTGCATATAGCTTTACATAAAAGTTTTCCCATTGTATAATTTTTAGACATAATTTTGAGGGAATTTAATTTCTTAAACATTTTATTTATCTTTCTAAAAGAAAATGTTCCGATCCATTTCCCCCCCACTTTTTTTTTAAGAAAAAAAGGTTTCAAGGGTAAAAGTGTGGGGGGGGACACAATATTTTTCTCAAATTTTCTCTTATTTTTTTCCCCTCGATCTTCATGTCTTTGGCTATGTGCTTAAAAATGGAATAGAGGACCACATATGTGCCACCTTGAACTCCTCAAAGGAAAGGTCAAACATACTTGCAATAAACCAATAAATAAAAGAAAGCCAAGGAAGACCATGTGTGGTCCAGTGAAGGAAAGACTTTAATATCAGTGCAAAGAGAAGGGTCGAGAATCAGGGAGAAGACATATAGCATCCTTTCTGCTCATGATCTGACCAGACACAGATCTTTAAAAGGTTTGGGCTTTCTTCTGAATCTAACCATTGGTCCCTCCATCTCAGGGGTGGGGAGCCTGAGGCTCTGAGGTTGCATCTGGCCTCCCACTTGGGCCCTCAAGGATTTCCCAGATAGCTATAAACCCTTCCCCATGGCATTATCATGTGAGGGTTTCCCAGCTTTGGTACAGTTTTGCCCCATTCTAAAAGGCTGAGATGCCTCTTCTGTGGCCCCACTCTCAACAGTAAGAGCTTTAAGTTCAGGCATGCTGGCATTTTTTTTTTGTCCTGCCTTTTTTGCCTTTGGCCCCACCCACCCTGAGAGTATCTCTGTGTAAGGGTTCAGGTCCATGCCTAAGTCCTTGCAGGATTCTGCCTGCAAGGATCTTGGCCTTGACCCCATTTTTTGCAAAATCCTGCCCAGTACTTTAGACTCAGCTGGCTGCTCAGATGCAGAGCAGCCAGCTATATAAGGGTTGGGTTTACTCTATAGCAGTGGTTCTCAACCTGGGGGTCCCCAGATGTTTTTGGACTTCAGCTCCCAGAAGCCCCAGCCACTATAGTCAATGCTCAGGGCTTCTGGGAGCTGAAGTCCAAAAACATCTGGGAACCCACAGGTTGAGAACCACTGCTCTATAGCATTTACCACAGCAACATGGTCTTCTGTGCTGTCTGCAGCCTCTCCGGATGTTTTACTGTTCCTGAGCTTGCTAACCCCCGAACTCTGACCTGCCTCTTGACACCAGGTATACGTTACCTTGGACTTGCTGGACTCTGGCCTGTGGCCTCCTGACCCAGTGCCTGTCCCTGTCCCAGCCCTGGGGTGTGTATCTGCTAAGCCTGCTGCCCACTCTCTGGACCTTGGCACTCTGAAATTGAATTTGGCCTTCAGGCTGACCAGTAATCACCTTTCTGAAACCCAAGAGTCCTTCCCAGATCTATGTGGGTAAAGCCAGAAAATGAACCTGGAACTTCCTTTGGGATGAGCATGTGCTCTGTTAGGGCCTTAATACCCTAAAGGCACCAGATTCTCTCTGATCTTGGAAGCTATGCAAGATCAGCCATGGTTAGTCCTTGAATAGGAGAATACCAGGTGCTGTAGGCTGTATTTCAGAGGGAGGAACTGGCAAAACCACTCCTGAGTATGCCTTGCCTAAGAAAACTCTATTGGGGCACCATAAGGTGAGAGGCTCTTGAAGGCAGATACACATGTGTGTGTCATTTCACCTTTATCCTTTCCCAAGCTCCTCCCTCTGTTGGCAAGGGCTCTCAATGGGTTTCTTTTTTGCAGAGGAAGGCAAATCTTCACCTGCAGTGTCATGGTTTCCTGGCTTCAGTGGACACTATTGGCTTGAATCCCACGCTGGCAAGTGGTGGCTGGTTGCACAAGAATGGAGAAGCCAACCTGGGGTGGGGAGGAAGCTGGGGACTCACGTCAAACTTGGCCAATCAGCAGCTAAGAAGGTCACAGTATATCCTATAAGGTCATAATACATGTCCAAGTCTGGCCACTCCATTTTCTAAGACTGCGGAGCTTACTCCTGAAGCTGCATAGGTGGGATTTTTGAAAGATTCAAGTCCCACTTTGGATTGGTACCTTCATTATATTCGTTCATTGCTGAAAGAGTGGCTGCTCTGTGTGGCTTTTCAGCAGAGCTTGGGAAAATTATCTTTTGGGACTACAGCTCCCATCATACCCAATCATCATGGGAGCCAGCATCCAAAAAGTTACTTCCAAAGCTCTGTGCCTTTTGCCCTTCTTCCCTCTCCCAGCTTGTGTATTCTTCCTCATTAATAACTTTTGCCATCTTGACCACATAATGGTGTTCCTTGGGCCCATATGTCCCAGTTTTCATCTCTGAAATGTTGGAGGATATGAAATAGGATATGAAATAGAAACCACCAAATAATTTATTCTCAAGAGCTTCTGCGAACTCATCATCTGCTTTTGAAAGTGGCCAATTGATCAAAAGTTTCCAATATGGAAATTTCCTGGGAAAGAAGGAGTTTTGTGCAGTCTGGAGTTTTGTTTTGTTTTGCCTTTTTAAAGAAGCGTTTTGGTTTTGTTTGAGTTCTTTATATCTTCCCCACCAGCACCTCTGCAAGGCTCTCAGAGCAAAAGAATGGAAATTTCCAATTACTGCATCAAAGGCTTGTGCTCTCCAGACAGCCTGCTCAGCTGGGGTCATGTGCTCCTCCCGGACATTAAATAATTCAAGGCCCAGGAAAGGGGACAACGCAGGTTCCACAGGCTGTTCTGTTTGCTCTTAGTAAATATAATAAAGGCTTCCTTTGCTGATTACAGGGCAGAGGATGGAACATCACCTGGGACTCCATTTTGCATCCGAGCTCGGATGCCACTTCCATTCTTGGCTTAAAAAGACCAACATCTATGGGGCTGAAGAAGACAACTTACCCACCAAAGCCCAAATTCTGCTCCCCACCAAGAGGGTACCTGAAACCACAGTAGAAGAGAGGCAACTGATGGGATTGCCACAAAGTTCTACCCTGGAGCCATGTTTTTCAACGTCTTCATAAATGACTTAGATGTAGGAATAGAAGACATGATTATCAAATAATCAGGTGACAGTAAATTAGAAGGGGTAACCAATATCCCATAGTCATTGTAGTGAACTGGTTTGAACGTTGGAATATGACCCTGGAAACCAGGGTTTGATTCCCTGCTCAGCCATGGAAGCCTACTGGTTGCCCTTGAATGCATCACACACTCTCAGCCCCAGAAAGCCCCACAATGAGCTCACCATAAGTTGGAAACAACTTGAAGGCACACAACAACAAACAATTACTAATACCCCGAAGGACAGGATCACAGTTCAAAATCACCTTAGCAGATTGGAGAGGGGGGCCAAAAACAACAAAATTGAATTTCAGCTGGGACCAGGAAGCAGGAAAAAATGAAATACACAAATGTAAGTTGATGCCTGGCTTGAGAGTGCTACATGTGGACAGGGTCTTAGTAAACCACAAGCTAAACAAGAGTTATCAGTGAGATGCAGCAACGAAAAAAGCCAATGCAATTCCAAGCGGCATCAACAGATGTACAGTGCCTTGATCAAGGGAGGTGACAGTGCCACTCTGTTCTGCTTTGGTCAGACCATACCTGGAATACTGTGCTCAGTTCTGGGCACACAATTCAAGAAGAATAGGGACAAGCTGGAATGTATTGCAAGAAGAGTGACGAAGATAAAGAGAAGACTCACGGGTGCCATGATAACCATCTTTAAATATCTGAGGGGATATCATGTAGAAGATGGAGCAAGCTTGTTTTCTGCTGCTCCAGAGACTAGGTCATGGAGCAGTGGCTTCAAACTTCAGGAGAAGATATTCCATCTAAACATTAGGAAGCACTACCTGACATAAGAGCAGTTTGATGGTGGAATATGCTGCCTGGGAATGTGGTGGAGGTTTTTAAACAGAGGTTGGACGGCCACCTGTTGGAACTGCTTTGATTGTGTATTCCTGCATGGGAAAAAGGGACGGGACTCGATGGCCCTTGTCGTCTCCTCCAACTCTATGATTCTGTAATAAGTTAGTTTCTAAACATTGCAACCAGCAATTGCAACACATTATTTCTCACACTGTAACAAGCAATAAATTAAACATGTTTAATACCACTTTCCAAGCTATGTTTGCCCCACGTCCACCGGTTATGCCTCCTTTCTCTCTTCTCTTGCGTCTCCAAATTTTTACGTTGGTGGCGCAGCTCTGCTGGTTGCCTCCCCTTTCTGGCCTCCCGTGCAGCGTTGTCTCTTGGAGCTTGGCCTGATTATTCTAATGGATTTCATAGCCTTGGCTCATGCTTTCACCAGCAGCTGAGCTGACTCACGGTCACCCATGTGATGCATGTGAGCAGCTCCTGCCTTGGGCAGCTCCGTCCCTCTGAGGCAGCAGGGGGGATCCCATCCTGAGGTTTGCAGACGCTGACACTCAGGTGCAGGGTTGCCATATTTCAGGAGCTGAGCCGAATTTTCAGGATCTTGGTCTCCTCTGTTTGCTGGAGAAAGGAGCTAACCCTAAAGGGATGGGTCAGAATTGAAAACGACAAGCTATTGTCTGCTTGGCTTGAGAGCTCTAACACTGGTTTTTGAGCAGAGCTGGGGAATGTGAAATTTTTAGACTACCAAAATCCTCCAAACTATGCTGATTGAGGGACACTGTGAATTGTAGTCCCCACCAAAGTTCTGCTGCTGAGCTAGCAGGCATAGCCCTTATCTCTCTGTATCAGCCTGCCCCAGGCTTGAGGAAGGATGATGGAACAGCCAGTACATGCACCAGAATGCCGATGACACTCAGCTCTCGCTCCCCTTTCCATCTAGCTCCAAGGAAGCTGTTTCATTACAAATCCAGTGTCTGTTGTCATTAATGGACTGGACGAGGGCAAAGAAATTTTAGTCCAGAAAGTATTTGGGATTGCTTCCGGGGTGCAGCCTGCAGAGGGTGTTCCCACTGCTGTTACCCTCAGCATCTGAGGCAGTTCTTTCACTCTGCCTAACGATAGTGCAACCAAAGCAATATCCCTTTAGGGCCATGGGGATGCAAATGCAGACAGAGCACACATCCACTGGCCTTCAGTTGTACACAGTTGCCAAAAAGTCCTGTACCCCATCACATGAGAGATCCACAGAGACCCCTGTTATGGTTTAGTGCTGACAACTTTGTCCACAGCCTAGGAAGACCTAGGTTAAGATCCCAGCTTGATCATAAATCTTACTTGGATGCCTTGGGCCAATTACTGTCTCTTAGCCACCATGGGGTACTGGTTTGAGCTATGACCTTGGAGATCAGGGTTCGATTTCTCACTCGGCCATGGAAACCCACGGGATGACCTTGGGCACATCACACACACTCAGCCCCAGAAAACCACATGATAGAGTCACCTTAGGGTCGCCCTAAGTCAAAAACAACTTGAAGGGACACAACAACAACAAAGTCAGGCTTAGGCTACCTCACAGCTGTGGTTTCCAGATCTCAGGGCCTGATGCTAAGTCTCAGGGCCATTTCCGTACGAGACTGTTATAGCACTTTGATTCCACTTTCAACATCCTATGCAACCCTGGGGTTCAGTTTTGGGAGGGGCCAGCTGGCCCCCCTCGAAACTGCAAACCCCAGGATTCTATAGGATGTTGAAAGTGGAATCAAAGCGCTATAACAGTCTCGTGCGGAAATGGCCTCAGGGCATAGTGTTTCCTCTAGTCCTCAGGACAAGAGGAAGAATCTTGGGGGTGAGAGCAATGCTCTTAAAAGATTTTTTTTTAAAAAAAATGCACCACTGGTGCATGTTATTGCAGACTGCTTTGGACAGGTGACTGTTGCCTCTCCAAACACCTCATCTCCTTCTTCTCTCCTTTGTCTGGGTGGTTAGACAATGTCTTTCTCTCTGAATAACATACTCTGAGCAAGTGTGAATGATATTATCATGATTAATGACCTCACTAGACACCATCCTTAAGTCTCAGACATGGGCCATGATAGCTCAGGGACTCGGATGCTCTGGAAAACCCTCCCTCAGAGGGCTGTTGTTGCAAGGGCAAGAAGGGGAATTATATACACTGCCTTGAGTTCTATGGGAAGAACGTAGAATAAACATTCTTAGCAAGAAGCTATAGGGTAAAATCCCTCACTCAGCCAGGGAGTGGCTGAGTGGGAAAGTTTAATTCTGAGGAGAAGCCTAGTAAGAGACAGAAGAGTAATTGAACCTTTAGTAGAATTTGTTCAGACAGTGTGACCTAGATTGGGGATTGAGCCTTTGGTGTGAGCCTAGCCAAAGGGCCATTTATAGTACTTGTGCTTATATGAGAGTCTAAAGATACAAGTGAGTTGTCTTAAAAGTGCACAGAAGAAATATATTAACTTTGAGCTGCATGTGAACTTTAATACTTTACTCTTATTGTAATCTAAATAAAAGTCACAACTTACTCTTATAAATGCTGAGTTGGCCAAGTTGTTCACAGTATTATAGAGTAACACAGAAAACACAACACCATAAAACTAGTAAGTGGCTCTAAGCAAACCTTTAAAATCTTCATCCTTTTACATAAAGGTGGTGTTAGAAAGGATGGGAGGAGGCAGAGCTGTGTTAAAGATAGGGCTATGTGATAAAGACATGGTGCTACGTTGTCCTTTCATTGGAAAACAAAGACCTTTATATAGCTGAGGGGACTTTTGATGGTGGCATGTTGTACTCCTGATTTTGACGAGCATTTAAAATGGCTTTTGACACCACGGTGTTTCAATAGCGTTGTTGCTGTGTACCTTCAAGTCATTTGTGACTTGTGGTGGCCATTAGACAAACCTCTCATACGGTTTTCTGGGGCTGAGAGTATGTGACATGCCCAAGATCACCCAGTGGGTTTCCATGGCCAAGCGGGGAATTGAAGAACCTTGGTCTCCGGGGTCATAGCCCAAAGCACAACATCATGCTGGCTCTCCTTTGTAATAGGATCCATCTATTTATTTCTTACTTTTGACTTTGTATTTTGTATTTGTATCGACTTTGACATTTGTATCTTGGCCTGTGTCACAAGCTTTTAGGACAGTGTATGAATGCAGTCAACTTAAAACAATCTAGGATAGTTAAGAAATTTTAAAAAACAGCAGGGATAATTTAAGCAGTCTCGAAACATATGAAACCACTCAGCAATGAAAACAATTAAAAACCATGCATCTGTAAAGCTATGAGCCAAACTGCAATTCTCTGGAACAGGGGTTGGTGAAGCCTAGCCTGCAGCCGCATAGTGCCCTTGGATCTTGCTTTCCATTGGTCCTCAAAAGCTCCCCAGCTCCTTCCAATTAAAAAAACTGGTATGGTTTTGCAACAGTTTTTCCCCCCAAACCCTGCACAACCGTGTGAAAACACACAAAGACACCACACGAGCACCTTGGAACTCCATAGGACCCCCCAAATAGCTCAATTTTCCTTTGCAGTACCTCTCAAAATGGCAACAGGAATTGATACGGCTTCCTGTTGTCATTTTGAGAGGGAGAGAAGAAGAAAATGGAAGCATTTAGGCTTGGTGTCTGGCGGGTGTGGCTTGCAGGGGGTCTGGAGGGGATATTGGTGTCTGGACCCTCAGTGCTTGCCTACCCTTGCTCTAAAGGCTTAAATAGAATCATAGAATCATAGAAATGTAGAGTTGGAAGAGACCACACAGGCCATCCAGTCCAACCCCGTGCCATGCAGGAACACCCATCAAAGCATTCCCGACAGATGGCCATCCAGCCTCTCCTTAAAAACCTCCAAAGAAGGAGACCCTATCACACTCTGAGGCAGCATATTCCACTGCCAGACAGCTGTGACCATCAGGAAGTTCTTTCTGAGGTTCAGGTGGAATCTCCTTTCCTGCAGCTTGAATCCATTGCTCCTTGTCCTGGTCTCTGGAGCAGCAGAAAACAAGCCCTCTCCTTCCTCTACATGGCATCCCTTCAAATATTTAAACATAGCTATCATGTCCCCTCTTAACCTTCTCTTCTGCAAACTAAACATACCCAGCTCTCTAAGTCTATCCTCATAGGGCATGTCTTCCAGGCATGTAAAAATAAAAAGCCCACTTGGTTCCAAAATGAAGCTAGTGTCAGCACGAATCTGGCCTCCACATCTGGGGTGCCACAGCCAAGAAAGCCTTCTGCCCTATCCTCCCTTAGATTATATTGTTCCCATTGATGAAACACAGAGAAGGGGCCCTGCAACAGACTCCAGCCATTTCTTTGAGTTTTATTGTTTTGTTTTTACATCTCTGATCTTGTTTGTTGTTTTTGTCGTTGTGTGCCTTCAAGTTGTTTCCAACTTCTGGTGGCCCTATCACAGGTTTTTCCTTGGGCTGAGAGTGTGTGACACGACTAAGGTCACTCACTAGGTATCTCTGGCTGAGCCGGGAATTGAACCCTGGCCTCCAGGCTTGTACTGCAATAGTCAAACCATAACGTGACGTTGGCTCTCGTTGTTGTCCGTACCTGTTTTTAAAATCTCGGGGGGGGTGAGCCACCTCGCGTGCCGCACGGTTTTGCAAGAAAGGTAGAAGATAAAGGGGGAAGAAAACGATCACCATCATGGGGCAGCGTATACAAGCAGAATTCCAAAACGTAAGTGATCTCCCCATAGGAAATGCACCGGGCGTGAAGTTGCTCTGTCAACATTTTGCCTTGAATCCCTTCCACGGAGTGATACTCGGCAGACCTCTGAACAAAAGCGCCTCTTTAGCGAGACCTTGTTGGCAGGGCCTCTGTTTGTTGTGTTCAAGGGCAACAGCTACACAACAGCTGCTGGAGGGTGACACTTTTCAGGGAGTGGTCTCGGCCGCCTTGTTTTGAGCGGAGTGTTTTGTTCTGTTTTTGAAGATGGTTTCCCTTCCAGCACTTTGTTATTTTCAGTTACATGCGGGCCAGACTGGAGACATCAGTCTTTGATTATTTCATCCTTCCCCGCAGGGACAAATAATTACCGTAGTTTTCTCCCTGCTGTGGGAGAAAATGAATATTTTTGCGCAGTATTTTTCAGGCATCCTAAAGAGTTCCAATTTTTTTTTACCACAGGAAAACACTATGGCTTTTGCACACACACACACAAAATTGTGCAAAAAAACATATTTTATGTGCAAAAAAACACATAGTTTGCATAAAATCATGTTTTTAGGACAAAGAGGCATATTTTCTGGACAAAAAAAAAACACCATTTCCTACATAGAAAATGTGTCCTCCCTCCAAAAAAGCTACCGGTATGTGTTTCTCTGTACAGAAAGTATGTTCCTCCCCCCTGGAAAAAAAAGTCATGTGTTTCTCTGCAGAGAGAAATCCCCCTGAATAGTTTGCAATCCTTTGAACACTGGAAGAAACTTCAACAAAGATCTTGAGGCTCCTCCCTGCGGGGCTTCCTGACTCTCAGGGAAATGTATTACAGCCGTGAAATGAATAATAAAGAATATTTTTTCCATTCTTACGCCACATCCTGTCTCTTTCCAAATAATCAGCGTCATCCTCATATACAGCACTGTGGGGATACGTGTGTTTGGACCATGCCACATGGGGCTGTGACGAGGCTGGGGGTGTGGCTAGCCTAAGGGGCAGGGCAGCCCTAGCAACGGGTTGCCATGTAACCCAAGTGGCTCTGGGTAAGAGAGAAACCCAGCCCATTGGTGTGTGGAGGGGGCTAGCTTTTTGAGGAGGAGCTCTATATAAGGCACAGTGACTTGCATTTTAGAGCTTCCTTCAGTGAAATTTCCAGAGAGAGGTTTGGAGTCATTGCTGTTCAGCCAACCAAAGGAGGTTGTCCAAATAAGTATGGTTATCTTCTCAAAGGTCTAGAAAGAAGAAACCAATCCATTTTGAGTTGGGTCAGAAGGTGTGATCTAAACTTGGGAATTTAGCCTTTGGGCAGAAAGGGAAGCCAAAGGCCTCTGTGTGTATGAAAGCTCTTACCTGAGTACTGTGTTAAGCTGAAGAAACTGGTTAAAAACTTTCTAGAGGTTCTGTTTGGCCTGGATATGCTTATAACACCCAATACCTTTTCTCTCTTTGTTATTTTAATAAATATTGCGTTCTATTTTTATAATTTCTGACTCAGCAGAGTACTTTCATCAGGTCTCATTTTACAGAAACACTCTACTACAGATTATTAAATCTTTCTGAATAAAACCAGAGAGGCTTTACCTCCTATTCAGTAAAGAGGTCTATTTAAAAGGGGAAAGCAAGGTTTGTATAAGGAGGGTGCTATAGCAGGCTGAAAGGGAAGCTGCTACTCCAGTCAGGGAGAAGGAAAAGCAGGAAAAGCAAGCCTGGCCCCCTCCACAGGGTGTCACGGTCCGAGGCATGGGCAGCAAGGGCCATCCAGTACAGGCATCGGGGCTGGACCAACGGACGGGCACTAGGTCAGGAAGCCAAAGATCAGGGTACAACAAGTTTCCAAGGCAGCAGTCCTCCAGGTAGCAAGAGTCCAGAGGGCCAGAGGCAGGGCCAGAAGTCAGGACAAGGTCCAAGCCCAAGGGTCAGCAACACTGGGGAGTCAGAAGAAGCTACACACAGCACCAAAGACCATCCTACTGTGGCAAAGGCTGCAGAGTAACCCCAGCCCTTATAGCTGCCTGTTCCCAACGCTCTGCTCTGCTCTGAGCAGCCAGCTGGGTCTGAGGTACTGGGCAAGATTCTGCAAAGAACAGGGTCAAGGCCAAGAGCCTTGCAGGCCAAATCCTGCAAGGACTCAGGCCGTTTCCGCACCAGCCAGCTATAGTGGTACGATTCCACTTTCAACATCCTCTGGAATCCTGGGGTTTGCCGTTTCGGGAGGGGCCGCCCGGCCCCTCCCGAAACGGCAAACCCCAGGATTCCAGAGGATGTTGAAAGTGGAATCGTACCACTATAACAGGCTGGTGCGGAAACGGCCTTAGCCACAGATCCGAACCCTTACACAGGGGCTCACACTAAATGGGTTCAAGAGCAAATCAAGCCTGAGCTTTCCCTAGAAGCTGAAATGACTAAAACGAGGCTGTCATACTTTTGGACATGTCATGAGATGATGTGACCCATTGGAGACAATGATCACGCTCCGTAAAGTGGGAGGCAGCAGGAAAAGAGGAAGAGCACAGTACAGGTGGATTAGTTCGTCAAGGAAGCCATAGCCCTGAGTTTGGATGACTGGGGCGCTTGGAGATCTCTCATTCAAAGGGCACTTGCTGAAGCCAACTTGAGAGGAAATAACAGCGGAGGCTGACATGTTTCCCTGCTCCTTTGTGTATTTGAAGAAAGTCCTTTTCGAGATAAGAGTTTCCAGAACCCTTTGGTTGGCATGGCTTGTAGCTGTTCTGGGGATTACAATCCCAAAAGTTAATTTTCCTAAGCCCAACATCTATATCAGGGCTGAGTCCAAGATGTGGTTTGAAAGACTGAGGACCAAATATGATTTTTAAAAAGTAACTGGCAGGTTTTGAGAGCCAGTGTGACATAGCCCTTTGACTGTTAAGACTAAGATTCTGGAAGACTAGTGTTCAAGTCCCTGCTCAGCCATGGATACCCAGTGGGTGACCTTGGGCAGGTGACACTCTCTCAGCCTCAGAGGAAAGCAATAGCAAACTTCCTTGGAATAAATCCTGCCTGTAAAGCCCCAGGACAGGTCACCAGTGTGGTGGTGTGGTTGGGATTCAAATCCCCACTTGGTCGTAGAAAACCAGTGGGTGATTCTGGGCAAGTCACACTCTCTCAGCCTCAGAGGAAGGCAGTGGCAAACCTCCTCTGAACAAATCTTTTCAAGAAAACCCTGTTCTAGGGTCAGCTTAAGTTTGCCATAAATCAGAAACAACTTGAAGGCCCGAGACAACAACAACAATTAGCAGGCATAGGAGAATGAGATAATGTGGGTCAGGATCAAGGGGGGCTACATCCTTATCTCCCCTACAGGCTGCATTATTCTGCCCCCTTGTCTCCCCTCTCAGTGTATTGATTGCTTTAAAAAGAGGGTAAGGATAGTAGCCAGTGTGGTATAGTGGTTAGAGTGTTGGAACTACAGCCCTGGAAATGAAGGTTTAATTTCCTGCTCAGCCATGGAAACTCACTGCATGACCTTGGGTGTGTCACACACTCTCAGCCCCAGAAAACCCCATGATAGGTTTGCCTTAGGGTCACCATAGGTCGGAAACGAAGGCACACAGCAACAACAAGGATAGTAGGAATCAAATAGATCTCAGCAGTGTAAAGAAGAACTGAGATCTGTGTCAAAGGGGCACGTTGGACAGAGTGAAGTGCCAGGACCAGTCAGTAGCTTTATGGGCACAGGTTGGACCTCACTGTCACTTGACCTTCTGGAATTGGCAAATGTAACACAGGCACGACTCAGTTAACAAAGCCTCTGACCAATGTCGTGTCGAGGAGGGAGTGGGCTTGTTTTCTGCTGCTCCAGAGACTAGGACAAGGAGCAATGGATTCAAACTGCAGGGAAAGAGATTCCACCTAAACCTCAGGAAGAACTTCCTGATGGTCAGAGCTGTCCAACGGTGGAATATGCTGCCTCGGAGCATGGTGGAGTCTCCTTCTTCGGAGGTTTTTAAGCAGAGGCTGGACGGCCATCTGTTTGGAGTGCATTGATGTGCGTTCCTGCATGACAGGGGTTGGACTGGATGGCCCTGTGGTCTCTTCCAACTCTATGATTCTATGATTCTAAAAAGTTCCTTTACACAGTCACTTTATGCCTGCTCAGCACCTGCTTTTCCTTCTCATTCTCTGTCTAGCTAGAAGATTTTTAGCAGAATCAGGATTGGGAGGAAGGTAAAGGAGGGTTGGAGAAACACAGAATTTTAATGTCAAGTTGCAGCAGTATGTCTGCAGTAAACTATGCAATGAAATTTTAGTGGCAAAACACTGGGATTCTACTGTGGTTGATCCTATTGTAGCTGGTTGTGCCAACCTGTACCAGGCAAAGTGAACAGCAGCTGCCTCCAGAATTCCTCACTGAGTTTGGGCATCACAACAACTGGAAAGGAAGGAGGAAGCTAGCTAGCAGAGAGAAAGGGGGAGAGTAAATAAGCTTGCTTTGCCAGCTAGACCCAGCATGTTGGATTTTTTTTAGAAAAACACAAATCAGCAAATTTGGCCACAAAAATTGAAAACAGAAAATAAATGGAGAGTGACAAAAGGAAAAGCCATCCCTGGATGACTCTTGGAAAAAACCTTCGAATGGTGTCCAGAAAGTCCCCCCGCCCAAGTTAATTGAATGCAAGCTACTTTTGCACTTTGAACTCATTTTGCAGCAACTGAACTACACTAAGGACAAAGAGGGAAAAAGGGGAAAGGTGGAGAGAAAAAAACTGGGACATTTTAAAAATAGCTGAAAAAGTGGGAGGGAAGAGGATTAATTGGGATGTTCTCTGCCATACTGTGACAATTGGAGAATATGCTATTAACAGCACAGCTCTTTGTTTCCGACTGGATCTTTAGCCAGAGTAGTTTTTGGAGACTACAATTCCCAGAATCCCTCAAACAGTATAGCCACTGGCCATGCAGGGATTCTGGGGATTTTAGGCCACAAAAGGCAATGTTTCCAAGCTCTGTATAATACCAGGGTCATCCAGCAGTGAGCCTGTTCCTTGATTCTGTTTTATTGTGATAGAAGCCAGAGGTTGTCAAGAGGGTTTTTATCACCCAAATACCACACTGTACCTTGCTCTAGAACATGAAGAACAAAAAGTTCGTCAAGCACACAGTTTCAATGACTTTTCCATATTGGCCTACTTGCTAAAACAAAATGCATTTCTGGAGAGTTTTGATTTTTCTCTTCCTGTGCTATTTGTGCTCAGCATGGCCACACACACACGCTCAAGGCAGATGCTAAATTTACATCTTTGCCGCTGAAAAGAAAGTCTTTTAAAGGGAGTAGGGCTCATTCCAGGAAGCTATGGCTGCCCCTGAACTGAACGGGACAGCTGATGTCCTGGACTTTGAGACGTCTCTCATTCATAAGTGAAAGTTGACTTGATCACACATAACAACAGCAAAGGGCCCAAAGGATCAAGAGGCCATAAATCGTTGTTGGTTCTAGTTTATAGGAAGTGCTTAGATGGGATAGTCTCTTGGTAGAGTTACTTTTTGGTGCAACTACTAGAAGATGAGGCAAGCTTGTTCGCCTGAAGTGATGTCATATAGAAGATGGAGCAGGACTGTTTTTTGCTGCTCCAGAGATTGGGACACAGAGCAATGGCTTCAAACTTCAGGAAAAGAGATTCCACTTAAACGTTAGGAAGAAATTCCTGATGATAAGAGCAGTTCATCAATGAAATACACTGCCTCAGAGTGTGATGGAGTATCCTTCTTTGGGGTTTTTTAAAGAGAAACTGGATGGCCATCTGCCAGGAGTGCTTTGTTTGTGTCTTCCTGAATGCAAGGGATTGGACTCGATGGCCCTTGTGGCCTCTTCCAATTCTAGGATTCTATGATCAGTCTCAGCTAGAGTAGACCTATTCCATCAACTGTGGAATGGTGAGTCCACTAGGCAAATTCCAATTGCCTCTAAATTCAGTCAGGTCTCGCGATAGGTCTGAGGCCCATGTGAAATGGTCTGTGATAATGGGGCTTCCCATTATCTAGGCTTATCAAAGGGAGACACTTCCCTCTTCAGGTAAACCAAGGGTTAATGACATGTTAGGATTACATTAAGGGTCACAGGGTGAGAGTTGACCAACCAAAAGGAAAGGGTCAGCATCACAGGTCACAAGGTGAGAACTGACCAACCAAAAGGAAAAGAGGTGGGCATCTTGGAGATGCTTCCAGATCCTTCCAAGGAGGAAAATATAAAACTTCTGAGAGGCCATGTGGCCAGAGAAAGTGAGAGAGAGAGAGAAAGAGAGAGGGGAGAGCGGGGCCAGTGGAGCTGGCAGGCATGCTGTGTCTCCTGGACCCCCCCTCTCCTCCTTTAGGCCATCTACACCTATAACCTAAGTGTGAGTAACTAGAAATAAGTAGTTAGTCGCGTTAGGGACGTTGTTATTTTGGGAATTGGCTGATCTTAAGAATGTATCTGTGCTGTTATATCTGTTTTGTAAATTCTTGTAACTAAGTGCGCCTGGGAGAGGGGAGTCTCCCAAGTATATATTGATTATTTGCATGTCTTGATTAAAACACTTCTATAAACCTCCGTTTCTCTCCATTTCCATGCCAGGGTTGGCACACGCTACATAGGACCTCTCTCACTCAGGGGAAAGAGGAGGGGGAAGTTCCTTAGGCTTAGAGATTAGGCAGAGTCCCTCCTGTTCTGTCTAAGTAATTCATAATTCAGGGGGGTGGTGGCAGCATACCGATAGAGTTGGGGAGATTGCCAGTCGTTCCAAGCATGGGAATCAGCTTTGGGAGGCTGGCAAGAACCCTAGTAAAACACTGGGAGGGAATTTCCAGTTTTGCAAAGGTGGAAGTCCACTTAAGAGACTGGAAATAAACCTACAGTGTCACACGGTCACTCTTGTGGAGCTCTGCCTTTGTAACCAAGTACCATTCATTGCACCAAGGACAAAAAGATTACCATGACATGTGTGAAAGTCCCAACAGGATTCAAGCCCAGGACTCAGAGTAAAGCTGCAGGAATGAATATGAATCACAAAGTGATACCATAAAGAATGCATTAAGCAACATCCTTGCATCAAGCCATTTGCACTGACAAATCTTTTCAACATGTGTTCATGTTAAGAAAAAAGTTTGTGTGCATGAATGAATGAATGAATAATACAGTGAGCCCTCCACTTTTGTGGGGGTTAGGGGCACAAGACCCCAACAAAAGCAGAAAAAATGAGAATAAAAATAAAAATCACAAACATTTTTTTTAACCTCAAAACACTTCTCCAGGAATCTCTAGGTTCTCAGGTATGATTCTATGGTCCACTTGCACCAGAAGTGGACCATACAGTCACACTTTGGGACCTAGAGATTTCTAGACAGAACACTTATCTAGGCATTGCTAGGTCCTGCAGTGTGACTATATTGCCCATTTCCACTAGAAGTAGATCATAGAATTACACTGGAGGACCTAGAGATTCCTACAGAGAACATATTTTTCCCATGGTGGGGCAAATAAGGTAAGAAACTTTTTTAATAAGTTAAATAAATAACATAAAATAACCCAGGAATAATCAGATCTGAGAGTGCTGGACCTGTGAAAGTAGAAGTCCCTCAGTGGTGATGGGGGGTGGTGAAGGTGAAGAAGAAAAAGAGGAAGAGGAAGATAATGCAAAAATAACCAGGAGAGGAAACAAGTTCTGCAGGTGTTTAAGATACACCAGAGCACATATCACTAAAAAAATTGTGTATCTTGGGTCTAAAGGCAGCAAGTCCTAGAGATAGGCAGGCTATAAAAGGGGAAGCCATTGCAGGTGAGTCAAGCCAGTCTAGGTCATATACAGGTAATTGAGGGAATTCACCATAGCTGAAGGGAGATGGAGTAGGAAGATCTCAGCCATTCTAAAACCCATCACAAAAACACAACAATCATGATAACCAAAGCTAAAAGGCAAAGACAAAGAGATGCAATAGAAAAGACAGTCTAGAGCTCAAAAATCCAAAGTAAATCCATAAGTACATGGGGTGCAAAAAACCTGGTAGAATAAACTGTTGCAAGCACCAAGAACTCTCAGCAGCCACTAGGAGATTTTACAGCAACCTGACCTTGAGATTGGCCAGCATTTTCCTTTTAGGCCTCTGCAAGAGATGTTGTGTCCTGTTACCCCAAAACGTGGGTGGCTCACAGGTCCACCTGTAATACCAGTACCTCCACGTGACAGCGGGGAATCAATTAGCTCAACTAAGAGGCCTGCGGGAGGAGGTAACCTAATGAAATCTTTCCACTGATGTTTACGGGATCTTGCGGGAAAGAACCAGCCGGAGATTCCAAAATAAGGTAAAAATGTATTTTATTGAAATTTCAGTTGCGCACACAAAAGATCCACACACTCACACAAAAGCTAACTGAAGGATAAAGGGAGGAAAGTTATTGATAGAGGAGTTTTTAGGGAATGGCAATAATTACCAATCTGGAGAGCAGCAAAGAAAGCAGTGATGTGGCTTAGACTTGTACCTAAGGACAGTACTTGCTCAGGAATCAGAGTGATAGCGTGGCATTCAGGAAGTGAGATGCTGCATCGAACTGCTTAAAACAGAGGGCTTTTATACCCAAAATCTATCTTGAGGGTATGGGCATGAATGGCTCTTTGGCTGAGCAAACAATGGTTGTTGCCACATGGACAGTGAGGTCCAGATGGAATTAATGGTCTTAGTGTTAGGTGACAATGAGTTCATGGGTGTCATAATAGCTCTGTAATTTTGGACAGGTATGGAACAATGCAGAGAAACATCCAGGTGCAAGAAAGCAGGGCTGAACTAATCAGTGTTTTAATGGGAGCTTCCCTTCACCGTTGTATGCTATCAGAGATGTTGCAGCTTCAGTTTAAGCCTATTGTCTCTGGAGATGCTTGGCAATCTGCCTGACAATCACCTTGGCTCTGTCTGGAGGGGATCTTCTGACCTACTTTGCAGTCACACATGTTCAGTCAGTAATTTTCCTCTGCCTAGCCTGACCTTCCAGTCACCTCAGGAGATATTTTATATCAATGTCAATTAGTGTGTTTTGCCAATTAAATCATATTTTGCCAATTAAACCATATCAAACCTGGGGGTGCATGGGCCCATAGCACTCTGATGCTGCGTGCATTCCTATCAAAGTGCTGCAAAGGATGAGGGTTTTTCTTTGGTGTCCCCCAGTTCTGGCTATGGTGGGGGCCCATTTTTCCAAAGTTGCTCAACAGCTACCTTTGCCAATAACTACTCATATTTGGGGAAGGAGCTGTCATCTGAAGCCAGAGGCTTTTTAAGGTCTAACTGCTCCGCAGTCAGCCCCCTCAGATTCCACAGGGTGCCTTATGACATTGTATCAGGCCAATAGGTGATGTGCTGGAAAGCAACTTCTGCAGATATCTGGCCTTTGAAAACTGGCAAGGTTTGCTATCGCACAGTTTTAACTGTCAAGAATTGCATGTACTAACTGAGAATACCAGTGAAACCAATACCGGTCCTAATATTGCCACGTGCAACATGGAGAGCTGATTTACTTGCTCATCCCCCAGTGTGATATATACCATCTTCTGCCAGCAATGCCCCTTGCATTCCACATAGGGCAAATAAGATGATTTCCATGCAAGCACATAGGCATATACAAATCTGATATCAGAAATGGTGAAATGGGGGGAAACCTGTCAGGGCACTTTAATCTCCCTGGACATTTAGTCACTGACCTCAGAGTAGCAGTTGTGGAACAAAGGGATCTCAAGGCAAGAGTGGAAAGGGAGACATCTGAACTGAGATACATCTACAAATTCAAGTTTATTAGCTGAGAATGGAGCAGAGACAATGGCTTCTTAGCATTCTTTGTGTATTAACAGACAGGTTTTTATGGTAGATGTGTATATAATTCTTTTAACAAAAAAATCTTCAAGAGAAAGATCTGCTTTCAATAGAACTACTTTCCCAAAAGGAACATGTATTGCTTCAACACAGAGGTATGTGGGGAGATTTTTTTCCTAATGTCTCTTTATGGGCTGCACCCAGAGCACTGAAAATTTTGCAGTGTCACTTCTGGTCATGATTTTGGGGCAATTTTGACCTTTTCCAAGCCCTTTGAAGTGGTTCTGAGGGACCATGTGAGTTAAACTGATGCCTTTTACTGGCAATTTTGGTGCAGTTGGGGCCATTGGGTAACAAAAATATTACCAAAATATCAGCCTGAAAAAAAAAATGTGTCCTGTATTCTCTGTACTTAACTAAGTAACTTTTTCCTCACCCAGCTTTGGGGGTTTTCATGCATCTTCAAGGCTGCAAAGGTTGCATGGAACCTATGAGCCACACTTCCCCTGTTTTAATAAAACATTGAGGAGAGCCTGGCCGACCTTTGTATTAACTTTGAGGTGCCATGTTTATGTTAAACTAGTGTCTGGAAAGTTTATGACAAGGGTTAGAGTTGTTATTTTCCTATGTCCCATTTCACCCCAATCCCACACCTACAATTAGGTAACAGTGTATGTATGTACCTGAGGCCTGAATAATCTGTTCCCTCAATTTTGTTTGAGGAAGTGAGTTGTAATCCACAAATGCTCTGATAAAATAATTCTGTTTAGTCTTAGAGGTGTCATAAGTCTCCTTTCCTCCTTGCCTGCACCCTTTAAAGCTAGGAGTCTGTGTCCCTTGTGGTGAGCAGTCAGAACTCCAGCTTAGAAAGCTGATATCTTTCTGTTAGGCCATTTCTGCACTACATTGTTATAGTGCTACTATTTCACTTTCAACATCCTGTGGAATCCTGGGGTATGCAGTTCAGGGAGGGGCATTTGGAATTCTCAGCCAGAGAGCTCTTGGGCCACAGTAAACTACAAACCCCAGAATTCCACAGGAGGTTGAAAACGGAATAATAGCACTATAACAGCGTAGTGCAGAAATGGCCTTAGTAAATAATAAAACTACAGAGTTGGAGAGGGCGTCAACGGTTGTCAGGTTCAACCACCTGCTCAGCGCAAGAACTCTAACTAGAAGCAGTGGTTCTCGACCTGTGGGTCCCCAGATGTTCGTGGACTTCAGCTCCCAGAAGCCCCAGTCACTATGGTCAATGCTCAGGGCTTCTGGGAGCTGAAGTCCAAAAACATTTGGGGACCCACAGGTTGAGAACCACTGACAGCAGGTAGCCATCCAGCCTCTTTTGGAAGACATCCAGAGAAGGAGACTTCACCACCTCTGTAGGTCATAGGTTTCATTATCCAACTGCTCTTACTGTCAGAACTAATGTTTAATCAAAAGTCTATGCTGTGACTTAAAATCATTAGACCTGGTCCTATCCTCTTGCGTAGCAGAGAAAAAAATCTGTATAGCCCCCCTCTCTGTGACAGCCCCTGAGGTATTTGAAGAGAGCAGTCCTTTCATCCCTCTGTCTTCTCTTCACCAAGCTGAACATGCCAAGTCCCTCAACCTTTCCTCTTACGTTTTGTTCTCCATACCTCTTATCATCCTCAATGCCCTTCTCTGGTCCTGCTCCTACTTGTCTGTATCCTTCTTAAAAGGAACTGAATGCAGTACTCCAGATGAAGCTTGACTAGTGCAGAATATAGTGAGACTATTACATCCCTTGTCTTAGAAACTACAGTTTTGTCAATGCAGGCTAAAATATTATTGCTTTCTTTGCTCCTGCATCATACTACTGGGTCATGTGACATATGACCAATAGTAATTGCAAGCTCCTACAAAGCCAAGTATCCCCCATCTCATAAGTGCACACTTGGCTTTTGTGAAATCTTCTCAGTCTCTGGAATAAAGGTTGGGAATGTTATTTTGGGGACTACAGTGCTCAGCTTCCCCCAGCTGGCATGGAGACTGGTTAGGGGGAATTTGGGGAGCTGTAGTTCAAAAAAGTAACTTTTCCAAGCATTGTTCTGGACTAGTCCTTCCTACCCATGTTGTCCTTTGGGCTCTCTTGGACTGGAAGGGCTGTATAGGCTTCCTGTTTGGTTGAGACCTTGCCTTAGTAGTGTTGGCCCCATTCTGGGTTTGGGCTCATCTGTGATAGCTGCCTTGGTTCAACAAAGCTCCATGTGGAGAGGGGGATACCTACTTTCACCAAGCAATCTGACAATTCAGTTAAAGTTGTGGGAGTTATACAGAACAAAGGCACACCATTGACTGATAGCAGCATTAACCAACCCAGCACGCTGCAGACATCTTGGGCTACAGGCAGCAAGATGGACAACCAGATGAGGAAATAGTGATCTGAATCTGTGAGTCACCTCTGGATTTTAAAGGAACTATCCATGGTGCTGAACACTGCCTCCAAAATAGGTTCAGTACCTTGGATAGCTCTCTTAAGTAAAACCTGGATACATTCACCAGTTTATTGACGTGGCACTGCAACATGCTTCCTACTTCAGTCTTTTCAATAAGCTCCAGGCGCTTTAGAGAAGAGAAGTTTGCTTTACAGTCCTCTGAAGGGCTGTCCACTCCAACTCACAGAATCATAGAACCTTAGAAGGGCCATCTGGACCAATCTCCTGCCATGCAGGGAATACACAGCTACAGCACTCCTGATGGGTGTCCATCCAACCTCTGATTGAAGACCTCCAGAAAAGGTGAGTCTAGTGCTCTCGGTGGCATTCTACTCTACTGTTGAACAGCAATTATAGTATAAAAAAAAGTCCTTCCTAATGTCTAGATGGAATCCCCTTTCTTATAATTTTAATCCATTGATTCATATTAAGCCGTACTTAAAGTTTAACAAGAGAAAACTTGGGCCTTGATCAGAGTTTGAAAGACATTTTTGTTTTGCTTTGTTTTCACAAGAACTTACAAAATCAACTGTTCTGGCACTGTAGTCTAAAAAAGTAACTTTTCCAAGCCTGATCCTTGATGTGGGCCATCAACATTTAGCACCTGAGGAGCCACAAATTCCCCTATATCACGATGAGAGGTACTGTATTCCTCTTTCTAAGACTTAGGCCACTTCCACACTGCATGGTTATAGTGCTATTATTCCACTTTCAACATCCTGTGGACTTCTGGGTTTCCTGAGGCCATAGAGCTCTCTGGCTGAGAATCCTAAAGGCCCCTCCCCCAAAATGCAAATGCCAGGATTCCACAGGAAGTTGAAAGTGGAATAATAACACTATAAAGTGTAGTGCGGAAATGGCCCTACTGTAAATGAGCATCTACACATTGACAAGATCATATATGCAGATTTAATCGACACCCAAGTCCTTGAGGGGGCAATTCCTCTTTTTTTAGCCCTTTTTCTCATCCCAAAGGCCACAAGGAGTGGAAAGTGTTTATTCTTTGCTTTCCCGCTCTGTACCCTGAGGCCCGGCTTTGTCATCACAAATAGCTTCCAATCACTCTGAGCAGAAGATTTACCAAGGTGCTAAGTCTTTGCAGCTTACTGGAACATCAGCTGCTTCACAGCATTACCTCATTCTCACATGCATGGAAGAGCTTGTGGAATTTAACAAGAAAGGGAGAATGAAAGCAGGATAGCATTTCACACTGCGTGTGGATCCATGAACTAGTGAGGCTTAATTCTGATCTTCAGGCAGCTCAACTGGGTTCTCCCCGGGTTATTGGGGCACTGAATCCACTCCAGGTTTTGGTGCTGTTTATTACTGTCAAGACATTTCAGAGTGAGAGCTAGTGTGGTGTAGTGGTTCGAGTTTGGACCAGGACACTGGGAGGCCAGGGTTCGAATCCCTGCTCAGCCACAGAAACTCACTGCGTGACCCTAGGGAAGTCACACTTTCTCAGCCTCATGGGAAGGCAAGGGCAAACCCCCTCTGAACCAATCTTGCCCAGAAAACCTTGTGATAATTGAAGGTGCACAACAGCAACATTTCAGAATGGGGAAACAATTCTTAAAAGATATAAATCAAGGGTGGAGAACTGTGGGACGGTTATGGGGCTGCACTGCCCCCCAGGGGACCTGTCCCCACACACACAAACAGCATGAAAAAAAATTGAAATAATTTCTGTCTGAAATGTTCCTGGGTCATTTGCTATTGAGAAAAAAGGACCCACCTAAGCGTAAAACAGCCAGGCTGGGGGGAAGACACATGGCAAAATTTCCTCCCATTTCCCCTATGGGATTTTGGGATGATGGGGGGAATCAAAAAAGGTTTTGAGGGAGTGCCTCTCCCTATATGTGCTTGCCTAAGGACTGAGATGTGCTGAAGGGACCCTTCTGTATGTCCCTCTGTTGAGGTCAAAAGCCTGCATAAGAATGTGAGATAAGACCTTCTGGCTGTGGCACCGCAATTGTGGAATGCTCTCCCCTTGGAGACCCAATTGGCATCAGCACTGGACTGAGACACCAAATAAAATATGGGTGTTTATTAAAGGCTTTGGGCCTCGTGGTTAATCTCTCAATGCTAATGTGCATGGATTTAAATGCTTTCTACTTCTTAATTGCAGTTCATATGTTTTTCCTCTATTTAAACTATTTGTATTGTTTTAAATTGTTTTAACTTCTTTACCATGAGATCTTTGGATATAGTGCTGGATAGAACTATTCAGAGGCCCCAAAATTAATTAATTTTGCGGCCTCTGAAAATTTCTCTGGGAGCCTCAGGGAGCCTGTCTACTGCTTTTCCCCACCCCTTGCTATAAATGAATAGCTAGTATGAATGATCCCCAACATTTTTTTTAACCTTGCCAATGATTGCAGAGTCTTAGAATGAGACAACTGGGTGCATCTCTAAATTAGACCACAGTAAAGAGAAACACAGCTACGGAAACCGGACTTGTACCCATAACGCACTGTTCTGACTAAGAACCACACAGCTCACAGTTCGCAGATCCTCTGTCTTTTCTCCAGCAGAGAGACATCACAGCTTGCCTCCCACTCTCTTCTGCTTTAATCGCAGCTATTTTAAGATTCAATATCAGACTAACTGTGCATGCACATGTATGCACACACACAGAGATAGATGCACATTTGCATAGGTGATTCAGCTGCAAGTCTGTGAATGTCTGCTTGCTAGTAAGTTAAGGAAATACTGTATGCATTTGCAGAACAGGTTTCTGAACTGCAAACAGATAGATAACAAAACTAAGATATGCAGAACGAGGTCTTGGGATGGCTTACAGCTGCCAAAGTGCCTGAGCAGCTTTTTGCTCTCTTTCTTTTTCATATTTGGAATGCTTGTTGGGGCATGTCCATGCTGCATAATTACAGCAGTTTGATACTACTTTAAATATCTTGGCTCCATGTTATGCAGTCCTGGCATTTGTAGTTGAGTGCTTAAAACACCTCTGCTAGCCTAGCTCCAGTACATTCCTCTTAACTACAGCACTACATCACTACAGAGAATTCTCAGTTCCTCACTGAATTATAGATCCCAGGATTTTTGATGATGGACAGTTAAAATGGTATCAAACTACTATACTTCTGTAGTGGAGAGACTGATGAATTTGTCTGTATATTTGGCACATCTACAAACAACTGAAATCAAGGTTACGCTGAGACCACTGTTAGAAGGTTGTACACCTCCAAGCTTTGACATGGTTTAATTGGCAAAATATATTAACTGGCATAAATGTGGAATATACTCTGCCGTGACTGCACGGCCATGCTGACCAAGAGGAAGAAGCTGGACGAACACGTGGATTGCATGATAAAGTCAGGAAAGCCCTCAGGTCAGAAAATCACCAGGAAACTCCGGAGATAAAGGACTTGCAGTTAGCCTCTGAGGACTCAACCTTTAAGAGACAATAGCATCCAGGAGAGTCCCACAGGATGGCTGATTGTCTTAACTCCTCTCCCTCTGGCCAAGCAAGCTTCCCTTGTTGTCCCAGTACCTGTTTGACAATTACTAAGCTGTCAGGACTACCATTAGTTTTTTGTCACCTAACACTAAGGCCATTTCCACACTACACTCTTATAGCGTGATTATTCCACTTTCAACATCCTATGGTATCCTGGAGTTTGCAGTTTAGGGAGGAGCCAGCCAGCCCCTCCCTAAACTGCAAACCCCAGGATTCCATAGGATGTTGAAAGTGGAATAATCACGCTATAAGAGTGTAGTGCGGAAATGGCCTAAGACGATTAGCTCATTCTGGACCCTGTTGTCTACTCTCCGCCACTGTTTACTCTGCCAGAGAGCCATTAACAACTTCGCCCTCCAGGCAGGCAGAGAGTATTTAAACTCCAGTTTTTGGCCAGCCAGCTCGCAGTACACCAACTGCTGGTCACCACTTGGCCGCTCCAATTTCCAGTTGTGTACCACCCTTAGACTTGTGTCTAAGCCACATTGCTGCTTCTTCACTGCTTTTCTGGGTTGGTAAATATCCCCCACTTTGCTCTAAAATCTCACTATCCAAAACTTTCCTCTCTTTTCCTTCAGTTAGCCTTGTGTGATTGCATGACTGCTTGGATATTATGTGTGTGGTTATTAATTCCCTCAATCAAACACATTAAACTTACTTTTGGATCTCCGGCTGGTTTTTCCCTGCAGTAGTACTGCTAAACATAAGTGTAAGAGATCTTGCAAAGCCCCCTTCTTGCAGGGTTTCTCTTTGAGCTAATATCCCCCAGTGTTTCATGGAGGCACTGGCATTGCGGGTGGACCCCTGCATCACTCACGTTTGGGGTAACACCAGAGAGCAGAGGGACTCACGCTTTGGCCTCTGTCACTCTTCAGGGGGCCAAAGGGTATGGGAGGCAACACCCCGTTTCCCAGGGAGAAAATCAGTTGAGGAGTCCAGACTGACCCCATCTGTCAGTCCAAGAAGAAATTTCTACTTATAGTGTTTGCTTTTCTTCTCCATTCTTTTCACATTCTGCAGTTTGTCTGTTAGCCTGTGATCCTGGAGACATAGTATGTGTTATTTGTTAATGTCTGTATAGGGCTTCAGAAACGTTAGGTGCTTGAGAAGTGTGAGATTGGTTTTAGAGACCTCTGAGGGTACACTTCATTCTGCAAGAGATGCCATCTTGAAGGTCTGCTACTTGAACTAGCTGAAGTCCATCAGGTCAACATCCCAAGCCTCACAGTCAGCTGGACCAAGCTGGTGCATGATAGGATCCTTATCCAGGCTGACCCCACAGTTCCAGGCCTTGGGCTCCTGCCACTCACCTTGCCCTTTTGAGATCCTGCCCTGGATCTGCTAGTTGGGCCTCAGGGTATTCTGGACAAGCGGTTGTGTTGCTCAGGAGGTTCAGTGTGGTAAAGCGTGACCAGTACTCTCTTTCGCTTCTTAAACAAACACAGTCAAATATGCTTGTGGAAAACAAAAACAGTAAAGGTTTATTATATAACAAATAAAATAAGGATCTTGCCACACACAGAGTACACAGAAACCCTTCTGTTTCAAGCCAAGTCATACTTCTTCCCGAACTCAGTCCACATTTCTCAACTCACCAAAACCCAGCTCAGATCTTCTCCATTTCCTCTCCTCCTAACTAGCTTTCACGCTGAGGCCATTTTCGCCCAGCACTGTTGGTATTATTCTACTTTCAACATCCTGTAGAATTCTGGGGCTTGTAGTTGACTGAGGCCAAAGAGCTCTCTGGCTGAGAATTCAAAGTGCCCCTCCTGAAACTGCAAACCCCAGGATTCCCTAGGGTGTTGAAGGTGGAATAATAGCACTATAGCACTGTAGTGCGGAAATGGCCTAACTTTTGACTCCCTAGCTCTATTTCATCCTGCCCCTGTTTAACCCTTTAACAAAGCCTCTGTTTTGTATACTTTCGCCCCATAGGCCTCCCTTCACAGCACTGCACGATCTGTGATTGGCTAGTTCTACCCAGGGTTGCTCAGCGTTTCACCTTACAAGTAATACGATAGAAAATGCTGAAGGTATATACCTTCCAAGGTGGTTCCCATGGTGGCTCATGCCCTCCATAACAGTGCAGAAGTAAATCTCCTCTTGGTTTTAGATCAACCTTTAAGGAGCAATCCAGGATGTTAAATCCTGTCCCCAAAGAACCTCAGCACCTTTGATGGCTTCTTTAATATTCAGACTGAAATCAGAGTGGATTCGCTATCTCACTGACAGATTCAGCACCTTGGTTATCTCCTATAAGGTTCAGACTAAACCCCAAAGCAGATTGAACATCTCACTAGCATGGGACCCACCACTTGCCACTGATGATTATCACATCTTTTGAACTTTAAAACTGTGCCAGTTAATTACTTCCTCCCAAGGAATTTTGGGAATCATCCTTTCATGATATGGCATTTCTCTAACTCAATCAGAAATGGAGGAAGTTATCTTGGGGGGACTATAACTCCTAGAATCCCCTAAGAATTTAAAGTGGCTGTGCTGACTGTGTGACTCTGGAAACTACAGTGAAAAGAAAGGAACTTTGCCAAGCGTCATAAGTCAAGAGTAGTCTTCTAAAGTGCCCTGTGGTGGCAACCCACCAAGGCTTCCCAGCTGTTTAATCAGGCTGTTAACAGGAGCTAGCAGACAAAGTTTGTTTTCTGGTTGGTCCAAGTTCTTAGCAAGCTTAGAATGACCAAGTCTGAGAAATTACCCAGAGTCCAGAGAAAGGGTATCAAAGAGCAGAATCCATAGTCATAGAATCATAGAAATGTAGAGTTGGAAGAGACCACAAGGGCCATCCAGTCCAACCCCCTGCCATGCAGGAAAACCCTCAAAGCACTCCTGACAAGTGGCCATCCAGCCTCCGCTTAAAAACCTCCAAAGAAGGAGACTCCACCACACTCTGTGGCAGCACATTCCACTGTCGGACAGCCCTGACCGTCAGGAAATTCCTCCTGAGGTTCAGGCGGAATCCCCCCTCCTGCAGCTTGCGTCCATTGCTCCTTGTCCTGGTCTCAAGAGCAGGAGAAAACAAGCCCACTCCCTCCTCGACATGACATCCCTTCAAATATTTAAACATGGCTATCATGTCCCCTCTCAACCTTCTCTTCTGCAGACTAAACATACCCAGCTCTCTAAGTCTGTCCTCATAGGGCATGGCTTCCAGACCCCTCACCATTTTGGTTGCCCTCCTCTGGACCTGCTCCAGCTTATCCATATCCTTCTTGAATTGGGGTGCCCAGAACTGGACACAGTATTCAAGATGAGGTCTAACCAATGCAGAATAAAGTGGTACCAATACCTCCCTCGATCTAGACACCATACTCCTATTGATGCAACCAAGAATTGCGTTGGCCTTCTTGGCTGCCGCATCACACTGCTGACTCATGTTCAGCTTGTGGTCTATGAAGACTCCTAGATCCCTTTCACACGTACTGTTAGCCAGCCACGTGTCCCCCATCCTATATTTCTGCATACCATTTTTTCTGCCTAAGTGTAGGACCTTACATTTCTCTCTGTTGAAATTCATTTTGTTAGCCTTGGCCCAGCTCTCCAATCTGTCCAGGTCCTTTTGAATTTTGATCCTGTCATCAGGCGTATTAGCAACCCCTCCCAATTTGGTGTCATCTGCAAATTTGATCAGCGTGCCCTCTATTCCTTCATCCAAGTCATTAATGAAGATATTGAACAGCACCGGGCCCAGGATGGAACCGTGTGGCACCCCGCTAGTCACTTCTCTCCAGGATGAGAATCTGCCATTGGAGACCACCCTTTGGGTACGGTCAGTCAACCAGTTACAAATCCACCTGACAGTAGCCCTGTCCAGTCCACATCTTACTAGCTTCTTTGCAAGAATGTCATGGGGAACTTTGTCAAAGGCCTTACTGAAATCAAGATATACTATGTCCACGGCATTCCCTTCATCTATCAAGCAAGTAACTCTATCATAAAAAGAGATAAGATTAGTCTGGCATGACCTGTTTTTGAGAAATCCATGTTGACTTTTCGTAATTACGGCATTGTTTTCTAAGTGATTAGAAACTGACTGTTTGATGATCTGCTCCAGGATCTTTCCAGGTACTGATGTCAGGCTGACTGGGCGATAATTATTTGGGTCCTTTTTTTTCCCTTCTTGAAGATGGGGACAACATTTGCCCTCCTCCAGTCTGCCGGAACTTCTCCGGTCCGCCAAGAGTTTTCAAAGATTATAGCAAGAGGTTCCGCAATGACCTCTGCTAGTTCTTTTAAAATCCTAGGATGCAATTCATCTGGCCCTGGAGACTTGAATTCATCCAGTGTGGCCAGGTATTCCTGTACTACCTCTCTATCTATTCTGTGCTGCATTTCCCCCACTTCCTCACCTGCTCCCCAACTGCCAGGTTGAGTGTTTTTATCCTTTTGGGAAAAAACTGAGGCGAAGAAGGTGTTGGGGAGTTCTGCCTTTTTTCTTCCTCCTGTTATTAATTCACCATCTTCCTTGCGCAGTGACCCTATCGTCTCCTTCTTTTTCCTTTTGCTGCGGACGTATTTAAAAAAGCCCTTTTTATTGTTTTTAATGTCTCTGGCCAGCCTAAGTTCGATCTGTGCTTTAGCCTTTCTGACCTTCTCCCTACATCTCCTGGCTACTTGCTCATAATCTTCTTTGGTGATTTCCCCCTTCTTCCATTTCCTGTACATGTTTTTCTTAATACTTAGCTCAGCTGAGAGCTCTTTAGTCAACCATTCCGGTTTGTTCAGATGCCTTCCATTTTTCCTCCTTAATGGCACAGTTTTAGCCTGTGCCTTCAGTACCTCCCTTTTAAAGAACTCCCATGCATCCTGAACTCCTTTCTCATTGACTATTCTTGACCACGGGATTTCAGCCAGCAGCTACTTCAGTTTACAGAAGTCTGCTTTTTTAAAATCTAAGACGAATGCCTGGCTGCACTTGCCTTCTCTTCCCCACTGAATGCCAAATTCTAATAGGGCATGGTCACTCTCTCCTAAAGATCCAACCAGTTGGTCAGGATCAGATCCAGAATATTTGATCCCCTTGTCGCCTCTTCCACCTTCTGGACCATGAAATTGTCTAGATTTGTCTAGTCTAGACAAAGGTTCAAGAAATACAAGCAAGGAATACAGGAGTCAGTGAGGTTCTTACCACTGATGAAATCAGTAGGCTCCAACAGCTTCCTCCCATTCTGGTCTCTTGTTATATAGGCTCTGCATCCTACCCAGCCGTAGCCTAATGAACAAGTCCTTCTTATATAAAAACTGCCAGAATTCTGGGCCCTTCCTTTTGCACCTGCACTGGTTGCTGTAAGCACTGTTCCTCTCACGTCTCTAGGCTGTGGCTTTTGGGAAGAGTACTGTCCGGGTCCTGGGGTAGTGTCAGGAATCTCTCCCTGCCGGGCCACAGCCAGCAAGGGAGGAGAGAGGTCAGGAATACTTTGGGAGTCCAAATATACCAAAACACCAGGAAAACACAAGCCGAGCCAGGTCAAATCCAGTCCAAAGGTTCAGGAGGCAGAGACCCATCCAGAAGGTTTCAGGGAACAGGAGATGCAAAGGTTGCGAGGGCTTGCTAATAGTTTGCTGCAAGCAAGGAGCAGCCATGCCGGCAGACTTCAATAGCCCCTGTGAGCGGGTGCTGCTCATTATTGTTTCCTCAGCCTAGTGCAAGCAGCCTCCCTCTCAGCAGCCCGTTTCAGCCTCCTGTGTGATGGAGGGTTGATGGGCACAGCTGGCTGCAACTCCTCTGCGTCACTGCTGGTTCCCTCTCCGTCCTGAGTTGGCTGGGGCAACTCAGTCTCTGTTTGACCTTCCAGTGCAGGGGATGTTTGCAGGTTGACTTGCTCACTCCCTGGCTCAGCCCCCTGCACAATCCGTTGCTCCTCAATCACAGCATCATCATCTATCACAGGCAGGGGCATGACACCAAAGATATACTCACAAGTTGCATTGTGATGGTGATCTGTTTTATCCCAAGTTCAAATCACTAGTCCGTTGGGTTGCCAGATGTCCCTTACTGTGACAGGTGTCCCTTATTTGAGAGCCAAACAGCTTGTCCCTGACGGAGCTGTCTGGTGTCCCTTATTAGAAGAGATATCCCTTAGTTGAGGACTGGAAATCTTTTTTATAGACTTAACAGGATGCCAAAAATTCCTGTGTTGTGGCCCAGCAGGGAGAAATTCCTGACACTCTCAAGATGAGGATGATGAGGATGGAGGAACATTCTAGGAAATTATAGACACCCCCCAACATTTCACGAAGGAAAACTGCGATGCGTGTGGCCAAGCAACATCAGGATGCGATCAAGACGACAAAAAAATTGTTAACAAGGAAGAACAGATAAGCTAGGAAAGACTGCAGAGGTTTGCTTTTGCCAGAGCCAACTGGGAAGGGCATGAATCCACCACGTCTGCTCCTCTCCCCACTGCTGAGTGAATTCAGAGCAGATTACTTTTGCCCTTGGAATGCAGCTCGCAACTGTTGAAGCAGGCTGAGGGCAAACAGGAGAAAGTGGGATAAAGAAAGAGACACTGGGACATTTTAAAAGCCAGTGAAAGAGTGGGACAACAGAGGATTAATCAGGACTGTCTCTGCCAAAATAGGATGTTTGGAAAGTATGCTATACCAGAGCTGATATTTAGGAGTAGGGTGCCTGAAGCTGATGAAAAGCTGGAGCTGTTGGAAAGGAGGACCACGCTCTTAAACCTTGCGACAAGGAGCCAGTAATAATTTCTCCCTTATTACTCCATGAGGGATGAAAGCTGAAGCCAGTGCATTTCCCTTTGTCATGCCAGTGGCCTTTTCCCCTCTCCAAGTTCTGTCTCAGCTGCTGCTGCGTCATCTTAGGAATGAGAATAATAAACCCTGCCCTTTGCATGTAAACAGAGCTGCATTTGATTTCATTGTTGACACTATTCTCGGAATAAAAGCACCCCCCTTTTCCCTACCCAAGTGGAACTGGGTTGTGTGTTGTTGTTTTTTTAAACAACAGCTGACACCCGATTAAAGAAATCTTCACGGATTCATCATTTGAGTTTTAGCTGATGAATTAATCAGCTAAATCTCCATAACACCACACACGAGAATGCCGTTCTAATAAAAAACAGACTTTGTTTTTACACAACGGACACATGAGTCACAGGGTCCCCCTCCTTGCTGTCAGAAACAGAGAGGGGTGTTTCTTCTGGAAAAGTTACTTTTCTAGATGACTGCCATTGGCCAAGCTGACTGGGGCATGCTGGGAACTGGAGGCCAATCTGTAACTCTGGAGAAACCACTTGCCATCTGAAGCTGTGATAAGCATTTTCTTTCTTTCTTGGTGATATTTCTAGGCGAAAGCCTGGTTGCTTAATGCATAATAAGCTTGGCTTGGCTGGATAATATTTCAGCCCCACTTTTACGACCTCCAAATGTTTCCATAAAACATAAGATACAAAGATAAAACAACATCAGCCAAATTATATTAAAAGTTAATGGGAAGAAAGGTGGAGGGGAACAATGAAATGAATCAATAGAATGAATGAATCAATAGAAACATTGGGTTAGAATCAAACTCACTCATGCTTTAGATCCTTTGAAATCAATGAGATTTAATTTAGCCATTACTGTATTACATCCCATTGATTTAATTGGTCTGCTGTAAGTATGGCTCAGTTTGGACCTGGTTCTCTTGCAGAAAACACAAATGTTTTGAAACCCAAACATTCTCTGACTGGACTGTTATAGTGCTATTGTTCCACTTTCAACATCCTGTGGAATCCTGGGGTTTGCAGTTTTAAAATCCATAGGATGTTGAAAGTGGAATAATAGTACTATAGCAGTCTAGTGCGGAAATGGCCATGGAACATACAACTCCTTGCTTGCACCAGCTGTTAGCTGCTGGCCCATTTCTGGACACACAGTTAAGAGTGCTGGTGATAAAGGACCACATTTCCTTATAGGACCCTATAAGAATTTCAGGAGAAGCTGTTCTCCCTTTCCCACTGCCTTTTTTGGGCTGATATGGTGGGAATAAGAGAGAGGACCTTCCCCATGACTGCTCCCATACTTTGGAACTCCCTCCCTAGAGAGGCCAGCATGGCTCCTCCTTTGCTTTCCAGCAGATGGAAACGTTCTTATTCCACCAGGCTTTTAGAAGCTAACTGGGGGTCTTTCCACCTTACACTGTTATAATGCTATTACTCCACTTTCAACATCCTGTGGAATTCTAGGGTTTGTAGTTTATTGAGGCCCAAGAGCTCTCTGGCTGAGAATTCTAAATGTCCCTCCCTAAACTGCAAACCCCAAGATTCCATAGGATGTTGAAAGTGGAATAATAGCACTATAACAGGGTAGTGTGGAAATGGCCTCAGTTAAAGATTGTCAGGCGCAATAGACCTCCTTTATAATTTCCTCTCCAAATCCTGAAGGAAATGTTCTCATGACACATGAGGTTTCAAAATGCTACAGAGTCCAGCAATCCTTCCCCACCCCCCACATTTTTATATGTACTTGCTGGCACGTCTATTGTGCTTTTCTGTCAATTCCCATTAAGGTGCTGCTGGAAGGCCCTTCTCCTCTGTGAGGGCTCACCTGTCTTTGTTGATGCTGCATCACGTTCTAGACATATCAGTCTCTCTTGCTCAGCACTGACCCTTTTGCTGTCAGGACTGCAGTTTATAGCAGATCTCGCACACGTGGGTTTTGGAAACGGTCAGGCAGCGATTTGGCTTGTTTGCATAGCTACTGCTCTGTGTGCAGAAAAGCAAGCCAACTGACCTCAGAGTTGCCCATTTTCTGCCTATCTTAGTCTGCCTACCTTGCTTTAAAAGCATAGCCCATTTCTGCACTAGACTATCAGAGTGCTATTATTCCACTTTCAACATCCTATGGAATCCTGGGGTTTGCAATTTAGGGAGGGGCATTGAGAATTCTCAGCCAGAGAGCTCTTTGGCCTCAGTAAACTGCAAACCCTAGAATTCCACAGGATGTTGAAAGTGGAATAATAGCACTATAACAGTCTAGTGCAGAAATGACCATATTTAAGCCCCCCTTTCAGAAATTATTTACTTATATATTCATAACCCCACAATTTTTTTTAAAAAAATGCAATATTTGGGGAAAAAACAACAGTTTATGGGATTTGGGTTGGTGAGGTAGCAGATGCTAGCCAGTCAGCACTGTCCTCAATCAGCTTTTTCTCTGGCTCAAAACACTGGAAAAAAGCTAGCAACAGACTCGTTTGTTTTGATGAAGGGAGTTTGTGCTCCAGGAGAATTTTAAAAAGTTCCTTTCGGACAGGATGCAGGGCACTCCGAAACCGGCCCCACTCGCTCTAAAAATGTTCCATTGGTCTGACAGCTATTAATGTAACTTGGTACAGTGTTTGTTTTTCTGTGCAATGGCACTGCACTGCTGACTCATTCTCCTCTGTTCTCCCTCCCCCCTTTCTCTTTCTCTCTCTCTCACACTCACACTCACACACACAATCTTTGTCATCCTGCTTTGAGCCTCTGCCTAACCTCTGGTCCTGTAAACAAATGGAAAAGGGGAAATAACTCAGAAGAGCGGCTAGCGTAGGCTAGCTGATCATGTAAACAAGCTCCAGAAGGACTCGCGTGGCTCCGCCAGGCAGAAGTTGTGATGTTCTGGTGTCCCCTTTCAGCATGGGAAGCTCTTGCCAAACCATACAGATGAATTGAGAAGTCAAGAAAGAGAGATTATATGTCCTTCTCGTGGGGCGAAAGAAGGGGACCGGCACGGAACAAGATCCAAGCTGTGTTGCTTTTTGCCTGAAATGCTATATTTCTATGTTCAGTGGATGAGACCCAGCTATGTCCCCTTGTCATGTCATTAAGGCCTTTATGCATTTAAACACCAAGCACGGTGCTTCACAGCTTGCTGTTCGAACACACATCCACACAGACAGAGACTAGAGTCTCCTGAGGGAGAAATCTTAGCTGAAGAAGTTGTTCCCAGATCAAGCTGGAAGGAAGGAATTATTCCTTATTGCTTAGGCCGGCCGGCCCCTCCGAAACTGCAAACCCCAGGATTCCATAGGATGTTGCAAGTGGAATCATGGTGCTAGAACAGGCTCGTGCGGAAATGTCCTAATCCCCTGTTGTCCATCCTGGTACTCTCCCTGCTGCCCTGCACCCACTGGCTTCCTGTCATGCTCCCGTCCTACCAAGACCATCCTACTACACCCTCCAACACTTCCCAGATAGAAGCAGGGAGACATGCGGCCAAGCAACATTAGAGTGTGGTCACGATGGGAAAAGTTCTTAATGAGGAAGAGCAGACAAGCTATGGGAGGCGGCACAAGTTTGCTTTTGCCTTGTAGTCCCAAATAGGTGGAGGGCACCAGCTTCGAGAATGCTGTACTACAGCCTGCTGTGAATTAGCTTCAGAAGTGGTCAGACTTGGGTCATTTCCGCCCTATACTGTTATAGCGCTATTATTCCACTTTCAACCTCCTGTGGAATCCTGGGACTTGCGGTTTAGGGAGAGGCCTTTAGAATTCTCAGCCAGAGAAGTCCTGGGCTTCAGTAAAGGACAAATCCCAGAATCCCACAGGATGCTGAAAGTAGAATAATAGCACTACAACAGTGTAGTGCAGAAATGACCTTCTTTCTGAATAACCAGGTATCGATTTGTAACATAACATGGTAACATTGCTTATCACTGATTGTGTTTGCATTGCACCACCAAATGAGCTGATTTGGCAGGGACAGTCTTCTGTCATCCTGCTTTTTCAGCGACTATTAAAATGTTTCAGTTGCTCTCTCCTCCTTGCAATCCCTCCCTTACCTTACTTCAGTTACTAGGATAAGTTGCAGCGGTTTGCTTTTGCCTGAGCCTACTGGGACAACAGGACTGCCCCGGCCAAATAGGGACAGTCGGAGAGTATGGAATAGGAGCTGGCCTTTTGAGTGCCTCTGTTATTTTCTAGGTGAATCTGACAAAAATCTGTTAGGAGTGTTTTAAATACAGAAAATCCCAACTGACAACACAAGAAATATCCACACCCCGTAAGTTCCTGCAGACTTAGCATGAGATGAGTGTGTTAAAAAAAAAAAAAAGGCGTCTTGGAATAAGGCAGAGTGGGGAGGCTGCATCCTTCTAGATGTGAAGGAACTGCTATTCCCATCATCCCTTACCACTGGTCAAGTTGGCTGGGATGGATGGGAACCGAAGTCCTGAAAATATCTGGAAGGCCACAAGTTCCCCAGCCCTGGCATAAGGCAGCAAAACTATTGGGTCTCTTCCAAATCATTTACCACCCTTTTTCATCGCAGGCTTAGACTTCTCAGAGGAATGGACCCATTCATCATCTCTCCCCGTCTTCCGCGCTGGCAGTCTTAGAACCGCATCCAAAATTTGTCACTTGGGCCTTTTGCCTGAGAGTACAGCTGCTTCTAAGATTTTAACGCCTGATTCTGTGTGAATTCTGTTTTAACTGAAAATCTTGGGGTTCCCAGGGTGTAATCCTCACAAACGCTGGGCCTGTCCCAGACACTTTCTTTTGGGATCCACACAAGCCCCCCACACCTTCTCTTGTTTGTGAAGTTTTTCCTGATTTGTTTTATGTTGCCCTTCTATCCTGCTGGAAATCAAAGCTTTAGACCTTTCCTGTTCCTTTCTCAGAATGCCTTGGGAAGCTGAAGCTTTGCCTTCCATTTCCCTGGCCTCAGATGCCTTCTAAAGCAAAATAATATTAAGCTTGCACCCCTCTGTTGCCTTGTAAACTTAGCAATGAGTGGGAGGATGGGATGGACGGCAGGCATTCACATCTTCCAACCATCCTGATTTGGCAGGGACAGTCCTGATTAATTCTCTGCCATCCCACATTTTCAGCTGCTTTTAAAATGTCCCAGTTTTCTCTCCTCTTCCTTTGTGCTCAGCTGATGTCAACTGCTACAAACTCAGTTCAAAGTACAAATGTAATTTGCACTCAACTAACTCAGCAGTGGGGAGGGAAGGGGTAGAATCTTGCCCTCTGCTATAAACTTTGGCAAAAACCAACTGCTGCAGCCTCCCTAGCTTGTGTGTTCTTCCCTGTTTACAATTTGTTTTTCCAGCTTGATCATACTCTTGATGTTGCTTGGCTGCCCATGTCCCGGTTTTCACCTGTGAAATGTTAGAGGGTATGCTATTCCTTACCCTTAATCCCTGTGGACTGAAACAGGAAGGACTGCCACTTTGGTTATCCAGCACCGTAGGTATAAAAATGTCTCAAGCTGAGTCTGTTTTTAGGACTGGGGAGTTCAGCCACCTCTCACGCTCCAAACTCGATTTCTCTTTCACTGTGTGGTGCAGCTTATTCAGCACCTTTCCAGGTAGTATTTTGTAGCCGAGCAAAAACGAAGCACAAATAAATAGGCTTAGAAGGCAGGAGCCAAGGCTCAAAACCTTCTGTGACAAGGACTGTATTTATTTTATTTTCAGCAGCTGGTGGGGAGTGGGGGGGGGGTTAGAGCCAAACAAAAATCCCATCCAGGCCCTCCCTTGCAGCTCCAAAGGCTGAGAGCAAAATCCAAAGCAAGTCCTTTTCACAGGAACGTATTGTTTTGCTTTCCTCTTCGTCCTCTTCTTCTTGGCTGAAACCTGAAGCGCTTTTGGCTTGAGAGGATAAGATAAAGCTGCGTTGATCGGTTGTCCTAGCCTTGGCTAGGAATCATTTACTGCTGCCTTGCTCGGTGCCAATTCCCCATCTTCCTAGGCAGATCTCTAGCACTGCTTGGAAATAACAGAAGATATTTATCGCCAATTGCCCTTCCACCCAGGGGGTGTCCTATCAGCTGCCCGTGCACCCCTTGACTCTCCTGCCCCCGGACTTCCGTTGGCTGCAGGGCTTCTCCTCGGCTGGCATTTCTTCCTACACTTTCTAATCCTGCTCAGATCTTGTGACCAGGTAATTCTCCGGTCGGCCCCTTTACATGACGCAGCAGAATTAGCAGTCAGGTTGAGGGCTGGATTGCCCAGGCAAAGCAATTTGGGCCTGGCCAGAACCTTATTTGAGGCTCCCATACACACAAAAGGGGCTTTTTCTTTAAAAGAAGGAGGAGGGAAGAGCCGAAGATGAATAAGCAAGCTTGTAGCCACTCCTTCCTTGTTTTCAAGGAAAAGCTGAACAAGCAGCATTGTCAGTTGCAAGGAAATCCATCCCTTGCATCTAGCATCAAACCAGCAAGCTCTTTCTGAATCTATAGGCGTGTGTTGTTGTCACTGCCGTTGTGTGCCTTCAAGTTGTTTCAAACTTACGGTGAACCTATCACAGGGTTTTCTTGACAAGGTTTGTTCAGACAGAGTTTCCCTTTGCCTTCCTGTGAGGCTGAGACAATGTGACTTGTCCAAGGTCACCCATAGGTTTCCGTGGCTGAGGAGGGATTTGAACCCTGGTCTGCTAGGGTCCAGTCTAATAGTCAAGCCACTGTACTATGCTGGCTTGCATAAGAATATATGCATTCTAGATAAAGAGTGCATGTTTGTCCAGAAACTTCCACCACTGAGTTTAATGGGACTTACTCCCAGGTGTGTATGTGTAGACAGATACATATGTATGTGTAGAGAGAACCAGCATCAAGCAGTGGTCTGAGTGCTGGGCTATGACCCTGGAGACTAAGACCATTTCCACACTAGCCTGTTATAGCACGATTATTCCACTTGCAACATCCTATGGAATCCTGGGGTTTGCAGTTTCGGGAGGGGCCAGGCGGCCCCTCCCGAAACTGCAGACCCCAGGATTCCATAGGATGTTGAAAGTGGAATAATCGCGCTATAACGATCTAGTGTGGAAATTGTTGGGAGATTATTTATAGCACCAACGCAAAATTATCTCCGAAACTGATGCTCTCTGGACACAGTGCCTCAGAGGCAATCTTAGATAGCAGAGTTCATAATAGCAAAAGCGTGTGCAGCAGAGTACAACCGCAACAAAAAGACATTATTGCTCTGACCACCCTACCCACTGGTTAGTTACTCACAGACACAGACTTTGTCATCCAAAATACTTGGAGGCTTTAATCTTCACAGTTGCAATATGTACATCTATATACGGGATACGCAGATCAATAGCAGAGATACATCCAGGCAGGGATTCAAGCAGAGACAGGGATTCAAGCAGAGATAGGGCAAGCATTCACTGGGGCAAATATCATTGCATTTTTCTATCCAACAGAAATGGCCTAGGATTCAATTCCCCGCTTGGCCATGGAAACCCACTGAGAAACCTTGAGCACATCACCCACTCTCAGCCCCAGAAAACCCCACGATAGAGTTGCCTTAGGATTGCCATAAGTCAGAAACAACCTGAAGGCACACAACAACAACAAACAGGGTATACAGTTCCTTCCTTGAATTCCAACTATAGATCAAAGGGTAAACCAGGGGTAGGAATCATGAAGTCCTCCAGATGTGTTGGACTGCAACTCCCAGCAGCCCTAACCAGCAGAGCAAAGGGTGAGGTATGCTGGGAGTCGCAGTGGAGCAATATTTGGAGGGACATATTCCTCCTACCCCTGGCCTAAGTCGAGAAACAGAAAGGAAGAGCCAAGAGTACAGGTGGACATCCTCAAGTATGTCAGGATGAGTATTGACAATAGTTTTCTCCTTGCTGTGGGAGAAATTGAATATTCCTTCACAGAATTCTCTCCTTATTTATTTATTTACTTGAACATTATTTGAACATTCAGCAGTGTTGCAGAGAAATTACTACTGTGCAAAGAAAACATGTGGGGGGAGTTGCATACCAAAATCTTTTTCTTTTTTTTTTGGTTTGTCTTTGGGTTTGGGATTGTTTTGGTGCAGAATACAATCTCCTGTTCAGGACACCCATTTTCTGTGCAGTTACATGGTGAAAATTTTATGTATCCTTGTGGGAAATCCCAGCATGTTTTTCGTCGTAGAATGATTGCCTTTCAACACTTTGGGATGTTCAAATACCAAGAGGGAAAAAAATGTACAACGTTCTCTGTGGCCTATTATTCATTCTGACTGAGTTTGCTGACTGTGAGAAATCTCTTTTTTTCAACCTAGTCATGAAAAATTACCCATACTCTTTCCATTCCCAAGTCATTATGAAAAGCTTCTTTACTGCAAGAGATTTTAGACAGTGGAATAGACTGCTTGGGGCAGTGGGATGGGCTCTCCCTTTCATTTTTTTGGAGGTCTTGGAGGAGCACCTTTCACATAGTGCTTTAGTTGTGTACCCTGTATGGTGGGGGTTGGACTAGATGGCCCTTACACTCCCTTTCAACTCTAAGATTCTATGATTCTAAGGCCATTTCCGCACTAGATTGTTACAGTGCTATTATTCCACTTTCAACATCCTATGGAATCCTGGGGTTTGCAGTTTAGGGAGGGGCCTTTGGAATTCTCAGTCAGAGAGCTCTTTGGGCTCAGGAAACTACAAACCCCAGAATTCCACAGGTTTAAAGTTGGTGAGACTGAAGCTGGTGCATTCCCAAAGCTGGTAGGAATAATCTGGCAGTTTAGGGTGAAGGTGAGGGGCTGTCTATTTGTGGCCCTTTTTTTTTTTTTTGGTCATAAATTCAATTTGGGATGCACAGCTCACTAACCAGAAGTCAAGGCACAGCTAGAAAAGTCATTTAGAATCATAGAATTGAAAGAGACCAGAAGATCCATCCAGTCCAACCCCCTACCATGCAGGAATACACAATCAAAGCACTCTGAACAGACGGCCATCCAATCTCCGAAACAAAGAGACTCTGCCACACTCCGAGGCAGCATATTCCAAGGCCAAACTGCTCTTATTATCAGGAATTTCTTGCTAATGCTTCACTGGAATCTCTTTTCTTGACATTTGAAGCCATTGTTCCATGTCCTAGTCTTTGGAGGAAGAGGAAACAGGCTTGCTCCATCCTCCATACAATCCCTTCAAATATTTAAACATAGCTACCATGTCGTCCCTCAACCTTCTCTTCTCCAGGCTAAATATACTCAGTTCCCTAAGCTGCTTCTCATAGGGCAGGGTTTCCAGGCCTTCAACCATTTTGGTTGCCCTGCTCTGGACACATTCCAGCTTGTCAATATCCTTCCTGAACTGTATTTCTCAGAACTGGACACAGAATTCCAGGTGAGGTCTGACCAAAGCAGGATGGAGTAGTGCTGTCACTTCCCTTGACCTAGACACTATACTCCCATTGATGCAGCCCAGAATCGTATTAGCTTTTTTAGCTGCCGCATCACACTGCTGACTCATGTTCAGTTTGTGGTCTAATAAGACTCCTAGATCCAGTGGATCCAATTTGTCAATATCCTTCCTAAACTGTGATGCCCAGAACTGGACACAGTATTCCAGATGTGGTGCCCCAGCTGGACATGTGGTTATGCTGGCTAGGGAACCTAGGGCATTGTAGTCCCCCAAATGATTTTTGCAGCCTCTGGGCAATGCTGGCAAACAAGGCCAGAAATCAATAACCTGAAGAAGCATGTGTGGGCAAGCGTTGGTGGAAATAAGCAAGGGTCACCAGTAGAATTTCCAGTTCAGTGGCTGACCTAGGAAGCTGAGGCAGAGAAAGGGAGATTTCCTACCCCATCAGAGTTGGGCTTGAGAGAGACTTGGAGTAACAAGTTAAAATGGAAGGATTCTGCTACTTTGCAGGCCTTTTCATGGGCTGATCAGCTCACATGTGTGTAGCTGCTGCATTCTGATGGGACCTATTTGATGTGTATTTTACGTCGGCCCGCGTGTCAGCTGCTAAAGAGCTAGAAGGCAAGCAGTCACCCCACTTTGTCTGCCTTCCAGTGCTGTGGACAGCTCCCTAGCTGTGCAGCCCGTTGCCAGGAAAGCAAGCTTAGAAGGCCTGGTTATTATTATTAGGGCTCTCAGTGGGTCAAAGAAATCAGGCTAATCAGCAGATCCTGCAAATATTATTTGCTTAACCAGTTTCTTGATCGATTAAAGCTGTCACCCTATACACGCTCCAGAGCTTGAAATGTTAATTTTAAAAAAGCTGTTTGTTTGTTGTTTGTTGTTGTGTGTCTTCAGGTTGTTTCTGGCTTATGGCAACCCTACGGTGAAACTACCATGGAGTTTTCTTGGAAAGATCTGTTCAGATGGGGTTTGCCTTTGCCTTCCTCTGAGGCCGAGAGAGTGTGACTTATTCCAGGTCACCCAGTGGATTTCCATGGCCAAGTAGGGATTTGAATCTTGATCTCCAGAGACGTAGTCCAGTGCTGAAACCACTATATCATGCTGCCTCTCAAGACTCTGTTATAGTTCCAAGGACCAAAAAATGGATAGTTTCCATAAAGTGACATTTTTTTAAAGGTAACGCCTTTACTTTCCATATTTTACAAAAGGAAGTACAATGGTTGCTTTTAGTTTTTTTAAAAAAGTATTTTCTTAAAAATATTTCTTAGCTGTCCTGTTTTTCAGATGTGGTTCCAATTATTTTTGGTTTTAAAAGATCTGAACTACAGCACTACTGCTCTGTAGTGCAAAACACATTTTCTTCTCCTTGAGTATATCTATCATACGGAACGATAGCACTAGTATACCAGTTGAATCGTCATGACTCCGTGACCGATATCTTGAAAAGAGGGACTGGACATTCAATCAAGTTAACTTGGGAACTGTATTTCGGGGAGCACACTAGATTTCCATAGCAGAGAACTCTAAATCGTGCACCAAATTTCAGAGCTCAGGATTCTATGGGATGGAGTCATGACAGTTAAGGTGGTATCAAACTGCCACAAAGGATGACAACGAATGCAGGTGAAACCTTGCCATCATTTCAGTGTTCATAGCGGACCATAAGGCAGCAGCATGTGCCAGCCCTTGAAGCGAGCGATATTCCTCTCTCAGCGCTTACTGAGGTCCTACCCCATCACTATAAAAGTAACTTGAAAGTAACAAGAAGTATGGCGATCCACCCCGTTTCCCTCACCTGGTTCAGACCCTGGGTTCCTGTTCTCTCCACGTGCCTTGATCTCTTCCTCTCAATACAAATATGCATTTTGATATGTGTGATTTTTCCCCTTTTGCAGGGGTACTGCATCCCTAACTCTAACAAATATGGAGGGTTGACTGTATATCACAGAAGCAATTACATTACTATTAAGTTACAGTCACAATGCAGCATAATTGTAGCTTCATTATTGGGGAGATAAATTAACTACAAGTAGGTAGTTATTTATCGCTATTTATTCCCAAGCTTACTGCTTATCTTCGGTAAGATTTGCTGAACTCATTGAGACTTACTTCTGTTTAGAAATGCATAGTATTGCATTGCCGGTTAGAACACAGTTGCAATTGACTGAAAACAATAACGCAGAGGCAATGGAGGGAACCACATTTTGTTTTTATAGGCGTGCTTTCAACATTTTTTTTAAAAAAAGGGGTGGCTCTTCCAAGCTGGCACTTCCTATCTGTATTGTTATAAAGATATATATTAAACTATTTAAAGGATGATTTGAATTAATCGCTCCCAATTGTTGTTAGCTTTTCAGTCGTTAGAAAAAGATTTAGCAATTAACTGTTCAGAGGCAGATGCCTATCTACTTACACTACAAGAAAAATGATGTGGGGAGGGTGGTAAGACAAGAGTTATCGTAAATCCTGTACATTTCTATTGAGATATAAAGCTGATTGAGTTTAAATGGGACTTATTCCTAGCCAAATGATTATAGGGTTGTTGCCTTTGATTTACTCTTTTGCAACCACCATAATACAAGGAGCTCAGATCAAAAATGAAACTTATTTGCTCACACAGAGCTTGACAATGATCTATATGAAGGATGGTATATCTTAGTATGATTGCTCATAATGTAGCTCTTCTTCAATAATGTCTGCCAAAATTACATTAGAAAGGTTATGTAATGCAGTAGTCTTAGTTAGTTATTAATAGAAATCTATGCCTTATATTCCCCCTTTCCGAACCAGAACTGGGATTCAAAGCAGCTATTATTTCTCCCACTAATAAGACACTCGGTCTTTTTCAATGCCAAATACCACTATGGTTGCCAAACCATATATAGTTTTTAAATGGGGAAAAATGTTTATTTGGTGTCAGAAGACCACAGCTTGAAGAAATCTGGTTGCCGTCTTTCCTCAGGAATGTACAGACTGTTCTACTTAAGTGTATTTATTTATCTTTGTGTGAATGCTTAGGTGTTATGTTAGCTATGGTCAGGGCAAGGAGCTAAATCAACATACCTTTACTTGGCTTTTTCCCTTTGTGCATGTAACTTTTGAAGCCTGCTTTATGGGAGTCGCTTGTATATCATCAGACAGCTGGGATCTGAAAGAGAGAGGGGGAGGGAGGGAGAAGTCTGAGTTAAGCAAATTGCATTTTAGGAACATAGACCACTACTCTCCCGGCCACAGCACATTTTTCCAATAAAGCAGTCTCAGCTTCAGCACTACTGTAAGAACAGCTGCAAAGCAACACAGAAACTTGGCATCAAGCAGCCGACCCTCTCCCCTTTGCTTCCAGCAGCTCAGCAGGCAGAATTTCAAGACGCAGGTTTTTCCAGGTTTTTGATACTTAGGGGAAAGAAGTTTCTTTTTGAAAAGTGCATTAAAATGTCCCTCAATCTTTTCCTACAGCAATAGGCAGTCTTCCTAGAAACTATAGGATGGGGCAGAGAATATTCATTATCTGTAGCTGGTCAGCCTTCTGAGATGGGACACTGATTTTTGAGTTTCCTTCTATATCTTTCAGTCGCTTTGGGCTACCCAGATTCATTGTTACTCCTCTTGAGACGATGCCATTGCCCTGGCAGAGAATAGGAAAATATTGCCCAGGGACCTGGCACTTCAAAGAGCACAGAAAGTCGGGTACACACAACCATGGGTCTTAATTTTTCAAGCTGCATTTCAATCCAAATGTGGCTCAACATGCAGTCTGGGAGTTATTGCCTAGTGGATGCAATGGTGTGGGTAGGAACATGGAAATGTTCTAAAAGAACGATGCCATTAAGTGCATGGGTTATTTAGGAAAACCTCATTTAATATGGATGTTCACATACCCAAGTGGCTTAGTTGTGCAAATGTACACCAGTTGTGGCTTGTGTAAAATACCTATAAACAAGAAAGCTATTTTCTAAGCTCTGGCTGTTGGTGTTCCAACATGAATAATGAAGAGGATTTTATAGGACATTTTACATTTCAGTAGCCCAAAAAGCAATCTCCCAGCCACAAACTTAGGACGGTTTCAAATGGAATTGGTGTACAAACCAACCATCCAGTTCCCATTCTTATAATACACTGAACTGTAGATCTCCACACAGAGTTTCTGTATCATTATTCCAACTCTTGTTATCCTGACGAGTTTGGTCGTTTCTCGCAATCTTTGAAGTTCTTGAACATAACTGCAAAGTTCTCCCAAGACAAGCCTGGCAATTCAGTCAATAAATACATACCACTCTGTTTTATAATATTCTGCTGAGATAATCATGTTTTACCTAGTTAGGAGAAGTAGCAGTGGATCCATAATGAGGCAGTTCTATTTGATAACATATTCAAGTAATTTGAATAATTAAGTTCTAGCTATTTGTTTAGATGTAAAATCAGGTATTTCCCCAAGAGGTGGGAGAGAGGTGAAAGTTGCCTCATCCAATTAGCTCTGAAAAATAGCATAATTTCTTTCTATTGTACAAATAACAAGATCAGGTTGAGAGCGAGTGTGTACCTGGACCAAAGCCCGTATCTGTGGCTTCAGACTGAGCCATACCGAGCTATTTGGCACATATAGGCACATCAAGGGACAGCATGTCCCAATTGATAGCTGAATGTGCAAACTGGTACAATGGAGATGTATTTTTATATGAGAAAACACTTGGCAAACTTAAACAGCATTGCTTGACAAAGAACTTATATCTCAGTTTTCTAAACAATGGAGGCAAACAGGGACTTTCAAGTCTCTACTCCACTGTGAAACTTGCTGGGCAGCTTTGGGTTGCTCATAATTTCTCAGCTAAACCTACCTCACAGGGTGGCTGTGAAAAAGGAAGGAGAGATTGTATTGCCTTTAATGGCCTTTTGTCTTTTAATGGTGTTTTTTAATCTTTTAAAAGCTAGTTTTACATCATTTTAATATTGTCAAAAGTTTAATCTTATGTTAACGTTTACTTTTCTATAGGTTTGTAGCTGCATTGTGTTTTTAAATAGTCAGTTACCTTCAGTCAACTTTGGGAGAAAAGCTGTATATAGATGATGAAGATGATGATGGCTGAACCCTTTATTTATCTGACTTCCTTTTTGCTACACTTTAAACTTTTAATTTGTTAAATTTAATTAATCAATTATTAAAGTTTATTAAAACTCATATTTTCCCTCTTGCTCTTCCTTGTTGAATATATATGTGTACCGGTAAATATGTATGTATATACACTTTCTGTTTTTCCCATTTCTAGCTTAATTGTTGCATTCTTTGACTTTAATTCTTTCCCTGCATAAGCAGTATGTTCCTTTCTACTTGATCATTTTTCCATTTCTGGCATGCTTTTTAGCTTGTGAGCCTTCAGGTGGGGATGTGATATTATCTATGTGTGTGCACATTGCCTGTTGACTTATGGCAGCCCCATAAGCTTCACAGGGTTTTCTCGGGCAAGGAATACTCAGAAGAGGTTTTGCCCATTTCTTTGTCTGGAATGTAATGACTTGCATATACCTAGCAAATTTTTAGAAATAATATATGACAGTGGTGGTGATGGTGGCAATGGCAAGTAAGAAATCTTTGTAGTTTAAATTATAAAACTGATTAAAAATGAAATTATTTCACAAAACCAAAACTATAACTGCCCATGGACAATTCTGAGAATGCAATAATTTATCTGAAGTCCTACCTATACTTTGTTGTGAGCCTTTAAGCCATTTCCAACTTACGGCAGCCCTGAGGCTAACCTATCATGGGGGTTCCTTGGCAAGATTTTCTCAGAGGTAATCTGACATTGCCTTGTTCTGAGGCTGAGAGAGTGTGACTTGGCCAAAGCAGGCTTCCCTGGCAAAGGAGATTCGTACCTTGGTCTCCCAGAGTTCTATTCCAATGCTCAAACCACTCTACCATGATGTCTCTCTACCTTCGCTTACTTAAAATTAAGTCCTTCCAAAGTTCCTGGAAGTTACTTCTGAAAAAATGTCTGTCATCACCAGGAGAATATCCAAATCTCACCATAAATTCTGAGAATATGCGATTAATAATTATTTCCCATTTATATCATGGGCTCAAATTTCTCCTGCTGGACAAAATGTTTCCGTGTGCCTGGACCACAGCAAATATTTATTTGCAAGGCATTTAACCCCTAAATTGCCAGATTAAAATGATTAAATTGGCTGGCCAAAGACAATTTAGCATCTAAAGCAGAAAATCCAAACAGTCTCCCTCCTCAGGAATAGAGAATAAATGGTGGGGGGAGAGAAGAAAAAGAAAAAGCTGATTATTTTTGATGTCCTTTAACAGTACTTCAAAATCTGCCAGCTGTGTTTGCTGCCTCCTTCTCTCTGCCTTGCCAGCTCTGAAATTAATCCAGCTATAGAACAGAGGGCACCAAATTTCTTGCCTTTATGTGGCTGCGTTAAAATAAAGCTACTGGCTGGAAAGATGCATTCTATCAAAATGACATTTTTATATATATTTATATAAAAAAATATATAAATGCCTGTATCTTCTGGTTCCCATCTGCTTGGGCTGTAATTTCTCTCTCCCTTTGTACTGAGATAAACAAGGGGTGCGTTTTTGTGCTACTGTCAGCACTGCAGGCCCCGCACAGCTGCGGAAAGAGCCAAGCTGCGTTTTCTTTCTCCCCAAGCGCTCAGAGGGAGACAGTCTGAGCGCAGAACCTACAGTCCCAGCCCCGGCCGTTTTTGAAGGGGTGCAAGAACTCTGCCTCTTCATCACTGCCTCCCTTCTTCTTCTTCTTCTCCTTTTTTTTAAGTGCTCTCTCCTCCTTCCTCCCTTGCACAGGCAGAAGGTCCTAAAAGTTACATTTTCCCCTGACCAGAAAGAGGGATGCCAGAGCAGTCCACTTTCGTTTACTTCCCAGATCTTCGGAAAAGCCTTGGATGTCAGGGAACAGCAATAGCAGTCAACATTTTCATATCGGGAAAAGGGCTGTGTAAGCACCCTCCTCTCCTCTCCTGCAAGAACACCTCCCCCCTCGATTGCATGATTCTCCAGAATTGATGCGGGATCTTCTGTTTCCTCCCCGCACTTCTTCTTTTTTTTTTTTCTGACAAGAGCTGGCTGGGCTCCTGCTGCTTCCCCTCCCCTCTTTCCTTTCGCTCTCGCTCGCTCTCCCTCCTGCCTCCGGCTTTGCAAGAAAACTTCGGGGAGCCCGCGTTGCGCTGGGAAAGAAACCCAGGCAAGGAGGATGCGGTGATTTTTGGTGGAGGGGAAGAAGGGGGAAGAATAACGCGTTCACAGTGCTAGGATTCCACTTTCAACGTCCTATGGAATCCTGGGGGTTGCAAACCCCAGGATTCCATAGGGTGTTGAAAGTGGAATCATAGCACGATAACAGTCCAGTGCGGAAATGCCCCCCCTCTCTTTTGGCTGGCCGCTGCTGGTGCTGCAACGAGTCACGTGGGAGTCCCCTAAGTTTCCATAGCGAGGCCTCTCGGCGTCACATGATGGCCACGATATAACGAAACAACACTGCGAGCCGAGGGAGCCTTGCCTTGCCTTGCCTTGCCTTGCCCTGCCGCGGGCGCGCCGGAGGACGCGCGCGCGGGGGGGGACCGGGGGCAGCGCGCGCGAGGGTGGGCGCGCCACGGGCGCCGAGAGGCGCAGCAACTTCCCGGCGGCGGCGGCGGAGGAAGGAGAGGCGGGAGCGGCGCGGCGGGGGAGCCGGAGGCGCAGCGGTGCCGGCGCTGAGCGGCGGACGCCCTCCGCGGTCCTGCTGCCCAGAGATCCCGCCAGCCTGCGTGCGTGTTTCGTTTTCCGCCCTGCGTCGGGGCCGGAGCGGGACGGGGAGCAGCCCTGCGTGGGAATTGCACCTGCTTCTTCCCAGCGTTGCGCAGCTCTTCCCCGTGGGAGGGGAGCACCGAGGAAAGGCGATTCCCGGGAGGTGGTGGTGAAGGCGATCGTGTATTTTTTCCTTTCGGAGAAGTGGGGTGATCTCTCCCCCCTTTTTTTTTGTTGTTTTGCCCCCCTCCTTCCTTTTTCGGCTTCGGGGAGAAGCGGCGCGCGCGTCCCGAGGGCGAAGGTAAGTGATCGAGGAGAGAAACGCGGCTTATGCTGGGGAAGAAGGAAGAATGGGCAACTCAGGAGGACGCAGCGAGGAGCCCTTCAAAGTGGGGAGGAGGAGGATAGGGGGGCGCGAGGGAGAAGGAGAGATGCTTGTAGAGGCGCAGGGGTGGGGGCATTCCCCATTTTGCTTCCTCTGCCTGGAAGGGATCTCTTCTCCTCCTCCCCCCCCCAGGAAGAATGGATCTTGTACCCCACTCCTCCTGCCGCCTCTTTCGGAGAGGGCTGTGCCAACAGGGGTTAGACTTTGGAGGCGAGGGAGGGGGACCGAGGGAGGCGTTGCGTTTTCGGGAAAGAGCGGTGCGTGCGTGTGTGCGCGCGGGTTGCGTTGCGCCTTGTGGCTGTGCGCGCCCCCCCCTCCCGCCCCGGCTTCCCCGCGGCGGCGGCGGCGGCTCTCTGCGGGGCTCGGGGCCACCCGGCTCCGCCGGAGCCCCGCCGTGCCTCCGGAGCGCGTGTGCCTCCCCCCTCCGATGTCCGCATTCCAGCTAATGTTGCGCAGATAAAATTCAAACTTGAGGTAAACAGAGGAGGAGGCGGCGGCGGCGGCGGCGGCGGCGGCCGGGGAGGAGGGGCGGGCGGCCAGGCGGAGGTTGTTTCCATCCTTAGATCCCACCTCCTGCCCGGCTCCCCGATGGAAACACCTCCTGGCTGGAGAGGGAGAGGACAGCCGTCCCCGTCCCGAGTGACCAGCGTCCCCTCCGGCGCCCAGCGAGTTGCCTCCCTCCCTCCCTCCCTCCCTCCATCTCTGGATTCCTTTGCGCCTAGGGGCGGGCGTGTGTGCGCACACAGGCGCTTCCTCGTCCGTGTTCTTTTTGGTCTGTCATCCAAGGGGCGGCAGGGAAGGTTGTCTGCCCTCTCCTCAAATAGCAGGCTGGCGCAGGATCCCCTCCAGCCCAGGGCCGGATGGCTTTAGGCGCTTGGAAGTCGGGGAGGAGCAGTGAGTTTAGGGCTGGTGCCTGGTCCTCATCCTGGGTTTATTGCCAGAGAAGGTGCTGGTGGGATTTTTCAGGAGTCATTTGACTGTTCTTCGTTCCTAGGCACCGTAACTTGAGGTGCTTGGGGCTAGGAAGTATGTCCGCTGGGTCCCGGCTGTAACAGTCTGGCACCTGGCAAAGTTGGTTTGTTGCGCACTCAGAAGCATAGTGGTCCTTTCTGATTAGCAAAGGGGAGCCATTGTGGTGCGGTAAGTTGAGCACTGGGCTATGACCGGAGACCTAGGGTCGGAATTCCCACTCAGCCGTGGAAACCCGCTGGGTGCCCTTGGGCAAGGCACACCCTCTCAGCCTCAAAGGAAGGCACAGGCAAACCACGTCTGAACAGATCTTACCGAGAAGAGCCCACGATAGGGTTGCCGTAAGCTTGAAACGACTTGAAGGCACAAAACAACTGGGCAGACTGTTGGGTTTGTTAGAACCATTTCAGTTGTCACTCTTCCCTCCTTCTGTTTTGGAGAATGGAATGGTGTTTCGCTATCCTTCAGCGGTTTATTTTATGCAGCGCTTTAAGATTATCCAGATCCCTTCCTGTAAATAACTTATAATTGTTACAACAACCCTGTAAGGTAGAGCAGTAATAGTGCATCCTTATTGCAGAGGGAGGAAAAGAAAGATGCCAAGGCTGAGATTGTCTCGGGTCACAGTGAGTCCATGGTAGACTCGTCCAAAGCAGCCAATTCTGGTTCATAACAAAATGTCCTAGCCGAATTCCTTGCCTAAGAAAACCCTGTGAACTTCATGGGGTCACTGTGAGTCAACAGGCAACTCAAAGGCACATACACCCACACTATACCATTTCTTCCATTTGTTTGGTGCTTTATTGTGTGTGTGTGTGTGTCCGAGAGAGAGCAAGAGAGCACATGCGGCAGTGTGGGGAGTACATATCCCTCTGCTCCATCATCACCAGTGGAAAAATCAAGTTTGAGGTCCTTCCTCATTAGTAACGCTGCTGTAGCCTAGGAGCAAAACAAACAGTTTCTTTGCAGTAGGGATGCTGGGGGATAGGGAGGTTGTGCCTGCGGGGAACTGCTGGATGCGCAAGTGAAAGAGTGCTGATTTTTGTTTATTTGTTTATGAGTCCTTTTTGTGTGTGTGGAGAGTTTAAACCACCATAAAGGAGAGTAAGGCACCTGCAAGTTTCATAATTACACAGAAGAGGACATTTTGGCTTGTGAAGCTTTTCTTCCTGTTCTATCTGGCATAACAAGCCACATTTGCTGAACATTCTCTTTTATACGCCGCTAAAAAAAAAAAAAAGTTTAGGAGCCCCCTCTTCCTTTGCTTCTGGCCACTGCGATGTTTTCATATTTCCAGGCATATTGTTCTTGACATAAGAAGCCCTGTAATAGCAGGGTGGAGGTTTATGGGGTTAGGGTAAATGACAGCCGGGTGTGTATGCGGTTAGACAGTGTTGACAGCTGGCTGCTAAACAGAATTGATGTTTGGGGGGAAAGGGGGAGCGTGAAACGATAGCAGGGATGTGTCAGGCACACATGTAGCGTGTGACTGTTAGGTGGGAGAGAACGACTGTGGTGTCTCTCCTGCTGGGAGAACAGACGGATATGTTAACCCACGAAACATGCTTGAGGCTTCTGACGTTAGTCAAAGGAGACTCCCCCCCCGGGTTTCAGAAGGACATTTATGTGTTGTGTAACTCTGAGAGTAAAGAAGTAGCCAACTAGGGTGGAGGATGTTTTGGGAAACATTTGTGCGCAATGACATTTTAAAGCAAAGAAGGGGTGCATGCGTCCGTGTGTTTGGAGGTTTTCTCCCCCTCCAGGACACTTTATTTTTCAGGATAGTACTGAGCCATTTCGCTGTGCATTTTACATTCAAAGTGCTGCCTGTACAAACATTTCACTAATTAATTGCTGAAAGTTTCCCCCTGTGAATGCTCTCTGGCAGCAGGGAACAGTTGCCTCCAGTGACACCAAAGGCTGGGTTAGGCTGAGCGGAGATCTTCCGTGTTTATATATAATCCAGAGAGGGAGAGAGTTGGAGCGAGTTATCGAAGAAGGTAGAAGCCAGCACCTATAGCTAAACAAACTTAAAGATACATGCATAAAAAGATACTCAGATCAATATGTATTTTGACAAGCACGCCTCCTGGAAGTTTAGGGTGGGAAATGCCATGCTATCTTAAAGGACAGTCAGTAAAATTGGAGACGTACTGTACAGATGCTGAAATATGAGGAAGTAATAAGAGAACTTTTCCAGTTTCTTTTAAGTAAAGAGAAAATCTGATTTAATCTCCCCGCCCCCCTGGTAACCCTCCAGTTTTTGAGATTTTACTGCATTCCATCATGGTCCTTTTCTTGTAAGGGGATGGGATGGCCTTACAATATGACAATTAAAACAAGAGAGAATGCGACAGGACCTAAAAATGGAGCAGGCCTTTGTACGTTTGTACAGCAACAAAATTAGCTCTAAAGTGAGCAAACGTAGACATCCGGCAGTGCCCAGGTTTTTTAACATGTGGGTTCTGTGGGATAGGATGTGCTGTTTTGCTTCAATATCCTCAATCCATTTCCAAAAAAGCTAGCTTTTTACCTATGTGGAATCTCCTGCTTCATCTCCTTTTCGTTGTAGCAAGAATGTGTATGTGCCTCCAAGTCGCCGGTCAGTTTATGGTAACTGCATGAATTTCATAGGATTTTTTTAAGGCAAAGGAATACTCAGAGGTAGTTTTGCCATAAGAATGGAGGAGGCACTAATGCTATTCTGGGCAATGTGTTGCTTCTTTTAGATCGAAGTGGGGAAGCTCTGACCAGCATGGCCAGTGGTAAGAGACTGGGGGAGTTGTAGTCTAAAACATCTGGAGAGAAAAAGGATCCCCACAGCTGGGCCATATCGGGAGTGAAAGGCTCCGTGGGAGATTGGGGGCGTTTTTCTTCTCATTGAATTGAGAAAAGGAGGGCTGGTTTTGTTTGGGAAAGATGGAGGCAGGAGAGTTTTTGGAAATCCCTGTTAAATTACTGTGCACATTTCATGGTAATGTGGGAGAACCATCATGCTCAGGGCGACATTTTTAGTATACTGCGTCTGGCCCCATAGTTAGGGTACTGTATGGTGAGATCCAGAAAAGTCCAATGAAAGTCCAGTCATGTATGTAGTCGTGCCTTCGTGTAGCTTGTGCTCAAAGCAATATCCCTGATTTTTAGGGGCTAGTGTGTTTCCAGTGGTTGTGTGAAACATCATAGAGTAGGGGTTGGATTGTTGTTTGTGGCCCATTCTATATGTTTGGAGGGAGTGATCTTTATAAATCCCAGGGTATTTCCAAGGGGAAAGATAACTATATTAGAACGCCCGGCTCCGAGGGGACAAAGTCAAGATCACTTACTGTAAGTACATTTACAACGTATGGTAACCACCCTGCTTTACAGCATATTGGTTTGGCTGGAAATCAGCTGAGTGTACGATTATATAAGAAAAGGGAATCGTAATGTGTGTTATTCTGTAGAGAAGCAGGATGTGGCTGTGCTGGATTAGTTGACGTGGTAGGACCATGTTTTTGTGTGCAGAATGTGGAATGTACATGTTACGTGATCGGTATTAAGAATACAGGATTATATCGGGGATGGTTTTTGTTTGGGAGTGCAAGGTTTTAATGGCAAGGAGGTTCACCGATAGAATCTAGAGTGGGGCTCACCAGTCAATAATTGTGATGAAATTGTGAGGATACCAACTGTGTTCGATTGTTTCTAGCTAATTGTCAGAAATGGAGGGTAAAAGTCCGGATGGCTAGGAAATACAGCAGAAAGCGTCGTGCGTCTGTGGATTTTCGTGGCACACATACGCCACACGTATGCATGTCCACGCATTGAGTACGTACTATATGTGTGTGGTTGCATTTCTAGCATCGTGCCGGCATAGCAAGAGTGTACTGTGAACAGGAATGCATTCACATTGTGCTGCCATGTGAAGATCTGCCCCTCGATAAGAGGCACGCAGAAGTCAGCGGCGCCATTTTGCCAAGGCTGCGTGTATGTGTGTGTGTTTATCTTCAGTCTACTTTGAAATCTAACTAGCTGGCCTGGAGTATATATAGTCCCTTGACCGTTTGCCATTTTATTCTAGAACTGGAGTGGATCGGAACAGAACCTGCTGGGTTTTGCTGCCGTCATAAGCAGGCAGGCTGAGAGAGAGAGAGAGACACATTGCTCCGATAGCCTTCCGGCAGGCTATGTGTTTCCCAAAAAAGGAAAACATTTCACATGTGTTGAGAGGAGCTCTGCCCTTAAGTTGTAGCATTTTATTTTGCATGTTCTCCTTGGGTTAAGAGCTCTGTTCAGAAACCTTCACCCTAAAGTACTTTTCTTTTTGCATTCAGCATAACCACCATCAAGGAGGCGAGCAACTAGATTCTGCTACAGGCCTGCCGATCTGAATATCAGTTGGAGGGTTTGTTTTTTTGCAGGGCGATGAAGGGACAGTTCTATTTAGTGGCTTATTTTGTAGGGCAGGAGTGCAACACTGGGCCAGAGAGAGTGGCTTATTGTGAAGTTTGCAGTTTTGTTTGTTGGGGCCGTAGAAGGAAGATGTGTTTTATGTAATACCAGGAGCTGCTGGTTGCAATGGAATCCGAGGGATGGAGTTGGGTTGCGACGTTTGTGGAATAATGGGATGGTGCCAGTGCAGTGGTTTGAGTGTTGGATTACCACCCTGGAGAGCAGGATTCGAATCCCTGCTCAGCCGTGGAAACCCACCGGGGGACCGTGGGCACATCACACACTCTCAGCCCTAGAAAAACCCATCTAAGGGACATTATAAGTCGGAAACGATCTGAAGGCACAGAATAACAACTGGCGGTTCAGGTGGGGCTGGACTGGATCCAGGGCGGGTTTTCTGGCCTTGTATTGAGCAGAAGCAAATTGGTGGAAGTGAAGTGATCATTTCAAAGGGGAAGAGTCTTCTGAAGCCGGAATACTGGAAGGATGCCGAAGGAGTTGTTTTGCAGTCTGGGCAGTATGTGAATATAGGGGCATTTTTTGTGAGCAGCAGCATACGTTATTATGCATGCACATAATGTATAACATGACTGTAGCCCAACCCTTGCGGTGCAGGACTTAACAGTCCCAAACTGGGACTTGGGAGATCTGCACTGGACTGTTATACTGCTATGATTCCACTTGCAACATCCTATGGAATCCTGGGGTTTGCAGTTTCGGGAGGGGCCGCCTGGCCCCTCCCGAAACTGCAAACCCCAGGATCCATAGGATGTTGCAAGTGGAATCATAGCAGTATAACAGTCCAGTGTGGAAATGGCCTCAGACTCAAGTCTTGGCTTAGCCAGGATGATTTCTGCCCTACACTGTTACAGCGCTATGACTCCACTTTCCACCTCCTGTGGAATTCTGGGGTTTGTAGTCTACTGAGGCCCAAGAGCTCTCTGGCTGAGAATTCTCAAGGCCCCCTCCCTGAACTGCAAACCCCAGGATTCCATAGGAGGGTGAAAGTGGAATAAGAGCACTGTAACGGTGTAGTGCAGAAATGGCCTGGGAAATTCCCCATTCCTCTCAAGCCAGTCATTCTCCTTCAGCTTGGCCTACCTCACAGGGTTGTTGTGAGGATAAGGTGAAGAAGAAGAGAATCATGTCCACCATAAGTGGAACGTAATAAATAATAATAATAATAATAAAAATAATGATGATAAACGTAGTGCGGCTGGGGTGCCCAGTGCCAATTTGCCGCCTTGCCACATAAGGCGAGGAACGCTGTTGTCGAGCCGTGAGAGGGAAACCGATGGCGGGAAAGTGCTTTTCAGGGGGGACCGAGTGTTGCGAGGAGGAAGCTTCCGTGTGGCTGACAGAACTCTGTGAGGAAGAGAGGTGTTCGTGTGGTCGTGAGAACCGTGTCTCTTTCTCCGTGTGTGTTTGTTGGATGCCTCAGGACTTTGTTTTGACAGCCGGGCTCGTCGTCCTCCCTCCCTCCCAGTGACGCGTCAGCCCTTCCTCTCGGCTCTGCCCGCCCAAGCAAACACGAACGCAACTCCGGGCTGCCAAACAGCAGCTTCCGTCTCAGCTTCGAGCCTAACCCGGCCGGCGCCACCTCAGACTGACTGCAGCACCGCCAGAAGCGGGCCCGCCTTCTTTTCCTTTCCTGCTCCCCCATTCCTTCGTCGCCCACTGGCCCCGCCTCTATGCGCTCGCCAACCAATCGGTTCCTAACCCCGCAGCTCTGGGCCACGCCCCTCTCTCCTTTTTCGGCAGGAGGGCGCGCGTGCTGATTGGCGCCTTCCCGCTCTCCTTTTCAGTGCTTTTCCGCCCTCCCTCGCTGGTGTTTGTTATGGTCCGGCCTCGTGCCGCCGGCTCATCTTGTCACGCGGCAGGGCCTCGCGCCGCCCTGTCCCCGCCCCCCGCTCGCGCGCGAGCCTCCCTCTTTCCCATTGGCGTTCAGGCCTTTGATTGGCGGCCGGGCGGGGGGGAGGAGAGGGAATGAGAGAGGCCAAAAAAAAAAAAAGTGTTTATTGCGTTTTAACTCGGCCCTCGCAGGCCTTGAATGTTTTCCTCAGGGCAGTTTGCCTGATTTTTAGGTCCCTTCAGGTTAATTTATTTGTTTTAAACACTGAGTCCCATCAAGCTACCCTTGTCGTCCAAATTACAGAACAAATGGATTCTCTCCCCCCAATACACACAACAGAAAACATCAGTTTAAAATTATATAGAGTTCCTCTTTGGGGCAATTTCCGCACTAGAGTGCTATAGTGCTATTATTCCACTTTCAACATCCTATGGAATTCTGGGGCTTGCAGTTTAGGGAGAAGCCTCAAAGGTCCCTCTCTAAACTGCAAACCCCAGGATTCCACAGGATGTTGAAAGTGGAATAATAGCACTATAACACTCTAGTGTGGAAATGGCCGTGGTGGCCACACGGTTAACTGGTGGTGGCTCCTGTACCTAAAATGCTTGTGCAGAAAAGGGAGGGAAGGTCAGCAGGTGTGGCTTATGACCTGGGTGCGCTGCAAGTAAGACCTGCTGGGATTCCTCTCTCTATGCAACACTTAAAAGTACAAGGCCCGTCCTTGTACCGCTTGTATTTTTCCAGCAGGGCTCCTGTGTTTTTTAACAGTTGCACCACAGGCAGAAATTCAATAGGCGAGGCATTCAGAGTAGCGACATGGGGGAGCTGCATGTTGTGCTTCCTTTCAGGCCACTTAAAAACCACTCTCCTCAAGAAGGTCGCTTGGAATAGAGTTCCCAGACTGAAAACTGAAGGGGGCTCCTGTGCCCTTAACGGCTGAGCAGGAGAGGAAATTCCAGCAGGCGTTGCTGGTCGTTGCAAGCAGGGCTACACAATCTTTAAAGGCGGAGGAGCCGTCTCCAGTTTTTATCTGGCAGCCCCACTGGGTAACAGATTCATCCACGTTTCGTACCCACATAAACTCTTTAGGAAGCACAGCTTTTGCTTATGCTACAGTTACGGGCATGGAACCAAACAGCTCTGAAATTCTTGCAGGAACACGTATTGAGTGTTAAGATATTATGGCTGGGGTGGGGATCATGGAGCCCTTCAAATGTTGGATTGTATCTCCCAGCATTCCTCATTATGGGCTGTACTGCCTAGGGTTGCTAGGACTTGCAGTCCAACAGCACCCAGAGGACTGCACGATTCCCGCTTCCGTCTTGGAGCAAGAACAAGGTGACACCTTGGACGAAGGAGACCCAGCATACTAGGACAGTAAGTCATGGTGGCTTCTAATAGCTACTAGAAGGCCCATTCACACTACACAGTTAATAGCACTACGATTTCACTTTAACTGAGATGACAGCATCCTATGGAATCCTGGCGCTTGTAGTCTGTTGGGGGAACATTAGAGCTGTCTGGCTGAGAATGATCAATTCTACTTCGTAAACTACACATCCCAGGATTCCATAGGGCATTGCCAGGGAATTTAAAGTGGAATCATCATGCTATAATTGCATAGTATAAAAGGGCTCCAAGGCACTCCTCTGTAATAGAACACAGAGATATGAGCCAGCCATTCCAATCCCGTAGGCCATTTCCGTACTACACTGTTATAATGCTATTATTCCACTTTCAACACCCTGTGGAATTCTGGGGTTTGTAGTTTCCGAGGCCAAAGAGCTCTCTGGCTGAGAATTCTAAATGCCCCTCCCTAAACTGCAAACCCCAGGATTCCATAGGGCGTTAAAAGTGGAATAATAGCACTATAACAGTACAGTGAGGAAATGGCCATAGTCAGTTCAGGGAGTCTGTAATTAGAACCTGTTTAACAGGCATCTGTCTGGCTTCTGCTTAGGGCACTTATTAAGGGAGGACCCATTACTTTGTAGCTCAGTGTTCCTTAACATTGAACCATGCTGATATATTGGACTGAAGCTTCCATCATCCCCTACCAGCAAGGAATGCGCCACATTGGCTGGTGCTTATGAATGTTACGGGCTAGTTTCTCTAAAAGTTAGCAAGCTGTGGAGGACAGCCTCAACTAACCATTTCCGTTGTCACGCTGCTTTTAAGTAATGGGTTAAATAAATAAATAATCATGAAAGCACTCCATCTACTATTTCCGTAGTAACAACTCGCCTTGCCAGCTTTGTACCTTTTAAAATTCTCATTAATTTGTTTATTATTCTGCCTTTCTTTTGAAAACGTGGGAATCAAGCCCTTATTCCTATTCTGTTGCATCTAAGACCAGTTTAATCTACAGACCTTGTCATCTATTAATGCTTATCACCGTAATGGGAAAGTACTGGCCTGCCAATTTCTATAGATCATGTTGTTATTAAAGGCGCCGGAGAAGATAAGTCCTATGTTTTCTTGGTTAACGATCCTAGGACCAAATCCCTTGTCAACCTGGTTTTGACCACAGGAATTCTTTCATACACACGCCCAGCTAATTCAGCTAGCCTTTACCTGGGTGGGTTAAATTTAAATTTACGTCAGAAACCTTAGTATATGTTCCTGAGATTATTGAAAAATGACTTAATCATAATGCTGAAATGCTCCCAGTGATTTTCGTTACATATATCCCTTGCTCTTGCTTTTCTCCCTTGCTCTCTTTTAAAGCACAAAAATAGCCAACTGCAGCCTGGTGACTCATGACAAAAAACAACAACAACACTGGAGCACATTTGAACTGAACAAAACAATATGTCAGGTAGGCTGGGCTAACTGCTGGAAAAGAGGACAGCGGAAAATGTTTGCACCTTTAATGATTGTATAACGGCAGAAATTTAAGTCGATCTAATTTGCTCAGGCTGGAGATGATTCAAATGCCCTCCTTCCTTCTGCGTAACAAAAGAAGCTGCAGATCTCGCTTGAACCTTTGTTCCTTGCAATTTGGATGTTGGATATACTGAGCTTGGAAAAGTTATTTTTTGGACTGCAACTCCTAGAATCCCCTAGCCAACATGGTTGCAACCTACATTAGCTGGGGGATTTGGGGAACTGTAGTTCGAAATATTTGTTTTCCTAGTCTGTAGTATGCAGCATGAGAAAAAAAGGGTGTAGTTTGCTTCACTTCTTCCTTTCCTGCCCGCCCCCACAAAGTCACATACACACAATAAGTGGAACACTTAGAACAGTGGTTCCTAAACTTTGTTCCTCTGCTTGTTTTGGACTTCATTTCCCAGAATTCCTGACTGTTGAATAAGGTGGCTAGGGCTTCTGGGAGATGAAGTCCAAAAAAACCTGGCGGACCAGAGTTTGGGGATCACTGACTTAGAGCCTAACTCACTACAGAGGATGAGAGGATCAAAGATCAAGGCAAGAGATAAAAGCAAAGGGTAGGGCCAAGTAGGGTGCAAACAGGAGAACTCAAAAGTTTTTCATCTCTGCTGTTTGGTCTGGAGCTAGGATGAATTAAGGATTGACTTAATTGGTTGGTGTTTGTAGCTCTTCTTATTTTATAAATTCAGTGCTACCTTTTTAGTGAAAGTCTTCTTAACTAGACAGTTAAAGGATAAAGAAGCCCTTATGGGAGTGCCAACAATGAAAGAATGGTAAGATACAGATAAGAAAAATGTCACAGCTGATAAAATAGAACAAACAACACTAGGCAAATCTACGGTAAGGGTGGTTGGGCTCAGCATTGCTGTGTATAAAGCTGAGAAAGTTTGCATGAAATAAACTGATCATAAAAGTCCTTCTTTGGTAGAAATAGGTTCAAAATGCATCAGTAGAGGACTTTGTAGATGTTTCCACAGGCCCTTTTTGCACTTGCCTGTTATAGTGCTATTATTCCACTTTCAACATCCTGTGGGCCCCTCCGTAAACTGCGAACCCCAGGATTCCATAGGATGTTGAAAGTGGAATAATCGCGCTATAAGAGCGTAGTGCAGAAATGTCCTCTAACAGGCTAGTGTGGAAATGGCCACAGAGAGGATTCCAATAGGGTTGCCAGGTAGAAAACTGCAGAGGGTTCCTATACATTTAATGGTTGTCGAGAAGGCAGAATTTCAGCAGGGCTTTGTTGCTTGTTACACAACCAGGTAACAAGCAACGCTGGCTAAAATTCCCTTTTTTTTACACAGCCATTAAAGGTACAGGAGCACTCTCTTGTTTTAACTCTGGCTCCCCTAAATTCTACAGTCGTCGGGCCGCTATAAAGAAGGGCTTGTGGTTCTGTGAGTAGTTTGGTCTTTCCTGATCTTCAGTTTACAAGGTGGCAACGTCACTGTACTGGCAGAGGATAGGGAGAACCTTGGTGGGTATTAGGAATCTGTTTATTGTGAAGAAATTCTCAACTAACTAGTGCTTCCTTCTAGTGCAGTGATTCTCAACCTGTGGGTCCCCAGATGTTTGTGGACTTCAGCTCCCAGAAGCCCCAGCCACTATGGTCAATGCTCAGGGCTTCTGGGAGCTGAAGTCTAGAAACATCTGGGGACCCACAGGTTGAGAACCACTGTTCTAGTGTCTTCCTTTTACTCTGCTAGCAGCCAGATAACACACTACTGTTAACAAGTTCTCAACCACAACTAGATTAACAAGAAGAAACTGTTTTATTGTCGTTGTTATTCCGCACCTTAAAGTCATTTCAACTATTGGGGGCCCTAAGGCATACCTGTCATGGGATTTTCTTGGCAAGAATTGTTGGAGAGGGTTTGCTTTTGCCTTCCTCTGGGGATAAGAGGCCATGCAGGGACGCATGGGGATTAATGAACCCTTGTCTCCAAAGTCCTAGTCCAGCAGCCACAACACTGACTTACAGCACACTAATATTTTGAGATATTTGTCATCTGCCTTGTTGACTATGAACATGCCAGAAATTGGTCTGCCTTCACATATGTTTCTGTTGATGTAAAAATAATGTCCTTTCTGAAATCTGCTTGGTTGGTATTTTTAATGCTTTTACTGAATTGAAAAAAAAAAGAAGAAGAGGAAAAGAGATTGAGCCAAGAAGCCGTGTTCACCTTCCTAAACGCGAAGACAAGTGGTTCCTGTTATGTTGTCCCGAAGTACAGTGCGTACTGTTCTGTTTTACAGAGCAGTTATGACCATGAATATGGGGAGTACTAAAAAGAGCCATGACGAATGGTGATTATGCTTTCCCTTTGTGAAAATATGTAAATAATATCTATTAATCTTCTTGCGCAAGAGACGCCTGTGGCTTCATATTGAGAGCTAATGACTCGCCAAGTTTTCGGAAGTTTAAAAAACAAAGCCTTCCTTTTTTAAATTAAAAAAAAAGAGGAAAGAATTTCACAGGCGTCTGAAAAGGAAACGGCTAATGCATCATTAATCCTACAATATAAACTAATTAGAATTTGCTAGAGTTCTAGTATTTTGTTGAGGTTTTAACTCATGCCGTACTGAATGTGGCCACACCAAAATAGTACTGAAATGGCTTATAACAATATCACCTGCAATGCTGAATTAAAAACTTGGCCTTTCTGATGTTTGTACTTAAAGTCATGGGCCCATCAGAAAAGTTGACAAGCCCATTGCATACCATCTGGGAAAAATGCTAATCTTCTCTCAGTCTTAAGGATGCTCAGTTTCCAATTTGAATGCGTCTGTGTGAGAAAAGCATTCTTTTTCTGATAAAGGAGATAATTAGATAAATAAACAATACAACGGGCCCTCACTGTCCGCTAGGGTTTGGTTCCAGGACCTCCTGTACGATACCAAAATTCAGGGATGCTCAAGTCCCATTACGTGCAATGGTGTAGTAAAACGGCATCCCTTATATAAAATGGCAAAATCAAAGTTTGCTTTTTGGATTTTTTTTTTTAATATTTTCAAAATGTGGTTGGTTGAATCCGTATATGGAGAACCTGCAGATATGGAGGGCTGCCTGTAAATAAATTAAGGTTGCTAGATCTCAGAACCTGGCTTTGCGTCTCCAGTTTTCACGCAAGAGAAAGGAGCACATTCTCTTGTTTTGTTGGACTTAGCTCCAGACAAGAGGAAAGAGCTATGTGCAAATATGCAGCCAGAACAGCACCTTGCTACAATTTGCAAGGTTTAATTGATGTGTTGCTACAACTTGCAAAGACTGGAGAGAGGAGAAGGGTGCCTATATATTTTCTTAGTTATCTTCCTTCTTCGTTGCTGTAGCACTCACTCCTCTGCTCTGGATCCACCTGTTGGCTAGAAGCAAATAGGCGAGATTAAATGTTCCATAGCTTGTTGATTCCCTAATAATCCCGTCATTTCATCTTGAAACAGTCCTTTTAGCTAAGATATCTGTCTTAATATCCAAATAGACAAATACGATTTTCTCTCTCTCTCTATCTGTGTGTGTGTGCGCGCGCGCGGATGTTGGTGTGTTTGAATGAAAAGCCGTGAGCTAGGTGGCTGGTACTCAGTGCCGTATCTAGTGTAAACAGTGCCTAGGGCAAGCGTGGAAGTTGCTCCCTACTTTCTTACCCCTACCCCTACCCCTACCCCTACATGCATGGCTTTTTTTGTGCCCCTGGCATTGGCACCTGGGGCACATGCCCTACTTGCCCCACTCTAGATATGATTCTGTTGGTACTTAATGCACAATACTTAATGACCTCATCAGAGGCCATCCCTTGATCTCAGGTTGTGGTCTGGAAACCTCAGGGTTTAGGACAATCCTGAACTGGCAACCCTAGAAATAATGCCAGATGGGTTACAGGGGTCTCAGTCTACTTCTCTGTGGGCCTTTTGACACTACAAAGAGATAGTGGGAGGGAACTAGCAAGGTGGTATACCATATGATGTGATTCCATTTGAACTACCATGGCTGCATGCTATTGAATTCTGGGGTTGGTAGTTTAGCAAGTAGTTTAGTATCTGGTAGATAATTCTAAATGCCCATCTCTACACCGCAAGTGAGAGCCAGTGTGGTATAGTGAGTGGCTTGAGTGTTGGGATTGCAACCCTGGAAACCAGGGTTCAATTCCCTACTTGCCCATGGAAACCCACTGGGTGAGCTTGGGTGCACCACACATTCTCAGCCCCCCAAAATCCTGTGTGTCAGGAATCTCTCCCTGCTGAGCTGCAGCCAACAAGGGAGGAGGGAGGTCAGGAATACTTTCAGGGAGAGTCCGAATATACCAAACACCAGGAAAACGCAAGCCAAGCCAGATCAAGGTCCAGTCCCAGGGTTCAGTAGGCAGAGAGCCCTCTAGAAGGTTTCGGGGAGCAGGAGACATGAAGATTGTGAGGGCTTACTAGTAATTTGCTGCAAGCAAAGCCATGCCGGCAGACTTCAATAGCTACTGTGAGCAGGTGCTGCTTGTTATTGCTTCCTCATCCTAGTCCAAGCAGCCTCCCTCTGAGCAGCCCGTTTCAGCCTTCTTCGTGACTGAGGGCTGATGGGCACAGCTGGCTGCAACTCTTCTGCATCACTGCTGGTTCCCTCTCCATCATGAGCTGGCCGGGGCAACTCTGTCTCTGTTTGACCTTCCAGTGCAGGGGATGTTTGCAGGCTCACTCACTGGCCTAGTCCTCAGCACAGTCAGTTGCTCCTCGATCTCAGAGGCATAATCTATCCCACTCGCTGGCTCAGCCCCATGCGCAGTCAGTTGCTCCTCAATCACGGCAGCAGCATCTATCACACTGTGATAGGGTTGCCTTAGGGTTACCAAAAGTCAGAAACTACTTCAAGGCACCCAACAACAACAACACTGCAAATCCCAGGATTCCATAGGACGCCTTTTATTGTGGAATCATGGTGCTGTAATTCTATAGCATGAAAAGGGCTGTATGATTAAATTGTATGGTTTACTTCTCTTATTTTATTTATTTGTTTGCACTTCAAATCTGGTTTGCCCCCATGGCTGTTAGCTTCTTCACAGCAGCGTGACAAGCAAAAATTACTTAGCAGAGGTTTTGCCTACCAGGTAATGGTGCTAGAATCCTGTAGTTGGTAAATACAGAAATGCACAAATGTTTCTAATCCAAATCCACTGAATCTACTCCTGCTGCTCCTATGTTTCGATTGTCTTGAGGATGGCCACCACTTTTTTTCACAGAAACAGTCACATTCAATAGCTAAAATGATAGATCCAGCTTTTCCTTCATGCTGGCAGAAGAACTTCAGGGAGTAGATCCTGCCTCTTTTTGCAGCTGTTGGAATTCCAAAGCCTTACTCTGCTCTGCGTGTTGCTATTGTGTACCTTTAAGGATATTTCCAGCTGGCCCCTCCCTAACTGCAAATCCCAGGATTTCATAGGATGTTGAAAGTGGAATCATCGTGCTATACGAGTGTAGTGCGGAAATGGCCTAAGTCATTTCCAACGTACAGCAAGCCTAAGGCAACCCTCTCACAGAGCTTTCTTGTTACAATTCCTCCAAGGCTGAGACAGTGTGACTTGGCTGAGCAGGGATTTGAGTCCTGGTCTTCCGAGTTGCAGTCCAATGCCCAAAACGCTATGCTATGCTAGCTCTATTCTGACTTTTTTTTTTTTAAAGAGAAAGTTAAAATTACTGTATTTACTGCCTTGTCTCTGCAGACTACGCAGAGGGGAGGTAGGGCAAAGCAGAGAGGCCCCATTTGGGATAGCTGAAAATACAGCGTGTGCCATCAGTGGGAGGGAAATTTACCTATTAGAACAAAAAGTACTATATGTCTTCCTGTCCAGAGTACACAGAGGGAGGAAAAGGGCAGGCTGTGGGTGGGTACTCCCTTCATAAATGGAAACCACTGCTCTGTGATGCCATGCCCTCCAGCATTTCCAAGATGCAAACTAGGAGGCGCATGGCCAAGCAACATTAGAGTGTGGTTAAGACAGCAAAAGTTATTAAAGAGGAAAAACAGACAAGCTTGGAGAGGCTGCAGTAGTTTGCTTTTGCCTTGTCATCTCAAACTTGTGGACATATAGTCTTGTGTGAATTGGCTTCAGAAGCAGGCAGACTTCATTCTAGGTCTAGGGTTGTAACATTACGTAGTAGCATTGCTTATCACTGATTGTGTGTGCATCGTGCCGCCACATGTCCTGATTGGGGCCATTTCCACACTAGACTGTGTTAGCGCGATTATTCCACTTTCAACATACTATGGAATCCTAAGGTTTGCAGTTTCGGGAGGGGCCAGGCAGCCCCTCCCTAAACTGCAAACCCCAGGATTCCATAGTATGTTGAAAGTGGAATCATAGCGCAATAACAGTCTAGTGTGGAAATGGCTTGGGTAGGGACAGTCCTGATTAATCCTCTCTCATCCCAGTTTTTCAGCTGCTTTTAAAATTTCCCAGGTTCTCTCTTCTCCTTCCACTTTGCCCTTTGGTCCTCAGCTTACCTCAGTTGCTACAAACTGAGTTCAAAGTGCAAAAGTAATGAATACTCAATTAACTCAGCAGGATGTTGGGGGGAGAGGACAGGTGAGGACAGAATCTTGCCCTTCCCAGTAGGCTCCGGCACAAGCAAACTGGTGCGGCTTCTCCTGGCTTGTGTATTCTTTCTCATTAAGAACATTTGCCATCTTGACTACACGCTGATGGTGCTTGGCAACATGCGTCCTGGTTTTCATCTGTGAGAGGGTGGAGAGTTTGCCCTTTAAAGTGAGATTATTATTGACCCTCCGCTGGTAAGCTGATAAGAAAAAGAGAGTACATGTAGTAAAAGAAAGGGCAATATGATTGTATAGCATCTCATCCACTCAATATTTCAGAGATTATTGCCCAGTGCAGATGTAGCACATATGGTCTCCTAGTTGTGTTTCAACAGCTGGTAACAGCTTGGGGACGACATTTGTAGGGCCTGCGGCAGGGATAAAGAAACATGCCTTCCAGGTGTTTTGTTTCAAAAATCTCATCAGCTTCACAACCAGTGGTCGGGGAGTATTGTCTTTGTAGTCTACGATATATGTAAGAGAACAGTTGCCTGCTTCAGTCCAATGAGACATATCATACTGTAAAAAGAGCATTCTGTAATCAGCTGCTTCCCTGATAGAGATAAAACAGTGGCATGTAGAAAAACAGGACATTAGGAAGAAGCCTAGATATCTTCTCTCCAAGAGCTGGTTTATTAACGAACTGAGAAATGTTTTTCTGTAAAGAAGCATTCAGTTAACAGCATCACATGAACATCCAGGAGCTGGTTACTCACATGTCAGCATGCTGACAAGCCAATTTGAGATTTTAGTCTAGAGCGGTGGTTCTCAAAATTTGGTCCTCCACTTGTTTTGGACTTCACTTCCCAGAATTCCTGACCATTGAACAAGGTGACTAGGGCTTCTGGGAGATGAAGTCCAAAAAAAATAAAGTTCTTCTTCGTGGTCTCTGTGCCTCATACATTAGTGTTTTTCTTGTGCTTCATTGTGATTTTCTCGGTTTTTTCGACTTCAGGTTGGATTCTGACTACCCCTCTCGGCTTTCGGATTTGTCTTGTTGTGGATTTGATCGGTTTTGACCCATTTCTGGACTGTTTACGGCTTTGGATCTCGGACTCTGTTTTTTGGCGCCCTCGGACTCTCCTTGCCTCGCCCTTCCCTTGTGTATGCCGGCGTTGTTCAAAAACTGCACCTCCTGTGGAAGGAAGGTTGCCCTTTCCGACCGGCATTCCAAGTGTCTTTTCTGTTTGGGTGAGGGGCATATTGTTCAGGCCTGCCCCATTTGCAAGGAGTTTACCCACCAGACCCTTCGCAACAGGGCCGCAAGAATTCCTGACTATTGAACAAGGTGACTAGGGCTTCTGGGAGATGAAGTCCAAAAAAATAAAGATCCTGGATTATCAGAGTCTGGACTTTAAAGGAACTATCCAAGGTACTGAATCCTATTCACAAAGTGAAGGAGTGGTTTGGGTAGCTGTTTTGAGGTTCAGACTAAGCCTAGATTCACGACTCCAGTGACTTGGAAGCCACCAGCCATTACCAGAAGCCAAATGTATGAATCTTTATCAGCTCATTGGTTCAAATACTTCCGTATTGTTTACTCTGGTAGACAGCAGCTTTCCGTGAGTTTACACAAGGATCTTGAGAACCAGTGTGGTGTAATGGTTTGAGTTGTTGGAAAAAACAGGGTTCAAGTCCCTGCTCAGCCTGAGAAACCCACGAGGTAACCTTGAGCAAGTCACACAGTCTCAGCCTCAGAGGACAGCAGTGGCAAGCTCCCTCTGAAAAAAACTTGCCAAGAAATGACCACAATAGGTCCGCCTTAGGGTCACTGTAAGTCCGAAATGACTTGAAGGCACAACATACCCCCTCTCACACACACACAAATACACAAATCTTGCATAGCTCTACCTGGGTTGCTTCAGGTTGAGCATGGGACATTTTGCATGCCAAACATATAATTTCTCATTGTGCTAGTAAGCTCTGAGGCTTAAATCCATTTGTTGGTTCCAGCTAGAGTAGACCTACGGAATCAGTGTGATTTGTATAAGTACTAGTTAGCATTCTGCAATTGATTCAGTAGATCTACTCTAACTGAGACTAGCAACTGTATTTAGGCACTTAGGTTTGTGGCCTGTGTGTGTGTGTGTGTGTGTGTGTGTGTGTGTGTGTGTGTGTGTTTTCTTTCTTTCTTTCTTTCTTTCTTTCTTTCTTTCTTTCTTTCTTTCTTTCTTTCTTTCTTGATGTTTCAAATGCTTCTTGTGATTCAGAGCCAAATTATACATTTCTTAAATTGCTTTAAGAACCTCTGTCTGTATTTTAAATCTCAGATGTGGAATGGGAATGGAATTAAATTTTCTCTTCCTTTGCACAGTCATGACTGAAATTCTCTCCTTCAAACTGCTATTTGAGCTATGATAGGGGGTATTTTTGATATCAGTGTTAGCTTTCGTCCTTGGGCAAATGGATGATGTGAAAATTGGGGGTGATCTTCACTGTAATTGTTAGACAGAGAAAGGGTTACCCCTTCTCCACCTCTTTTGTGATCCTGATCCAGATCAGGGCTTGCATAAATGCTATTTACAAACAACAGCAACGTACAAACACAAAGAGGCATTTAGCGGATGTGTAGCTTGGCCTTTTCAGTTATTTTCTTCCAGCCATTAAATATCTAAAATGGAATATATGAAACATTCCATTGTCTCTGACCAATGAAAACAAACGATTAAGTAAATAAAACAAAACCTTCCAGGAAAACCCATTGTTGGAGCAATAGAAGAAACTCCCATTCACTGCAGCTTGTAGCATAACAAATCAAATGACCCTTTTGCTGGGTTTGGGTACATCATGTCCAGTTTTTGGATTGGCAGATGATCCTAGTTTTCAGATTCAGTTGTAAAATGCATAATTATGTAATCTTCACAGGGCTTCTAGTGTTGTTTCGTGAGATCCACCAAGAAATGAACAGAGCATAAATGCATAAGTGAAAGTACTGCATAACTGCAAAAGTGAGTCTGGAGTACTGCGTTTAGTTCTGAGCGCCTCATTTTGAGAATGTAGACGTAGACAAGTTGGAGATGTAGACAAGTTGGAGTGATTTCAGAGAAGGGCAGTGAGGATGAAAGGTAAAGAGAACGAAACATATGAGGAGAGATTGAAGAAGCTGGACATGTTCAGCTTGGTGGAGAGAAGATAGAGGGGTGATGTTCACTCTTTAAATACTTTAAATATTTAAAGTATTAAATATTTAAGTTTAAAGTATTTAAATCCTTTAAATACTTCAAAGGCTGGCAGAAAGAGGAGGATGCAGGCTTGTTTTCTACTTCCTCAGAGGAAGGAACTAGGTCTAATGGTTTTAACTTATGTGAGGATAGATTTTGACTGAACGTTAGAAGGAATTTTTTGACTATCAGAATGTGGTTTTGCAATGGAGAGAGGTGGTGAGGTCTCCTTATCTGAATATCTTCAAAAAGAGGCTGGGCAGTTACCTGCTGGAGATGCTCTAACTAGAGGCCCTGTATTGAGCTGGGGATTGGACCTGATGGCCCGTCTGTGATTCTATGAAATATAATTAATATGTGTGTATTCAAAATAAAGAACAAAAGAAGTGCAAGTCAGCATAGTGTTGCATTTGGCTGATTGACCGCATACGCTCCAACATTTCATAGATGGAAACTGAAGCCATTTCTGCACTAGAGTTTTATAGCGCTACGATTCCACTTTCAACATCCTATGGACTGGGGTTTGCAGTTTCGGGAGGGGCTGGCTGGCCCCTCCCGAAACTGCAAACCCCAGGATTCCATAGGATGTTGAAAGTGGAATCGTAGCGCTATAAAACTCTAGTGCGGAAATGGCCTGAGATGTGCACGGGCAAGCAACACGAGAGCGTGTTCAAGATGGCAGAAGTTATTAACGACAAAGAAGAGACAAGCTAAGAGAGGCTGCCGGAGTTTGCTTCTGCCTGAGCCACCTCGGAAGGCAAGATTCGGTCTCCCCCTCTCTCCTCTCCTCTGCTGAGTTGAATGCAACCCGTTTTTGCACTTTGACTTCAGTTTGCAGCAGTTGAAGTAAGCTCAGGACTAAGGGGGGAAATGTGATGAGGAGAGACAAACTGGGACATTAGAATGACAGCTGAAAAAATGGGACAATGGAGGGTTAGTTGGGACTGTCTCTGCCTAATAGGAACAGTTGGAGGGTCTGTGACTGTTCTGCGTTAGTTGCGCTCTTTGTCAGTTTGCTTAGAGATCCGATTCAAGGTGCTTGTCTTAACCTTTCAACGCGTGAATATTCAGGGATTGTCATGACCTCTAAGGATCCCCATAGGTGCTGAGATCTACTCAGGAGGCACAACTATCTGTGTCAAATTTATGGCAGCTTTGAGCAAGGCCAGCTTGGAGCCCGGCCTTTATGGTGATTGCTCTCAAACTGGAGATTCCCCTCTCCTCAGTTATGAACAAAGTTAGCTTTTGGCTATCTAGTCTGTAAAGGCAGTTTGACCAATCAGAAGCTATGGAAAAGGTAGAAGGCCCGTTCTTCAGTTTCTGATTGAGCTGGAAGTGGGGTTTGTTCTGTTTTTGATGTGTGATGGCTCCTGACATCAAGCCGTTCGGAAGTTGGGAAAGCAATGTAAATGTATATAAATAAAATAATTAAAATTTTATGTCTTATTAGTGTATATGCCCAGTGTTGCCCGGGATTTTATTTTCTTATAGGTAATGCTTGTTCAAGAGATTTGAGATCCTGTGTCTCTGATTCCCCAAACTGTCTTGTCCAGTACCTGTAACTTTTCCCCATATTCCCCAATCCAGTCTGTGTTCAGAGTTATTAACATAGAGAGGGTTGGGTTCCCGAGGGAACACACTGCCCTCCTCATTGCTGCTAGGCCTCATCTCCATAGCAACCAGCCTACTTAAGACAGGCACTGTTGACTAAGGCCCAAGAGCTCTCTGGCTGAGAATATTGCTCTAGATCAGTGGTTCTCAACCTGTGGGTCCCCAGATGTTCGTGGACTTCAGCTCCCAGAAGCCCCAGCCACTATGGTCAATGCTCAGGACTTCTGGGAGCTGAAGTCCAAAAACATCTGGGGACCCACAGGTTGAGAACCACTGCTCTAGATCAAGGGAACATGGGAGCTGCAGTCCAGCACTGGCTCTCCTGCCAATGCTGGACTGCAGCTCCCATGTTCCCTTGGCACTGGCTGTGCTAACTGAAACTCATGGTAGCTGGAGTCCAACAACATCTGGAGAACTTGTTCTGACTGACATAGGGACTAAATCCAATTGTTTATCACAACCAGAGTACCCCCATTGAATCCATGAGAACTTGGCAAGTCAGCCTTTGTATAAATTCATTGATCCAGCGGGTCCGTTCTCGTTGGGACTAAAATTTCATTTAGGCCCAGATCTCCAGGGGATTTCAAACAGGAGTCTTTTTCAGGGGAAGCCAATATGGAACCCATCCTGCTCAGCATGCAAAACGCGGGCTCTGCCGCTGAGCCGTGAGTCTTCTCCTCGTTTTATGGAGTGACATCATTCTTCCGACATCAGTTTTCTATTCCTTTATGGGCTGATAACATTTATAAGGGTAGCGGCTTAATAGCATCCATTTGGAAACAGGCAATTTGCACAGGATAGTTATATGTTTTCAAAACAGATCTAAATTAAATGGGCCACTTTGCAACAACTTGAGGGGAAGGAGAATAAGCAGTCCTTTAATCTACAGTAACCATAGTTAGCATGGGGTGAGTCACTTAAAAAGCGGGGAAGTGGGGGGAAGGATATGCAGAACCAAATATTTTCCTGCTTGTGAGCCAGAAGACTGTAGGAACACATCCGTTTATACGAAAACTCAAGAAGAGATTTAATAGCATTTGATGATAAGCTTGTTAAAAGCCAGCAGAGCCTGGCTGCCAAGTTTATTAGTCTAATAGCAAACAAAATTAATCACAAAATGGGGAAATAAAGGTTCTTCTAAAATTGTGGGTAGACTGAAGAGCTGCAGTAGTAGCACATCAGCCTAGGACCCCAAGTATTTGTTTTGCAGTGGCTGGAGGGAAGTATTGGAAGAAGACATCAAGCAAGAAGACTGCTGATTAAATAGTGAACTATTTATTTTATATCATTGTGCTCTGCTTTTGAAAAGGCCCAGTCTGAGTCTCTCTGGGGCTTATAATGTAAATTTTTAAACCAGCTAATTTTACAGGAAGTACAGGGGTGTGAATCTGGAAAGAAGCACTTACCCAAATGATTATTTTACTCCCAAGGCCAGTTAAAAGAGGAAGTTGAGCCAAATCTCTGCTTCTTTTGTCAGAGCAAAAGTAAAAAAAGTTCAGAAAACTTTGAGTTTGACAGGCTTGGTGGGAAATCACCTAAGTGTCCGTACAGAAGCTGGTCTTTCTGTATTCGGTGGGACTTACCCCCATGTGCATAGGATTGCGAAACTAAAACCTGGAAAGAACTCCTGTGCATTAAATAGTTGTGTAGAAGAGGGCGTTTCAGCAAGTGTCGCTTGTCATGTAACCAGGTTAACAAGCAGAACCTGCTGGAATTTCCTCTTCTTCATAACCATTAAAGCAAGAGTGAACAACTGAAGGGCATCATTAGACCTCTAGGAGACTTTGAGGGTCTCATCCCCACCACAAAAAATGTAAAAAAGTCTTCAAATGTCTCCCAGAGGCTGTGAGGCCATTTTTTGCCACTTAAAGCTCAGGAGAGACCTTTTCTCAAAACCGGAAGTAATAGGAAGTCACTTCTAGTTTTAAAAAAGGCTATTATGGGCTTTACATGTCCCAAGGGGGTGGGAACATAGCAAAAATGCCCCCACGCACTGTAGCAGGTATTTCTGATCTGGGGCACATCACACACTCTCAGCTCCAGCAAACCATGTGGTAGGGTCAGAAACAACTTGAAGGCACACAACAACAACAATATTGCAGGATGCTCCACTTGTGGTCCTCCAGCTATTCCTAATTTGCATCTCCCATAATCCCTTAGCATTAGTAATACTGGCGAGATGAAGGAGCTGATGAAAGTCATAGGCCAGAAAGATAAAATAGAATTGGAAGAGAACACAAGGGCCATCCAGTCGAACCTCTGCCATGTGGGACCACACAATCAAAGAATCAGAGGCCATTTCCACACTACACTGTTATAATGCTATTATTCCACTTTCAACATCCTTTGGAATGCTGAAATTTGCAGTTAGGGAGGGGCATTTGGAATCCTCAGCCAGAGACCTCTTGTACCTCAGGAAACTACAATTCCCAGAATTCCACAGGATGTTGAAAGTAGAATAATAGCACTATAACAGTGTAGCATGGAAACGGCCAGAGAATCAACTCATTTGAAATGTGGTACTGGAGCAGAGTTCTGAGGACTACCAACAAGACAAATCAATAGGTCCTAGAGCAAATCTTTGGAAGCCAAAGTGACTAGACTGAAGCTGTCATGCTTGGGCTATATCATGAGATGATACCATTCGTTAGAAAAGGATGATAATGTTTGGTAAAGTGGGGGGCAGTAGGAAAAGAGGAAGACCACATTGCATGTGGATAAGATTCCCATCAAGGAAGCCAGAGAGCTTGAGCAAGGCTGTTGATGACAGGGGCCATTTCTGCACTAACCTGTTCTAGTGCTATTATTCCACTTTCAACATCCTATGAAATCCTGGGGTTTGCAGTTTAGGGAGGGGCCTCAAAGGTAGAAGGCCTGGAAATGGCCTTGGAGATCCTTCAGTCATAGGGTTGCCATAAGTCAAAGCCAAATTGATGGCAACTAACAACAACATTTTCCCTCAGTCCCCAAATTTCTACTATTGTAGTAATGTAAAGCTTCCCATCACAGAATCATAGAGTTGGAAGAGACTACAAGGGCCATCAAGTCCAACTTCCTTCCATGCAAGAAGACGCTGTTGAAGCACTCCTGACAGATGGTCATCCAACCTCCAAAGAAGGAGGCAGCGTTCCCAGGCAGCGTTCCCAACCTCCACATTCCCAGGCAGCGTTTTCCACTGTCAAACTGCTCTTACCATCAGGGATTTCTTCCTAATGTTCAGATGGAATCTCTTTTCCTGATGTTTGAAGCCATTGCTGCATGTCCTAGTCTCTGGAGCAGTAGAAAACAGACCTGCTCCATCTTCCGTCTGACATTCCTTCAAATATTTAAACAAAGCTATCATGTTGCCTCTTAACCTTCTCTTCTGCAGGCTAAACATACTCAGTTCCCTAAGCCGCTTTTCATAGGGTTTCATGGTTTCCAGGCCTTCCACCATGTTGGTCACCCTGCTCTGGACGCATTCCAGCTTGTCAGTATCCCTCTTGAAGTGTGGTGCCCAGAACTGGACATAGTATTCCAGGTGCGGTCTGACCAAAGCAGAATAGAATAGTACTATCACTTCCCTTGATCTAGACACTATGCTCCTATTGATGCAGTCCAGAATCACATCAGCTTTTTTAGCTGCTGCATCACACTGCTGACTCATGTTCAGTTTGTGGTCTAATAAGACTCCTAGATCCTTTTAACATGTATTGTGCTTCTAAATGCACTTGCGCATTTAGAAGCACAATTTAGACACTAAGACGAAAAGGCAGGAAGGAATGTGAACATAGTTGAATGTGAACTTACCGAAGGAATGTGAACATAGTTGAAGCTAACTTGGTGGCACATAACAAGAAGCCCTTTTGGCTTCATGTCTTTTCTCTTGTCCTTTTTACCTTATGTGATTTTTGCAAAATAAAAATGATGTTTATCAAAAAGCTTGTCATGTCTGCTGTAACAGCTGACATTTTATCTTCAGCAGTTCTGTTAAAGGTGCAGGAATTTTGTCCTTTTTCTCCATCGTGCTGTATGCGATGTTGTGAAAAATCAAGTTAGGCTTGCAGTTTGGGCTGCTGTCAGCACCATCCAGGATGTTTGGTTTAGATGGATAGGTAGTTAACCTTGGATAACATCTTCATCTGAAAATACCAAAAGGTTACAAGGCAAACATTGGATAGTAACGCAGTTTCTTAGCATGCACAATTGCATGCTATATAAATACAAAGAGTGCTAAAAGGTCATTGCTTTCCGGTATGAGCTTATTTCCTGAGCAACTATCTTTTTTTTCCCCCCAAAAGAGTGAATGTAAGAAGCCTCTTCTCAAAAAGAAAGGAAAAAAAAACCCCTGGGTTTTTCCTTTCTTGGTGCAAACTGTCCAGTTTTAGTTTAGCAAAAAAAAAACAAAGAGAGAGAGCAGCTGCTGGTTTGGGAGGAGAACAACAAAGGTCTATAAAATTCTCATGATACAGGGATAGGGAGTAGAAAAACACAGTAAAAAGTCTGTATGATATGGTTAGAATGTGTGTTTGTGTGTGTGTACCTTCAGGTTGCCTGTTGCCTTATGGCAACCCCATAAATTTCGTAGAATTTTCTTAGGCAAGGAATACTCACAGGTGGTTTTGCCACCTCTTTCCTCTACAACACCTGGTATTTGTTGGCAGTCTCCCATCAAAATATTAACCAGAGCTGACCCTGTTTAGCTTCCAACATCAGACAGGATTTGGTGGCTTGAGGGTATTTAGGCCCCGTGGTTAGGATAGTTGCAAGAGAGAACAGGGCTCCTCTGCCTTTAACAGTCGTATAGATGAGAGAAATTCAACAGGTGTAGTGATTCATTTCACTATTGTTGTTCAGGCCCTGGCTGAGTGTTGCTAGGAGCTGTAGTCCAAAAAAGTAACTTTTCCAAGGTGTAGTCTAGAACAGGTAGTGAGTCTGTTCCATCTTAAATAGGCGTTGGCCTAGTGGAGTTTCTTGGTCTTTTGAGGTCCTCGATGTCGGTTTTTCCCAGTCCCAGCTGTGACATTTTGAAGATCTGTGCTTTTGCCATGCATAACTAATATATTAAGTTTCACAGCTCTGTAGCAGCGATCAGAGTTTATTTTAGCAACTGAGTAAGATGTATACTGGTACTTCTGAGAATAATCATGCAGTATCTGAAAACCTTGGAAAGAGTGGGTTGTGCAGCAACAGCTCCCCTCATCTTTCCTTTCATGGTTTGCGGGGTGGCCACATGAAAAAGAAGATAGGGCTCTTGTACCTTTCATAGTTGTGGGGAGGTGGGAGTTTTACAAGGTGAAGATTGCATTATAAACTATCTGTGCTGAAATTCCATCTTGAAGATCTGAAGATCTGTTTTGGATGAAATCAGCTCCCCCACGTTGTGAAAGTCCCGGTTCTTCTTTTCCGCTGACTTTCCCCCATTGTCCTTGACTTATTTCCATTGCTGCAAAAATAGTTTTTAAGTCATCAGGAGGGAGAGGAGAGGAGAGGAGAGGAGAGGAGAGGAGAGGAGAGGAGGAGCAGCAGAATCTTGCCCTTCTCTGTAGATTCAGGCAAAAGCAAATGGCGGCAGCCTCTCCTTGCCTGTCAGGTCTCCTCATTAATAACTTTTGACATCTTGACCACATTCTGATGTTACCTGGACACATGTGTCCTGTTTTCATTTGTGGAAAAGTTTCATATGGCTGCTAATTAACAGAGCCATCTGCACCTTCAAAATCTACATCACGTGATATCTGACTGTTAAAGGCATGGGAGCCTGCACCACAGAAAGTAATTTGGCGACACTCATTTTTTAAGCTTCCTTCCATAGATTTCCACAGGATGCGGGGTTCCACAGGATGTAGAGACGCCAATTAAAGAGGAATAATGGTGCCATAATTGTGTAGCACAAGAGGCCCTCCAGCTCTTTTTTTGTTTCCTTGCAAAAGCAGAAGGTCGGAGAGATGATGAAGAAGATGCACTCTTAAGGAATATTGTTATAAGTACAGCAAGTATTTCTGGCTAAAGCATGAAGCATTTATTCAGTGGTACAGATTGCATGTGGCAAGCGTACTGCTTGGGAACATCAGATCTCTCTCACAAGCCGCATCATTAGCTGGACAAAATGAGTTCAAAGCATAACGTGGTATTACTCAAAAAGGAAATTTAATGCCATCAGAGGCACGGCTGCAGTGTCAAGTAGTTGTCACTAGGTGGACACGAAGACTGCTGTGTAACACTGGTCAGATGCTCCCTTAAAAAAAAAAAGGTTTTGCAAAATGCACAGTTCGGTGCATCTGTGAATAATGGGATGAGGTTGCTGTGGTCATGTATAATCAAAAGGAGATGTATCTCAGTTTAGTTGTCGAGAACATTTAATAGCTTGCTGTTTTTAAGGAAGGGCTGCCCACTTCCTTAGGAAGCTGTTTGTTCATTTAGATCATCTCCAGAAGCCCTTTTCTGGTTACTAATAATTCGTACGGACCACAAGTTTCAGTTCAAACCATAATCTGCATACCCTCCAACGTTTCCCAGATGAAAACTGGACGCATGTGGCCAAGCAACATCAGAGTGTGGTCCACGTAGCACAAGTTATTAATGAGGAAGAACAAATGAAGAGAGCTACAGCAGTTTGCTTTTTCCTGAGCCAACTGAGAAGAGCAGGATTCTGCCCCTTCCTGCCTCCCCTGCTGAGTTAATTGAGTTTAAACTACTTCACCATTTTGAACTCAGTCCACAGTGATTAAAATAGATTGCGGACAAAGGGAGGAGGAGAGAATCATAGAATCATAGAGTTGGAAGAGACCCCAGGGGCCATCCAGTCCAACCCCCTGCCGTGCAGGAACCCACATCGAAGCACTCTCAAGAGATGGCCATCCAGCCTCTGCTTAAAAACCTCCAAAGAAGGAGACTCCACCACACTCCCAGGCAGCAGATTCCACTGCCGAACAGCTCTGACCATCAGGAAGTTCTTCCTGAGGTTTTGATGGAATCTCTTTTGCTATAGTTTGAATCTGTTGCTCCTTGTCCCAGTCTCTGGAGCAGCGGAAAACAAGCCTGCGCCCTCCTCGACATGACACCCCTTGAAATATTTAAATGTAGCTGTCATGTCCGCTCTTAACCTTCTCTTTGGTAGACTAAGCATGCACAGCTCCGTAAGCTGCTCATGGGGCATGGCTCCCAGATCCTTCAGTATTTTGGTTACCCTCCTCTGGACATGTTCTAGCTTGTTGATATCTTTCTTGAAATGAGGTACCCAAGAAATTGAGACATTTCTAAAGTGACTGAAAAAACTGGATGATAGAGAATTATTTGGGATTGTCCTGCCAAATCGGGACAGATCCAGCACTTGGGAAAACAAGCGGATTTAACTAGTTTGGAGGCTTCCTGATTTGAGTTTAATCAGAGCCAAAAAAAGACTCAGTGACCACAAACTGAATAGTTTACTGTATAAACAGAATTATATCACGTCTGCATGTGTAGAAGACCCATGAACAAATACAGCCTGTTAAATTTCTGAGAAATGGGGCAGGGCTTTGGCTTTTAGCTTCTTTTTGAAGTTTAATTGAATTAGTGGTTGGTTTGTTTTTAAAAACAAGTTTCTATTTATAAAAAAAAGAGCTTTCTTAAGAGGGTGTTGTTTTAATTGCCTTGCTTTTTAACCGCTTTTTTATTTTTATTTTAAACTACATGGTTTAATTGTATATTGTTAATAATTACAGCTGCCAAATTTCAGGTAGATAGAAGTAGGGGAGTTTGTACAAGATCAGCCTTTACTGTTATGGGGTGGTTTAAAAAGATCTCTAATATTAAGACAGATAGTTGTTATGAAATGAGTCGACACTGAAGAGCTGCTTCTTGGTACAAAATCTGTCAAATTAGGGAAGGATAGATACAGTGGTTTTTCTACTAGAAGCTGTTAAAGTTAATTTTTGGAGTCGAATGAGGCACAGAACTTGATTCAAATAAAACCTAAAGAATTAAGGCCAAAAAGAGGGTAGCATCATTACCTGTATAACTAATTAACATCAAGAAATGCAACTCTCAGAAAAATTGGTAGAATGCAAAAGAAATGGAAGGAATTTGTAAAAAGATTTGGAAGTTGGCATAGGGAGGATTGGTTGAAATTGGAAGAATAAGGAAGGATAAGGAATCAGTCAAAGAAGTCAGTCACAAACAATTCCTCCCACAATAGTTAAATCTCCCTGTAGATGCAGGAACAGTTGCAAAGAACAGAGAGCAGCCTTGAGCAAAGGGTTCTAAGAATCTAATTCTTCTTCGGAAGCGGTGATTGAAGAGCTTCATTCCCCGTGATTAACATGTAGACCTGTCTGTCATTCAGTTCTACCCTCTTCTTCAGAGTCTGGAAAAGGAAAAATATTGTAGTGCAGCTGTTTTGATGTTTTGTATTTGCAGACAAATTCTTTGCCTTTCTGCTGCTCACTTGACCACACATAAAACTTCAAGAGGGCCCAGATTTAGTTCTGGAGCCCATTTACAGGACGGGGGATGCTTGGCTTAGCAGCAGTGCATGTGAGAAGGACCTTGGGATGATTGTTGATCGTAAGTTGAACATGACCCAGATGCTGCAGCAAAGATATTTTATTCTGCATTAACAGAACTGTAGTTTCCAGGACAACAGAAGTATTGTCCTATAGTCTGGACTAGTTAGGCCTCATTTGGAATACTGTGTTCGGTTCTGGGCACCTCAGTTTTGGAAGGATATAGCAGGTTCAGAGGAGGGCAACAAGGGCGATAAGAGGTGTGGTGAACAAAAGATATGATGATAGGTTGAGGGAGTGGAGCATGTTCAGCCTAGTGAAGAATTGCATTTTTTGAAGGTCTAAAGGGCTGTCAGAGAAGAAGGGGCAGGTTTGTTCTCTGCTGCCTCAGGGTGAGACCAAGAGCCTTTCCGCACTACACTGTTATAGCACTATTATTCCACTTTCAACGTCCTATGGAATCCTGGGGTTTGCCGCTCGTAGCCCAGCCGGCCCCTCCCGTATCTGCAAACCCCAGGATTCCATAGGATGTTGAAAGTGGAATAATAGCGCTATAACAATGTAGTGCAGAAAGGCTCCAAGTCTAATGGTTTTAAGTGACAGGAGGGTGGATTTCATTCGAAAATGAGAAGCAATGTCTTGACAGTCAGGGCTGTTCAACAGCTGAACCAATCACCTAGACAGGTGGTGGAGCCTCTTTCTTTGGATGGCTTCAAACGAAAGACCAGACAGCTGCTTGCTGGGGATGCTCTAGGGCAGTGGTTCTCAACCTGTGGGTCCCCAGATGTTTTTGGACTTCAGTTCCCAGAAGCCCTGAGCATTGACCATAGTGGCTGGGGCTTCTGGGAGCTGAAGTCCACAAACATCTGGGGACCCACAGGTTGAGAACCACTGCTCTAGGGAGATTTCCGGCATTGAGCAGGGGGTTGGACTCACTGACCTGTGCAGTCCCTTCCAGCTCTGTAATTCTATGATTCAATAGAATAAAAGCAGTGGCGATTAAGGTGGAATCATAACACTCAGCATTTGTGTGTTTACCATCCATGGATTTGATTATTTGCTACCACCTCCATTGTTGCCCTACAGCATTTTTAACAGAGAGGTGTCAGCATTGCTTCATGTTCACAGTCTCTCTGCAAGCCTCACAAGACTGAGAGAGATTGCGAGAGACTGTGAATGCAAGGTGAAACTTGGAAGTCCCTATAAAAAAATAATATAAGCCAGCAGGAGAGGCACCAGCAAGCCCCACCAGGTGCCTGCTTCTGTCTTGTGAAGGAATCCTGTCACTTCGAATGCAGAGCCAGGTAGCCAGTGTGCTCCCCACCGCAGATTCAGATATACAGTTGCCCCTCCACATTGGTGAGAGTTCGGAGTGCAGAACCCTTGTGAAAGTGGAAAATAGTGAACCCCTCTCCCCCCGCAATTCCTGTCCAGAGCTCCCCCTCCCATTCCTTTGCCTCTGGCCCCAGTGTTGAAGGGGGAGAAAAAAGACAAGGTACAGGGCTTACCCTTCAGAGGGAGAAGAGCAGAGCTCTTGCATTCTAGTTACTTCCAGTGACCATCTTGAAAAAAGAAGGGGTAGCAGCAAACAGAGCACCTGACCAGTCAGCAGCCCTTGCACAGCGGAATGTGTAGTCACGAGGCAGAGAGGACATGCCTCCAGTGGTGGGAGGGCTTTGCTCCCTCCAAATGAATAAAAGGTCCATTTTAAACACAAGCCTGGGGTGGGGAATGCAAAGGAATGGGAGGAGGAGGAGAATGTCGGTGGGGGAGGCAAGCACATGCCTTGTGAATAATCAAATTTACGAAGGTCAAATCTGCAAATGTGGAAGGAGGACTGTATTGTATACTGTACATTTGAATCTGCGGTGCGCTGAATCTATGGATTGTACTTTTGTGTGTGTGTTAAAATATGGTTGGGGGGGCTTGAAATGTTTGTGGTTTGTGCACTTTCATAGGGGTCCTGTGTCCCTAAACCCGCACAAGTGTGGAGGGACAACTATATAATTGTGTAGAGTGTCTAGGCTCCTGGTTGCTTTGGATGAAATCCTGCTTTGCCATGGAGAGCATCAGAATCTCTTTGAAACATCCAGTTCGGAGTCCAACTGCGTCTGATGGGCATCCATACTCATTACCCGTGAACTCATAGGCCAAGTGGTCATTGACCCATAAAAGTGCCATGTCAGCAGTGAGAGACACACAGTCTAGGATCCTGTCGGCTGGTTGCAGCTAGAATATACTCATTCAATTAATTGTTGACTACCAAGTCCACTAAGGTTGTCAAAGTGAAAACCAGAGAGAACTCCAAACACGTTTAATGGTTCTGCAAGAGAGGGAAGTCCAGCAGGACTTGCTTGTTACCTGGTTGCATGACAAGCAACACCTGCTGAAATGCTGTTTTCTACACAACCTTTACAGGTACTGGATTCATCTCCAGTTTTTAAGTCTGGAAGCACTGGAGTCAACGTGTAGATGAGTCCAGTTGGTTTGTTGGGTCTACTCTAGTTTATTATTTCTTTATTTCTTTATTTATTTACTGAATTTATACACTGCCTTTTCTCCCAAGATGGGACCCAAGGCGGCTTCCAAAAGGTTAAAAAACATTAAAAGTATAAAAACAAAACATTAAAAGTCATATAAAATTATAAAACTATCAGTCGTTGATAGGATTTGGGCCACTATCTCCAGATTATGCCTACTTGTCAGCTATGGAATTTTTGGTGCTTCTTTAAAACATTTAAAATTTACCTGAATGTTTAGTGAATTATTCAATGACATTTACTAAAGGCCATTGCTATTATAGCTGCTGCTTTGCAGGTTTTTTTTTCATAAGGTGATTGATTTTCTTTTAAACCACTGTTTCTTTTCGTATGCGTTTTGCTGCCTTTTACATTTATTGAGTTAAAACGTGGACTTATTAACCTTTGATCAATAAACATTAGATTCTGTGGGTTTTATAAAATCCAAATTGTGCCAAATCTTATCACGGAGAATGTTTGTGGTTAGTTAACGGGAAGGTGAGAGAGAAGGCAAGGGTCAGGGGAGGACACAGAGAAGTTGGGGTGGGCAGTTAGAGAGGAAAAGGAGGTGGTGAGGAAGTTTGGGAAGCCCCCCCCCCCCCCGTAGAGCTAATGCTACTTTAAGCATAGCTTCTAAAATGTTGTTCTACTACAGGTTCTGCTGCAACTATGGGAAGTTGGCCACTTTAGCCCCCTTGGAGAGTTGAACATTTCCTTCAAGTCCCCAAATTTCTAGCACTAAAGAGAGAGAGAGCGAGAGAGAGTTGTTCCTTCTTGTCACCGTTTTGAAAAGGAGTCAAGAATACCTTCATTCTTGTTGCCATTTTGTGAAGGGCTGTACAGTAAAATAAGTATTTGGAGTTAGTATAGATTTCTGGGGTGCTTATGTGGGTGGGGCCGTTTTTGCATATTTTTACACATTTGAAGAGGCCTTTTCTGCCTGTTTTTGAGTGTAAAGGTTGCCTGAAAATCACACCAGTTTTTCTTCTCCTTTTTCTTCTTCTTTTTTTTTAGCATTTGGGAAAGCCTGGTGAGCAGTCCAGAAAAGTGGCATCCGTGGACTGCATGGGCTGTGCTTTGCCCACCCTTGGTGTAATGACTGTTGCATTCTAGTTTACTTTTAAAAGCTACCTTATAAAGGATAGTTTTCAAAGAAGTGGCTATGTTAGTCTCTTGTAGCAAAAAGGGGGAAGAAAGTAGCAAGAAATAAAAGAAGTGTGATAGCACTTTTGAGATTAATTGGTTTTTATTTTCTCTTGAGCTTTCATGGTTATAAACCCACTTCTTCAGATGCAGTACCAACTGGTATTAAGGCCTCAGGCATAAAACATGTTTATACAGTTGTGGGAGTTGGATAGAATGTAATAGGATTCAGAAAGATACAAGTCACAACCCTTGCCTTTATTTTTCTGAGGGCTGCAGAAGGTGATACAAGTCTTTCAGATCTTCACAGTGGTCACTTCATGCTGATATTTGAAAGCAATAAATCTGCTTACTAAAAGTCAGTTTCCCAGGGTTCAAAATTCTCCCTGAGAAGATTTCTTGTGTTGTATGTGTTATATAGCAAGGACTCCTATATTAATATATGTGGTGTGCCATGGAGCCGTTGTCTTTGTCGGTACCTCTGCTAGCATATAATTCAATCGAACAGTTTCTCCTTCTAGCTTTCCTTTGTCATTGCTTTGTTCAAGGACTGTGACCTGTAAATCACTTACTGCATGTCCAGAAACGCTGAAATGTTGTGCAACTGGTTTTTGAGCATTGCAATTTCTAATGTCAGGGGTTTGTGTCCAATAATCCTCCTGAATAGTCTGTGTTGTCCAGTGCAGAGTGCAGAGGGGCCCTGCTAGCATTCGATGGCATAAATCACATTGGAGGAGGAGCAAATATATCTCTGATGTTGTGAAGGATGTTATTAGTCCCTGTAATATCACTCCTCTTCCTTATCCTTGGGGAGAACCTGAGAATAGATGGTGGCAAGGGGCCCTTTTAGTCAAGGGTTGTTTGGGATTTTTGTTTTGTTTCCCTAGCTGGTTGTTGGCTCCAAGGTGCCATTGGAAAAGTAATCTGTTTCTTTGCAATTTTCTAAGCCCGTGGTTCTCAACCTTTTCTTTGCCACAAACCCCCTTGAAGTATCTTTCATTGCCATGAACCCCTAGGACTTAACTCAAGGCAGCTTCTGGCTGTCACATGGTTTTTCTCAGAGTCATTCACTTGCATGTTCTCACCATGTGCAGAAAGTAGCAAGTGCTGAGCACATTTTTTGCTATCAGACAGTTTTGTAACTTTTGAATGGTTTAAAATATTGTAAAGAAATGTTGTACAAATGATGTCTGTTTGCAGCAAAAGACTTTTGCTCTCTGAGATCAGTGTATGAACATTCATCCATCTGTCTGTCCATCTGTTTTCCTTCCTTCCTATTTTAACTGTAAAAGCTCATAGCATTTCTTCAAGTCCCCTCCCGAAACTGCAAACCCCAGGATTCCAGAGGATGTTGAAAGTGGAATCATCGCGCTATAACAGGCTAGTGCGGAAATGGACTTTGTCTCCAGCATACGTCAGTTGCTGTAAATGAGTGCAAAATACAAAAGTAGTTTGCTCTCAGTTAAGATAGAGGAGAGGAGGAGAGGGGGCAGAATCTTGCCCTTTACTGCAGATTCAGCCAAAAGCAAACTGCTGCAGCCATTCCTAGCTGGCGTGGTCTTCCTTAATAAGTTTTTCCATACATATCCCATTTTTCATTTGTGAAATGTGGGAGCATATGGATTTACTATGAGCCAGCATGATGTAGTGGTTTGGACCTACCACCCTGGAGACTAGAGTTCGATTCCCCACTCAGCCGTGGAAATCCACTGAGTGACCTTGGGCATGTCACACACTCTCAGACCCCAAAACCCGGGGACAGGGTCACCTTAGAGTCGGCTTAAGTCAGAAATGACTTGAAGGCACACAACAACAATGGATTTACTGCTTATACGGAGCCTGCCACTGCTTCCATTTAAAATAGCAATGAGATCAGCAAGTGAATGACAAAATACTATGAGCCTGACTGAGGTTTGGTAGTGGGAGAGAAGTGACAAGGGCTCCTTTGTTATATTATGGGATGGCCAAGATCTGATTTAATTCTCTCCTTTTCTGTCGCCTGAGCCACTTTTAGCTGGAAGCTTCATTTGGATCCTTTTGTGCAATGACTGTAAAACCCCAAAGTTAGGAGCTTACTGTCCTTGAGCTTCACCATCCTAGACCCGGATGGGACCCTCCAGACATTGCCGGACTGCAGCTTCCAGCATCCACCACCATTGACTATGTTGGCTGCTTGGCCTTACAGTCCCATAACCTACGGAGATCCACACGGTTCCCGTGCCTGTGTTAAGATAGCGGCTTCTGGTGAACCGTGATAGTTATTTTTGAAAGTAGATTGCAAAAAAGACCTTTGAAGTCACAGATTTTGTAATATGTGGTTTGTGCAGTTTTTTCCCCCTCTCCTCTTCCTATTTAATTATGTTTATCTCCCTTTCAGGTTCAAGGGCTGCTTTGTTGAACTTTTCCTCCTATGGTTCTCAATTCTAACTCGCTGTGTCATCATGAGGAGATGTTACCGGCTCGGTACTGGAGGAGAGGATTTCATCAAGTGAAGAGCTACTTGGTAGTTTCCAAGGCAACTATCCGAAGAATCTTTTTTTAAAAAAAAAGAAAAGAAAAAGACAGAAGGCTCTTGTGTGAGGCAAAAGGTTGTGCACAATTCCTTCTCTCATCTCATCTTTTTCCTGGGGAAAAAAAATTGTTTTGTTTCTCCTCGAGAACATTTCCACCTTCTACTGCTTCAGCGCTGATAACGTCCTTAGAGGTCTGTTTGGGAACTCTGAAGTCAAGCCAGGAGGATGATTACGCAGCGGAGAATTGGACAGCATCTCATAGGGCATCACATGGAAATGGTCTCGCAGGAGGACGAGTCCCTCCTAAATCTTCAGCCTTGAAAGAGAAGTATCTCCAGGTCATCTCCATGATGAGGTCATTCTTTGATGCCAGGCTGGAAGGGATCCCAGATCATCTGTTGCCTCTCCCTTATGGAGTCTGGTTGATTTATGACTGTGCCGACTAGGTGTTTCTACAGCTTGCCCTGATTTCCAGCAAGGGCAGATTCTCCCTACGTACCTGGGCAATCTGCTCCGGTGCTCCCATACCCTGGCCATCCAAAAATTCTTGCTAATTTCCAAAGTAAATATTTTTGATGGCTGCTTTGCATTTTATCTGTAGTTGATCGAAAGACCTGACAGTCTATGTGTTACAGTTTCCTCCCTCAGGCCCATCTTTTCCAAATTAAGCAAGCTCAGCTCCTTCAAACTTCCCTTATAATGGCCACCTTTTTGTGGTTCAGGAGTGTATGTCTCCATGTCCTGGTTGCTAGGGCCTTCCATTGTGATGTGGCCAGCACTGTGTCAAATGTTTTTTTTAAAAAAAAAACAAACCACATGGCAGTTCGGTGGAGCAAACGCCTGCTTTCAGCTAGTCATTGAGACTACTGCTGCTGTTTGGAGTGTGGAGAAGTCCTGACTTCTTAGAAGATAATGGTGGAGGTCCAGCTTTTTTTTACCACTCAAGGTAGGACAGTAAAACATCTATGTCATAGGGATAAATTTTCTCTAGCCACAGTGGTTCATGCCTTAGACTGACTAGATTACTGCTCTGCATGGAGTTGCCCTCCAAATGTATTCAGAAGCTGCAGCTAGTACAAAATGCAGCAAATAGGCAGGTTTTGGGTGTGCATTTTGGGAGACTTCATAAATCCAGTCTTACAAGAACTGTGCTGATTTCCAATCTTGTTTCCAAACTCAGTTGAAAGTGCTGGGTTAGACCAACAAACCCCTAAAGGGCTTGAAGATGGGATATCTGAAAGACTGCTTCCTCTCTTATGAGCCTGCACAGAATTTGAGGCCTTCGGTCGAGGCTGTGTTGCATGTCCCAACATCTCAAGAGGTTAGGCTAGTATGCAAACATGACAAGGCTTTCTCTGTGGAATGCCCCGCCAAAGGAAGTTAGGTTGGCTCCATCTGTTTTGAGCTTTTGGTTATCAGCTAAAATAAGGATGAGCAAAGTGTGGCCCTCCAGAGGTTGGGACTACGACTCCCATCGGTAGTTACCAGCATATCCAATGGTGAGTTGGGAGCTGCAGTCTAACAACATCTAGAGGCCCACAGTTTGCCCTCTCTGTTGTAGATGGAAAAGGGATAGGGGATTTTAATGAAAAGCTTAAAAAAACTTTGTCCTTCCTCCTCATCCTTCATTTACCTTGTCCCTCTCTGTCACCTTTCGAAGGACAACATTCTCTCCCATCTCAGAACTCTGAAAAATGACCAGTTCAAGCAAGTATTGCTAGCGTACAGTCTTACTCTTTCCTGGCTTGAACTTTCTTTATTGCATTGTTTATGTAGACACACTGCTTCAACCCAAAACTGACAGTCTGTGTTTCTCCGCCCTCAGTCACCAGGCTCCCAGTGCTGATGCTGCCAGAAAGCTTCTGAACAGATGAAGAATGAGGAGGAAAAGGCAGGGCTAGGCTGGTGGAAATGACTGTAAATAAAGTAGCTTGACTGTCAGAGGATTTTTTAAGGGAGATATCCCTGTACTAGAGTCAGCACGATGTAATGATTTGAGCACTGGAGTGTGAGATCAGGGTTCGAATCACTGCTCAGTCATGGAAATCCAGTGGATGACCTCAGGCAAGTCATGCTCTGAACAAATCTTGCTAAGTCAACCCCTTAGGGTTGCTGTAAGTTAGAAGTGACTTGAAGGAACATGACATATCGATATAGACAAAGTCTTTGGATATAGAACAGGTTATACATATTTTGATAAATAATAAAAACATAGCTTGCCTGGAGGACTTTGGGTATCTCCTCTATTTCCTGTTCCATCAAGCTCAAGTCCAAAGTAGTGTTTCTGAGCTCTAGAAGATAGCTCTGTTGGTGCATAAGAAAAACACACACTACAATTTCTATACAACTGTGAAGAACTTGTTGTGTGTCCTTAGAATGCCCTCTTTGGCTTAACCGATGTATTAGGAAACAGCTTTGGGAGCCTGTTTCGAACTCAGGATGAAACCTTTTCTCCTCCCTTTTCCTTTGTAAGAAATCCTAGGCAGACCCTTTTTCAAAAGACAGCCAGAAAGTGTGTGTTGCAATGTGTCATGTGTGCAATTCATGCTCTCCTGTTTCTGGTTGCAGCAAGGGAGTGGGTGGGGGAAAACATATCCCCGGGAGGAAGAGAGCTGCTAAATCATTTCGACTGGTTTAGTGATTCAGTCTGTTGGCGACTTGTTGAAAGTCTTCCGCTCGCTTGTTTCAACTTACAAGAAATCAATGCCATATGCATGAGTAAGCCATCTTCTGCACAAGAGGATGTTTCAAGATACGCCTTTGTGTACTTTCCCTCTTAAACAGAAGCAGGGTCTGCCTTCTGGAAGGGAAAACACATGTCATCACAGCTGGCTTGAATTCTTCCTCTTTCTCCCTCCACTCCCTGACTGTAATCTAATTATGAGCCAGGGCAGCCCATTCAGCCTTCTCCAACCACCTGGGGCCCTCTGGATGGGTTCGACTATAACTCCCATCAAGACAGCAGGAGAGTTGGCCATGCTGGCTTGGGATGATAGGAGCTGTGCTCCAAAATATCAGGTGTGCACCAGGCTGAGTGAGCTGGAAAGGAGCATTACATCTTGACTGAGGGTTTTATCACACAATGCAGGTAAATCACAATTGCAACAGGATAATATCCTCTCTGGGTCTTTCCACCCTGCACTGTTATAGTGCCATTATTCCACTTTCAACATCCTGTGGAATTCTGGGGTTTGTAGTTTATTAAAACCAAAGAGCTCTCTGGTTGAGAATTCTAAAGGCCCCTCCCTAAACTGCAGACCCCAGGATTCCATAGGATGTTGAAAGTGGAATAATAGCACTATCACAGTGTAGTGCGGAAAGGCCCTTTGGCTGGGGCTTATCATATGACTTAGTTTTTCTTCTGTTGCTCTCCCAGTGGAAGACTTGTTTGGAAAGCATTTGTTTTACACACAAACACACACACAATTAACGGGCTCCTTTGTAAAAGAAACATTTTCCAAATGGTCTCCCACTGGGAGAACAACAGAAGAGGAATGAGGTCATGTGGTAAGTCCCAGCCAAGGACACAATTATCCTGCCGGAATTGTGATAGGTAGTTAAGTGATTAAGATTACTGTGATTGTGATTAAGAGAGTCAGCATTTGAGCATTGGATTTACAACCCTGAAGACCCAGTTTGGTTTCTCTCTCACACACCCCAGAAAACCCCATGATAGGTTTGCCTTAGGATTGCCGTAAGTCAGAAATGACCTGAAGGCACATAACAACAACAATTGTGATTAACTTGCCTTGTGTGATAAAGCTCTGAGGTGAGGTATTAGAAGAAGGCTAAGACTTGAGAGGACTTCTGTGAAGGAACAAGAGAGATCTTCAAGTGCAAATATACGTCACTGAATAAGAACATCAGAATCCTCAATGCTGTAGTATTTCCACTTTTTCTGTATGGCTTAAAAGCTGCACATTGAAGAAAGCTGATAGGAAAACAATCAACTCCTTCGAAGTGTGCTGGATAAAAGTTCTTTGGATATCACAGACCACAAAAAGAGACAAATGAATGGGTCCTAGAGCAGATATAAGCCTGAACTCTCACTAGAAGTCAAAATGAGGCTATCATACTTTGGACATAATCTTGCTTACTGATGTTTCTTTTTAATGTAAATTGAGGCTATGCTTTTTGTCATGTCTGCAAGAGCCTGATTGGCATAAAAATTAGATTTGAGTATTTGAGAGGGCATGACTTATTCAAAAAGACGATAATACTTGGTAAAGTGGATGATAATGATAGGAAAAAGAAAAGACAGCACTACAGGTAGATTGGCTCAATCAAGGAAGCCACAGCCCTGAACTTACAAGACTGGAGCAAGATTATTGGTGACAGGGGCTTTTGATAGGGTTGCCATAAGTCGAAGTTGAGATCTAGGCATGGATGTAGCCTTCCATGTACAATTCCACATCCTCCCACCGTCTGGCATCTGTAAAGTTGCAGGAGGGGCTCCTGCTGTTGTTTGACAGTGGAGAAGGTGGGGAGGCAGGTGGTCTCAGCTTAGGCAGCATGGGAAGAAATGAGGATCAGCTCTCAAATGGAGCGCACCCCATTTCCTTCCCCCAGCAGCTCAGAGCAGCCTCGTTTGCATGGTCTAAAAGCATCTTCCCCCTCCTTACCCTTCTTTCTGGTAAGAAGGAGCAGCCCCTCCTCAAGCTTGACGGCTGCTAGGGGTGGGAGGTTTTGGGATGGAGCCCAAGGGCAAGAGAATAGCCTTCTGTGTCCCACCCAAAAGTGGAATTACATGTGTGTAAGTCACACTTACGGGCATGCAAGTGACTATCAGGATGGCAGTTCACAGTTTCCTGCTGTGTTTTCTCTTCTGTGTTCTTGGAAACAGCAGTTGAGGACTTAATTCTCTCTGTGGATTTTGCCAGTTCAAACTGCAGTTGGGGGAAAACCTATTGTTGCATGGTTCACGTGGTGGAATGAGGCAGATGAGCCAGGGTTGAAAATAATGCAATCAAAATTAAGGCCATTTCTGCCCTACACTGTTATAGTGCTATTATTCCACTTTCAACATCCTCTGGAATGCTGGGGTTTGCAGTTTAGGGAGGGGCATTTAGAATTCTCAGCCAGAGAGCTCTTTGGCCTCAGTAAACTACAAAGCCCAGAATTACAGAGGATGTTGAAAGTGGAATAATAGCACTATCAAAGTGTAATGCAGAAATGGTCTAAGTCAGCACCCTGTATTCAGTCACATTTTGAGCAGCAATTTTAAGATTTGTTGTTTTAATCATTCAGCGCCAGTGACTTTTTAAGAACAGACAGCAACTGGCATGCAAAGTCCAAGCACTTTCTGGTCTGAGTAAAAGCAGACAGAGGACTGAAAAGATGAGGGGGAGTGTGAAAATGTGAACAAATGCCCAGAGGCACTCCAGTGATTTGCGAAGGGCTGTTAACCAATTTAGGATGAATTTTTTTCAAACACCCCCCCAACACGCACACATCTGGATGTGTATGAAACTTCAGAGTTGAGGGTTGCCAGAGTGAAAACTGAAATTGGCTTCTGTACATTTAATTACATACTTTCCCAATGACCTGATTTGCTTGCTAAAATACATTAATTTTTTGCTTCTAAATGCCCCCTGGGCAGAGTGGGGACATTTCCACCACATTTTTGGCACCCTTGAACTGATTTAGGTCCAGGAAAGCTCTTTTTTTACAACAGGAACTGATGTGGAAATCATTCTTGTTCAGTTCCTATTCATAGACCATTTCCACACTAGACTGTTATAGTGCTCTTATTCCACTTTCAACATCCTATGGAATCCGGGGGTTTGCAGTGTAGGGAGGGGCCGTTAGGATTCTCACCCAGAGAGCTTTTTGGCCTCTGTAAACTACAAACCCCAGAATTCCACAGGATGTTGAAAGTGGAATAATAGCACTATAACAGTATAAGGCGGAAATGGCCTTAGAAAAGGCCTCCTCTGGGCCTGAAATGACTCAGGGGGCAAAATAAAATAATAAATAAATAAATGGGATGCAATAGCCCCCTTTCTCCCACACTATGTTTGGAGAGTATTCATGAGCATTTTTTGACTCTTGAGAAACCCCGAGGGCCACATAAAAGGCATGGGGGAGCCTATGGAGCTTGCAGACTGTCCTTTGCCCACCTCTGGATTTGATGTATATGTTCCATCCTATCTGCAACAAGACTGACCTTCTAGGGTCCCCGAGACAGAGCTCGGAGTGGTTACTTATTTAGCTTACAGCTTCTAAAATCCTGAAGCTAACATGGCATGTAGCCGTAAAGACTGTGAGTTTCTGATACTTCGAGACCCCAAAAATCACATTTCCAAGCTCTGTGTTGGACCCAGAAAAATGAGAAGTAGAGGCTAACAGGGACAAGATTTCCCCCAAGGGATGAGCGGTCGGGAGTTCCAAGGGGGAGTTCCAAGCAAGTTTTATACATACATGTGTGAGAACAGACACGTAAGACAGTGAGCAGGAGATTAAAAGGATGAGTTATTTCTTTCCCACCAGCCATGATGTATTTGTGAACAAACCTTGGGAAACGTTCAAAATGCAACTGAATCTTAGCAAGAAAGAGAAAGGGTGTCAACTCCCATCCATTTTTTGCTACCTGGGAAATCTTTAGATATGATGGGGAGCTGGATTCATCTAGCTCTCTAGATATTGTTAGACTGCAAGTCTCAGTAGCCTTGGTCAGCTTAGCCACTTGGGGGAATTGGGAGTTGCAGTCCAGCACCTTCTGGAGGGCTTCACCTTTCCCACCCCTGAGAAGGGGTGTGCTGTAAATTGAAGCCACACATTTATCATAAGGAGCAGCATCATAAAACTACTGTTAGCAACCAAGTGGGAGTCCATATACATTTGTTGTGGTATTCCAGTCGACATGGCTAGTCAAAGACTAGGGTGTCTCTGCACCACGCAGTTATAGCACATTTTGATACCACTTTAACTGTTGAGGCCCCCATCTTGGGGAATCCTGGGATTTGTGATTTGACAAGGGCCATTTCCGAACTATAGTTCTATTATTCCACTGTCAACATCCTGTGGAATTCTGAGGTTTGTAGTTTACTGAGGCCAGAGAGCTCTCTGGCTGAGAATTCTAAATGCCCCTCCCTAAACTGCAAAGCCCAGGATTCCACAGGATGCTGAAAGTGGGATAAAGCTCTCTAACAGTGTAGTGTGGAAGGGCCCTAAGTCAGCTGAGAGGCTTTGCAAGCAGTGCGCATGTGATCAGTCCCAAGTGAGCCTCTGTAAGCCCGTAATGTGCCCTACAGTACAATACATGGGTTCTCCTTTTCAGCCAGTTCCGTTTTCTGACTGTGCTCCAGTCCTCAACCTGTCAGATAGGTGGGGGAAACTTGTACGGTGCTCTGGCAGAGAATTCTAAATACCCCTCCTCAAATTACAAATCCCAGAATTTCATAGGATGAAACCAAGGGAACGGAAGTGGAATCAGAGTGCTATAATTGTGTAGATTGAAATCACGTGGGGAGTCCAGATTTTGAATCAGCCGTGGAAATCCACTGGGTGACTTTCGGCTAGTCACAGTCTCGCAGCCTCAAAGGAAAGCAATTGCAAACTGCCTCTGAATAAATTTTGCCAGGAAAACTCATCGATAGCATTGTCATAAGTTGGACCGGAAGGCTCATAACAACAGCAAATTCAACACTGAAGGCATGCGTTGCAGCCTTTGTAGCAGCTAGGAACTGCCGGGTGTCGAGTGGTAACAGATATGGTTCTCTCCTCCCTGTTACATACACACACATTCACAAGTGCCATCCTTCCTCCCATAGCCTTTAAATTTAATCAGAACAGTTTCATGAATCTTCCTTCTTGCAGGAAGGGCTTTGCCTCTAAATCCTGCCATAGTATTTCAAGGACAGGAGATACTCAAAAGCAATTAATTAACAGGCTGAGTAATAACCCTAAGAGCTGTGGCATTTCTATAAATGCTTTCCTGATCTTTTAAAAGACAAATGGCATGCAAAAAAAGGGAAGGTGGATGATGTTTTGGAACCAGCTGTCAGCGTTCACCTACAGAGGTTGGATGAGTTCATTACTAAGGCCATTTCTGCACTAGCCTGTTATAGCACTACGGTTCCACTTTCAACATCCTCTGGAATCCTCTGGAGTCCCGGCCAACCCCTCCCGAAACTGCAAACCCCAGAATTCCAGAGGATGTTGAAAGTGGAACCGTAGCACTATAACAGGCTAGTGCGGAAATGGCCTAAGTGTATCAGATGTTAGCCCATCCACATAAACACATCCAGAACAGGCTTACCAAGGTCCTATTGCAACATCCTTGGCCCTGCCCAGAATTAGAGAGTTATCTGTCCAAAAAAGGGGAACTGAAGAGGGTCATCCTTAAGCTTGTAAGACTAAATTGTGCCACACTGGCTATTTTCATAATAGATGTAATAGTGTAGATTAGGTTGCCTCAGGTTTTTTGGGCCATATACCTCTAAACATACCATAGTTACAGTTGAACAAGGTGTTCCGAATCCACCAGATAGTGGAAGATTCTTCCATGGCTTGGAGTAGTGCTCCTCAACCTTTTGCCTATCAGATGTTTTGGACTTCAGTTCCCAAAAGCCCCACCCAGAATGGCCAATGGTCAGGAGTTCTTGGAGATGGAGTCCAAGGGCCTTTCCACACTACACTGTGATAGTGCTGTTATTCCACTTTCAACCTCCTGTGGAATCCTGAGATTTGCAGTTTAGGGAGGGGCATTTACAATTCTCAGCCAGAGAGCCCTTTGACCTCAGTAGACTACAAAACCCCAGAATTCGGATGTTGAACGTGGAATAATAGCACTATAACAGTGTAGTGCGGAAAGGCCCCAGGACATCTAGAAGACCAAAGGTTGAGAAGCACTGACTTAGAACGCTGCCACTCACACATGCTTGGCCGAATTAAAAACTTCTTGGTTTTCACACCATTGTGTGAAAGATTGGTTTTCACCCATTATGTTCTTACAGCATCCAAGCCATGTTGTGGGTACTGAAGACAAGAGAGACATGCTTACGTCTTTATTTACTTATGATATTTCTCTGTCGCCTTCCAGCCCAGAAGGGCTCCCAGGGGATAAGCAAATAAAAGTAATTAAAACAATGCAAATATGAAACATAAAAAAAACACATTAAAGCTTCTAAAAACAGGCTAAAAACAATCCTAGAATACAGTTTTAAAACAGTCAGAGCAATTTCAACCAGCAAAGGCCATGCAGAACAGAGCTGTTTTAACTGCTCACTGGAAGCTCCAAACAAATAGAGCCAGCCTCACTTTCTTTGGTAGAGAGTTCCGCAGTTGGGATGCTGCTGAACAGAAGGCCCCATTGCCTGTACATACCGACCTAGCTTTGTGAAGTGTTTGGGCATGCTATAGGGCCTCTTCTGGGAATCTCAAATTTTGGCAGGCTCATTATTTTGTGAGGAATTCTAACCTGGTGTGTTGGGAAGAGCTAGAAGATTAACAGAACTTTAGTGTTAGCCACTGAAGGAGACAAGAATGTTGGAACACGTCTGGCCTTTGTTTCGTTGAAGGTTTGTTTGGATCCATGGTTATCAGCCTTCCTCCAGTTAAAGTTTACACTCTCCGAACCGCATTGAAAATGTGATTTGGACAGTTTGATCAAACAACGTTTGTTATTTCAGATGGAACCAAGAAATTATTCATTCAGCTAGAGATGCAAGGGGACATGGCAACAAATGAGCAGAAGTTTTGTTCTTGGATTGGAGGAGCAGAGTGTTAATATATGAGGCCGGCCCCTCCCGAAACTGCAAACCCCAGGATTCCAGAGGATGTTGAAAGTGGAATCATCGCGCTATAACAGCCTCGTGCGGAAATGGCCTATGTGAACAGCAAAAGAGAAAGAGTAGGGGAAGGCTGGTGTCCTGCCTCACCAGCTGATCCCCAGCATGTTAAAAAAAATAGATCTGTAAGTTTGGTAACCAAAATGGAAATCATTACAAAAGTGGAAGCTGGTGAAAGGAAAAATTGTCCTTGGATGACTTTTGGGAGAAACTTTCAGGCATTCTTTAGAAGGTTCAAAATGTTTTTGTCTACTAATGCAAGGCTTACCTGACCTGCTTATTTCATTCCACATGGGCGTATTGTTAGTTTTGGATAAAACATTTGCTGAAACTCATTGATCTGCTCTTCTTTCTTGTGGTACAGGAACCTACCCTAATCCTTTTGATGTTATTTCTGCCTCTGGTACCAAATTTTCTATGAAAGAAGTAATGCCCAGGAATGCACCTATTTCATCAACTTCTGTATACCTATAATTTATGCTTGAAGAACTTATTAAAAAGTGTGAATGATGTTCCTTGTCAGTGGAGCTCTGAGGTTTAAAATGTCCATTTTGTGCAACCTATGAATTTGGTTGTGTAATCTTGCAAAGTCATACAAGGTATCTGTGGGTGCCATGATTTGTAGTGGTCTGGGCATTAGGCACAAATAAACTGCAATGAAAGCAACTACACTAAAGCATGAGGTCTGAAGAAGTCCTAGGTGTTTGCCTTACTGCCACTTACTACAAATGCATGTGTGTACCACTTTGCAGTTGGGTTTGGCTGAGGGTCAGCCTGATGACTTATGAGACTTTGATGGCGTATTCCTACACAGCAGAGGTTCGAGTCAATGGCCCTTGTGGTGTCTTCCAATTTTATGATTCTATGATTGTAGAATGATGACTGTAGGGGGGTAATGCCTTCCCTGGGCCATTTCCGCACTAGACTGTTACAGCGTTATGATTCCACTTTCAACATCCTATGGAATCCTGGGGCAGCCCCTCTCGAAACTACAAACCACAGGATTCCATAGGATGTTGAAAGTGGAATCATAGCACTGTAACAGTCTAGTGCGGAAATGGCCCTGATCCATTCCCCAAGGCAAGACCATTGGTTTCTACTTAGGTCATTCATTTCAAATGCTTCTATGTCCGATTTCATTCTTGACCTGGAGCCCATTCACTCTACAGTTATGATGCTATTAATGCCACTTCAACTGCCATGGTTCTGTCCGGCAGAATCCTGGCATTTGCAGTTTAGGGAAAGGCTTTTAGAATTCTCAGCCAGAGTGTGCCAGTGCTACATATCCCAGGATTTCGTAAGATAGAACTATGGCAGTTAAAGTGAAATAATAATGGCACAATTCTGTAGTGTGATTGGGACTCTGAAAGCTTACAGACTTTCCTGTGCTAGCTCTGCCTGGTTTTAAGAACATAAGAGCCGGACCAGATCTCGTCCAGCATTTTGATTCCACAGACCTCAACCAGTTGCCTACAGGAAGCCTAGAAGAAGAAAGGGAGTGCGTTAACATTCTCCCCTTCATGTTCTCCAGTAACTGAGATACGGAGGCATACAGCCTCTGATACAAAAGTGATATATATTGCCGTCTTGATTAGTAGCTATTGATGTCCCCCGACTGCCATGAATTTATCTGTTGCCCTTTTGACACTGTCCAATTTGTCAGGGACAGTCCTTATTAATCCCCTGTGATCTCACTTTTTCATCTCCTTTTAAAACGTCCTGGTTCTCTGTCCTTCTCCCATTTTCCCACTCTGTCCTCAGTTTACTTTGGTTGCTGCAAACTGAACTCAGAGCACAAAGTAGTTGACATTCAGTCAAGGGGAGAGGAGAGGAGAGGGAGGAATCTTGCCCTTCCGAGCAGGCTCAGGCAAAAGCAAATTGCTGCAACCTCTCCTAGCTTCAGTCTTCTTCCAAATTAATACCTTTTGCCATCTTGACCACACGTGGATGTCACTTAGCTTTACGTGTCATAGGCCATTTCCACCTGGCCCCTCCCGAAACTGCAAACCCCAGGATTCCATAGGACGTTGCAAGTGGAATCATAGTGCTATAACAGTCTACTGCGGAAATGGCCATAGAATCGTAGAAACAGAGATTTGGAAGATACCACAATGGCCATTAAGCCCAACCCTGTGAAATAGGGGAGTGTATGGATTTTCTGTGTGCCATTATTTTGTGTAGTGGTTTGAGCATTGATTTGCAGCCCTGGAGACTATAAGTTAAGTAGGTGCTTTATGGAAAGTACTTTCTTTATTCTCTCCTCGGTCCTCTGCCATTTAGCTTCTTCGAATGGTCCTGGATTCCCGTGATAAACATTTCCCCCCACCGTGCAATGCTTCACAAATGGTGAGGCAGAACTTACCACTGAATAAGGCAGGCAGGGTACAGCTTGGCAGCAAAGAGGTGTAAACTTGTCATGAACAGGTGGGGCATAGGAACCTGGCAAAGGACTGGTTTTGTGATACAGAGGAGTAGCCCAGGTTTTTCTGCCAGCAGTTTGGAGATGTTGCCCAAGTATGAGGGAGACTTTGGCTAGGAATTTTTAAAAAAGAAAAAACTAGAATGACACATAGCAGTGAACCAACCTGAAAGGCACACAAGGATATCCTAAAAATATATTCCCCTCACTTTTCTTTTTCTTTCCGCTCATTGCTTTACACATTTTGTGTTGGCAGTCAATGTATGTAATATCTGTCTCTTTCCCCCGTTCTTTTGCTACTCTAAAACTGTCTTAGCAAGTAAAGCAATATTGTTTTGGAAAGCATACCTGCTTTGTCATGATGCATTTTGAGAAGAAAGGAATCCATAATTTATGTTTCACAGTCGGGAAAAAAAAAGACAAGTAAAAATGCTTGTGTTGCTTGTTCTGATGGGTTCTCTTTTGAATGAGAAAAATATGTATTTGTTCTGGTTGCATGTTTTGGATGATGACAGGGTGTGTGTTTGTGTACACGTGCCTTCCAGTTGCCTGTTGACTTAGGGTGACCCTATGAATTTCATAGGGTTTTCTAAGGCAAGAAATACTCAAGAGTTGGTTTTGTCAGTTCCCTTCTCTGAAATAAAGTCTACAGCACCTGGTATTTGTTGATGGTCTCCCATCCAGGTACTAACCAGGGCTGAATCTGTTTAGCTTCCAAGATCAGATGGGATCAGGTACCTTTAGGGTATTTAGGCCATATTGATGACAGTAAGTGAAAGCAATTCAAAATTGCTCTTACAGCAGCAGTTTCTCCAAGTGGAAATGGGCTGTTCCCGAGAAAGTATGAAGGTTATGGATGAGCTCCTTGATCTGTCTCAGGGTCAAGCCTTGTGTTGGATGTGCTGTGAACTGGTTGGAAGTGTACTAATACAGCCATGAGGGGGTCCTATAGCTCAGTGGTAGAATACCTGCCTTACCTGCAGAAGGTACCAGGTTCAATCCCAGGCAACTCACAGCTGGATCAAGGGAAAACTCCTGGTCGAAATAGGAATAGGCTAGGAGTTATGACACTGTGGCCCTCTAGACTTTTTGTAATTTATATTTATTCTAAAACTGACACAACAAATTACCAGCAATAGTATTGTGGCCACAGACCATAGGCAGGTATAACCTAACAATATTGGTATGTTTTCATTTTTGCTTCTCCATGTGCCTGTTACAATTCTTCCTCCTTGGCCCTCCACATTTGCAGGTTTGATTTTCAGGGATTTGATTATTTGTGAGTTTCTTCAGCCTGTTCCCGGCCGGCCCCTCCCTAAACTGCAAACTCCAGGATTCCATAGGACGTTGAAAGTGGAATAATTGTGCTATAACAGTCTCGTGTGGAAATGGCCTGAATGGAAACTACTTTTTCACTTTAAATTCAGTTTGTATCAGTTGAAATAAGCTCAGGATAAAGGGAAAAAGTGGGAGGAGGAAAGAAGAAACTGGGACATTTTAAAAGGTTCTGACAGCAGATGATTACCAGGACTGTCCCCACTGTACTGAGACAGTTGGAGGGCATGCTGTTTTCAAAATGAGGACTAGACTACGTATAATGGATGTTACATGTGCTTTTCACATGGATTCCTTGTTCCTTCATATACCAGATGATGATGGCGGTGCCTTATTTTTACAGTGAAATGCTCATGTAGGTTTGAAGCCATTTTCATTTCTTTCGAAGAAGAAGATCACTGCTGTTTGAAAAACAAAAACACTTTTTAAAGCGGGAGGAACTTTTCGCTCATAGATACAGCACATTTATTGCATGGACCAGGCTATGGGGATAGTAAAGGGGAAGTTATGAGGCAGCTTCTTAGTTTCCAAAATTCGTTTCCTTCCTTGTTTCCTTCGTTTCCTCCCCTCTGCTTTATCCAGATCCCTGTTTTGGACCAGTTTGGGTACCAAAAGTGAACTCAGATGAAGACAAAAATGCTGGAATTATTAATTTCTAGGAGAAGTTGGAGAGCTGGCATGTGTGTTGCAATGATTTAGGGCTCTGGGAGAAGGTTCAAATTCCCATTCAGCCATGGAAACCCACTGGGTCATCTCAGGTGAGTTATACTCTCTCAGCCTAAGAGGTAGGCAATGGCAGAGCTGTTCTCAAGATACCCTGCCAAGAAAACCCTACAATAAGGTCACCTTAAATCAGAAGCCATTTCCACACTAGACTGTGATAGTGCTATTATCCCACTTTCAACCTCCTATGGAATCCTGGGGTTTGCAGTTTAGGGAGGGGCATTTAGAATTCTTAGCCAGAGAGCTCTTGGGCCTCAGTAAATTACAAGCCCCAGAATTCCACAGGATCTTGAAAGTGGAATAATAGCACTATAACAGTCTAGTGCAGAAATGGCCAGAGTCGGCTTGAAGGCACATACCAACAGCAACAACAACAAGGACAAGTTGAGGCAGGGAAGGGAGCGAGAATTCACTGCCACTCATCCAAAGGCATCTTTTTTTTTCCTTGCTAAAATATTCTTATTAAAAATACTTAAGCACCTCAATGCCTTCCTTTATATGGGAATGGAATAGACACATTAATAATCCCATATTGCTACTCATATTGGAATCTAATTTAGTCCAAGAGGATGCTATGGTATGTTGTGTCTGATAAGACATCAGTTTGGGGACAGTTTTGTTAGGGAAAGATTGTTTGAGGACAGAGTTTGGATAAAGTTACTTTTTGGACTGCGGCTCCCAAAATCCTCCATGGCATCCCCATTGGCTGTGCTGGCTGGGAGATTCCAGGATTTGCCATCCAAAGAATAACTCTGGTTGAATGCGGGCAAGCTTTCTTTCCAGGAGAATTGCCAGCTATTGCATCTCCCTGAGGAAAGCTCAGATTTTTTTCAGAACATAGGCTGAAAAAAGCTGCTCTCTGCGCCACTTAAGTAGCAACAGTCTTCTGCTGGCAGATGCAGTCTGCTTTTGGTTGCACATTTTAAATTTTTACATTTGTAAATTTGCCCTTTATTTATTCTGTGTACACGCTGCAACTCCATTTTCCCTGATAGAGGCAAGGAAATCCTCCCACAGGTGTCCTTGCCGGCTGACAGATAACGGCAGTCGGAACAATTAACTGTGCATATTATCATTTTTAATTGAACGAGGACTAGAGCAGTCTTGAACTGTGTATTGTGAAACAGGAGGTGCAACGGAGGAAAAAAGGTTTTGCTAAATTTTCTACAGTGGTGGTTGCAGTATTTTTTGTATTCCAATGTCAGGACCATTTCCGCACGAGACTGTTATAACACTATGATTCCAATTGCATGGGATGGTGATTCCATAGGATGTTGAAAGTGGAATCATAGCACTATAAGAGTCTTGTGCAGAGATGGCCCAGGTCTTCATTCTTCCCATTAAAAAAAGAATAACAGATATCTTGCCACCTCATCTTTTAGACATCATGGGTCTTTTCTGGGCCTGGTCCAAAGAGGCATCCCTAGTCTGCTGTTACGAGCCAAGATGGACAAAGGTTAAGCATGGCTAGGGTGTGTTTCAAAATCTCCAAGAATGTTGTTCATTTCTTTGAGCTGTAAGCATTTATTTATTTCTTTTCTATCCCACCTTTCTGGCTCAGCATGGGATCCAAATTGAAATGTATCTCTTGAAACTGGGCAAGTAGTGGACAGGTTTATGTCCCCTGGATTGGTAACAATCCAAGTTAGAATAGATCCAGACAATGGTGTATGTGTGCCTTCAAGTTGCCTGTTGACTTATGGCAATCCCATAAATTTCATAGAGTTTTCTTAGGCAAGGAATGCTCAGAGGTAGTTTGCCATTGCCTTCCTCTGAAATATAGCCTGCAGCACCTGGTATTCTCTGGCAGTCTTCCTTCCAAGTACCAACCAGACCTGATCCTGCTTAGTTTCCAACATCAGATGGAATCTGATGCCTTCAGGGTAATTTAGGCTGTTCTCCAAATGCATCCACAAAAGTGTTGTGCAGAAGGATCACAACAGGTCACTGAGTTGTCTGTATTCTCGTTGCCATGCCACCTGGTTCATAACTACCTAGAAAGTCAGCCATCAAGCTCTGTACAGAGTAGGTGAGGTCACAGAAGAGGGACCATATCACCCATCTAGGCCACTGGTTCTTAGCCTTTTCTTGACCCCCTTTAACTATCTTTCGTTGCTCTGGTCCACCAAGACTTCACTCAAGATTTCAAATCCTAAAGTGCATCAAATGTTTATTTAAAGTTGGTCAGAGGTCTTCAGATTAGGAGAGAAGGGAGAAGGAAGTAAATACGTACACTCCTGTTATGTTTTTACTGGAATGATTCTGTACAAATTTGTCTGTCCATCTGTCTGTCTTTCATTCTTCCCTCTTTCCCTTTCTATTTTAACTGTAAAAGTTCATAACACTTCTTCAAGCCTTTGTGGACCCCCTATGTGGACATCATAGCCTCCTGGAGGTCAATGGACACCAGCTTAAGATCTAGTCCATATCCTCATTCCAGAGGTCTACTAAAGAATAATATAATTGTCTATAAAGGGAAAGTGGGGAAAAACCCATAGTGGATACCAGAAATTCATTCAGATCCCTCATTCTCAAGCGATGGGCCATCTTGATCCACTCCTGCACAGTGATGGCTTCTGGGTCCCATGTCAACAGAGCTGTGAATGTACTCCAGGTTTTCATTCAGGCTTCTTAAAGAGTTATGTAATGTGTTCAGCTGTATTGCCAAAAAAAGTATGATACCTTGGATATTTCCTTTAAAGCTAACCAAGGCTTGGAGTGGACTCACTGCCCCACTGACATGGCCTACAATGAGTCACCATTGTTCCTGGAGAAGGTGTAAATCTCAATCAAACTAAACTAAACACTAGAAACTTACTTGGAGGACAGGAGAAGTTCCAGCAGACTGGAGGAGGGCAAACGTTGTCCCCATCTTCAAGAAGGGAAAAAAGAGGACCCAAATAATTATCGCCCAGTCAGCCTGACATCAGTACCCGGAAAGATCCTGGAGCAGATCATTAAGCAGTCGGTTTCTAATCACTTAGAAAGCAAGGCAGTAATCACGAGAAGTCAACATGGATTTCTCAAAAATATGTCATGCCAGACTAATCTTATCACTTTTTATGATAGAGTCACTAGCTTGATAGATGAAGGGAATGCTGTGGATGTAGCATATCTCGATTTCAGTAAGGCCTTTGACAAAGTTCCCCGTGACATTCTTGCAAAGAAGCTGGTAAAATGCGGGCTGGACAGGGCTACTGTTAGTTGGATTTGTAATTGGTTGACCGACCGAACCCAAAGGGTGATCACGAATGGCTGCTTTCCATCCTGGAGAGAAGTGACTAGCGGGGTGCCACAGGGTTCTGTCCTGGGCCCAGTGCTGTTCAATATTTTTATCAACTACTTGGATGAAGGAATAGAGGGCATGCTCATCAAATTTGCAGATGACACCAAATTGGGAGGGGTTGCTAATACGCCAGAGGACAGGATCAAAATTCAAAATGACCTGGACAGATTGGAGAGCTGGGCCAAGGCTAACAAAATGAAATTCAAATTGAATATGGGGAGAATCCTGTGGAGGAATAGTGGTTTTCTCATTCGACAGGTAGAAAAGTGCCATGGTTATTTATCCATGCATGCATGAAGAAAATAGTTGAGGGTTTACGTCCCTGTCCTTCACTAACAAAGAGAGTCATTTTCTTGCGTGCTGTATGGGTCGCTTGTGTGGTTGTTGTTAGTTTTCCTCACTGAGCACATTTTTCACCTCTGCACTTGGAGCGTGTGGCAAATGAGGGTAGTGCACTAAAAGCCTTGCTGTGTTCATAAGCGGGTAGTGCTTATGCGGGCGTCTGTTGTCCTCTTCGCCACTCCAGCAAGTACATTATGCAGTAAGTATTAATTACTTGCCTAGATGAGCATTTTAAGAAATATCTGGGTTGGAAGGTCGTTAGTAAATGCTTTCTCTTCAGTAGTATCTCTCTCATTCTCTGTAGGCCTTCTTATCTCCTGCATTCCAGTCAAGTTGCAAGTTGAGAAATGGGTCAGGCTTGTGGATTCTGGGAGTTGTAGTCCATAAATGTCAGTTTTCCAAGGCTTAGCTCGTTTATTTTTACTCCACTGCATTTTCATCCAGTCCTTCCTTAGATGTGCCTAGATGCCTCCCCCATTTATTCTCACAACAGTCCTGCAAGGTGGGCTAGGCTGACAGATGATGGCTGACCTGAGATCACCCTGTCAGTTTCATGGTTAAGTGGGAGATTTGAACCCCTTTCTTTGTAGGGATTGTCCAGTCCTTTCCCCATCGCTGTAGCAGTGGTTGCCAGAATGAAAATTGGAGACAACTCCCATATATTTAATGATTGTGTAGAAGAGGGAGTTTCAGCAGGATTTGGTTGTTACCTGGCTGCATGACAAGCAACACCAGCTGAATTTCCCTCCTGCTGTTGTCATGGTTGTTGTGTGCCTATAAGTTGTTTCAGACTTCGGGTTACCCGAAGGTGAACCTGTCATGGTGTTCTCTTGGCAGGATCTGTCTCAAGGAGGTTTGCTTTTGTCTTCCTTTGAGGCGGAGAGAGTGTGACTTGCCCAAGGTCGCCCAGTTGGTTTCCGTGGCTGACCTGGGATTCAAACCCTGGTGTCCAGTTGCAGTCCAGTGCTCAAACCCTTACACTATACTGGTTTCTTCCTCTGTTCAACCATTAAAAGTACAGGAGCTCTCTCCAGTTTTCAGCCTGGCAACTCTACACATCCTGTCCCTAAACCAGGGCTTTCCAAATGGTGTGACGTGACACATTAGCGTGTCGCTTGAAGTGTTTAGGTGTGCCGCCTGCAATCTTGGGAATGTACGTTATAAATTACATATTTTTAAAAATATATGAAAGGTTTTCATGAGCTATATTGCATCCTCATACATTTTGTTATTGCAATTTATGTGTCTCTCCTAAGGGGTTAGTTTAGTCTCCGGTTTGCTAGTAAAACTGAATTACTGCGTCGCAGAATGACACACGTCTGAAAAAATTGTGCCACCAACGTGAAAAGTTTGGAAAGCTCTACCCTAAACCACAATGGTCTGTCTTAGATTCTTATCGCTGAATTGCCAAAACTCCAGCAGCGTGTTTGCGTGTGTGTTTGTCTGTGTTAAAAGAGGAGAGTGTTTGTGAATTCCCATTTCTTCAAATATATGGGTACAGAAGCGTGCAGATAGTTTAGCTGTTGAGTACTTTGCTTCACTTGCAGAGAGCGAGTTTCCATGGCAACGGAGCCCGTGATAGAGTTTTAACATGCGCCGTGTTTCCATCTCCTCTGTTTGTCATTAATTGGGAACACCAGCTTTGTCAGGAAGGCCTCTCGGCCCTGCTTTGGTGGTGGTTTTCATTGCAATTTCAGTCCCAGTATGTGTCCATGGGTGTCAAAACGTGTGTTTGCGTGTGTGTGTGTGTTTCCTGCTCAGTGATGCTGCCTGAGTAGGTTCCAGCGATGGTGTTCATATGTTACGTGGCATCCAGAATTGCATGGCCTAATTGAAAATTCTTCTACCTGTTTCCCTTTTGCTGTGTTACAAGAGATACTTAAGGATTCCACAGGCATTTTCAAAGAAAGCAGCAGATCTCTGCAAACTCTTGAGATGCCAAAGTGGCCGTTTGTTGTTCTTGTTATAACTTTGACTTATAGTCACCGTATGAAAAAGAAACTTCCATGACCTCTGGTAATCAAAAGCCCTGGGAAGGTCTTGCAAACTTAGAATGGCCATGGCTTTCTTGATTGAGTCACTCCACTTGTAATATGGTCTTCCTTACTGCTTTCAACTTCACCAAGCATTTCCGTCGTTTCTAGTAACTGATGTCATCTCATGATAAGCCCAAAGTATGATAGCCTCAGTTTAGACATTTTGGCTTCTAGTGAGAGTTCAGGCTGAATTTGTTCTTGGACACATTTATTTGTCTTTTGTGTAGCTCGTGGTAACCATAGAACTCCCTTTAGCACGACATTTTGAATGAGTTGATTTTTTTTGAGTTGATAGATGAGGGGAATGCTGTGGATGTAGCATATCTCGATTTCAGTAAGAACTTTGATAAAGTTCCCCATGACATCCTTGCAAAGAAACTAGTAAAATGCGGGCTGGACAGGGCTACTGTTAGTTGCATTTCTAATTGGGTGACCGACTGAACCCAAAGGGTGATCACGAATGGCTGCTTCTCATCCTGGAGAGAAGTGACTAGCGGGGTGCCACAGGGTTCTGTCTTGGACCCAGGGCTGTTCAATATTTTTATCAATGACTTGGATGAAGGAATAGAGGGCATGCTCATCAAATTTACAGATGACACCAAATTGGGAGGGGTTGCTAATACGCCAGAGGACAGGATCAAAATTCAAAATGACCTGGACAGATTGGAGAGCTGGGCCAAGGCTAACAAAATGAAATTCAACAGAGAGAAGTGTAAGGTCCTACACTTAGGTAGAAAAATGGAATACAGAAATATAGGATGGGGGACACGTGGCTGGATAGCAGTACGTGTGAAAGGGATTTAGGAGTCTTAATAGACCACAAGCTGAACATGAGTCAGCAGTGTGATGCGGCAGCCAAGAAAGCCAATGCAATTCTCGGCTGCATCAATAGGAGTATGGTGTCTAGATAGAAGGAGGTACTGGTACCACTCTACCCTGCTTTGGTTAGACTTCATCTTGAATCCTGTGTCCAGTTCTGGGCACCCCAATTCAAGAAGGACATGGTCAAGCTGGAGCAAGTCCAGAGGAGGGCGACCAAAATGGTGAGAGCCCTGGAAGCCATGCCCTATGAGGACAGACTTAGAGAGCTGGGTATGTTTAGTCTGCAGAAGAGAAGGTTAAGAGGGGACATGATAGCCATGTTTAAATATTTGAAGGGATGCCATGTAGAGGAAGAAGAGGGCTTGTTTTCTGCTGCTCCAGAGACCAAGACAAGGAGCAATGGATTCAAGCTGCAGAAAAGGAGATTCCACCTGAACCTCAGGAAGAACTTCCTGATGGTCAGGGCTGTCCGGCAGTGGAATCTGCTGCCTCGGAGTGTAGTGGAGTCTCCTTCTTTGGAGGCTTTTAAACAGAGGCTGGATGGCCATCTGTCGGGAGTGCTTTGAGAGTGTTCCTGCATGGCAGGGGGTTGGACTGGATGGCCCCTGGGGTCTCTTCCAACTCTACATTTCTATGATTCTATGATTGCTTCTTTCACTGCCCACGTTTCACAAACCACACATAAAAATTAGAAATACAGGTTTAGTAACCCTAATCCAGAAATCCAAAATCCAAAAACTGAAACTTTTCACCACCAGCCATCCACTTCTGTCTTCAAGGCAGCAGCTGTGGGACTCCTGCTTGTTCATCTCTCAGTCCTCAGTCTCTCTCCAGCCACATGTCTCGTATACAACACGGTTAGTGAAAGAATGATATGTGTGGCTGGAGAGAGACCCTAGGATTTGTGAAATGTCAGGAATCCAAGTGTAGTGCTCGGCACAAATCCATGACTCCTGCCATTTCACAGATGCTCTTATGTCTCCTCACTGTCACATTTCGTTCATTGCTAGTTGTATTCAATATCAAATGTGAGGCTGGAAAGAGACTGAGGACCTGAGAGGCTGAGGATATGAGGGACCTGATATCTGTATTGGGAAAAAAACTACAGTACTATGCAGAAGATCTCCGGGAAGCCTGCCAGCTGCCTGCTTCCACCTTTGAGGCAGCGACTGTAGAGCTCCTGCTTGTTCCTTTGCAAGCTGAATTGATCTCTTGTACAGTGCTGTATTTTATGTGCGTGTAAATACTGGTATTCCAAAATTAAAAAAAAAAGACGAAACAGTTCTGGTCCCAGGCATTTTGCATGAAGGATATTCAACTTGTAGTGTGACGTGGATGATGCTGACTTTGGTATTTGATGATAGATCTTTACACTTGAGGATCTTATCTAGTTTCTTCATGGCTACCTTTCCCAGTCTTAGTCTTCTTCTGACCTCTTGACAGATGCGTCCATTTTGTTTAATGATGGAGCCAGACTTTAGAAAATCTTTAACTGTTTTTGATGTTAAAGACCTGTCCCTGCTGGAAATGAAAAAACTGGATCAAAGAAGTCTCTCCTTGGCGATTTATGGCTATGGGGACCATCCTGAGAAATGCCTTCTATCAAAATTTACCATGGTGCTGTTTTGGCTGGTGGTTCCAGTGTTCATTGGGCAGTGTATCCACTCCTGGTTTTACCTCTGAATTTTAAGGGGCTTGTCCAAGGTGCTGAAACTGTTTTGAGCTAGGCTTTAGCCCCTTGAAAAATTCCTTTAAGGTCTGGATTGAAATGTGGAGCAGATTCACCATCCCGCTGGCATTGGCATCAGAGTCATACCAACGTCGCTCAGTAGACACTTACACTCCATCAGGAGCTGTACTCTTTGGGGGCATCCTTGATGGCTGTTTCCATAGTCGGGTGCTATGTAGGCTGGTACACAGACAGTCCCAGCTGTGTGACTGATCCTCACAGGTGCCATCCTATGCTGGCAGGAAGAAAGTAGTAATACCACAGCAGAGAGGATAGTGTCCAGAGGAACATGGTACTGTGGGTGGTCCAGCGGAGGAGGCAAGGAAAGAGGGGACAGCAGGCCCTCTTGATCCCCTGTTCCCCCAACTTTGTGGGACATTTTACCAGAGCCTGAAGTGGTGGTGGAGGTTGTAACAGCTAGTGGCTTCCCTATCCATTGGGCAGTGTCTTAGCCAGAGCTTTCAAGGAACCATTCAAGGTGCTGAAGGTAGGTGTCACCACCTTGGATAGCTCCTTTAAAGTTTGAATTCTATCCCAGAATGGACATCTCTCTCTTTCCCTCTCTCTCCCCCACACACTGACTCATATGCCACTGGCCAATATATAAGTTGGGCATATTTGGCTTCAGCCATAGAGTTGGGGGCTGTCACATCTCCCTCAGTGCCTTCCAGCTCCTTTTTTAATGGTGTGGTAAATGTGGACAAAATTGACAAATTTGTACTTGCAACTAGACTGCATGGTCTGTTCCCCACAGAGAGACCCCAGGAAGATTAAGCCAAAGGCCCATCTTGTGTACTACCTTGTTTCCAACCAGATTCCTGCAAATGGGAGGTGAATGCAACAGCACCCTGCTGATTGCGTTTCCTAGCAACCTGTATTCAGAAGCCTCTGATACCAGAGGTAGTATATAGACATCATGATTAGTATCGGTTGATCCCTGTATCCTTCAGAAAATTGTCTAATCCCCCATTGAAGCCATCTAAGCTAGCAGCCATTGATATGTGGTATGGCAGAGAATTCCACCATATAACTGTGCTCTGCGGGAAATATCCTCCATTTTATCTGTCCTAGATCCTCTCAGTCAGTTAGTCTCATCGAGTAGTCCTTTGTTCTATTAGAGAGGAAGCTGGGCTTCATGATTTGCAGACAGGAATTCCCAGTTTAAATGCTCAGAAACTCTAGGCAGAGCTACAGAAGGAAATGGAGACCAGTCTTCCACAGACTGGTGCCTTGTAGATGTGCTGGGCCACAACACCCATCATCTCCGTCTGGTCAATTGCTGTATTGAGAAAGAAAGTACATGGAGCAGAATGCTGATGACACTCAATTCTACTGCTCCCTTCCATCTGTCTCTAAAGAAGCTGCTTCAGTACTAAATAAGTTTCTATTGTCAGTAATGGACTGGATGAGGGCAAACTAACTGAAACTTCAGCCAAACATAGTCTCAGTCAATCAGAAGGTAAGTCAGGGAATAGGGGTTCAGCCTGTGCTACATGACATTACAGTCTTCTGAAGTCTCACTTTTGTGGCTTGGATGTACCCTTGGAGTCAGGCTCTGAGCCTGGAGGCCCAGTTTCAGCAGTGTCCAAGAGTAGTATGTTAGCTGTGCCTGTTCCTAGAGGAGTCAGATGTGGCCACAGTGACACATGCCTTGATTACAACCCATTTAGATTACTGGGATGCTGTGGCTAGATTGTTGACCAAGGTTGTTATAACAAGCACATGTTTCCTTGTTGCGCCTATGAAGCCCATAAAAGCTTATGTCTAAACTATCTGAAAGCCTCTGTCTTTCCTTAAGAGTCTGCCTGAGTCTTAAATTTTCAGGTAAAGGTTTTCTCTCTATCCTACCACCTCATAGGCCCATCTGGTGAAGAAAGGGAGGACAGACTTCTTCGTAGTTCCTCCTAGGCTGTGGAACTTATAGAATTGTAATCGTAGAACCATAGAATCACAGAGTTTAGAAAAGACCACAGGGGCCGTCTAGTCCAATCCTGTTCTGCCATATAGGCATATACAATCAAGGCACTTATGACAGATGGCCACCCAGCCTCTGTTCAAAAACCTCCAAAGAAGGAGATACCACCGCATTCTAAGGCAGCATATTCCACTATAAAACTGCTTTTACCGTCAAGAAGTCCTTCCTAATGTTTAGGTGGAATCTCTTTTCCTGTTGTTTGAAGCTATTGCTCCATATCCTAGTCTCTGGAGCAGCAAAAAAGCCAGACTTGCCCCATCTTCCATATGACATCTTTTTACATATTTAAACATGGCTATCGTGTCGTCTCTCAACCATCTCTTCCTCAGGCTGAACATCCCCAGCTCCCTAAGCTGTTCCTCATAGGGCAAGGTTTCCAGGCCTTCTACCATTTTGGTAGTCCTCCTCTGGAAATGTTCCAGCTTGTCAATATCCTTCCTGAACTGTGGTGCCCAGAACTGGACCCAGTATTCCAGGTGGGGTCTGACCAAAGTAGAATAGAGTGGTACTATTACTTTCTTTGACCTAGACCCTGTACTTCTATCGATGTAGCCTATACTTGTGTCGGCTTTTTTAGCTGCTGCATCAGTCCTTTCCCAGATAGGATTGGTTGGCCCCCCTCTGCTCTCTTTTGCCAGAATGCAAAGACCTTCTTACCTAGATCAGCCTTCAGCCTTTAACTGGTTGGGCAGAAGGACATTCCAAGGTGTGCTCTTTTTCAACATGTTCTTTTTGAACAAGTTGAACATGTTTTTCATTGTTTTAAATTAATGTTTTAATTGGGATTATTGTTTAATGCTTTTTAATCTTTTGTACTACATATCATTTCAGCTGTTTTCTTTTAACTTTGGGTCCTTTATTAGGAGAAAGTTGGGATATAAATTAAATGAAGTGATCAGTAAAAATACTGAACTTGATGGAACTGGTGGTATAATGCTACGTTGTATGTCGCTATAGTCTTTGTCATTGTTGCTGTCAGTTGTTGTCAAGCTGGCTTCTATTTATGGCAGCCCTATGAATGAGAGATCTCCAGATCACCCTGCCCTTAACAGCTCTTATCAGTTCTTGAAAAGCTCAGGGTCATGAATTTCTTCATTGCATCTATCCACCTATAGTTCAGTCTGTTGAGAGATTGATTTACAGCACCTAGCACAAAATCCTCCCAGTAACCGCTGCACTCTGAACAAAACGTGTTCCAGAGGCAAGCATTAAACATATAGCAGAGTTTCAAACAGCAACAAGTGTGAGCAGCAGAGTGTCACTTACAGCATCAGCTCTGACCCCACTCTACCCACTGTTTAGTAACTCTAACACACAGAGTTGTCATCCAAAATACCTGGCGGCTGTAATCTTCAATGTTGCAATTTATACACATCTGTACAAGCAGGATACGCAGATCCTCAGTCATAGGTTCAGCATCATGGACACATCAGGCAGAGGTTCGCTCGGACAGAAGTTCGGTGTCGGATAGTCAGAGAAAAAGATAGTCTGAGCTCACCTCTTTTATACACACCTGCTGATAGATCATCAGCTAGGGACAATGGCTGATGCAACCCCTTGCCATGATTTCACATTACCATGACTCAGCCTTACTGCATGTCCCCTAGGGATTCCATCATGACTTGCCAAGTCATTCCCCAGGTGTATCCCACATGCTCATCAAATGTATTTTCAACTGGGGCAAATGTCACAGCATTTCTATCCAACACAGTCTTCCTCTTTTCCTATTGTCTTCTATTGTGGTGTTGTTGTATGTGCCTTCAAGTTGTTTCCGATTTATGGTGATCCTAAGATGAATGTATCACAGGGTTTTTCTGGGGCTGAGAGTGTGTGACGTGCCCAAGGTCACCCAGTGGGTTTCCATGGCTGAGTGAGATACAGAACCCTTGGTCTCCAAGGTCGTAGTCGAATGCTCAGACCAGTATATTACACTGGCAGTAAGCTTTGCAGTGGTTCTCAACCTGTGGGTCCCCAGATGTTTGTCGACTTCAGCTCCCAGATGCCCTGAGCATTGACCATAGTGGCTGGGGCTTCTGGGAGCTGAAGTCCACAAACGTCTGGGGACCCACAGATTGAGAACCACTGCAAGGAAGGCAATAGCAAGTGATGTGATGTCACTTTCTGTCACCATTTTGAGAGACTACAGTGGAAAATTGAGGTATTTGGGCCTGCTTTGGGGGGAGCACATGGCCCACGGGAGGGTGTGAGGAAGAAGATTGCTCTGTGACCCCCCCCCACACAGTTGCTCACCAATGGTCTAAAGCAGTGGTGGAAACCACTGGCCACATGCACCCTCCCATGCAGATTTTACCCTCCCTGCCCCCCAAAAATCCTTCCTGTGAATTTGCTGTTGTGGTAGCAATGCCAGGGGAAAAATAGTGCTTCTTTAAAAAAAAATCAACAATAACACTGCTTTGTTGACAAGCAGAATGATGCTCTGATAAGCCTCTCCAAAATGTTATTCTGTTTGTACACAGATTTTATTTGTGTGGTGGAACTTTTCACATATGCCACTATTTCAGGAACAACAAAAAGTCAGAGGCTTTGGGGGTGTCCGTGTGCTAGCCCAACCCCAGGTGTGTATATGGGTGGGGAGTAATCCCATTTGACCTACTTAAACTAATTTATTTAGACTATTTAGATTAGAGTCTAAATTACCTAACAACACCATTGTAGACTTTGAGGCGTTGATCTGTTTATAGTCCCAACGCTGTGCTCCAAAAAGTGCTGCAGATAGACGATGAGTCACCCTCGGTTGAAGTGAGAACTGTTCATGTTATCACTGTTTTTTGATGCTCAAGTAGCAAGACTCTTCCCATGTTCTTCTCAGAACTCTTTATTTGACCGTGCTGTAACTTTTACACAAGCACACACGTACGTGGGTGTTAAAATTAAATAAATAAATAAATAAATAAATGAAAACAGATTTATTTTAACAAGGTGCACTTAGAGAGAGACGCTTTCATTTCAAACAGTAGTGGTGACTCATTTGTTCTCAGAAAGGGGGTTTGGAGGAGATCAGCTGTCAAAAAAGCCTGTTTGCAAAATAATCTGTTCTAGTAGCTGCCATGTGTTCCCGGGCCTATTTGCAGAGATGTTTGTACCTTGTGCTAAAAATATTAATGTTCTACAACACGCAGGCAAGTCTAGATTGTCTGCCAAGGAAAGCTGGATTTCTACACCTTGGAATGGACGGACCAGATTACAGGCCCTTTTCTTGTTTGTATGACTCACTCTATATGCCTTTTTCGTGTCGGCGTAACATGTTCAGGTTTTGCTAGTCACACAAAAGAGTCCGGTAGCTATACAGTTGGCCTTCCACATTCATGGGTTTAACATTCACGGATTTGATTATTTGCAAGTTTCTCTAATCTCTGCCCTCCCACCTCAATTCTTCTTTTCTGGAGGAACCTTCCTTCTTGGTGGCTTGGATCAGGCTGCAAAGCCCTTTAAAAACCCACCTCCAGTCCCCCTCCTCTTCCACCAGTCACTGCCTGACCAGTTAGGGACAGCTTGCACCCTGATTTTCAGCACCATGAATCTTCCTCTGATACCCCCCACCCACCCAAAAAGGAGATGGGTGAGGTAGAGGAAGTATAGGGTCACCCATGCTGGGCCACCCATGCCAACCCACTGCCTTTCCCTCTCCTTTCCCTGACCTAGTTTGGACCCTGGGTGCCCACTCTTCCTTACATGCCTTGGCCTCCTAGCCACAGACGGAAACACACATTTTGATATTTCCAGTTTTCCCACGCTTGTGGGGGTCCTGAACCCCTAACCCCGGTGAATGTGAAGGGCCAATTGCATTCCTTTGGGGGGTGTTGGTGGAAAAAAAGTAGTATCAACTCCTTTTACAGGTAGAACCTCTCTCACCCCCTGCCCCTGGTGTGGCATAGAATTATCATGCTTAGTGTATGAAAAGTACACATTACTCAGCGTGCAATTAAGAACTGAAGTTACTATTTTAAAAAATCTTATATTTTTGCTATAAAAAATCTGGAATTGTAAGGAACCTGAACTGTTACAACTACCATAGTTACATTTTTGTGATGGTTATCTTTAGTAGTTACGTAAAATACTGAAGCACACACCTATACATACCTGCCATAGTTCTTTTGGAGCATCTGAGATTATAGGAAGCATTTCCTTTTATGCATATATTTGCACTCATAAGCACGAGAAACTTGCTTTCGAAAAGGAAACAAAAATTCTTTCAAGCAAAGAATAGTGCACTTGGTGTTACTTTCTGTACTTTTTCTTCCTCACCACAGAACAGAGGTACATATGCAGCTGTTATGCCATGTGCATTTTGCAGTTTTCCTATGAATAGGACAGGAGTGTGACTGCCCACAGCTGTACTGAAGGGGAGGTACCCACTTTCTTTATGTAGTCCTTCCTTGCACCCCCCTTTTAGCAGATTTCTGGGCTCAGACGGCTTGATGATTCACATGCAGAAACCTGCTTATTGCAACAGATCACACTTTCTAGCCCAGATGCAGACTGCCTTCAGGTTTGTAGGTTCGCTTTTTCCCCCCTAGACCCTTGAGGTCCCAGAAACTGAAGACAGTTGTAAACAAGTGTCTGGGCTAGAACACTAGGCGCCAGACGCAATATGGTGGTTCAGTGGTCGAAGCCAAAAATTACCTGTTTCATCTGATGAGCCATCCATTAGGGATAACCTGCATATACAAGTTTTTTTTAAAAAACTCTAATAATCTCCAGCTGGGTTGTTGGTACAGATCAGAGATATCTTAATTAATGGAACACAGAGAGAAGGCTTTTAGATCTTATTATTAAATATTTGAGTGTCAGAATCACCTCCTGATTGAGCAAATCATCTAGTGAACTATGTGGGTTGATTTTTCCCCTCTGCCTATACCTTTCCTCCAGATCCAAGGAGAAGAGCAATGAAAAAACTACTACCGGCTAACCCTTTGTGTGATCCCTCATTGCATCAATTGCATGTTCCGGGTCATTTTAGCACAAGTTGTTGTTTCTATTTGGGGACAGCATTGTTTCTTCCAAGAGGCATCCAGTTGTCAACTGCTACAGAAACAGGTTGCTAGATTAAATGGACCTCCTGTCTATTGCAGGGGTTGGGAAAGTGTGGTGTGTGGGCCATGAAGACCCTGGGGCCTTATTTTGTGGGGTGCAAGGCTCCCATTTCATGGCCCCCAAAGCCCCCCAAAAGAGCTCATGAAATTCCCCCGTGTCTCTTCATTTAAAAAATTGTGGGCAGTTTTGAAAACATGAAAATCATACAGGACACCACCACAAATGTGTAAAAACACATTCCAGATGCCCCAGATGCTTCTATGTTGGTCATAGGCCTTCTCAAAATGTTGACAGGAAATGGCATGACATCACTTCCTGTCACCAGTTTGGGAAGGACTCTGAGAAAGATGGAGATATTTGGGAGCACTGGCAGGGAGAGTATGGGCCCCCCTAGGGGATTGACAGGCGGACTGTTGGTCCCTGGCTTCCGTGTAGTTGCCCAACTCTGGAATAAGGCAACACATTACTCTTTGCACATCATATTCCAAGCTCTTTTTCTGCGGCTGTTTGGCAATTATTAAGTAAAAAACTTGGAGGTTTCCAGAGAGCTGGGAGCCAGCTCTGTCTCTCTCCCCGACACATACCCACTCTGTTTTGTGATTTTTTCACCGAATCCTAAAATGGTGCTCTTTGCTGGGAGCCCGGTTGTGAAGGTTCTTTTCATGGAAGACTTTGCCCAGTGCCAGAACTGTTGCAGTGATGGGGCGGGAATGCATGTCAATGGGCCCAACCAAAATAGCTGCAGAACGAGTGGTGGTAATAGGTTTTGAAATGCAAAACAGGGCCCTCGGGGGAAGAGCAGAGAGTTTGACTGTGTGGCAGTGTCTTAAAACCACGTATTAGCATTTCATCCTTATAATCCTCAAATTGCAGTGAAAGAATTTGGGATGGGTCTACAGGGAACAATCGACTTTCAAACTGTCGAGGCTTAACACCTTATATTAATTTGATTTTAGAGCCAGCTACTGTAATTTGCATACATGGTTAATCATGCAAACGCTATTAAATATAAGTGTTTAATATAGTTCGCGCCTGTTAACGTGAAAAGGAAGAAGTGCTCTCTTATCAAAATGTTTACATTTATACGTTCAGGTTCTCTCAGTCCTGCTTGAGTGCATTTTGATGCTCTCTCCCCTTGTTAAAACTCTGTCGAATCCTGTCCCGAAGAGAGAATTCATAGCCTGCCAACATTGTGTAAAAACCAAGCGTGTTAGTATATAATGTGCTCTTTCCTTAAGTGCACTTTGTAGTAAAGTCTGAAAAGTTTATGCTGGCTGGAGGATTCTGTTAGTGTAGTTTCAGGACAAAGTACAAAGTATTGGTTATTGCCTCTAAAGCCCCACATGATTTGGGTCCAGCTTACCTGTACAATTGTTTTCTCTTGCGTAATCCACCCTGTACACTCAGGTCCTCTGGGAGACATCTACTTCCACCAGCCCAAACTAGGCTGAATGTTACCCAGAGGACATTTTCTTTGGCCGCCCCCAGATTGAGGAATGACCTGCTAAAGATGTTCATCAGCTCGAGGCACTGCCTGAGTTCATATCAGCAGTAAGGGCCAATCTCTTCCAGCAAGTTTATCCAGATTATTTTGATATTATGATTTTAAAGTATTTACTGATGGATTTCAATATGTTCATTTAACTGATGTTATGCATTGCATTATTTCTTGTTGTTCCCCAACAGTTTCTTGTGGTTGTTGTGCTGTTACTATTATTTTTTAAAACATCACTTTTCCAGCTACTAACTGGAAGCAAGTCCTGTAGAACTGAGTCAAACATATTTTTGCACAGACATGCCTAATTGGAGATTTGGGTCTCAACGCAGTTGCTAGTCCCGACTAGACTAGGCTGTTGAGTCAATGGGATTTATGTAAGTGTTGTCTTTACAATTCAGCATGCAGTTTGATAGATCTTCCATAGTTGGAACTAGGATTCAGATTTAAGCCAAAGGTGGGAATTGTGTACCCCCGCAGATAATTCAGTTGCAACTGCCAGTGTGCCTCACCATTGGCTGTGCTGGCTAGGGCTGATGGCAATTGTACTTCATAATTCCCACTCCTGATCTGGGCCAAAGTTGTCAAACCACAATCTATTTTATTTTCCTGGGCAGTACATCCCATTGAACTTGATGGGATACAAGTTTGAACAGTTGTGTATAGAATTCAGCTGTTGGGGTTCTCCCAACACATATGACTGTTACTTAAATAATTGGGTGCTCTTGTAGTTTTGTAGCCAGGGATGTGGATAACTTTGTCTGCTGTACAGAGATGGCCATCCCATCAACTGGGTCAGCTGGGTGAATAGGAGCATGGTGTCTAGATCGAGGGAGGTAATGGTGCCACTCTATTCTGCTTTGGTTAGACCTCATCTGGAGTACTGTGTCCAGTTCTGGGCACCTCATTTCAAGAAGGATATCGACAAGCTGGAGCGTGTTCAGAGGAGGGAGACTAAAATGATAAAGGGTCAGGAAGCGATGCCCTATGAGGAGTGTCTTAGGGAGCTGGGGATGTTTAGTTTGCAAAAGAGAAGGTTAAGAGGGGACACGATAGCCATGTTTAAATATATGAAGGGATGTCATGTCGAGGAGGGAGTGGATTTGTTTTCCACTGCTCCAGAGACTAGAACAAGGAGCAATGGATTCAAGCTGCAGGAAAGGAGATTCCACTTGAACCTCAGAACTTCCTGACAGAGCTGTCCGGCAGTGGAATATGCTCCCTGGGAATGTGGTAGAGTCTCCTTCTCTGGAGGTTTTTCGGCAGAGGCTGGATGGCTATCTGTTGGGAATGCTTCGATGTGAGTTCTTGCATGGCAGAATGGGGTTGGACTGGATGGCTCCTGTGGTCTCTTCCAGCTCTGTGATTCTATGATTCTCTGATGAACAGTAAAAGCACAGTAAGGTAGATTTCAATCAAGACATGTTCTGTCTCTAGTTTCATACCTGTGGGTGACTTTCCACTGGTATGAAATACTCTGGGGGTATGTGACATCTTGGCTAGGGGAGTTCATATCTATTCTTGACAGAAGGTGGCCAGGTACATTTTTAATTGTAGCTACTTAATGGAGCGTGGAAGGGCTACCCTGTTTCTAGGGGAGAGGAAGCATAAGCAGGTCAGTGCTGGTAGTGTCTAAAACAATTCAGGGTTTACAATCAGCCCAATTAGACACAGCTGATTTCCCCTCCTCCTAATCAGAGAACAAAGCAAGTTGTTCATTGTAACAAAGGCCATTCAGTTGAAACAATTAAATGGGTTTCTTGTATGGTGTATAATTAAGTTGTGGAGTTTGCTCACTTCTGGATAGTCCAGAAGTAATTTTGAGCATCCCAGAGGTGGTGCTCTCATGTTGAAGAAGTTAGATCCCACCTCCCACACAAAAATGCTTAAAGCGTTGGGTATTGCAAGGTCCAGAAAGCCCGTCGTTAATGGTTGACTGTGTAGATTAGCACTTTAATTCTGATTAAATTACACAGCACTAAGGACACAAGGGCCAGTGTGGTATAGTGAACTGAACATTGGGCTATGATCCTGGAGACCAGCGCCATTCCCATACTATACTGTTACAGTGCTATTATTTCGTTTTCAACATCCTGTGGAATCCTGGGGTTGGTAGTTTAGGGAGGGGCATTTAGAAAGAGTTCTTGGCCTCAGTAAACTACAAACTCCAGGATTCCACAGGATGTTGAAAGTGGAATAATAGCACTATAACAGTGCTTGGATTATGTGCTCTCCATATGCACAGTCTTGGCTGTGGAAACCCGCTAGATGAGCTTCACACACACCCAGCCCCGGAAAACTCCATGACGTGATCGCCTTAAGGTCGCCGCTAGAGCCCTAAAATTTCTGGCAATCTGGAAGCTGGGAGGAGGGCATTTTGTCCCCTGGATTATTTCTGGTGAAAAAAACGGAAAAGGGGGGGCAACTGAAAAATGCTGTGTTAGAACTCTTAACAGGTTGCAAGTCACTTTATTACTAGTTTAGAACATAAAATACATTATATATAACTTGGTTTGGCATAAAAATTAGCCTATTTCACAAGTGAAAAGTACAGTTTATTCAGAAAATAATTACAAATTGAAATTTTTCTTTTTCTTTACAGTTGTTATGGGGGCCGCAGAATTCAGCTTTGTGTTAGTGTAGCTAGGATGTTTTTAGTGTAACAGATGAGCCTTTCCGTAATGGATTGGGCTATTATGTTCTAGTCTTAGTTTAGTTCAGTTCAGTTCAGTTTAGTTTTAGTTTTAACTACACATATATATTGTTTATGTATAATTTGTTTCTTTTCCTCTTGTCCTTTTTTCTGTAGCTGTGGATTAGCTTCTTTGAATCTCCTACTAAAATCGATAAATATTAAATCTTTTAAAAGATTTCCAAGTTTGGCATACTTTTTTTAAAAAAACACCTCAACCATAAGGAAACTCTTTAGTTTTGGCAGTTTTTACCTGCTTGGCCAATGGAAGCCCATTGGATGACCTTGGGTGCCTCACATGCTCTCAGCCCCAGAACACCCCATAATAGGCCTTAGGGTCACCACAAGTCAGGAGTGACTTGAAGAAATACAGCAATAACAGTAACCACATTGCTTAAGCCTTATTAATATTAGCAGTTCTTCATGTTTCCGATTTAAGTAATGCTTCAGATGGTTTTGCAAAAGGCTTTGAAAAGCAACAAATACCAAGAGCAGCAAGAACAAACCTCCCCATTTGTGTATTCTTCCTGATGAGTAATACTAATAATACTAAGTAATAGCAGTAAGAACTATTAAATAAGTACCAAGAAGTGCTAAAACTAATTACTGAGTAATTACCAGTAAGTACGGTACTAAGTATGATTGCAAACGTGTCTCTTGCCGACACGGCTCCTTTAAAAACAAGCAAAAGCCAAATGACTTCTTGTTTTGAGTTCCTTGTCTTGGCTGTCTTTAAAGGGAGAGTTCATGTCCTGGCACTGGCTCCCCCCACACACACACGCTCACCATAAATCCACCCAAGGCAATGGGTGCTGCGTTGGTTTGTTGTTATGTTTTTGATTCAGAGAAGGTGCTCAGCTGACAAGAAAGGCAAGGGCGCTGTGTTAGAACTTCCTGCTCCTGCAATTCAGATTGCAGCAACCATGCGTGAAGAAGACTTCAAAGTTTTGTCAGGAGGCTAAATTCCTGTACCCTTGTTCCCTTTTCAGAGGTTGCTTTCGTCTTCCTCGCACCTTGCACAAGGGAGCAAGGACAGGAATCTAACCAGCATTATGGTTTTTGTTTTTCTAAGGTACCCTCCCATCCTGATTGCGACCTGAACTTTGCTTTCATTCTAAAGAGAACGCATGCAAATCAACCCCTGGGTGTGGCATGGCTGCAGCCTGCAACGCCTTCTGTCGTTTGGATTATGTGCTCTCCGTACACGCAGTCTTCTCTTCGTGACTCTCCCCGTCAAGTGCATCTGATGGAGCCATAGGGGCAGGACTTTGGGGGAGTTGCCCGGGATGCCACGCCGGAAGAAGACCCCCTGGAAGAACTGGCCTGCTATGTGCGGAAGTAAGTGAAATGATAATGCATTTCTAAAGAGTTCCAGGTGGGAGGGTAGGATAGAACTGTAAAGTAGAAAATTTAAAATTGCCTGACAGCAGTACTGAATATATCTCATAGACACATATTTTGTCTTCAGAAACTAAGGCAATTAGTTTAAATTGTTTTCTCTGTGTCGTTTCTCTCTTTCTGTCACCTGCCTCCCCAAAACTTCAGATCTCTTTCACACTACACAATTATAGGACTTTGATACTACCTGAATTGCCACGGTTGCATCCCATGGAATCCTGGGATTTGTAGTTTCATGAGGCAGAGAATTCTAAATAGCCCATGAGACTACGAGTCCCAGGATTCTACACGATAGGGCCACAGTGGTACAAGTGTCATCAAAGTGATACAATTGTGTACTTGAACAGCGAGCTTAGGAGTCCTATTGTGGGCAATGCCCGTGATTCTCTTATCTGTAATTTTTTTAATTCTAAAAATAAAGGTCATAGTGCTCAACTGCACTTCAAGGGTGATGTTTCAACAGCCATGCTTTCTTTTTCTGCGGTGACTTCTGCTTCTCTTTCACCCCTTCCTCTGGTTTCGTGATTGTAATGTGGAGTCTTCAGCTGCGTTGTCCTGTCATGGCCGGTCTGTCCAACAAGCGGGTGGAAAATTCCACTTCCGGGTCTGGTAGCCGGAATTTCTTCCCCTTCTTTCCAGAGTGCGTTGCGCATCACGTCAGTAATGTGTGCCTTGCCACGTTGGTCTCTTTAGCACCTTTCATAGCGAAAGAATGCTCATGGCTGTACCAGGGGGTGTAGTTATGGGGAAGGAGAAGCAAAATGAGGATATGCTCCCCGCAATAAGACTTTTTGGCCCCCCAGTGAAATTTTCGTTCTGCCTCTGAATGTCTAGCATTGCAGTAACTTGAAACTTCAACTGAGCATTGAGAAATACAGTTTGTCGTCGTTGTTGCTGTGTGCCTTCAAGTAATTTCCAACTTATGGCAGTGTTTTTTGGGGCTGAGAGTGTGTGACACACTCAAGGTCACCCAGTGGGTTTCCCATGGACGAGTGGGGAATTGAACCCCAATCTCCAGGGTTGTAGTCTAACATTCAAACCACATTGGCTCTAAGCATCCCCCCAAAAAAAAAGGGGGGGAGCAGGCAAAGTGAATGTGAATGCAACAAATATGTGTTCTAGGTATGAATGATTCTCAGATTTTGCAATACTAGAAATTTGGGGACTGCAGGAAAATTTCTTTTCGTGGGGCAGGATGCTCATTTGGACAGTTCCCTCATTTTGCCTCCCTAACCCAGGCTTATAGCTGGTTTCTCCACAGCAGAGAGCTGTTCCAGCTTTGGATATGTAGAAGATCTAGGGCTCTGTTATTAGTGTTATTGTTTGCTGATGTTGTACACCTTCAGTTTGTGCCCTGCGAAAGAGGGTT